>CM065777.1:11153847-12353847 GCA_033296515.1 Macrochelys suwanniensis | reverse complement strand
ATTCAGGTTTTTCAATCAGGAAATTTCTTAACCAAAAAATGTCATAGAAATGTCAACATTTTTTGACATTTTGAAAAATTAGCAAAAATGTTTTTTTCTACTTGTTTGATTGTTTATTTTACCAGCACTAGTTATTAACGTTTGGCTGAATATTACGCTTTAGCTCGAGTGGTTGGGGACTTTGCTTATAGAACAGAAAAGTTTGAGTTCTAGCCTTACTGATTCTGTGAAGTTTCAAATATTTATTATTTATATTCCAGTAACTCCTGGGATGATCAATTACGGACCAGAACCCCATTGTACTAGGCACTGTACAAACAGAACAAAAGAAGTCCCTGAACCAAGGAGTTTATAATCTAACAAACTGTGATGCGCTGTCCAGGGACAGTTGTAGGTGACCATAGATGTGTTACAGGATCAAAGTCTGTAGAACACCTGCATGTAATAGTCCAAAACTCATACCACTAACTTAAAGTGGAGAAAAACAGGATACTGTACCAGGCTGATTGGCGTTCACTGTAGATATAATCAAATGTTTAAAATCCATGGACACACCAGAGGCAGATAGTCCTTGATAAACTCTTTCAATTCCCCAAGGAGCTATAAAGAACAATTACTCTGTCATGGCCACAAAGCCCACATGGCAACTTCAATTATTTACACAAGTGTATCACATAGCCACTTCACATGCATGCACCGTTTCAAAGCGTCCTCTTTCTCAAAAGAGCAATCGAGCCCTCAGACAAGCCAGATGCACTACAGGAATATCTACCTGTACAAAATTGTGTGGAGCGCGTCCCATCTCACCTCTCAGACCTGGGGCTGGAGCCCAACCCAGACTCATTTTATGGTTACATTCCAGAATAGAATGACTGCTGTGAGACAATAGATCAATGGTCTCTGTAGTCCAGCGTCCTGTCGCCAAGAATGAGCAATGGCAGATGCTTCAGAGGAAGGTGTAAAACCCTCACAAAACATCTAACGCTGCAATGCTATAATATAGGGAAAATGTCCTGATGGCTTTGACTGTTAATCCGCTGATGCATGACGATGTAGGACCAGAAGAACTATTTTCCAAGTCAGAAACGTATTGTGAGAGAGAGAGGAAAGATGATGTAGTGCCTAGGGTGCTCGGCTATGACTAGAGAGACCTGGCTTCAGTTTGCTACTTCATCACTGGCTTCTTGAATGACCTTGGACAAGTCATTTAGTCTCTCTGTGCTTCAGTTCCCCATCTGTAACACAGGGGTAATAGCACTTCCCTACCTCACAGGGTGTTTTGCGGATGAATACATTAAAGATTGGGAGATCTTCAGCTGCTAAACACATCTTGTTGAAAACCTAGTTTCCCCAACATAACCCACTGCATAAGGTGCGTGAGAACATAGGGCAACCTGTCAAACCTCTGGCACAAAACAGGTGATGTCCTGCTATGCCATCAGCTCTCCATCTCCCACTCCACTGAATGACCATCATTCAGCTAAGGACACAAAATACAGCTATGGAACTAAGGTACTATGGTGATCAATACGTTAGCATTACTTTCATTGACACACAGATAGATCTATAGGTAGTTATCATTTGAGTGAGTTATTCTAAGCCAGCAATGGTGGTTTGCTTGCTTGCTTTCTCCACAATTTGTTTAAGTATCAGTGAAGGTAATTAGAGATTACTAAGGATATATTGAAGCGACAAAGAGTCCTGTGGCACCTTATAGACTAACAGATGTATTGGAGCATAAGCTTTCATGGGTGAATACCCACTTCGTTGGATGCATGCTGTTGTTCATCACCTGAATTTAGGCCCTGTATTGAGAGAAAATTTACTCTCTACTCACAATTGCAGATAATCCAGGTGTAGAAAAAGAGGCTACATTCATCTAATGAAATGGTTTCCGGTGAATTCTTGACTCAGCTCAAATGAATATTAACATACACATAAAGTGAGTCAAACTTTATTGAACATCAGGTCAGCCAGGTCTGAAATTTGGGTGTGAGTTCTGGTTGGTTCTAATATCACACAGATGGGTTTGCCCATCCTTGGCAGCCAAGGAACTAATGTTTTCATATGTTAATTGAGCAGATTTGTGGTAGAGCCACCGAGGCGTGTACGTTCAGCTGGTTAGTCACCCAGTCTCCCATTCGCAGACCTTCATTGCATTTGCAAAACTGAATAGCGGATTGGACATCTGAGCACTTGCCCCATCTGATTTGCACCCAAAATTCAGCAGCAGGTGTAAAAAGGGAAGATGTGAATTTTGTGGGTGCAATGGAAAAAAAAGGAGCAAATTTTGTGGCTGCAACCTGCACCCAGCACAGGAAATTACCCTTCTGGAAATGTACCCCCCTAAGTCGTTAACGGTCCTCATTTGGCCATGATTGGAGTAAAGCATCCCTCACATCCCTGCTCAGTGCTGCTCAGACCATGACTGTGGCCATGATGAGGAGAGCTGGGGCAACTGGCCTGAGACAGCTGGTGGCAAGCAAGGGAGCAGGAAGAGGGGAGGCAGTGGGTAGAGTATAGGCTAGGAACGTAGCCCAGTGGGTGGCGAAGGGATAAGCAGTGGGAGGACCCTGACCACACTCACTCGCTCCCTGGCCTGAGTAGATGACTGGATGCAGAGCGAGGAGTACGCTGCTCCATGGAATGGAGCAGTAACTTGCTTTCCCTTAGAGCATGAGAAGAACTGTGCCTCTTGGCCCTGGGCAACACTAGAGGGGGGGGGGGGTCGATCTACGATACGCAACTTCAGCTACATGAATAACGTAGCTGAAGTCGGCGTATCATAATCGATTTACCTGGCCGTGAGGACGGCGGCGAGTCGATCGCTGCCGCTCCCCCGTCGACTCTGCTTCTGCCTTTCACCGAGATGGATTTCCGGAGTCGATGAGGAGCGCGTTCAGGGATCGATTAAGCACGTCTAAATGAGACGCGATAAATAGATCCCCGATAGATGGATTGCTACCCGCCAATCCGGGTAGACAAGCCCTCATCACAATTCCCTGTCTGGCCTGCTCCTGGGACAGCGTGCCCATGTGTCAGCCCTTAGTCAGGACTGCCTGCAGAATCACAGGCTGTCCCAGAGCGAGTAACTGTGGAACCCCATGGAGTCGCTTTTCCAGAAACGCTTCTCTGCCTGGGAAGCCGCTTTCAAGTAGGCTACTGCGCTCTGTCAGTTTTCATGTATAATGTAAAGCTGCTTTTCTCCCCCTTCAATCCGCAGCCCTATTTAACGACTTCTGACATGTCAGGTGGGAAGAGAGAGGAACCGAGCACTTGGCTCAGTTCTGACACTTGCCGTAGTCAAATCCTAACAACTTTTAAGCTGAACGTTTCCAACAGGTAGAACCTGGAGGTAGAACTGACAGGCATCCTAGGTGTGTTAGATCATTTATAAGCCAAAGCACTTGACTGGTTTCCGTTGTTAAAAGAGTCTTTTTTTCCCCCCTCTAAGGGCCTGATTCATTAAAACTGTATACTCCATATGCATACACTTCTCTGTAATTTTACCAGAAAAAGTGCTGAATGCCTCTCTTTGGATAAAAGTCTGCACTGATGCAAATCTTTCAACAAGTCAGCGCGCAGAGCCATATTCACTGCCCCCATTTACAAGAGGCAGGCTGGGTAAACCCAGACTAGCACAGAGGTTACTAATCAGGTATAGTTTATGGGGTTTCACCTTTAGCGTAAGGAGGTTGTGGTATTGAAGATCCCAAGTTCAAACCCAACTGATGACTCCTGAGGGAATTAGTTACAAACGTGGCATCTAAAAGGACTCAAACTTTAGTAGGTCTCAGTTACACAGGATGAGGTTATTTTAACAGCGGAGTTGTGTAATGTACACTTGCATGCTTCCCTCCACTGACTGTTCTGCAAGAGGATAGCAGCCCACTATTGCTGACAATTAATGGAGTTACTCCTTTAGCCCAAGAATAGAGATGGTAGAGCTGGTTTGAACGTTTTTGTCTAAATATTTGTGGAGACCTATTGGTTTTGAATAAGTTTTTATCAGGCATGGGAGGCAACCGAGAAAGAAAGGGGCAACTTCCTTATACTTTATAGCCTAATGGTGCAGGCCTTTGAGGGGGATATGGGAGATGCTGTTTTAAATACCTGCTCTGCCTAAGTGAGAGTGATGTGGGATGAAAAATTCTCCTCTGATTGAGGCCTAATTACAGTGGATGGATGCAGAGCTCAGATTTCAGCCTGAAGGGAACATTTTGACACACGTCCACTTCAGGGAAACCATTCAAAAGTTTTCGATGCGGAACAAAACCAGATTTCAAAAGTTGCTGCAAAATGGAATTACTTCCTCCCGTCAGCCCTGGGAGAGAGGTCTGTGTTTTTAGTTGTAATAGGTCCTGGCTTCAGACACTGTAGATGACCCCCAGGTAGTCATAACATGAACATAATGAACAGCAGCAGGGGCAAATAGCTCTGGGAACATTTTGCTCCACAGTTCCCACCGCTGTATTTGGTTGTAGAGCTGAGGTTAGCAGGACCCAGGACAGGCCGGGGGCTAGGTGAGGCACTTTACGTGCACTTAGCCAGTTTGCACATGTAAATATCAGCTTGTCTGCCTATACAGTGTCTGTGCAAATTTTGCAGAGAAGTTTAGGGTATGCCTAGCACGTTGACAGGCTTTCAAACATACCCTGCCACTAGTGTAGACAAAATTTAACCCTTTAAAAGTGTGGTAGCTGGCCCAGATAACACATCTTTAAATGTGTTAAAACTGTTCCATTCTAGGTGCAAAAATCATGTGTAAAAACAAGTCAGGAAACCTGTTTTCCAACACAACCTATTAGACAGGGTCTTACAGAGAGGCTTGTGAAGATTCTGCTGACAATGTCTGTCTACTGATGCTTGTGGTCATTTTTTGCTGTCATATATCATTGCACTGTAAACCATTTTTGTGCTAGGGCTGCTCTGTAAGATGCTACACCAATAAAGTTGAATTGTTATGATGTCTGGTGTGGGTATCAGCCTCACAACAGAAATTGCATGGATCCCTTTTAAATGATTCTCCTTTTCTTTTAGACAAATATGTAAAGAATTCCAGGACCTATTGAGTCAAGACAGATCGCCCCTCGGATCCTCAAGACCAACTCCAATATTAGACCTCGACATCCAGAGACATTTAACACACTTCAGGTATGACCTTTGAAGTTGTTTTGTGGTGTGACTTCCCAAAGAAAGAGAAAGGCTGAGGTTAACTGAATAGGAGAGATCTTGGAGAGGTGGATGGGAAGTCTTTTAAACTGGGTTTCTTCTACAGGCACTGATAGATATTTTGTTTCTGCTTTGAAGGACAAAATTCCAAAGCTGGATCTCATAAAGACTCTGCATTCAAATACGGTGGCACCTGCTCTCTTATCTCCCCACAGTTCGGACTACAAGGGTGTGAACAGCAGGGAGATGAGCTGTAACTCCTCCATGTGGATGCTGCAGGTGTGAACTAAAAGGCTCCTAGTTTGCATTAACATAGTCCCCTTCAAACAGGGTACTTTAATGTGAAGTAGGAACCTTTCACTTTGCACCCCCAGTGTCCACATGGAGGAGTTCCAGTGCAGCACAGTGCTATCCACACCCCTGTAGTCCAAACTCTGGGGCAGTGGACACATCCTCTAAGAGCCACAAAAGGGGAAACATGCAAAGCACACAGAGGCCTTAACTGAGATTAGAGCCGCACTGTACATACACATAGCGAGAGAAAGTCCCTGCCCCAAATTGCCTATGATCAAAGGTGGAAGCAACAGCATCAGACCGGTGGCCCCCTCACTTCTACAAAGGTTCTTGCCCCTTGGCTGGAAGAAAGGAAGTATTATCCTGCCCATTCCACTTGAGGTGCAGTGAGATTCAGGGCCAGATTTTCAAAGGTATTTAGTCACCTAAAGATGCAGATAGACATCTAGTGGAGTTTTCCAAAGCACCCAGGCGCCAAATTCCTTCTGATTGAAACAGGAGCTAGTTAGGTGCTTTTGAAAATCTCACTAGGTGCCTATCTGCATCTTTAGGCACCTTTGAAAATCGGGCCCTAAGTGACTTGGCTAAGGTCTATGGCAGAGCTGGGGATGGAACCTGGAGCTCCCAATTCCTAGTCTAATATCTTGATTACAAAATCATCCTTCCTCTCTTCGCACATAAATTACCATGAGCTTCAGGTGGGGTCTATGTCAGCCAGACAGCCCTTAAGTATTTTCGCACAAGACAGGGATAGTAGCAGTAGAAGCTTTACATCATCCTGTTGCTACACCACAGCCCTGACCCGGAGATTGGGAGAGGATAGTTAAGTCTTCGTGGTTCAACAGTCTCTGGCCTTTCTGCCGAGACTGACAACAAAGCTTCTGGTTACTGCCAGTGGAGGAAATGGTTTCTGTGTGGTGGATATTTAACCACTAAATAACTTGATTGAAACTATCAATTTATTTCACGAAAGCCACTGAACAGCCATCAAATGGTATCTGCTAAGAGCTAACATAAGAGAACATAAGAGTGGCCATACTGGGTCAGACCAAAGGTCCATCTAGCCCAGTATCCTGTCTTCCTACAGTGGCCAATGCCAGGTGTCCCAGAGGGAATGAACAGAACAGGTCATCATCAAGTGATCCATCCCCTGTCGCTCATTCCCAGCTTCTGGCAAACAGAGGCTAGAGACACCACAAGAGCTGCATGGTAACTGCTCCCACAAGTAGCCATTTGGAGTGTATCATGCCAACAAATTGTATTTGGTGCTACAAAACCCAGGGACAATGTTGCATGCTCTCTAGCACCATCTACTGGCACCTTATCTATTAATTAACTACACATACCACTCTCTTTTACGGCACACTCCTGTAAGGGCAGGTCTACACTACCTGCCGGATCGGCGGGTAGCGATCGATCTCTCGCGGGTCGATTTATCGTGTCTAGTCTAGACACGATAAATCGATCCCCGAGCGCTCTCCCCGTAGACTCTGGAACTCCACTGCTGCGAGAGGTGGAAGCGGAGTCAACGGGGGAGCGACAGCGGTCGACTCGCCACCATGAGGACGCCGAGGTAAGTCTACCTAAGATATGTCGATTTCAGCTACGCTATTCCCGTAGCTGAAGTTGAGTATCTTAGGTCGACCCCCCCACCCCCAGTGTAGACCTGGGCTAAGAGTAATGGCTTTCAGTCCTTACCATCCTGGACTGAGTTCCCATTAATAGTCCTCTGAGCCATGCAATACTCAGCGTCTCTGGGGTCCTGTTTCCCCTTTACTCACACACAGATGCACCCACACATAGATCTCCCATCAATCATAAGATGATATAAATGGGACCATCCTGTTGAGGGAACGGATAAGCCACATTATATGCACACAAAGCAAATGTGACACAATGCAGCTAATCACTGTATGTTTTGCACATTACATTAAATGAGATTTAAAAGGGATACGGAGGGAATGGACCTAATACTGAAGTCAAGTATCCCATCCTCCCCTTCGCTGCCCTGCTACACTGGGACTTCAATCCCAACTGCTAGCATCCTTAGGATGCTTAACTTTATCTTCCATGGGACTACTCAGGTGCTTAAATTTGGGCACATGCTTGAGTACCTTGATGAACTGGAGCTTAAAGGCAGAACTTCCTTCACTGATCACTTGGTTGGCTTTGGCCCCGATGGGGTTTAACATCAGTCAATAGGCAAGGTCAAGAGGGTAAAAAATCTAGGACAATAAAATAAGAAACGGGCTTCAGCCGGACATTCCCCAGTTTAGAGAAGTGGCAGTTGTGATCTGAACCTGAGTCAGAATTTCAGATCTGTCCTCTAACTCTATAATGGGACAAACCAATGTCTGGATCCAAACACCCTGAAATGTTGGGATGGGCTTGGACCCATCTTTGAATTACATGTTGTCCAGACTTTGATCCCAGACATTTCAGACATAGTTAAGGCTATGATTAGGTCACGGAGGTCATGGAATCTGTGACTTCCATTGACCTCCATGACATTTTCTGCACCGCGGCTGGAGCTCTCAGCCATCCCCCTGCCCTCACAGCTCCCAGCCCCGCCCTGGTGGGGGGACCCTGCAGCTCCCAGCTGTAGCAGATGGACCCTGCAACTTCCCAGCTGCGGTGGGCAGCGGAGGGACCCTGTGCAGCTGCCCAGCCATGGCAGTGGGACTCCCTGGAGCTCTCACTCGCCGTAGGTAGCAGGAACCCCCCAGAGCTTCTCAGCTGCCACCTGGGGGGGACCCTGGAGCTCCCACTCACTGCAGCGGCAAGGGACCCCAGAGCCCCAGCAGCAGTGGGTTCTGAGTTAAATCCGCCTCCCCATTTTGTCAGGGATGTTTTTAGTGAAAGACAGGGACAGGTCACGGCTTCCGTGAATTTTTATTTATTGCCCGTGACCTGTCCATGACTTTTATTATTCTTAGCCTGAGACAAGGCTGCTAACATTCCAGGGTGCTGTTGTGCCCTCTAGTGGTCACAGAGAGAAGTAGCTGTTCATCACTATCCTAGCGATAGGAAGGGACTTAATCATTATAAGCAGAAAGGCCTGTGTGTGCTTGACTCCCAACACAGGTAGGTCAGCTGGTCAACATCCACTACACTGATAAGAGAAGATACCATCTATCCCAGTTGGAGGCTCACTCCCTAATTGTAGACTCTATAGGCCAGGATTTACAAAAGAGCATGTTGGATGATGAGCTCTTTTGACAATCTGGTCCTATTTGTTCAACATATTGTTAAAAAAGAATATATCCTTATTACCTTTGACACTATTACTCACTCCTCCATTATATGGTGAACATTGACACAAACTCAGGCTGTGAGTTTTTGTGCAGTTCACAAAGTGAGCACAGTGAAGCCTGTTCATTTCTTGAATGGGAGTCCTTCGGGGAAAAGCTCTGATGTTGTAGGAATTGGTGCCAGGGATTTAGTGCTGCTCTTTGTGCTGATAGTGTACTCTCCACTGTAGGTGATACTCTTCCTCCTGAGTCAGCTCATGTCCCCGCAGTTTACTACTATTGGGCCCTGGGCTGCTACGGAAGCCACTGATTGGAACAGAAACAAAACCAAGCTTCTGATTTTTACTGGTTACTAAAGATCCCAGAGCAATGTCTACCAAAATAGGGAAGTCTTCTCAGATGTCCCAGCCAAATGATGATATAGGTAGCTACCGTACATTTGCCCTACTCTGTGCTTCCATTGCTTTCATTGGATAAGGTATTATTCTTTTCTTCCTTGCAAAAAAAAAATTGTGCGTTATCGAAGGCAGATGGCCTTGCCTTGGTCCATCTCAGAGGACCACCTTTTGATGCTTGATGAAGTGATCACCCTATTCATTCAGGCAAGTTCTCCACTGATGTAAGTAGGTATGAATCTAGTAAAGTCAAATATATTGCAATCATTTAGGGCAGGGATTACATTGGCCAATACACTGTCATAATGTCCAGGGCTTTGATGCTCATGAAATGTCTTAATTATTCATTCTTATTATATACATCAACATTGCAAAATTGTTTTTTAAAATTAATTGGTAGCCCTTTTTGATTGCAAAGATAATCAATAGTGGCATTATTTGTAATCTGAGTGCCAATGGTGTGCTCAGTGCTCTCCAAACATAATATTTCCCAGATGAGACAAGAAAACCGAGGTAATGACCACTGGCGGTCATCAAAAATTCCGAGACATTTTTTAACAAGAGTAAAAACCTGCTGTCCCATCTATATTCCAATATAAAAATCTTTCTCTGAATACATTTTACCTCCTGTACCATTAAGAAGTTTATAAAGTTGCATAGCTCTCTGTCCTGTGACAAAGGCACTAGATAGTTATTGGGGGTTACAAACTTCAGACTTGCACTAGTTGTTCTGAAAGCTCACAAACATTTTGGCAAACATAGGAAGAATATCAGGCTTTTGCCTGGAATCTCTCTCTCTCTCTTGCTCTAATCTGAGCTGATCATAACTTTAGGTGGAAAACATACAAAACTGATGTAGTTTCACTCAGGTTTAGTATAGAGATAGTGGACTGGAAACTTCTGTTTACTCTCTCTCCTAAGACAAGAACAAGGGAATGTGGAATGAAATTGGCAGGTGGCAAATTCACAACCGATAAAAAAAGCATTGTGAGAAAAGAGTCTATCAGGATTGAAAAAAAGACTGCACATTTCCATGGATGACATAAATGTCCAGAGCTAGAATAGTAAATATTAGGACATAAACAAGAGCTTTGGAAGGGATATTAACTCTCATGCACAGAGCAGAATCTAGCCTTTATTTATTGGGTATGATGAGGAATTTTTCTCTAGGAACAAGCTTATCCCATAACTGCCAACTGCAGAGTTTCTTGCATCTGGTACTAGTCACATCACATCAGTGACCAGATACTGGATCATGGGTCTGACACAGTGTGGAAAATTCCTATGTGCCAATGTTTTAATTCTTCAATCTCACATCAGGCAGTTCATCAAGATACTCACCCATGTGTTTAAGGACAGGAATAGTCCCATTGAAGGAATAAAAGTTTCTAGGTTTGCTCAAATGCAAAACTCAAAGCTCACACAAGCTGAAGGCAAGGGAAAGCTTCAAAGAACCCCCCTGTGAACCTGAAAACTGCCGAGTTTCACACAATTCTAGTAGATAGGCATAAACCCTAGGCTCATCTACACTACTGATACAACCACGTTTGTGCCGCTAGCTTCTGACATGCCTATCTGACCTGAATACAGAAAACACAGTTTCAGCAGCTCTATGCTGCAGGTGTACAGTGAGTTAACTATGTTTGACCATCCACTGACACCATGCAGCCATGTTTATATTAGTGCACTTTGGGAAAATCTGAGCAATTATCCTATACGGCGTGAGTCTGGGTAGAGAATTTGGGGTGTTTTTCAAAATTCCCTTGTCAAAGCCCTCTGAGATGGCTTCCTGCAAAGAGAACTGGGAAGCAGGAAAGTGCTAAACCTGGTTACAAAAGCATAGTTAGGGTTTCCGATCTACACTACAAAAGGATCGTGCTAGGTCTGAGTTAAAGGGTGACAATAACATGAATTACCTGACAGGCAGCAAACGCTGGTACATGTAGCAGAGCCGTGGGTTAGGAAATGTGTTTCTGTGTCGTGTATGGATATGAACTAGGTTTCGAGTTAATCATTCCATAACCTGGCTACAAACATGATGAAAAACTTTAGGACAGACAGGACTTATGGAAGAGCTTTTGCACAGCTGGGGGCATCACTTAGTTCAGGAAGTAAGCATGTGAATCCTGGGAAAACTCAATGCCATCCACAGGCTGGGAGTGTTTTTGAAATCACCTTGATGCCTGCCTCTCGGTGGCTTTTTGTTTGCTTCTAGTGGCCAGCCCACATATGGAAGGGTATGAGTCTGCTACCCACCTTTGCTTTTTAGTTCAAGTAGTGAGGGCTCGCTCATGCATCATGATCCAGAGAGCCCAAGTTCAAGACCTGTAGTAGCGAAAACACAGTTATGGGGTCCTAATTACCCTGGCACAGAGTTTTGTCATCAAACCTGCCATGGGCGCTCTCTGGTGGTCAAACATGACTCCAAGAATTTTTAATGGAAAAGAAAATCTCTCCAAGCACAAAATTATATTAGCAAAGAAAGTACCTAAAGGGCTTCTCTAGCCTGAAAGGGCAGAATCCATCATCCCACACTGCCTTTCGCATTCTGGCTATTCCCAAAGCACTAATAAGTCATGGAAGCAAAGTAAAATGACATGTTTTATTAGGGGATTTAAGGAAACTCCAGGCTAACATCAGCATAGCAAACTTTACACGCTTCAGATTTTAAATTTGACCCTAGATATCATAAGGGTAGCTGCTTTCAAAATAATGTTGGCATGTGGAAAGAAAGAAAGAAAGAAAGAAAGAAAGAAAGAAAGAAAGAAAGAAGTATTGTACAGTCCATTTTTTAAATGGCTATTGTTAATAACAATTTAGGCCAAGATTTTCAAAAGTGACTAATGACTTAGGGTACCTCAGGTTTTGGGTGCCCAGTTTGAGATACTTTAGAGAGGCCTGATATTCAGAGGGTGTGTGCTCAGTATTTCTTTAATATCAAGCCCTTTCAAGGGGTCCCAAGTGAGGCACCCAAAACCCGAGGTCCCCCAAATCACTAGTCACTTTTGCAAATCTTGTTTTAGGGCTAACCTTACATTCGTTTCTCACCCAAAATTCCCATTGGATTTGGTGGAAGGTGTGTGTGTGTGTGTGTGTATGTGTGTGTGCAAGGAAGGTAGGACGGGCCCTTTAATATATTGAAACTGAAAGAATTTTTTAAAATGCATGGTGAATTCCTACCCCATTGAAGTCAACAGTGAAACTCCCATTGACTTTAGTGGAGCCAAGATTTCAACTCTAATTCACTTTTCAGTACATCAAGGATATAAACATTTCCCCATTACATTACTTAGCTACTATCTTTGTATCCGGAGCTGTAAAAAGATGATATGATGGTATATGACAGGATACAGGCCCTCGCCAATTATTTAAAATTACAAAACCAAATACAAATTTCACTCAAACCATTCCTTATGCCAAGCACAGCTCATAATCAATGCTAGAAGCCCCCACCCCCAACCATCATTTATCAGCTTATCCCTCAATCCCTCTAGCTCTCTTCAAAGGCCAAGAGAAACCAGTGGTGACAGATTCAGTTCTGTCAGAGTGGTCACCACTGTCACAGACCCGTGAATTTTTCCCTTTATACAGACCAGCTGCCATGTATTAACAGTTGGTTAATTCATTGTAATGTAGTCCCATTTCAAAGAAGACTTGAGCAAAGTGACCAAACAAACAGTTAAAGCACTGCAGTTTGCTCCACGTGAACAATTCATTAGGCCACGTCTACGCTACCCGCCGAATCAGCGGGTAGCGATCGATCTCTCGGGGATGGATTTTTCGCGTCTAGTGTAGACACAATAAATCGATCCCCGAGCGCTCGGCTGTCGACTCTGGTAACCACCCCGGCGAGAGGAAGAAGCGGAGTTGACAGTGGAGCGGCAGCAATCGACCCTGTGGCATCCTTACAGCGTGGTAAGTCGATAGAGGTACATCTACTTCAGCTACGTTATTCACGTAGCTGCAGTTGCATACCTCACATCGATCCCCGCCCCTAGAGTGGACCAGGCCTTAGTTTGCTTTGGTCCAGTCCCATTTCAAAGAGGACTAGATCAAAGCAAACTAACCAACCGTTAGTGCACGGCAGCATGGTCCACATGGTTACCACGACTATCACGTGAAAATATCTATTTTTTTACCATGACTGTGCCATGGATTATACATAATTTTACCATGACAAAATCTTATTCATTGTCATGGTACATGACAGGATATATGTGATATTGTGGCATCACAATGTGGAAGTAGAGTGTTTTCTTCCACAACAACCACATAGATGTATCATGACATGTTGCATATAAGGTACTTATATGTTACCTATCACTGTAGTATCTGTAGCTGAGCCCCTCACAATCATTTAATATATTTACCCATCTCGACACCCCTGTGAAGTAGAGAAGTGCCATTTTGTAGATGAGGACACAAAGCACAGAAAGACTAAGGCCCAGATCCTCAAATGTATTTAGGTTCCTAATTCCCACTCACCTTTCAGGATATGGGCCCAAGTGATTTGCCCAAAGTCACACAGGATGTCTTTGGTTGAGCTGGGATTTGCATCTAGGTAATAGATTAGCCCCCGAACCACTGGCCCATCCATCATCTTGTAAGGGGCCAGCCAGACTCCGGCAACATGTGACCTTTACAAACCTTTTCTCTGAACTTGATTGGAGTTTTACTCTTCTGATGGCTCCCATAACCAGGCCAGTTCTGCATGGTGTTGGGATTGGTTATACATTTGTTACAGCTCTAATTGTTTGGGGAGGATGAGCGGGGGGATATGAGATGCCAGGGCCGTATCATTCTTTTCAGAGCAACTCTTTTAAAACCATAATTACATTACGAAGCCGTTGAATTTGGTGACATTTCACCAGCGACCATCCCTGGGTGATGAACTCCTCCCAACATGACTTCTTCATTATCTCTTAGTCCCCAGATAGTATTTAATCAAAACAAAGGTCTGTTTTCTTTATTTAGATACAGAAAATTCTTCATAGATTAAGGTCACATCAGTGAGATTTTTGAAAGCACTTAAGGCCTGGTCCACATACAGTTTTTGTACCAGAATAACTATGGCCTGCTCTACACTTAAAATGGAGGTCTACATTGCTATGGGTGGGGTGTGAAATATCCACATGCCTGAGCACCGACCTAAAACCCTGACATAGACACAGCTAGGCTGATGGAAGAATGCTTCCATTGACCTAGCTCCTTAGGGAGGTGGAATTAGTAGTGACAGAAAACCTCCTTCTGTCGCTCTAGCATGTGTCTACACTACAGCACTACAGTGGGATGGCTATTGTGCGGTACCTCTGCCCATCGCATAAACATGACCTATGTCTGTTAGGGGTGGGATTGTTTTACTGATATGGGGCTTGTCTACACTGGCACTTTACCGCGCTGCAACTTACTCGCTCAGGGGTGTGAAAAAACACACCCCTGAGCGCTGCAAGTTTCAGCACTGTAACGTGCCAGTGTAAACAGTGCAACAGCAAAGGGAGCTGTGGTCCCCACGCTGGTAGCTACGCCCCTCGTGGAGGTGGGTTTTTTTGAGCACTGGGAAAGCTCTCTCCCAGCGCTGTGCCACGACTACACAAGCCACATTAAAGCGCTGCCGAGGCAGCGCTTTAACGTTGCCAGTGAAGACGTGCTCATAGTTACTTGTGTTTATACTGGTATAGCTTGTTCCTTTTCGTCTATACTAGTATAAGCATCTTTATACCATATAACTGAATCCACACTATGGCCTTGTCTATCCTTGCAAGTTAGAGCGCGCTAAATCAGCTCCAGGCACCCTAACTCCTGAGGTGTCCATACTGGCAAGGCACTTAGAGCGCCTGGACGCCGCGGCTGGAGCGCTCCTGGTAATCCACCTCCATGAGACACACAGAGCTTTCTGCGCTCCGGCCGGAGCGCCGCGGTGTCAGTGTGGACGACGTGTTGCATTACTGCACTGTGATTGGCCTCTGGAAATGTCCCATAATCCCCTGAAGTCAAGTGGCCACTCTGGTCATTGTTTTGAACTCAGCTGCAGGCATGCGGATATCCCCTTTCAAAGCGCCGTTTCTGACAGCCCACATGCTTATCTGCTCCGAGACACAAAGCAAACCATTACTGTGGAACGCTCCTGCTGCAGAGGCAGGGGTGTGTGTGTGTGTGTGTGTGTGTGTGTGTGTGTGTGTGAGAGAGAGTGAGAGATGGGGGGTGGGGGCTGATGTAGGGTTTCCTCCTTCCCCCTGCTTCTGTCTGAACTTACAAGACAGCATGCTGACACACTCTGCCCACAGGGCCGGCGCGCCCACTAGGCGGCCCTAGGCGGTCGCCTAGGGTGCCGGGAGCGGGGGCGTGGCTGGCCGCGGCCGCCTGCCGCAGCCAGGGGGGCAGGGGCGGCAGGGAGATGGGAGACGGAGACTCACCGGCGGGCAAAGTTGGCGGGGACCCCGCCTCGCGGGGCGGGCTTTGGGGCTCCCGTTGAGGGATGGCGGCGGCCGGCTTCCAATTCCCCGGGAGCCAGACAGCTCCCAGCACCTCGGAAAGTAAGTAGTGTGTCTGTCCATAGGCCTTCCTTCTGCCTGCCGTGCCTGGCCGAGCTGAGCCAAGCCCCTGTTCGGTGGTGCTGGGGGGGGATTAACACGGCTAGGACTGGAGCAGCCTTTCTGGTTTAAGGATTAGGGAGGCTAACTCCGGCTTGCTTGGGGGTCGTCAGGCACCCTTCGACTCTGCCCCTCTGCAACATACTGTTAGCAAGAAATTAAATGATGCAGGGTTCCCTGCTGATGCAGATGAGTCCATTACGCGATGGGCATTTTCCGATCAGAATTAATTTTTCACTTACAGTTTCTTCAGCCTTGTTCCTACTCATCATTGAGAAACCCACATGTAACTTTCAGTCATGATTATGTTTTCTAATTCCTCGGGCTGTGGGGAAGCAGCCTGCACTTTGGGGGTGGGAGAGGAAGCTGCCGGGGGGGGGGACTGCTGGTGGGGGGGGGGGGGGCGCAGGGCTGGTGCAAGGAAGTTTCGCCTAGGGCGCGAAACTTCCTTGCACCGGCCCTGTCTGCCCCCCAAAACACACTGTCTCTCCACCCACATACACACAACACACTCCCTGTCACACTCCCCAACCCCTCATTTGAAAAGCAGCTGGCAATCTCGTAGGATGCCCATAGAACAATGGGACTGGGAAACCTGCATCATGTGATGCTGTGCCTGCCCTATTAGGCATTGCAAACCCTTTCCAAAGCACACTGCAGCCACTTGCATGCTGGGATAGCTACCACAATGCACTGCTCTCTGTGGCGTTGCAAGAGCTACTAATGTGGACATGCTCCACAGTCACAAGGAGCACAGTATGAACACACAGCGGCGCTTTCCCTGCTGCTGTCTCCGAGGGCTGGTTTAACTCCTGGTGCTCTACGTCTACAAGTGTAGACGTAGCCTAAGAGTATTGTACCACTTTAATTAAACTGATATTATTAAAGAGGGACAACTTTTGTTTGTAGACAAGGCCTAAGTGATGTAGGAGCGGAGATCCCATCAATGCAGCTTGTGCTCCTAAATTACTTAGGTACTTTTAAAATTCCACTCTTAACTTGTATTATTACTCTGAAAAATGGTACTGTAAAAATGACATCTCAGTGTTGCCAACCCTCACAGTTTTATTGCTGGGCCCACAATAATTGGCATTTTACTTAAAGTTCCAGCTTCTGGAGCCGGGTGATGTGAAAATTGGTGTAGGGAACCACGGAAGATTATGTTACGGCCTAGCTAGGGTAGCTGCACTTTCTCGGCGGCCGGTCACTGTAGGGCACAGTATGCCAGTTATAACCTGCTTTGAACCGGTTTGCACCGCTTTGTATGGCTTGTTGCCAAGGGGCGGACACGGCCTGTGGAACGCCCCTATTTACATATGTATGAGCTGTTTTTAGTGTTTTCTATATAGCTGTGTGGGTTCAGCCCCGCCTTTGGACTCCATACCAGGCCGAGCTTCGGTGCGCTGGGTTCCCCGCCTCCGTGACAGCAACGCCAGGAGTCCCCGTTGCGGGTGTGTCATTTAGCCTTCAATAAAGCCAATAACGCACAGTGTGTGTGGGCCTCGTTCTTGCAGAGCACTCTGGGTAGGCCCGTAGCCTCCCTCAAACCTAACAATTGGCATGGTGGCATTAGAAATATTATTTTCTTGCAAGTGACACTTGTGCCAGTGGGGGGAACTGGCAAAAGAAGCAAGAAGAAAACCTTTGGAAATCTTAAGTAAATGGAGAAATGAAATAAGTTGAAAACATACAGTAATAATCAGCCTAATTGTGAATGAAATTGTTTTCTTCCTAACACTCTGGATGCTACAAAGCAACTTTCCAACTGGCATTTTTTCAGCGGGCAATTTTTATCGCTTGATAATCTCTGTGATTGAGGTTGTCAGTTTCCTGTGGCTGTTTGGCATGATATTGACATGACGACAAGGAAAGTGGCATGCTAGAAACCAGAGGTGCAGAAATCAGGAGCAGGGCAACTGTAACTTCCTTCTTTTTCAAAGTTAAAAAAAAAATTAGTACAATAGGTTTTGAAATTCAACAATTTTTTTTAAACTCCAGTATTACACCCAAATTCAAGAGCCTTACCGATGTTATCATCACACCCACCTACTGCGTTTATACCACTTTCCCTTTGTCACTTCACCAGCGGAATGTGCAGCAGCTGCTGTCTTGATTCCATGCCGCTTGCTTATTGAAAGCTGCCTTCAGTGTAGATGCATGACTTGGAAGAAGCCAGGTGCATTAAGAAGTTTGTGGTCACATAGCTCTGGCGCCATCTAGAGCTTTCCAATTTCCTTGACCTCTTTCGTTCTGGCTTTAGGCCGGGTTATGCTACTGAAATTGCATTGGTTTCCTTGGTCAGTGATCTGGTGACACACAAAGGCTGTCCATACCGATCCTTTCTTTTTTTTCTTATTAACTGTTTTTGACACCATAGGTCACAAAGTGTAGATTGTACTACTGGCCCAGGCAGCAATGAACAATAGAGTTCCTTTAGCTAGGATTTTTTCTTATCGGCTTGCCCCAGTTCTCTTTCATGTAGCTTTGTGCAGCTATCATTCTGCCACCCTCTCCTTGGCCACTGGGAGTGAAAGGTGCGGGGGCGGGGGGAGGCGTATTGCCAGTGTTGCCAGCTCTCATGATTTTACTGGGAGTCTTGTGATATTTGATTCTTTCCTTAAAGCCCCAATTCCAGGAGTCAGGTGATTCTCTCCTTGATTTAAGAGAGTACATTTCTGTCCCTTGTGCTTGTGGAGAAAAGCTGAGCAATGGGACCCCTAAGGTCCAAAACCCAGAAGGCAAATCAAAAGGACCTAAAAATTATTATTTTTTAAAATCTGACCATTTTAAAGTACATCTCGTGATTCTTAGGGCCTGACATGATTTCTGAATTCTTGGGGCTGGCGATACCACACTGCCGTCAATAGGCTGATGGCATCAGCTTGAACTCTCTTTTCATCAGACCCCAACAGCGCAGTTCCTCTGGACAAGAGAGGGGTGCGGCGGGTGGTGAATTGCCTAAAGCTCATTCAGTTGATCAACTTTGTTTTGTCTGCCACACGAGCCGGAGGTGATGTTGATGCATAGGTGGAAAGAGAACCTGAAAGGCATTTGGTTTGTTTGAGCCCACCCTCTTTTGAAGCAGTCTTCAACCTATGAGTTCTTTGGGACCTCTGTGTGCACCTGGATTCTCAGGCAGACACGGGTGTCAAGGACAATGCTTTCACCCACAGCCAGAAGATGGTGACTTTTTTTTTTCAGATCTAGACCTGGATATCCAGACCCTTACAATCTCTAGCCTGGCCTGCTACCATATCATGTGCGCTTCTTGAGACTATCCTGAACGAACACCCAGGAACTTCAGCTAGTGCAGAACATAACAGCTCATGTGCTTAGCAGTGCACGCTGTACTACTGTGTATAGAGGGCACTAGCTTTATATTTACTCTCTTGTGGTCAGTCTTGTGACAAAACATTTTATGGTCTGGGTCTTGGCTGCCTTGGAGACGGTCTCTTTCCATATGGACTCTTGTGATAAGTGAAATCAAGATTTGAGCTCTGTGGAACAGGATGTTTTGGGTGGAGGTCCCTAGATTCTAGAACCCTCTTTTCTGCCCCATCACAACTAATCTTTGCTCTCCATGGTGAGGAAAAGCCCATCCCTTTATGATGGCATTTTCCTATCATGTGTGTGGCTATGAAGGGAGCTGACTGGGGGTAGTGTCTTTGAGCCTGCAGGCTAGCTGTATAGTTTTATAGAGTTTTCTTTCCCTGTAGTATCTGATACCTTTACTCGGACTCCACACATGTTCCCAAGGGCTTCCGTATGCCACTTAACCTGAGGAAAAGTATCCGAATCAAGAGTTCCTACAGGCAATCTGCAAATGAAATACAAAAGGACTCTTGAAGTCAATGGGAGCACTTGTGGAGCAAGGCACCACTCGGCATGAGTAAGGAAATCAGGCTCTGTTTTAGTTCTCTCTTCAGTCGCTGGGATCCCATCTGGGAGCTCTGTGTGTGGTTGCTGCCAGTCATCTGCAGCGTGTTGTGAAATTTGGATAGTCACTTATGTTTTTTCGGGATGTTCATGTTCCCAGAAGCTTGGGCAGTGGGTGTCTGTTTCTGTTTTTGCTGTTTTAATTAGGGTATTAACAATTAGTGCAGATGGCACCACCCATGGAGAGTGAGCATGTTTCTTCTGCAATGCAATGGCGCTCCACCTGCCTGGGGTGAGCAGGAGTGCTCGAGGTAGCTGCCAAACTAGAGTCCAAGCCTTCAGGCACACTGGGATGTTTTAATTTTAAGTAAGGACATCATTAAAACATGAGCAGCCATAATTGCATCATAACACTAGGCATGCCTGTCGGCAGGAATATATGCCGGGCGTACTGAAGCATAATGGTTATAACACATTGACCCTAAATAACTTCTTTCATGTGAAGATCTCAATGCACGGTACAAAACTCAGTTAATTTAGCCTTGCAATATTCCTGTGATATATTATTACCCCCATTTTGGAAAGGTGAAGCGACTTAGAGGTCACACAAAGAGGCGGGGCAGCAGACCTGGGAATACCTCAGGCCAACATTTCCGAACTCAACTGCTTGATTTTAGGATCTTCAATCCATATTTAGGTACCGTAATAAAAGTGACTTGATTCAGAGATGTTGAGCACCCCCAGATTGTTTTGATTTCAGTAGGAGCCCAGCACCTCTGAGAACTAGGCCACTTTTATTTCGGTACCTAAATGTGGATGCTATGGAACTGCAGTTAAATACTTTGCCCCAAGTCTTCAGTCTCCCAGACCTGTGCTTTAAACATAAGGCCATCCTTTCTCCTCTGACTGGAATAAACTTACTGTTGCTGGTAAAGGGAAATTATCTAAGCTTCCCAGCATTTTCAAAGGGTTAAAAAAAATTGTAGGGCCAGGTAAATTCCTGTGATAAAGAATAAAGGGCATCTTCACTCAGCCTCGCTGTACCTCATCAGTAAAGCGGGGACAGTAAATTATACACAGTGGGGCTGGTCAAAAAATTGTCTTCAAAACTGTTTCTTTTGGAGGAAGGGAGGCTGTGTATTATGGCGGTCGTGTGACTGGGGTGCATGATGGGAGATGTGATCCTATGAGGGAGCCCAGCCTATAGAGAAGAATGGGAGCATGAGACACATGAGATACATCTCCTGTGAGGCAATGAGGTGGCATTTCAGAATCAAATTATTTAAGTTTTTGTTTTTCACTCAAAACATGATTTTTTTCCACAGAAAAAGAAACCATTTTCCAATCAGCTCTAGTTATGAGGATGACTGGTTTGATGCCACGTATACATAGGGTGACCAGACAGCAAATGTGAAAAATCGGGATGGGGGTGGGGGGTAATAGGAGCCTATATAAGTAAAAGACCCCAAAATTGGGACTGTCCCTATAAAATCGGGACATCTGGACACCCTATATAGAGAGCCCTTTTTTCAACCTGTACATGGTTTGCAGACAGGTGGTGTTTTGTACAGGTCTGTTCATTATTTGAGATCTGCCCACCTGTGTACACCGATGGGCTGCTGGTGAGCTGTTCCCTGGGAGTGTTCAATATAGTATTCCCTCTTTGCTCTTCATGATGTGACAGGCCATCTTAGCCACATGGTATTGTTTCTAGTCCCTGACTTGATGACTAGAATGTTTAAAAACAGAGGGGAGGGGGCTTGCATAAACCACTTCCACACAATCCTTTGCACAGACACATATTCTTATGTATTCATGGGCCTTTGGCTTTCCTGTAGTCATGTGGAAAACAAACAAAATGACAGTGCATACCAGCAACTATCAAAGAAGCTTCACAGCTTTCACTTGAATATAAGCTAACAAATATTTCTTGTGTATTCCAGCGTACACAACTCTGGCCATTCCAAAATCATAAACCAGGCCCTGAAAGATCCGGAGAGTGGCTTAGAAATAATGAGATTAACCCCCCCATTCCCGACATTTGGGGTTCCTTTTATTTGCCTTCTGGTATTGCAGCCTTTAGGGTTTGTATTTTAGAGCTTTTCTCCACAGTCATGAGGTTCTTGAAACTTACACTATCAGAATGTAAATTGAGATCTCTGTAATCACATGACTCCAGAAGCTTGGGCTTTAAGAAAAACAGCAAATATCACTTAAGATGACAATATTGGTGTAAATATTAATCTTTTGTCCAGTGTGCCAGGCACTTTCAAAACATAAAAAGGCACTGTCCCTGTCCTGAGAGGAAAAGACTCTACAGTATGCAAATAAATAGATTTGGCTCATTTACGATAAGTAAAATGAAGGCCCAATGGGGCCTCCAGATATTATTATTCAGTAATTGTCAAGTAGTCATTGTTAATGTTTTTTCCCATCTGTAAAATGGGGATAAATTATGCTTGCCACCTTTCAAAAGTACTTTGGGATGTATGGCGGAAAAATTTGACATAGGAGCTAGTTATTACTCTATTATTGTTGTTGTTATTGATGGGAACCCTCAGAAGACTGGGAGATTCAGATTCCAATGTCTAGGGACTTCTCCAAGGTGTCTGACCAACTGAACTCTCCACATTTCTGGGAGGAGGTGCAGGCTGTGGGTTGGGGCCAGAGATGAGGGGTTCAGGGTGCGGGAGGGGGATCTGGGCTGGGGCAGAGGGTTAGGGTGCAGGAGGGGGTATGGGCTCTGGGCTCAGGGTGGGGTCATAAATGAGGGGTTCAGGGTGCATGAGGGGGATATGGGCTGGGGCAGGGGGTTGGGATGCATGGCGGGGGCTGAGGGCTACAGCTGGGGATGCAGGCTCTGGGATGGGGCCAGAGTTTGGGGTTCAGGAGGGGTCTCTGGGCTGGGACAGGGGATTGGGGTGCTAGAGGGGGTGCAGGCTGTGGGATCCAGGTGACATTTACCTCTGGTGGCTCCCAGGAAGCTGCCAGCATCTCCTTCCGGCTCCTAAGCGGAGGCGCAACCAAGTGGCTCTGCGTGCTGCTCGCACCTGCAGGCACCGCCTCTTCAGGTCCCATTGGCCACGGTTCCTAGACAATGGGAGCAGCTGAGCTGGTGCTGGGGACTAGCCCTCTGCCTAGGAGCCAGAGGTAGATGCCAGCAGCTTCCCGGGAGTCATGTGGAGCTGGGTAGGGAGCCTGTCTGTGCTGCCAACCAGACTTTTAATGGCCCAGTCAGCGGTGCTGACCAGAGCCGCGAGGGTTCCTTTTCGACTGGGCTTTCCGGTCGAAAACCGAACACCCGGAAACTCTGCTCCCCACTCAGCCTCCTCCAACTTCTTGTCAACAAACTCTCACTGATTTCTAAAATGTGTGGTCGGACTGGGGAGCCAAAATGCTGAGGAGAGTTGTCCTTGCTCTTCAGAATACAGGAGGTGCTTCCCTGACGGAACTGCAGGTGTTTTAGTGCATTAAACCACTCTCTCCAGTCTCCACATCACAGGGAATCCCCCATGATAGCCAGTTGCTTTTTAGCTGAAGGGGTTCATGGCTCTTTGGTGCTTGTCAGTGCAGTTCCTTAGCCAGCCAGGGGAGTCACCATTAAGCAGCCGGGGCCATTCATTCCTGCAAGTGTAATTCATTGATCAGTGTGCGTGTGTGTCCACCCCTGTGCCTGATCCACAGAGGATGTGAGCCTATTACAGCCATGCTTACAAAGTGTGGGTCTTTAGCTCAAGCGATAAGCACTTACGCCTTTTGCTTTCGAGGTCACTGGTTCAATCCTCTTTATTGTCCAAAACAGCAGCTATCCCGTACGCTGCCTCTTCAGTATTTCCCCAGCAGCAGGATTTTGCCTATTGTTATATAACAAAAGATATAAAATCGACAATAGAAGAGTGCTGCACCTTTAATCT
Organism: Macrochelys suwanniensis; assembly: GCA_033296515.1. NCBI lineage: Eukaryota > Metazoa > Chordata > Testudines > Chelydridae > Macrochelys > Macrochelys suwanniensis. The sequence goes on along the minus strand of CM065777.1, from coordinate 12,330,355 downwards.
CAAAGCACTTTACCAACTATATCTGTGGAGCACCACTAAAAAGTAGCCAATTTTGGGGTGCAGAGCAGGAGCAGCAGCAGGAAAAAGACTGTGTTGTGATGTAGCCCATGCCTGTTTGGTGGGGTGTGCTGTCCCCCTCTAGTAGCACCTAGACCATCTAGCGATTAATAAGTCTGCTACAGCCTTAGATAAGAGGCATGTGGCTTTTAGCTCATGCAGTAGTGCAGTGATCAGCAACCTTTGGCCCGCGGCCCGTCAGGGAAATCTTCTGGTGGGCCGGGACGGTTTGTTTACCTGCAGCCCCCATTGGCCTGGAACGGTGAACCGCGGCCAGTGGGAGCTGCGATTGGCCAAACCTGCGGACGCTGCAAGTAAACAAACCGGCCCAGCCCGCCAGCGGATTTCCCTGACGGGCTGCGTGCCAAAGGTTGCCAATCCCTGCAATAAGCTTCAGATGTCCCAGGTTTGATCACGATTACCGAGGTCTGTCAGCCTTACAATAACACTAGGACAAACTTTTATCTTGACTAAAACTACCTTAGGATCTATAATGTCTGTGCAGAGCAATCAGGCCCTTGGTTTTTAATGATCTCATCTGGAAGACTCAGCAAACTATACAGAATTTATTTAATCTACCCCGGAAAGATGTTGTTAGCCCTACTGTGATTCAAACCCAGCAATTCCAGTGAGTGTAGGGGACAGATTCTCAGCTAGCATGAATCGGCATAGCCCCATTGAAGTCAACGGTGCTACATCCTCTGAGAAGCTGGCTCTAGGTGTTTCAAACCTGATCCTCCTACTGCAAAAACACCCCTTTGAAGTTGCATCTTGTCTGGTTTTCTTTTATTTTTTCCTCCAAAGGCAATAAATATTTGAGGGGAAAAGTCTTGAATTTCACTACAAGACAATCAGTGCACAGTAAACTCTTCAATATTTCTTTTCTTTCTGTCTCCCTGTCTCTCTCCCATGTATAGTTTGATCACTCATGGCTTTGGAACTCCTGCAATATGTGCTGCTCTAAGCACTTTCCAAACTGTTCTCAGTGAAATGCTGAACTACTTGGAAAAACACACATCGCACAAAAACGGAGGAGCAGCAGAATCTGGCCAAGGACACGCCAACTCGGAGAAAGCCCCCCTGCGGAAAACTTCAGAGGCTGCTGTGAAAGAGGGCAAAACAGAAAAGACAGACTAGCTACATCAAACAGAATCTATTTCCAGAGAGTCTTGCTGCTGATATTTTTCTTTTTTAAATATATATATCATTGCAGGTGATTTATCTCCAGTGGACCAAAAAAACAAAACAAAACAAAAAAAAAAAAGGGAGGGGAAAAAAGAAAAAGATAAAAAAAAACCCCCTGAGAAAAGCAGTGTACAGTAATTGTGTGATGAAATTGTCACTTTTTTATTTATGTTGGTCTAAACTATTTTTTTGTGCACGTAGTGTTTGATCGTTCCCAATGATACACTAACACTGTTTTTCATAAGCACTTCTGGACTCAGATGAGGTGGCACGCGTGATTTGTCTGGGGCTAACTTGAAGCACTTTCTTATGCGGCAGCATAGTTAGGGATGGGGCAAGCACCAGAGTCATGGGATATGCAGATCTGGTGTTATAACTTTGCCCATGCGACGGATAAAATGGAAAGAGTGCCTCCTTTGCCCCACCAAGCTGGCCCAATCAGCTGACCATCAGGAGACAGTATGGAAACTTGGAAAGGGGAAAGAGAAGAACCTGTATGTCCTGGGAAGAGTGAACCACTCAATGAGTGGGCTGCCCAGCCCAGTGTGGGAATTTATGGTAAATCTGCACTGGAATTATGCCGAAGCATGCCCGAGAACTGCCCTGATGGTTCAAGACGCAGCCCTGGTGCCTCTCATGTGAGGGACATCACAGTCTAAAATGAAAGAGCCTTGATAGTTTTATCAAAAGCCCTAGTAACTGTAATCATTGGAGTTCAGATTAAATGACAGGCTTCTGTCCCTTATCGGCCCCTAGTATTGGCAGTTGAATTCCAAAACGGCGGCCAACCATGTCTGGGCCTGTATTCGCACAAATTGATGCAGCTGGTTGGAGAGGTCTTTTGTTTTGCTTTGATTTTACGATGCTTTTCTTTTCTTCAGTGGCTTGTTTCTGCCGCTTGATTGTCTTTAGCAATGCAGCGGGGACTCTGGAGTTTCCAAAAACAGCCACTCACGGATAAAGAAGTTCTTTAAAAAAAAAAATCCCATTTCAAATAAATGATGTCTAGGTATAGATTGGTCTTGTCCACAGCAGTGAGAGGTTTAAAGGCCTTGCTTACATATTTCTAAAGCCTCACTTTACCACCTGCCAGCATTAGCATCCTTCAGGCTGAACTCACTTCAAGCCAAAAGTGTCTCCGGTCTGATTCATCTTGTCTTAGGTTAGTTTCATCCAGCCAATTCATGCCAGAGGAGTTTTATTTCATGAGCTCTCTACTTCTTTTGGGGTTTCCATCATGTCTCTTTATTGGGGATGGAAAAATATTGTTGCCCTTGCAAGAGTGTCTTGGCTGTAAATAGATAGGACAACCAAGCTGGGATTACAAAAACTGGCCTTCAGAAAGAGTTGAAGTATTGAAGGAAGTGTGGCAAGGGTGACCAGACAGCAAGTGTGAAAAATCGGGATGGGGTGGGGAGTAATAGGAGCCTATATAAGAAAAAGACCAAGAAATTGGAACTGTCCCTATAAAATTGGGTCATCCTAATTGTAGCCCAGTCCTATTCCCACTGAAGCCAGTGGGAGTTATGCCATTCATTTCATTGGGAGCAGGATTCATAAATGTATTGAGAGCTGATTGAGTTTCAGAAAACCTACCAACTGTTAAAGAGTCACTACTGAGTCAAATTTAGCCCTATAGTTAGTCTTTGTAGAAACAAGGGTTTTTTTTATAAAATCTAAGACCTGTGCAAAAGTATCCCCAATATATTTTTTAAAATTCCGGTGGAAACAGTTGTGAAAGACAAACAAACATTTTCATGCAATGTTTGCAACTCAGACATTGTAGGATTGTGCTAGAGCAGGAGGAACTTGAAAATGAAATTCACTAGCCACTGACTATAAGCAAAACAGAAACTTGGTCATCGATTTTCATTCCCAAGCTGAGAGAAAAACAAAACACGACTACATAAATAAACAAAAATAAACAAAAAGCAAAATCTTAAGCGGTGCTAAGCGCCTTCTGCCAAACCCAACTCCACCAAACTATTGGGAGTTACAGGTACTCAGTATTTCTCAGGATTTGGCCCCGGATTTTTTTTAAGATAACAGTATCCCACTAATGTCAATTTCTTTTTAAAAAATTATCTCCAGATTGACCACATTATGAAAGTGTAATGAAATGCAGTTGACAAATAAAAAGAAGCACATTCCCTCACTCCAAAAAACTTGAATAAATCAATATTAGAACTACCGGGGTGGGGGAGGGGGGAAACAAGAAAAAAACCCCAACATTTTTGCAATTTTTTTCATCAAAGTTTTGAATTCTGAAAATTTTTGACAAGCCGTGTAGCTTGTTCTATAAAATGGTGTGTGGCGGGGAGGGGGGATAGACTACGAATACGTTCTCAATTTTTTCCCTGTTATTTTCCAGTTACATTACACATTTTGAAATACTTTCTACAAAGGCACCAAAGTATCTGTGGTCATGAATTCTGCCCAGACACTGCATTCAATTATAGTATTGATCAAATATCTGAGCCAAGAAATAATACTTATATGACCATAATTAAAGTAATATGGTGTTAAATATACATTCAAATGTCTCTACAGTCTTTACTCTTAAAATACTTACATTTTCTGTTGGAGCTCAGTCACTGCTATCAGTGGAGCATATGATTTGTATTTTGGGTTACCGTTCTACCCACTTAACATTAATAGAAATTGTGAGCTGTTTAAGCCCCAGCTTTCTACACTTATTCCCTATTGTCCACTAGAAGTTCTTAGAAAGGAATCACGTAAGGCCTGATCCGAAACGTATTCAAGTCAATGAGATTCTTTTCATTTATGGTCTTTGGAACAGGTTCTCATAGCTCAGCTCATACTCCTATTTCTCTTCTTTGCTCCCCTGAAGCCCTTTGAATACAAAACACTTCAAAACGCTGTTTGGGAACCTAATTGAAGCTCATGTACTCACTGTGTTTGTTCTCAGTCTTTCCAATGAATTTATTTACGTTCTTTGGAGGGGAAAATATTTTTAAGTTCTGTTTAAATGGCTGGAATTTTCAAAGACATTAAGAGAATTAGATGCTAACATACTTTTGGAATTCAATGGGATTTGAACAACTAACTCCCTTAGGTTCCTGAAAATCCCAGGCTAAATTCTTATCCACCCTACCTACACATGCACACACACACGTCTCCTTCTTTTCCTTTCTCAGGCCTTATCTATATAGAAAAGTTGCACCAATGTAATTGAACTGATTTAAAATCAGGCTAGTTACACCAATGCAAACCCCTAATGTAGATGCACTGAAACCGGTTTAAAACTTGCTTATGTCAATTTAGCTTTTTGAGGGTTACTACTTAGGTTTCAAGCTTGCTACCAGTGGAAAGCATCCCAATCCCATTCATCCATTAGATCAGCCTGAATGATGGGCAATGGCTTGAAGTTAGTTTCAAAGAAGTATCCAGAATGGTGGGTGTTTATCCAAAGTATATCCAAATATATGTGCACATTTCTGATCTAGAAATTACGCCTAGAACAAGCTCTCTTATGACATATCCACGAATTCCTCATTCCACCCAGGTTAGAAACATCTTTCTTGCGGCTGAAATCCAAGACAAAAAAAATTAACCAACAATTTTTTTAACCCACAGAATAGATTTGTGGCTCAAGTTTTGTGTGAATGTTTGGATCAGGTCTTATTTAATTGAACCAGGCCGCCCAGCCTTTGACATTTCAGCAGCTCGGTTAGCACCTGCTCTTACTGATAGGGTGACCAGATGTTCCATTTTATAAGGACAGTCCCGATTTTTGGGTCTTTTTCTTATATAGGCTCCTATTACCCCCCAGCCTCTGTCCCGATTTTCCACATTTGCTGTCTGGTCACCCTACTTACTGACAACACTATTAAGAATGCTTTGCACTTATATGGCATCTTCCATCCAAGGTGCTCCATAAAGCTTTATTAAGTAAGCCTCAGAAAACCCAAGAAGTGGTAAGCAAATGAGTATAGTTCTCCTTTTGACACAGAGATTAAGGGCCAGATATTGCTACTCTTACTTTGGTTCAGTAGCACTTACTCATTGACTAATAGTGATGACCTTACTGACGGAGTTAGGGTATTATTCACTGGGAGCAAGGGGATCCGAATCTGGCCCTAAGTCATTTGCCCAAAGTCAGACAGTAAATCAGTAAAGAACTGAGAATAAAATCCTGTAGTCCACACTTTCAGCCCCTGCTCTAAACACTAGACCTGAATGTTCTTATGTAGCACCCCATAATGTTATTAAGAGCTACAAGTGCACATTAAAGAGAGAGTAACGTATACCTCTTACACAGCGGGTAGGGAGAGAATTAGTGGAATTCCTACACACTTGTTGCAGTGAGTGAGCCCAGCAGATGAATGGTCACGACTCTACCAGTTAAAGTTCAAGACTGCAGAGAGACTTGTTCTTGATGTTGAAATGCTAGCAGGCAGATTGCTGCAGCTTTAGTACCTAACTCCTTGCAGGTATCACTCCATGGTTTTGATGGAGTGACACCAAGAATGAATTTGGCTCCTTCCCCCCATAGATGAACTCCAAATATCCATTGGGAAAAGACAGTCAGATCTCCAAACCCGACAAGACGTCCGTTCTTTGAAGTTTCTCGTCCATTTTTTTGCTAAAAGATGTGGCAACCAGACAATGTATAGTCCTCCCAAATCATAGGCTTTTGTGTAAATATTGCCCCTGCTTCTCTCTTCCTTTTGAAATTGACTCACTGGCACAGCTGACACTTGACTAAGGAAATGGCATTTTTATTTCCTAATCGTTTGTTATCTCTGAACGGCTTTTTCTAATCACGTTAGACTTTTTTTGGTCTTACAAATCATCAATCCAAAAGGGCTGATGATTAATTCCCTGAGAATCTGACTTTCTTTTATCCTTCAGAGAGGCAACTCGGCTGCTCTAATTATTTACTTTAAAGGAAGAGAAAAAAACAGTATTAATAGATGATCCAACCTCGCAACACAAAGGAAAATCAATGACAATAATTATACAGGACTGTAATTATAATCATATCCTCTCCTCTGCCCCCATTACAGATTCTACAAGACTCAAAATATAGCTGATTGGGAGGGAGAAGAATATTATTTCAGTTTCCTTTGCCAAGTGAAGGTTACATTGAAAGAACCGACCTTTTTTATTGCTATTATTTTTTAAAAAAAATATTTAATTTGTATGATGAACTCCATTCTGTACAGCAGCTGTTGTGATTGTATTAAATGTGACTGTGCACTTGGTCACAAACAAGCAATGTCCTATTTATTGTTTGGGAATTAGGTTTTGGTTTTCTCCTTCAATTTAAGTTAATTGTATTTATAATTCAGTGGTAAAGAACATAATCTTTTATATTTCTATTTCCTATATGACCTGTCCATTTTACATGAATCTCTTAAGATAACAACCACATTCAACAGAACATTTCACGGCAATAAAATCTATGTTGATTTAACCTGATGTCTGGTGCTGGAAAATAATTTCTGTCTATGAAGAAAGATTTAAGATTTAACAGTAGGACCATGTGACAGCAATCAGCATTGTTATGTTATGTACTTATATTGTAGTAGTACCTAGAGGGTACCCCAGCTAAGAATGAGATCTCATTGTGCTAGACACTGTACATCCATGCAGGTGAGAGAATGGAAGTATTATATGCCCATTTTACAGATGGAAAACTGAGGCCCAGAGAGATTTTAAGCAATTTGCCCATGGTTACATAGGAAGTCTGTGACAATACCAAGAGCTGAACTTAGATCTTATGTGTCCCAAGCCAGTGCCTTAGGGCCATGACTATCCTTTGTCCATGGGAGAATCTCAGAAGGTCTGAAATTCAAATTCTGTTTTGGGTGGTAATCAAAAGGAAGGATTAGTAGTGGGCACAAACTGCAAAACGCCAGTTCGGATTCAGGTCCAGAATTCTGGGAAGCATTCAGATCCAGCATTGTGATTCTTCCCATTACAGAAATAAAGAGTAGCCACAAAAATGTGTTTCTAGATCTAAATCCCAACTTCTTGGACATTTTAGTTCAGCTTATCTCTAGCTTAGATGTTTTATCTTAATTATTCAGAGCATTTGGGTCTGCAAAGTATTGCTGGATATCTCACAAGAAAAGGCTTTGCATTGCCTGGACATACTGCTTCTAGCCTGGCTGGGAACATGGTATGAACTACCTCTCCTGCAGTGTTTCAGTAATTCCAGCAGTGGCCAGGTGGAGATGCATAAAAAGGAAAGGCAATAAGGAAATGTCAAGATTATGAACTGACAAAAGTTATGTCTTGAGGTCATCCCCTTGGGGTAAGTGCAGGTGCCTCACTTACCTCGTACGTCATTCTCTGGGTGACAGCAACCCTGTGGTCTGATTCTGGGATGTGGGGTACAGCTCTCCAGCTGTGTCTCTTAGAAAGTCCACCCCATTCCAGGGATATAAAGCAGTCCAAACAAAAAGGAAATACTTCTGCAGCCCTCAAGTGATTGGGCCCCCTTCATTGTGGAAGGGAGAGGGAAGCAGGCTTTCAGGCCCCACACCTAGTCTTGGCTCCCACACTTCTGTGTAGCAGGAAAGGAGAGGCCCCAGGGTTGGGGCAGCTGGAGAGCAAGTCCACCCTGTCCTTGACCAGCAGCTGTAGCTCTGTCCCATGGGGCTAGGCCCAGCTCCCCACCCCAAGCATTGTGATCCTGTGCGCTAGGTTGCAGCGCCACTCAGGGTTGGCGGATTTGCCCCATCTACAGAAGGGCGGACACACCAAACATGAGTGGCAGTGTGACTCCAGAAACTCGGTCTCAACGACAATCAAATTTGGCCCATCTATCCCTCCATCTCCTTCTGTGGAGGGGCAGACAGGCCAAGCCTGAAGGGCACCATCACCTTGTGGGCAATGACTGGAGCGGGAAGCCAGGCTCAGAGGAGCCACTGTTGTGCAGGTCACAGACTTTATTAAAATTCATGATTACCATGAACACCGTGACTTCTGTGCCAAAATCATAGCCTTGCTAATGAATGATGAATAGCACAATTCACTGGGAAATACCATTTCTGTAGTCTAACTGCTTTTCTCCATAATCAGTGCTGTGAGTCCCTGCCTTTTGGTATGTACCAGAGAGTCAGAAGGAGATCAGTGGGCCAAATTCATTACTGGTGTGAGTTCAATGCAGTTACACCAAGTGTAAGCGGGGGAATAGTCCCGCTATTGTGGGGAACTTTCCTCATCTCTGCACTACCCCGGTGAAATGGGCTAGCGGAAGGATCTCAGTCCTCGCTCCCACCTCCTTTACCCAGAGGCCTCCCTGCCCTCGAGGACTCCCCTTGCACTCTCCTGTCTGGCAGAATCCTCGTAACCCCAACAAGGCTGGGCCCAGGATTCCTGGGGGGCTCGACCCCCAACCTTGCTGTGGTCACCTAGGTCAGGGGCTAGGGTGTCCCCACTCCGGGGTGTACTCTCTAAACAGGATGCTTCCCTGACTCACTGATCACTGCATACAATTCAAAGCAAAGGCAAATTATTTAATTAACAATTAATTTGTAACAGGAATAAGGAAAAATGGGAAAGGCTAATGAAAACACATCGCCCCGCTCTGTGGCAGGGAACATCCCAACAGTGTCTCTGCAATGTCAGGGCAGTTCAGTCTGTTCCTGTGTAAGTCCCAGGCTCCTTCTCAGGCCCTGGCTGTGCTGCAGGGACGCTGTGGCTTGGACACTTGCTCCGGCGGTGGCCACACGCTCGCAGGCTCTGGGTGGCAGGACCCTTCTTCCCAGCGTCGCCCCCGCCCTGTCGGGGTTACGATCCCCCTGCACGTCTGGCCTGCAGGGCCCCTTGGCTGAGGCCTCTCCCTGCGCTGGGCCCACTGCCCAGGGGCCCCCCTCGCTCTCCCCAGCTGCTCCCCGCACCCGGCTCCGGACTGCTCCAGCCCCAGCTCCACCGCTCTGCCTCAGCTCCAGCTCCTCTGCCTCAGCACGGCTGCTGCTGCTGCTCTGCCTCCAGCTGCCTGGGCTGCTGCCCTGGCCCCTCTGGCTCTGGCTGCTGCAGCTTCTCCCCCCAGGGCAGGTCTGTCTCTGGGCTGCAGCTTCTCCCCCCAGGGCAGGTCTGTGTCTCTGGGCTGCAGCTCTGCTCCCAGGGCAGGTCTGTGTCTCTGGGCTGCTTTTCTGGCCCCTCCAGATCTGGCCCAGCTCAGCTCTGGCCTCTCCTCAGCTCAGCCCCACTCACTCTGACTCAGGCAACTTCAGCTCACACGGAGGACGGGATTCACCCTGACCTCCTGACTCCCTGATTCGCCTGCCGCCCTGTCAATCAGGCTGACCTGGAGCATTGGCCTCTCCCCATTGCCCCTGGGGACTGTCAGTCCCATCGACCCTTCCCCTTTTGGTACTGGGAGCTCTGAATGTTAGTAAGGGGATAACAGTCCCCTTACACAAGGATGAGCTCCGCTCATTCATTTCACATTGGGGTATAAGTCATCCTCCCTATCCACAGGAAAACAAGGACAACAAGAGAGATTTGCGGGCAGATTTGCAAAGCGCATGTTCGCTTTTACATGCATTAAATGCCGACGTACAGACGCAACCTCTGATTTGTACACATGTGCCTGTATGTGTGCATGCAAAGTAGAAGGGGAGGGGTCATCCATCTGTATCAGAACTGGCCTCTGAGCAAACAAGGTGTGTGCAAATGTGTGCACTCTGCTTTGTGCAGGCACTGTTTAAAATTCTAGCTGCCGGTTTTGCGGGGGCCTGATGCAAAGCCCAATGAAGCCAAGGGGAGTCTTTGATATGACATGATGGAAGCCATCACAAGAACACATGAAAATGTTTTGTCACGGACCGGCAGCAGCATCAAAGTGCAGAGCACGTATGAGGCCTTAGACCAGGTAAGTAATAAAACACAACAGGGAACCTGATCCTATGAAATGATAAGCTCCCTCAACTCTCAGTCTAATGGGCATTCAGGATGGTCAGAAATTAGCAGGATTGAGTCCAGATGGTATCAGGTAAAATTGTGCCCCCATGGAAATCAATGGCAAAACTCCCATTGACTTCAGTGAGGCCAGTATTTCACCCACAATGTGAAGAGATATCAGCACAGTTTGGGTACCTAGCTAGACTCAAGGCCTATGGTTTTGTGATGTAACTATCTTTGAATTGGGGATATACCATGAGTGGAGACATCCCCTCTGGATTCATGAACGCTCCTTTGAAAGAACCAAAGAAAAGACTGGCCCAAGATCATCCATCCCAGATTACACCCTCTGCCCAGTGCATGATGGGACGATACTTTGGCAGCTCAGTGAGCTGTGTGTGAATACGCAGCCTGTGCAGACATGAAAAATGAATCTTTTAGTTAAGTACATTAACATTAAATATCATTAGAGACATTAACCTCTTACTATTGAGTCCCAGGGCTTTCATTTAAGAAATGCCCATTAACTGGGAATATAACATCTCATCATTGAAGTATCTTCTCTTTTCTATTTAATGTTTCAATGTACAGTTTTCATGTCCCAGAGCAGCATGCTCTTTCCACTTGCTCAACATCAGGACTACATAGTGGCCCCTCCATAAAAGAGAGAGCTTAACTTTGCTTTCCTGTTCAGCATAAACTAAATTATGACTGGCATTGTGTGTTCCACTGGCGGGTCCTCCTCTTTATAAAGCAGCCTATTTTTCCATTTAATGGAGCACTCCCAGGAGGGGGCATCATTTGCTATGGAGAAAGGGGGCTGTTATCTCCCTTCCTATCCTGACCTTAGTTTGCATCCCTCTCCGCACCGCCACCCACTTTTCATAGGTCTGTGTGCTCCATTATGTCTTCCATTTCCCCCGCTGCCTCAGCTTTGCAGGATATAATATAGTCACATTCAATGTCCCATATGCTGACAGCTCCCACACCTCTCTCAGAATTTTTATGAAATGATGACCCTGCTCCCAGAGTATGAATATCAGCAGCACTGAATTCAGTGGCTCAAATAGCACATACTCTTGTTCAATTTCTAACATAGATGTAACTGAAGGGGGGACCGAATCATGGCGAGACACACAGGAGGGGCAATAACTCTGACCCAGCTCAAATGCCAGGGGCTTGGATATAGTTTAATACCTGTGCCATGTGACTGGCATCAATATTCACTGACTCTAGCAGTTAGTGTTAAAATGAATGCCCCCTCCCCCATTTTCAATACTACTTCTATCCTGAATTAAAACATAAAAGTCATCCTGTGCACAAGGGGGCAGCAGGGAATTTTAACGTAGCAGGACAAGACTTTTTGAAATAGGCCAGAACGACTTTCCCTGAAAAATGAAGACGCTAAACCTCTCTTCAAACTGTGCTATTAGAGCAAGGCAATTGGAGGAATGGGCAGAGCAGATATCAGAAGATCGGGTAATTTTTGTAAAAGAAAGTATTTATTTGGAGCTGTAATACGGCTGTTAAATAAAAGGCCACATTAGGAATGATTAGAGAGGTCATGTCTCATTGAGAACGTCCAGGCAGCATTCTGGCTGACTCAGCCAGAATTCCTTTATTAGGCAGTCAGGAAGTGTACACTAGATGGGAGCTCCTAGATTTTAAGGCCAAAAGAGACCAGTATGATCATCTAGTCTGACTTACTGCAAAACACGTGCCACAAATTTCACCAAGTGGTTCCTGCTTCAAGCCCATCATTTTTGGTTGAGCTGGAAAATATCTTTTCGAAAGGTATCCAATCCTGATTTAAATAGTTCAAGTTCTGGAGAATCCATCACAACCATTGGTGAGTTTTTTCCAATGGTTAATTACCCTCACTGTAAAATATTTGCACATCATTTCTAGTGTGAATTTGTCCAGCTTCAGCTTCTAGCCTTTGGAACTTTCTGTGACTTTGGCTATTAGATTCAAGAGCTCTCTACTGTCAGAAATCTCTTCCCTGTGTAGCTGCTTATGTTCCATGACCAAGTCACCTCTTAACCTTCCCTTTATTGAGCTTAATAGATTGAGCATCTTTAGTCTCTCACTAGAAGGCAGGTTGCCCAGACCTTGAATCACTCGTGTAGCTGTTTTCTTCACCCTTTCCAGTTGGTCTAAATCCTTTTTAAAGTGTGGACACCAGAAATAGACAAAGTATTCCGGAAGTGGCCTCACTAATGCTGTATAAAGTGGTAATAACATCTCCTTAGTTCTATTTGATATTCCCCTGCTTATACACCAAGAACAGCATTTGCTTTCTTAGACTCCTCATCAACGAGGGAGTTACTGTTCAGTGAGTTGTTCACCATGACTCCTAAGTCCTTTTCTGAGCCACTCCTTTCCAAAATACAGTCCCCCCCCATATTGAATGTGTGTGACCTACATTCTTGGTTTCTAGGTGTATGACCTTGCATTTAGCTGTATGAAAATACATGTAGCGACCCCATCTTAGGACGAGATCCAAATCATTCTCTAGGACTGACCTATTCTGATTACTTACCATTCCACCAACTTTTGTGTAATGTGCAAAATTTGCAGACTATATTTTTTTCTTCCAGATCATAGATAAAGATATTTAAAAGTATTGGGTTAAGAAATTATCCCTGTAAAACAATGATGCCCCATTTACAAATACTTTTTTTCAAGATTCATGAGTTAGATATTTTGTAATCCATCTAATAAATGCTGCATTGATTTTGTATAGTGCTAATTTTTTAATCAGAATGTTGTAGAGTACTAAGTAAAAATGCCTTACAGAAGTCTATTATGTCAACACAGAATCTTTATCGGCCAAACTTGTAATTTCTTAAACAAATTGAGTAAAATGATCAAAACCACCTATGTATTTTAGGATTCAGATTTTTAAAGATACTTAGGCATGTAAAGATGCAAATAGATATGCAATGGGATTTTCAAAAGCACCTAGGTACCTAACACTCAGTGCGACTCTGTTGCCAGAAGGCCGAATGTGATCCTTGGATGTATAAATGGGAATGTTGCACAGGAGTAAAGAGGTTACATTACCTCTATATTTGGCAATGGTGCAATCACTGCTGGAATACTGTGTTCAGTTCAAGAAAGATGTTGAAAAATTAGAGAGGATTAATAGAAGAGTCATGAGAATGATTAAAGGATTAGAAAACATGCCTCTTAGTGATAGACTCAAGGATTTCTATCGATTTTACCAAACAAAGAGAAAGCTAAGAGGTGCCTTGATCCCATTCTATAAGTATCTACATGGGGAACAGAAATATGATAATAGACATCTCTTCAATCTAGCAGACAAAGGTAAAACAAGATCCAATTGCTGGAAGTTGAAGCTAGCCATCTGGCCCATATTGTTTCAGTCTGTTTTAAGGGGATTTCGTGAATGTGAAAGCACTTTGATTGGCAGCAACAAAAACACATCGTATTGCCAGAGCAGGCTGAGCAAGAATGATAGCAAGGCACGTTCTCCAAGCCGGCGTCCATTCCTGAATCCGTGGCTTCTAGGAGGGACAAGATAATTCAGTATTTGTGTCCATAAAATCTTTAGCCTCTCCTGAAACTATCAAAAGAAGTGTACGTATGACCTAGATACCTGTAACAGCGATCACAAAACTCATTTTACAGAAACCACTATACAGCCATGAGAAGGTAATGACTTTTGCTTATTACTGATCTGGGCTGGATTTGCAATAGTGACCTAGATGAAATACTCCACAGGCCATTACTGTTCCCAACCATGAGCCATCTAGTCTCCATATGTTTTTATTAATATGTATTTAATAAAAATATTAATGAACCACCCTAGGCAATATCATTATGACCACTAGAATGAAGGAGTCATCAAGACATAAAGAGTTTGCCAATTACGATATACTGTGAGGTGGGTAATAAAACTGCACGAGGAATTAGGAATGGTCAGCAGTGTAAATGGAAGGGCAGGAGATACAGATAGACTGTTTGTGAGGCTACTCAGTAAACACAGGCACTTTCAACCATTGCGGGGGGATCACAATATTGCCAACTTATTTTCTAAATTGAGGTCTGGTAGAAAAATAAGAATTTGTCCCATGAAAAAGTTCCAATCTAATAAAAAATGTTTGTTTCACTAGAATTTTGTGTGTGTGGAATGTACTGATTTTTCAGTTAAACAATTTGAAACAAAAAAAATTGTTCAAATTGTTTCCAAACTTCTTTTTTGCTTCAAATCATTTTGTTAGAAAATCTGAAAATATCTAACAACAAACTTTTTTTTTCATTTAAATGTTCATATCATTTGGGAAAAAATGAATTTTTCATCAAAAAGTCTGGATGAAACAAAATTGATTTTAATGTCACTTTGAAAGGGAATGAAATACTCATGAAAGGTATCAGGTGAAAAACTTTGAATACAAAATGAAATGGTCCAAAGTTTGTAGGAAAGAACTTTTGCTTGTGAAGTATACAATGAGCAAGTAAATTATGAGTACTGTCAGCTACAGCTCTCTTATATGGCCTCAGTCTTGTTCTGGAAGAACCAGTTTGAAGAGTGACAGAAGTAGTGACTGGGTCGTTGGCCACTGAGTCGTGGCCCAGCAATAGTGGATGGGAACCTGGGAGGCAGTGACCATGAGATGGTTGAGTTCAGGATCCTGACACAAGGAAGAAAGGAGAGCAGTAGAACAGAGACCCTGGATTGCAGAAAAGCAGACTTTGACTCCCTCAGGGAACTGATGGGCAAGGTCCCCTGGGAGAATAACATGAGGGGGAAAGGAGTCGAGGAAAGCTGGCTGTATTTTAAAGAATCCTTATTGACGTTGCAGGAACAAACCATCCCGATGTGTAGAAAGAAAAGTAAATATGGCAGGCGACCAGCTTGGCTTAACAGTGAAATCATTGCTCGTCTTAAACACAAAAAAGCAGCTTACAAGAAGTGGAAGATTGGACAAATGACCAGGGAGGAGTATATAAATATTGTTCAGGCATGCAGGAGTGAAATTAGGAAGGCCAAATCACACTTGGAGTTGCAGCTAGCCGGAGATGTTAGGAGTAACAAGAAGGGCTTCGTCAGGTATGTGAGCAACAAGAAGAAAGTCAAGGAAAGTGTGGGCCCCTTGCTGAATGAGGGAGGGAACCTAGTGACAGAGGATGTGGAGAAAGCTAGTGTACTCAATGCTTTTTTTGCCTCTGTCTTCACAGACAAGGTCAGCTCCCAGGCGGCTGCACTCCGCAGCATGGTATGGGGAGGAGGTGACCAGCCCTCTGTGGAGAAAGAAGTAGTTCGGGACTATTTAGAAAAGCTGGACGAACACAAGTCCATGGGGCCGGATGCACTGCATCCGAGGGTGCTAAAGGAGTTGGCCGATGAGATTGCAGAGCCATTGGCCATTATCTTTGACAAATCATGGCAATCGGGGGAGGTCCCGGATGACTGGAAAAAAGCTAATGTAGTGCCCATCTTTAAAAAAGGGAAGAAGGAAGATCCGGGGAACTACAGGCCAGTCAGTCTCACCTCAGTCCCTGGAAAAATCATGGAACAGGTCCTCAAGGAATCAATTCTGAACCACTTAAAGGAGGGGAAAGTGATCAGGAACAGTCAGCATGGATTCACCAAGGGCAAGTCATGCCTGACTAACCTAATTGCCTTCTATGATGAGATAACCGGCTCTGTGGATGAGGGGAAAGCAGTGGATGTGCTATTTCTTGACTTTAGCAAAGCTTTTGATACAGTCTCCCACAGTGTTCTTGCCAGCAAGTTAAGGAAGTATGGGCTGGATGAATGGACGGTAAGGTGGATAGAAAACTGGCTGGATGGTCGTGCTCAACGGGTAGTGATCAATGGCTCCATGTCTAGTTGGCAGCCGGTATCAAGTGGAGTGCCCCAAGGGTCGGTGCCGGGGCCGGTTTTGTTCAATATCTTCATCAACGATCTGGAGGATGGTGTGGACTGCACCCTTAGCAAGTTTGCAGATGACACTAAACTGGGAGGAGTGGTTGATACGCTGGAGGGTAGGGACAGGATACAGAGGGACCTAGACAAATTAGAGGATTGGGCCAAAAGAAATCTGATGAGGTTCAACAAGGACAAGTGCAGAGTCCTGCACTTAGGACGGAAGAATCCCATGCACTGCTACAGACTAGGGACCGAATGGCTGGGCAGCAGTTCTGCAGAAAAGGACCCAGGGGTTACGGTGGACGAAAAGCTGAATATGAGTCAACAGTGTGCCCTTGTTGCCAAGAAGGCTAACGGCATTTTGGGCTGTATAAGTAGGGGCATTTCCAGCAGATCGAGGGAAGTGATTATTCCCCTCTATTAGGCACTGGTGAGGCCTCATTTGGAGTACTGTGTCCAGTTTTGGGCCCCACGCTACAAGAAGGATGTGGATAAATTGGAAAGAGTCCAACGGAGGACAACAAAAATGATTAGGGGGCTGGAGCACATGACTTATGAGGAGAGGCTGAGGGAACTGGGATTGTTTAGCCTGCAGAAGAGAAGAATGAGTGGGGATTTGATAGCTGCTTTCAACTACCTGAAAGGGGGTTCCAAAGAGGATGGATCTAGACTGTTCTCAGTGGTAGAAGATGACAGAACAAGGAGTAATGGTCTCAAGTTGCAGAGGGGGAGGTTTAGGTTGGATATTAGGAAAAACTTTTTCACTAGTAGGGTGGTGAAGCACTGGAATGGGCTACCTAGGGAGGTGGTAGAATCTCCTTCCTTAGAGGTTTTTAAGGTCAGGCTTGACAAAGCCCTGGCTGGGATGATCTAATTGGGTTTGGTCCTGCTTTGAGCAGGGGGTTGGACTAGATGACCTCCTGAGGTCCCTTCCAACCCTGAGATTCTATGATTCTATGATTCTATGAGTAAGGCAGCCAATGTGGCCAGTTAGTGCCAGTTGTGATGTGGTTTTTGTTATATGAACTGGGACCACCGATTCATTTTCCATTGGTCTCCAAGTGAGCATCAAATGGGAATGACTTTTAGTCATTTTCGACTTGGGCCACATTTGAATTGGTGACTAGTGATGAAAAGTGATACATATTCCTTTAAAAACAGATTTTAAAATTGTATTAAAGTTAATGTTTAGAATCAAATTTACACAAGTTAAGAAGGAAGGTACTGTACATCTGGGATCAGGCTTGGGTTATGGGGGATTTCAAGTATCAGTTATAGGGTTCTTGGGGTACATATATATCGTATAACTAGCAAAGATCCAGATTGGTGTGTGGTAGTTTTTAGAGTGTCAGTGGATAAGTGGGCTTGGGAACAACACCCAAGAAATACATTAATAGTCCAAGTCAGTAGTGATGTAGACAATCAGTAGATGGGTGGGGTGCATCCCTAGGTTTGTCAGGGAAGGGATGAAGTGGATTTTTTCCCTGGTCAGCAGTCTTGATTACTCAACCTGGTACTGACGGTGGCCCGTGATGTCTTCAGTGTATATGTCTCTGGACCATCTGATGGCGTCAGACACCATGAGCTGTCTCATGAGTTGG
Organism: Macrochelys suwanniensis; assembly: GCA_033296515.1. Lineage (NCBI taxonomy): Eukaryota > Metazoa > Chordata > Testudines > Chelydridae > Macrochelys > Macrochelys suwanniensis. The sequence goes on along the minus strand of CM065777.1, from coordinate 12,312,733 downwards.
GCGTAGCGTAGACCGACTCCGCACACTCTTAGTACCGGCTCATTGTTAGGGTCCCATGCGCCCAGGGCGCCCACGACCAGGGCGTGGATCTGGACCTCATAGCCCTGGGCTCTCAGGGTGTCAGCCAGCGGGGTGTACTTCAACTTCTTCCGTGCTCGGGCCTTGTGGAAAGCTGGTTATCTATTTTCAAATGGCAGTCCATCCAATCCCCCCACATTCCTGGTTCTATAGACTAAGCAGAAAGCAAGATATCTTAATACCTATTTTAATTAGCTATAGTTTCTGCCTCTGGGCTAGATCATCAGTTGATGTAAATCAGCAGAGAGACAGCCACATTGGAGTTGTGCTGATTTACACCAGCTGAAGTTCTGGCCCACTATGTTGTATTTTCCCATAGCACCCTTAAAATGTTTTACTAATACGCATGCCCGCATGGTATACTTGGCTATAGCAAGTATATGTCCTTTAAGAGGAACAGTATGTCTACTACTGCCCTCTACTGGAGTATATATGTCACACCAGCTCACCTGTATAAGAAAGCAATAATAAATACTCAATACTTAGGTGGTTCTTTTCATCTTCAAGCCACTATGAAAATGTCAACTAACTAATAATACCACATGCTAAGCAGGACTGTGTGAGCCTATCTTATTTTTCTCATTTTATAGATGAGGATCAAAGAAACAGATAAATTAAGTGACCTACCTGAGATTGCACAGAAAATTTGTAGCGGAGCTAGGAACTGAACCCTTGACTCCCCAGTCTAGTGGCTTAACCACAAAACCTTTCCATTCAATTGCGATACAATAGTAGCAATGTTCGCTCAAACTCAAATTGAAATTGTGAATTCAATGGGAGTATAGGATCAAACTCCTCAATGACCTGGAAGTAAATATAACATCAGTTCTGATAAAATTTTCAGATGACTCAAAGATTGGTGGAAGGGTAAATAATGGTGAGGACAGGACATTCATACAGAGTGGGGTGGGGTGGGGGAAGAGTTGGGACGCTTTTGACACAGTCCCACATGACATTTTCATCTGCAAACTAAGGAAATGTGGTCTAGATGAAATTACTATAAAGTGGGTACACAACTGGTTGAAAAACAATACTAAAAGAATATTTATCAATTATTTGCTTTCAAACTGGGAGGACATATCTAGTGGGGTCCTCTAGATATCTGTCGTGAGTCTGATACTATTCAATATTTTCATTAATTAATTTTATGTCTGTTTATAAAATTTACAGATGACACCAAGCTGGAAGGAGTTCCAAGCACTTTGGAGGTCAGGATTAGAATTCACAATTATCTTGATAAATTAGAGAATTGGTCTGTAGTCAACAAGATAATGGAATTCAATAAAGATGAGTGCATAGTACTACACCAAGGAAGGAAAAATCAAATGCACACATACAAAATGGGGGATAGTTGGCTAGGCAGTAGTACTGCAGAAAAGAATCTGGAGACTACAGTGGAGCACAAATTGTATATGAGCCAACAATGCGATGCAATTGCAAAAAAAGGCTGATATCATTCTGGGTTGTACAAACAAAAGTGTGGTTTGTAAGACATAGAAGGTAATTGTTCCATTCTGTTTAGCACTGGTGAAGCCTCAGCTGGAGTATTGTGTCCAATTTTGGTCACCACAGTGTAAGAAGTGGACAAAATGCAGAGAGTCCAAAGGAGAGCAGCAAAAATGACCAGAGGTTTAGAAAACCTGACCTATGAGGAAAGATTAAAAAATCTAGATATATGTAGTCCTGAGAAATGAAGACTGGCAGGAGGACCTGATAACAGTCTTCACATGTATTAAAGGCCATTATAAACAGGACTGTGTTAAATTATTTGCCATGGTCACTGAAGGTATGACAAGAAGTAATCGACTTAATCTACAGCAGGGGAGATTTAGGTTAGATATTAGAAAAACGTTCTAACTGTAAGGTTAGTTAAGTACTGGACTAAGAAACCAAGGTAAAGGGACCTGATTTTCAAGAGCAAATGCTCGGCGCTTTCTGGAAATCAGGCCCCTTTCAAGCACTCAAAAATTGAAGCTCCCTGTTTTACTAACCATTCTGGATCTTAAACTATTTAATAGAGCTGTTTGAAAATTTTTCAGTGGAGCAGTTTTGCATTGGAAAATGTTGTTTTATTGAAACTGAAATATGTCGCAGGAACATGTCGATTTTGACAGAATTTTCTATGGAAAAATTTGAAACTGTTTGTTCTGACTTTCTTGTTTGATTCAGAATTATCAAAAGGTTTCGTTTTGATAATGTCAAAATGTTTCAATTTGACTTTTTCATTCCTTTGCATTTCGTTTTGACATTTATATTAGAATATTAACTGTAATATTACATTTCTATATTATATATTACAATTAAGACTCTGTCATATTAAAGTACATCATAACATTTTGACTTTATCAAAATGAAGTATTTCAATGTTTCTGCATCATATTTTTTTCAGAATTTCCATTTCATGGGAAATTTTCACTTCTCATTTCAATATGGAATAGTTTTTTGTTTTGAACTGTCAGAATTTCTTGTGGAATGGAAATTCCTTTTTCCAACCAGCCCTACTATTTAACAGTATCCCTTTAATAAAATAATAATAAATCGGGTCTTTACACACATATACGTTGAATAGCCAGCTCCTTGTCTTCCAAAGCAACCTTTCTATGTGTCTGATGTAAAAATCCAGGATATTTGAGTGTCAGGTTATAATGGCTACAAGCGTGTGAAATAAGAGATAGCCACAATGTTCCCCTTTTCAAGCAGTGTGTTTCCTTCATAATTGTTCATGCCATCTAAAATATTGTTGAAACTGAGCATGGTCATTTTTTGCATTAATTGAACATCAGCTCCCCCTACTCCCCTGGGTTCACATTGTCACCTCTTCTTGAAAATGCTACCAATACAGTGTGTGGCAGTGGATCTATCTATTCTATGTAACAAAAATATCCATGAATACTGTAGGCATAGAAACATAGAAATGTGGTAGGGCTGGATGGGACCTCAAGAGTTCATCTAGTCCAGCCCTCATGCTGAAGCAGGACAAAGTAAATCTAGATCATCCCTGACAGGTGGTTATCTGACTCTAACCTGTTCTTACAAACCTCCAATGATGGTGATTCCATAACTTCCCTTATTGTCTTATTCCAGTACTTGGACATTTGACAGAACTGAAAAATATAAAATGTTTTGTTAATGTCAAAATGAAATGGTTTGTTTCCAAAACATTTCTATTTTTTGGGCTGGAGTCACAAAATGGCCAGAGGCGGAGAAGGTGGTAGTGATGGTAGTGTCCTTTTTATAACTTTTAGACAAGTGGTTAGGGCACTCACCTGGAATGTGGGAGACCCAGGTGCCTTTCTGCCTAATGTGGAGAAGGCAATTTGAAGTTGGGTCTGCCACATGAGTGTCTGGACCACTGGGCTAAAAGTTATAAGGAGGACACCAGCTCTACTACCTCATGCTTCTCCTGCAATTTTGGGAATCTAGTCCTCCTTTGCTTTTTGTTAAAAATGCCTGAAATGAAAACAAACAAAAAAATGGAATCAGGTCAAAATCACCTCACTCCCAACATACCATGAGATTTGGCAACCCTGGGTGTGTTAGTGATGGGCTGTGCTGGTGCATGATGGGATATGTAACCCAGCAAGATGCCTCTTTTGTCCCCTATGGGCCAGGCTCCCTGGCAGGACTACACCTTGATGTCCCCAGAGTGAGGGGACTTCCCTGATGCACCAAGCAGCTCAATGGGCTGGACCACATTGCACTGTGGGACATATAGTCCTCCAGGGAGCCTGGTCCATAGAATGCCATGGGGACCTGAAGGACAACTCCCAGAAGGCAAGAGAAGTTCATTTTTATACAGATCTGACTGGAAAGGAAGTGTTCAGAGTCATCTCAACAAAGCAAAACGTTTCAGTTTCAGTACCGTCACTGTGCTCTGTTTCAGGCAACAACGGTGAAATGAAACATGTTGACATTTCTGATTCGAAATGGGTCAGAATTTCCACTAAAAAAAACCCCAATTTCATCTTTTTCTCCCATTTGGGGACAAAAACAGATGTTGAAAGTCAGAATTTCCTCTGGGACAGAAATTCCAAATATCATTCAGCTTTAGTTCTTATACTGCAGCTATACTGGGAAGCATTCCATCCATTCATCTAAGCAGATTCTTATAATGATGCCAATGATCATAGTATCTAAATACCTAATTAAGGAAGCCACCATCTCACTGATTTATGGAGTGGAGTCAAGAGAAGGGAGGGGGAAAGCCCCTAAAGAGATAGGTTTTCTCCAGTCAGACAGTAGGTTAGTTTATTATTTTTTCCTCTCACTCCTTACAGTCTGTTGACTCCCCTGTGCTATGAAATTTAAGTACTGTATCATGGCCATAGATTATTCACTGAACAGGCTGGCAGGGAGCATCCTATAATATAGATGTTTTTGTAGACATGGAAAGCAAATCTATATTTCAAAGCACCATGAAGCAAATTGCATACACAAATGCTGTATCAAAATGCATACAGCAGAATTGAGGTAAAACAAATAAAATCAGATCTTCTGTCTTTCTGACTTTATATCTGAATGTTTGAACACACTGAAAACTTCCTTCAGTTTTCATAGAGAATTTGAATATATCTCCACTAAAATTAATTTCTGATTACAAATGTACATCTAGAGATAGTTCATTTTAATATTATCTGGGAATGGGAACATAGAAGGAGTTTAAAGAAATAAGAAAGGTATGATTTAATCTGATGAACATTCCAATGGTCAGTTTTGGTTTCAATATCCAATACAAGGTTGCAGGGGAAATTGAATGAGATCTTATTTTTATTTCAAAACATATGTGCAGGCACACCGACCAACACTTTTTTTGTCTTGGTTTCCAGTGTGAATCTGGTTAAAAACAATCGGGATCTGTTAAGCCAAAGATTATTCTATCATATTCTTAAGCAGTGGTGCTAGAACAATTTGTATAGTGGGGGTGTTGAGAGCCATTGAACCAAATTGTAACCCCTGTATATAATGGAAACCACTTCAAGCCAGCGGGTATGGCAGCACCTCTAGTTCTACCACCTATGTTCTTAAGGGTGGGAAAATGGAAGGATGGAGAGGAAGGATTAGCCAGTAGTTAGGGCATGAGCCTACATCTTGAGAACCTCAGGGTTCAATTACCTGTTCCCTACAAATTTCCTGTCTAACTTTGGGCAAGTCTTTCATCTCTCTGGGCCTCAGTTCCCAATCTGTAAAAGGAAGATAGCAGCACTTCTCCACCTCACAGGAGGGCATGAGGATAAAAACAATCAAAATAGTGAGGCATCCAGCTACTATTGTGATGAGAGCCTTAGAAGTTTCTTAGATAGATAGTAAATATGAGTGAATTAATATTAGCTTCAGCTCACATCATTTTCTTTCCCCAGTTTAGACCACGTTTTAATTTTAAACACTGCATCCTTCAGTAAAAAGAAAATCTGGATATTTGTATAGTTAAGATTCCATTTCTGGTCAACATTCTTTAACTTCTGCTATATTTGTTTGGGGTTATTTGGTTGTGAATAGATAGTTAATACAAATCTCTCCAAACCAGATGATCGGTTATTTTATTTAGAGTTTAGTTATTTTCTATTCTTAATCTTAGATCACTGGTATCATTAAAAAAAACATACTAATTGTTCAGATATCTATCTATCTATCTATCTATCTATCAGCTTTCTCTCCCTTCACCTTTTGCCTCCTCCCTCTCTGAAATTTTCCATTTTTACACATTTGAAGATGTTACATTGTTTCCTAAAATGAAATTCACCACCACGTCCACTGGAAATATTTACCCAGAAGGCCTCCAGCGCCTCCTAGTGATAGGGGTTGGCGCCTGCACGAGACTGCATTGGATTTTCCTAAGCTATTTCCTTCTATCACCCGCTGTACCACTTCCCTGCCCCCGACACACACAGATGCAGAAAAGGGAAAAGAAAATCTTCAGCAAAAGACAGCAAACAAAGAGTGTTTGTAGAAATGTCTAAGTGCCTTAGAACACATTGCATATGGTTTATTGATAGGATTCTTGTCTAAAGGGGCAAAATATTAGCTATTTTGCCAGACACGTATAAATCATGCACACTCAGAGAGAGAGAGATGTATTTATGTTTTGTGACTATTTAAGTGATAGTTTCTTTTTTTTTTCTATTTGTTTGTCATAGGGTTTTATATTGCAATCAGTGTAAAATCTGAGCACCTTCCTTGTAAAATCATTAACAGTAGTGAAGTCCCTAGCAGACTTCTGGAGTCTCTGACACTTCTCCCTTGGCGGGGTAAAAACAGGTACTATTGGTTACCAAGTTGACCACGTCTAGCTCTTCCCAATCTGTCTTCTTTGATACTTTTTCCTTCGCGGCCTTTTAAATGAATCTGGTGACCTCACTATGATCATATTGAGAACTGACAATCACTATATTCTGCTCTTTCAAATTCTAGCCAGTCTGACATGCAGGGCAGTGAGTCTGTTATGCAACCTCCAAATGAAGGGAACTAGAATTTATGATTTTCTTAGTATATTTTAATAACTTGTAATGATTCTACTCTCTTTTTAAACAGATATTCTGAGAAGGGTTATGGTGGAGGTTACTGGAAATGCAAAGTGTGCAATCAATAACAATGGAAGATTCCTATATCCACATTAGGATCAATCCCATCAAGAAAGATCTTCCCTTTAAGACAGGCAAATAACTTTAACAAATTGTAAGAGTCAAAGGAAGTTTGATGCTTAAGTGTAGTCACTTGGGTTTATGGGCTTGATCCAAACCATTCCTGCTACTTAACAGCAGGTGCAGCTTTAAGATTATTTTTCATGGGAAAGGAGCATTGATGATTTATGCAGACTACACACTGGAAAAGTATAAATGAAGAGTATGGGTTTACCAGGAATAAAATCAGAAACTGGATTTAATTTATATTTAAAATATTTGTATATTGTGTTATTCATGGACAGGAGAGCTGAATTGTACAGGGCCTAGCATCGGAACAAGAGAGGTTTCAGGCGAAAAAAGCAGATAAATGGTGTCATCCGAATCTTAACCATGGGTAAAAATTCCACGTTTTTCCAAAGGAGTAAAGTTTAAAGAGGGTAAAAGAAGGACTGGATTCTGAAATTGTGTCTCTGTGTGAAAAAAAGGGAGAGAGCTAGTTATAGGGCCAGGAACTACTGAATAAAAGGCGTTTTCAGTTTGAAATGGTTGTCATAAATTTCACTTTGGATAAGAGCCTCCAGCTACCAGCAGAGGGCGTTGCACTAAATTGATTTTATTTTAAACTGTAGCCAATAATACGGGGGGTGGGAGAGGAGGGACGGGGGAGAGAGAGAGAGATGTTATTATAAAGGTCCATTCTGGCTTCAAAATATAGGGAAAGGATGCAAGCTTGATAGATAGATAGATAGATAGATAGATAGATAGATAGATAGATAGATAGATAGATAGATAGATAGATAGATAGATAGATAGATAAATGGGAGTCAAAATAGAATACTTGTTAAAATAATGTATTATTACCGTAGTTTTTGACAAAGTAACAATATATTATGTTGATTGGGGAAGAGTGATTAACTTGGGTAAATAGACAATATTACTTATTTTGTATTTTTATACACACTACATTTAAAAGATAGCATAAAAGAACCGTTGTTACTTGACTGTGAAAGGATAAAACTATTGAGATTTGACAGGGTATTTTGACTTGTTTCATTTATTATTTTGTAAAAATGTTCAACAGAAGGAGAGATGTCGGTGCTAAAATAGCTATCAGGGTAATTTCTAGACGTGAAAAGCGTTAGCTATTTGTTACTTAGTAAGAATCGCAGTTGCAGTTGAAGTTGTAGACGGTAAGAATCACACGAACTAACAAGCTTTTAAACTCTATAGTCAAGAGTTATTGTGTTAAGCAAAATCCCAACAGAGGGCGCTGCTACCCCGTTCAATGATGTATTTCAAAGGCATTTTAAAGCTCCCCATTAAAATATGAAGAATTTTTCAGATGTGGTCAGTTTGGGACCATTTGCTTAGATTTTAATCGTATATAACGGTGAGATTTAGCTATGGACATTTTTATCCCATGCTGATAACCTACTTTTTAAATACGTATTCCCGCCTTCAAATATGGTCCTGAAGAATAAGACATAAATATTATATTGAAATTACATCATTTGATCAGTTCCAACAGTTCTGAGTAGTTCGACGTGAAAATATTTGTTTGCATGGATTTCAAAATGTATATTAAAATAGTTTTAAAACACTAATGATAGACATTTTAAAATGTAAGCTACATATTTATATTGATTAATTATTATTATTATACGTCTAACGCCTTTAATATGAAGCTTATTATACATTTTGGATATAATAATATAATATAAAATAATATTATTCTATTTTAAATGGCCACATTAAGCAGAAATAAACTCCATCGGGGAAAAAAGATGCCTGATAAATCAAATCGTTTTCAAAATGTTCATCAGACACATGGCTCTATTGCGTTTTGTTCATAAATATGTGACTTGTGAATCAGAATGCACAGCCTAAAACATTTTCTAGTGGAGCAGCATTGGTCGATATATCGATTTTTTTTTGTATTATTACTTTGTTTGCTGATACGTGGCACTTACATAATCTCCCGTACTATTCAATTGTGACTCGTAATAACGCACAAATAGGTCATAAAACAGAGTCACTCTGCAGAACCTGCCTTTTAGGACATGATCCGGAGACTTCAGCAAAACTGGTGGTAAAGTGTCCCTTTTTCTGACATTTGTTTTAATCGGAATTATTGCTCACTACACGCAGAACCGTATCGCTTGCGTGTGTGTGAGTGTAACATAATGTATAAGCCTACATGCAAACAACACATATCAATTTCCCTTTTCAATATCCTATTTGTACTACTGCTTGGGACTGGCGTCTGTCTCGAACCAACTAAAGTCCTATTTGATAGCCCGACGCAGCAATGGATAACAAGACAATCTTTCCTGAGAGTCCCTCGTATCTGCTTTAATAACTTCCCACCACAAAAATTGCCCTGCTCCTCTTATAATAACTATCTGCTATTTGCTTCTTCCCCTTTGTGGGTTGAGCTTCCAGTGGAGAGGCATGCTTGGAAATGGGGTGTATGGAAGAGGGGAGGAGGCAATGGAGAAAAAAGAAAGACGTATTTACACTTTCTAGTTTAATTTGCGGGGATGAAAAATCGGAGACTCTGCTTATTAAGTCTCCTCACTCCTAGATTTAAACCGATCCCGATTTGTAGGAGATTAAAAAGTCCTTGGGACACTAGATAGATAGATAGATAGATAGATAGATAGATAGATAGATAGATATCATGGGGGTCACATACAGATTATTAACAAAGATGTGCAGAAACATTATGGACGCCCTTCAGTTCCACAGATAGGACCCTGAAATTAGAAACACCTCCTTGTCTTACGCATTAGTTCACTGAAAAGCTCAGTTGTTTTCTTTCAAAGCAAGAGATGGTCTCTCCTTGCCCTTCATAACTGCTGGTGTCTTGGCAATAGAACATACTGAACATGGACAATGCAGACGAATGTATCAAGGGTAGCTGTGTTCCAACGCCCCAAATCAGCGGAGAAATGTAAAAGCACACATATAACTTCATGGGGTTAATGTCTTTTGAAAGTCGCTACTAGCTCATTAGAAAGGTGTCCGGGATATTGCTAAAATCTATGCTGTGCCGAGAAAATGTCCCAAGTTAGAAAATATCTTGCTCGAGCCATGAGTATAAGGATTCCAGCTGAAAAGCTTTTACTTTAGATTCGCTCCTTCTGCTTTAATGTCCATGTCTCTAAGTCTCTGCTTCTGTGTTTTACTGCATATGGGAGAGAATTTCTGGACATGTACATAAAAGCCTAGTTAATATGTGGAGGGAAACATAATATCTCATTGCAAATGATGAGTCGTTTCGTAGAGAGGCAAAATAGTCTATTTTGATATAAATGAGGATATACAAATATCCACTATTCTGTCTGCTGTGTATAAACACATACAGCGGAGAGAATAGTGGATATGAATAAGTGTGTATATATACACACACTCTCATATTCAGATATTGTGATACACACAACGATAAACTTGTGTGTATCGTTGAGTATCACAATATATGAATATGTGTGTTCATTTAAGTGTGTGTATATATATACATATGTATATACACACACACAATATGATCTATACATATAAATGCACATATATCTATTTGTATGCATGCATTTGTATGTTTATGTGTGCATATCCGACTATATCTATATGTGTATATGTCTGTATATGCAAAGTTGTGAGATTCGAGATATATATATGATGTCTCTGTGTGCATGTATATAACCAATAATGTTTTACTATCCGATTGAGGTTTACTTCTGCAGCCTATTGTTTCAGACAACAGATATAAGTTGCGATGGAAGAGGAACGTCGGATTTGCTGTCTGTCCCCCATTTCCAATTATAGATGGATCATTACAGACAGAGAAGTACTGAGAATCCAGACATCTGCTCTTCACATGAATGCACTCACCTCCTAGAGAACAGCCTGCCATCATGCTCTGGAAACTGGTTGAAAATGTCAAGTATGAAGATATCTATGAGGTGAGTATATAATATGCATGTGTGGGAGAGAGTATATGTATACAGTATGTAAATATACATCTACATGTTTATATATACGTTTATACAATACATATATAGATAGCTACATACATATGGACAGCTATATAGATAACACACGTATACATTCAGGAAACCCAGAATACATGTTCATATGCTTCTTTCTTTGCTTTTTTTTCCTATGCAGCCAGGCGAGTCCTTAACTTTTTTTTAAAGCTGTTTGATGAGATTTAAAACATCCACGAAATGATCTGGGGGTTGGGGTATGGCAACTTAAACGCAAAAGTTTGATTTTTAGCTCTCAAATTCAACATAATTCGATTGAACGAGGACAAATGTCAAGAAAAAACGCTTAAGAAAGGAAACACAATCTTGTACTCCTATGCGTTGATACATTTCTGGGGTGGGTTTTTTTTTTTCTTCTATTTTCAGCCCCAATCTTAGAGCAACCTGAGGTGGTTGTTTTTCTTGTTGTGCCTCCCTTATAAGATACATCTGTATGATTTTTTATAAATACATTGACATATATACATACATCATTATCTATACACACATCGATACATATATAGTCAGAAGTAGCTACATAAATATAGTCAGAGAACAGTGGAAGTTTTATGGATTATTCAGAAGGCTTTGATTTTTAATGCTCAAAAGCAAACATGTGAAACATTTGCTAATTTTCTACTGCTTCATGACCTGGATTTTTTTTTTTTAAGTATGCTCAGTCCATTCGGTTCTTTTAAGTCAAACAGCGACTACTACATTTTCGCAAAAAGGAAAAGGACGTGTAAGGAAAAGGCGTCTGTATTGTCCCGCTCGCTTTTTCCCCCCCTGTTTTTGTTTGTTTGTTTGTTTTTTGGGGGGTACTTTGCAAATGTGAGCAGCACTTTTGCAAAGGACATTTTAAGACGGGTCCCCCTTCAATTTCAGTACAGTGGAGTTTGTGGCGGTAACAGAACTCGTTCCAGGATATGGTGCCGATTGATTGTTTTAGCAATAAAGTCTGTATGGAGTGTGTTTGTTCAAAAGAAGGAACCCCGTTCCTGCAGTCTATGGAGTGGATACCGTGTCATGGGCTGACTGGTCAAAAGTCAGAGCCTTTAAGGACTTAATTCTGGAAGTGAGTTAATATTTAATCCAGAGATCTGAGAAAGAAAGAAAGAAAGAAAGAAAGAAAGAAAGAAAGAAAGAAAGAAAGAAAGAAAGAAAGAAAGAAAGAAAGAACATGTTAATCTGTAGGAAGTGTTTCATAAAATGAAGTGATCGAGATAAAATGTACAAAGGTTATCAAAGTGCCTCATGCCTGAGAGTAGAACCGTAGTGAATACGATTCACTGTGTGCTCTCTAAGCAGTGCTATGATCCTGGCGGGGAGCCGTCCTCCCGATAGAAGGAATGTCTCAACTCTCAAAAGCTCCCGTCAGGCTAATTATCAACTGAACGCTCGCAAAATCCAGCATATGCAGAATTAGTATCGGCGCTGTCCCCTTCGGACAACCCCCCATCCCACTCCTGCTTTTTCCTTAAGCAAATACTGATCAAGTGGAAAGCCATGATCTGCCCTTCACAATAACAGCCATCCAGAGGTAGATATGTCCCTGGACTCGTTGTTTTTTTTTTCTTCCGGAGGACACTGTTAAGGCTATTTGCCTGCTTCAAATTTTATTTATACTTGTACGTTTATTTTATCTTGGCTGCAGTGGATTTAGTGGGGCACATTTTGTTTGTGTTTTGCCTTGACACATGATATACTCTGAGTTTGTGGTGCTTGGGAAGTGATTCTGTAATGCCTAGAGTTAACAAAAAATATCCAACCTACTACTTTCCCTAGGAATAGTGTAGCAGATAGATAGATAGATAGATAGAGAGAGAGATAGAGAGATAGATAGAGAGGGGGTGCATGGAGATAGATAGATAGATAGATAGATAGATAGATAGATAGATAGATAGATAGATAGATAGATAGATAGATAATTGAATCTTTCCAGGGGTTTTTAAAAAATCGCTCTGATTCGCTCTCTCTCTCTCTCTCTCTCTCTGATTTATAATTAATAGTATGGTCTAAAAATCCCTATCTACTTAAACCGATGTGTTCTTAAAACAAAAGTGGGAAGACGAACTTGCTCTGGGTCACTTTAGGACCGAACGTAAGTTGAACTTTAACAGAAATGGCAGGCAGGCCAGTCGAACGGGTTCCTGAAACATCAAAAGGGTTGGTTGTTGTTTTTTTTGTTATCGCCCCTGGCTTTGCCTAGAAACTATAAATTTAGCATCCTTTAAAATTCATTGCATAAATTTTACATCTGGGTGAAAACTGGGCGCATGTTTGGCATAGTTAGGGGGCAAATGAGCATGGCGAACGCAATGGAACCCGTCTTAACACTGGTTTATTTGTACGTTTGAGATATTTTTGCTTTTACCAAAAAAAAAAAAAAAAAAAAAAAAGCGATCTGTACCATTCAGTCAAAGTGCTTAATTGCCGCTGTAAACAGACAAATTATAGTGGCTGAAATGGCTTATTTATTATTTTTAAGAGAGGATCAGGAAAGCTCTCCCCCCCACCCAGTTATTTATTTACAAAACAAATTTTATATATATATATATATATATATAATCTACTATTATTATTATATATATAATATGAACAAAAGCACCAAGACCAATCAAATTCTCCTATTTGGATGCACAATTACATGTAAAAGAAGGAAATAAGATTTTTTTCTTAGCCTCTAGCATTGCTCCATAGCACTTCCTTGCTCCAAACCAGCAGTGTCTAGTTTGCACTTCTTCCTCTGCCTGAAGTTAATTGAAGTTATGTCTTTTCCTTGCTAAACTTCCTCCCCTCCTCACCCCCCCCGCACCTTCTCCCCTCTCTCCCCCAACTCGGTTTCTGCCAGCCCCCCTCGTCTGATTACATCTAGTAATTCTCCACTGAATGAACGTCATTTACAATGGTAGGGGAGCTCTCGAGCTGGCTGCAAGCTTCACGCTCCATTTGGTCCTGCATTCTCCCTTTAAAGTAGTCGTGTAATATTAATAGTCATGAATATCAATTATTATGAGGCGGTGTAAGAGGAGGACAGGGAGGAAGGGGCATCGGAGCAGTCTCAGCCTAGCCTTGGGTGGAAGAGGATTGCAGCTGGAAGCTCAAAGGGAAATAAATAAATAAATAAATAAATAAACCCAGAGGGGAGGGGGGGGGAATCAGAGATGTCTACATAGGTTTCCACGCACATTTTTTTGCGAGGGGGGGGGCCCCCGGCACCGGCTAATTTTTGTATGATGATTTTTGATGGCTAGACTTGGAAATACCTCACGCTGTTCTCCTGTGTCCACCACGTCCCTTTGCCGAGCTCCTTGATATTTTCCTCCTATTATTACTATTATTATTATCAGCACCACTCTTTTATTTGTAGCTGTTACAAGACTTTTTTTTATTTCCAGATGTTAGTCCACACCTATTCCGCCATGGTGAGTTTGGATCCATGTTGTACCAGAATTGCATGTTCTCTCTCTCTTTCTCTCTCTCTCTCTCTCTCTCTCCTCGCTCCCTCTCCTCCTCCCTCTCTCTCTCTCTCTTGAACGCCTTTGGCTTGGTAATTTAGCACAATAATTGGAGGAGGCTTGCAGCTGCTTCTCCTTTTTGCATTGTGTGTTCTTGGTTTGAGCTGGGGCGGGGGGAAGAGGAAAACTTTTTTTTTTCTTTTGCCATCGCTGGTGGGGATTTGGACAACACTTTGTGGACTAGCTGTTTTCTTGTTTACTTTAGCCTTGCAGCCTCAGCTAGGAAGGAGTTGGACAAAACTCCTCTCCCATATTTCTCTGAAGACTTTCACACACACCCCCTCTCAATATGCAGAGCAAGACTTTTAATTACAATGTTAATGTCCCCAGTCCCCCCCCCCCTCTTTGGCGTATAATAATATTTGAAAGGGATAAAATACATTCGAAGTTGCTGCAGAAATCACAGTGCCTGGATTTGTTCGGGACCGATGTTTCATTTTGTTGCATATGTATTTATTTATAACAAAAACCCAGAGGGCTGCCTTTACATAAAGACACATTTTAAATTTATTTTCACCCTCTCCTTCTCCTACTATCGCAACATTTCTTCTGGCCTTCCCAGGCAGAACGAGTGGGTGATGATTAGTTTTTCAAACCGGAGTTTAGTGGCGAAGGGGAGTGAATAGATGTTTGAAAACTTTATACGCTGTGATTTGGAGGGGTGCTACTCAGCCAGAGAATGGATCAAAGCCCCCCAAACTGTGCACACACAGAGACCACTCCTGCATCGTTAATTATGACCTTTTAGTATATTTCTCTCCCACCTCCCCGTTCTCGGAAACGTACATGATCAGGACGGGAAATGCTGGACTATTTCGATTTAAGGGGTCAATGTAAATGCATCTTTTATTGTATCTCGCGGTGAGTGATTTGTTGTTTATTTCTTCTTTGTTTTTTTCTTGGTTTTTTTTATTCCTTTCCCATTGTTTGTTTTTAGGACCGGCACGATGGAGTCCCCAGCCACAGCTCCAGATTGTCCCAGCTGGGCTCTGTCTCCCAGGGACCCTATTCCAGCGCCCCGCCGTTGTCTCACACCCCGTCCTCGGATTTCCAGCCGCCTTACTTCCCACCCCCCTACCAGCCTCTTCCTTACCACCAAAGCCAGGACCCGTACTCCCATGTCAATGACCCTTACTCCCTAAACCCCTTGCATCAGCCCCAGCAGCACCCGTGGGGACAAAGGCAGAGGCAAGAGGTGGGATCAGAAGCCGGCTCGCTGCTGCCACAGCCTCGGGCCGCCTTGCCTCAGCTCTCGGGACTGGACCCCAGGCGGGACTACCACTCCGTGAGGCGGCCAGATGTTCTCCTTCACTCGGCGCACCATGGCCTGGATTCCGGCATGGGAGACAGCCTCTCTCTGCATGGCCTCGGACACCCAGGGATGGAGGACGTGCAGGTAAGGCGCCCCTGCTCCTTCCCCCGCTACTGCCAGGGAGCCTGGAGAAACCTTAGCAGCTGGGAGACACCTAGCCAACAATGATCAATTATGAATCATAGCAATTAGACAACGGAAAGCTCTAATAGGCTACCCTCCCCCTGCCTCTTCAGGATCGTCCTCTACTTATATTTTCCAGTATTTTTCTTACAAATAATTTTCTTTCTTTCTTTCTTTCTTTCTTTCTTTCTTTCTTTCTTTCTTTCTCACACTCACCTCGCAATACATTAAAAAGATGAAAGCTACAATAATGAACTAAGAAAGAAAGAACGAAAGAACGAAAGAAAGAAAGGCGTTTCTGAATAATCTAGGCATTTTGAAAAGGGATAAAGTTTAGGGAAGCGTTTCTTATTTTAGATATTAAGCCAGGTGAAATATGAGTCTCCCAACCAGCTTTTTGCAGTTTTGGGATTTCAGTGAGTTCTTTCAGAATAACAATTTTTTAAAAATACTACTAGTTAGGAAAAAAAACCAAAACAACAAAAAAAACCCAGTGTATAAGATCAAGGATATATATAACGATACTCTCTTTCTATCTATCTATATCAACAACATGTATCATTGTTCTGTTCCATCCTTTGGGAAACAATAGAGTTTCATGGGCCTTGAGGTACAATATTTCCTAGCTCTCTCACTCCTGAAGCCAAAGTCATCACGGGCTATTTCCTTAAAACAAAAGCCCCATAACAATCTCACTCAAAATGGCTCGGCTCAGACCTTACTAGGGCACAGCTCCCACAGTAGATGGACGCATGATTTTTCCGCCCACACTTTACACGAGGGTTGCTGGTGGTGTTGTTTTCCCTGCTTTTTTGTTGCCGTTGCAGATATTGAATTTTTTTAAAAAATAGCAAGGGAGGAATCTGCAAAAAGGAGAATAAAGAACTCACTAAAGTGAAATGCCTCTCTAAAATAAACGGGCTTCAACCCAATTCAACATAAAAGTACCAAACAAGCATGAAGAGTAATTCGTTTAGTAGACAGAAGACCTATTATTGCTCAGCTTTAAAAATGCAAGACTGCTGAAAATACAATCAGTGGAAGGGGAGAATTGCAAATTTGATTTGCTTGCGTGTCACTTTAAAGACTCGCATGCCCCTGGACCCTTGTGCGTTAAACGTTTGCGAGTGTCATGGAAAAGGCTTTCTTTGGTATTTGTCTACTGCTCCCTCTGAACTCAATGGCAATCGGAGCATTGGATTGCGCGGATTTAAAACTTTAGTTGTAAGACCTACGCGGAATCCATGAGCTAAATAAACAGGCGTTATGGGGCTCATCCTACATTCCTTATTCAGACAACACTGGCAATGGGAGTTTTGCCTGAGTAAGGACAACAGACTAGGATCCCTTATCTCTCTATATCTAGTACCAAAAAGATAAAAAACATAGTGCATTGACATTCACAACGCCAAAAGAAAACTACATAATTAGCTGGTAGACTCGTTGTGCTTCTGTTATAGATAGGCAGAGAATGGATACAGTTATTCAGGTATTTTTAAAGCAAAACGAATCCTTCTGTTTAAGTTCCCTGCTGAGTCAATAAGGCGCAAGATACTGAATAAAAATAAGGTGCATGGTCATTTTCTAAACAAAATAATATATCCATAGCCTACGGTATGGGGGAGCTTGTTTAGCCTGTGTTGTAGCTGAATTACTCATCCAACTAGCTAAAGGGGCGTTGCAGACAGGGTATTTTCGTGCAGGAATCTAAGTCTGGAGTTCTGTACATATTGTGTATACAGGATAGTGCGCTGGGAGAATGAGGCAGGTACTTATTTTTAAAGGTTGGATCTCAACCCGAAAAATATATTCCAAGGGATAATTTATTAAGATGAAAGTGCTCATCACCAAGTTAGTATAAATAGGCACAGAGATGGTGATGGGATTGTGTTTATTGACAGGCATTTTCTATTATTTTCCATCTGCGTTTGCGAGCCAGGTTAAGTTGGCGGTTTTTTTAATATGTGATTCTTAATATGGACTTTTGCTAGGACAGTAAAAAAAAAATCCCATCTAGCTGATAAATACACCTACTTTCTATGCCTTGTGGAAAAAAAAGGTTTCCTTGAGGTATATTATTCAGGGTTTTTTACTCACAAAGTTTTACTTTTTGAGTGCATTTTTTTTTCACACCGTCCGATTAAATAGATTTCATAAGTATGTGTTCGATTGGCAGAGAGAGAGAAAAAAATTGAGGATATGATATAAACCCAATTCCAGGCCATGTGTAACCCGTTGTCCAGGAACACAATTAAGTGGTTGTAAAATAGGGGTCTGTAATTGTAAACTGTCCTTTGCCACGAATTAGGTTTTCAATCTGCAATTTACAACCGACAAATATGCACAGAAAAAAAAAGTATCTTCACATTGAAAACAAATATGTCTCCCCTAGTAGAAAAATATATATATTTAAATAGCCATTGCCATTTCATCCTTATTCCTCGCTGATTAAGGGATCTGCACCTTTTATATCTGATGGGAACTCATTCATTATTATAGCCAAAGCTACAGGGAAGAAATGCAACCAACTCTCTCTCTCTCTCTCTCTCTCGCTCACACACACACACACACACGATCACACATCCAGAGTTTGCAAAATAAATGACAAACTCTGCGGGTTTTATTTCAGTTATATTATTTTATAGCTGCTACTGGGTAAGGAGATGGTGTTTAGAACGGGTCCGTGCTATCAAGTTTATTTGCAAAAATACATTTCCAGATTTGCTAAATTTATGCTGGAAACTCATCACCTCCCCCATTACAACTTCTACTCCTTCCCTTCCTCCACCTTTCCCGCTCCCTCCCCGCCTGTGTATGCAACGCAAGCTAAGGAGACTGAAAGTTAAGTTGCACCAAAACACCCGAGTCTCTTATAAAGTAACCCCTGGTATCACTTTTAACTAAAGAAGTCTAGTAATTAAAAGTCTGAGTTGTTTTTCCACGTTTCCGCATGCAGTCCTAATTAAATCTTTACGATCCTCTCTGTGACTATTAACTGCCAGCATGCTGCGCGAATATCCTGTACAAAAACCCAGCAGGGGGGCGTAATTAGATAGAAAATCAGACAAGAGTCTTCTCATTAACTGCAACAACTAACCCACGTTACTGATGAAGCGAGTGGAGTGCACATGCATACATATAGGTATCCATAGACATAGACAGGCAATATCGAGATAAGGTGAGGTTAAAAAAAAAGAAAGAAAGATGGCGCTTAATATTTGCCTCCATTTTTATAGCATTGTGTTGCAAAATGATGCTCTCCACCGGGCTGCACAATTTGTTCATCTTCCTCTGTCTCGTTGAAGACAGTATAGACGCTGCTAAAGGAGAGAAGAAAAAGGAAAGACCTTCTAATTGTATTTGATATTTCCCCCTCTTATTTTCTGTGATACCCTGTAGGTATGTGGCCTATTGATTAAGGAGGAGTCAAAAAAAAAAAGGCAAAAGGCACGGGGGTGGTGGTAATTGGGAGGCTGGGGTCAAGAAGGGAAGGAATCCAAGGAAATATTGTTTATTGTTCCATCACACTTTGGATGTGCTGTTGGAAATACAATTTTCTCCTAACTCATATCCCACTTTAGACGGGGTCTCATGAGAATAGAAAGATATTTACATAAGGACTGGATTATGATAAACTAAGACACTACTTGGAAAGATAAAGTTAGAATAAGAGGAAAATTCCATGATTTCAAGATGTTTAATGTGTCTGTGGGGAAAAAAAACAAACCCAAAGCCATCTATCTATCTATCTATCTACACCCTCAGTTTAAAACTGACCACAAAACTGAACCACTTTTGAAATCTATTAGAAATCGTTGTTTGGTCACCTCTGTTCTCTGCGATGGTTGTTGTTGCTCATTGAGAAGGGATTCGGTATCAGACAATTTATATTAAGAAATAAAACCTAACATTTGCCCCTGCTACAGTGTAACCATCTTTGTTTGTTTTCCTGCTAAAGAAGTTAATGCCTTAATAACAGGTGTGCTTCTAACCAGGGTGAAAATAGACAGGTTGAGGAGAGAGATTGAGTGACTTTTCTAGGCAATCGATTTAATAGCTCTTATATTTTGTCTCTGTGTAATTCCCTCCCCGTCCCTGCATCTCTCTCTCTCTCTCTCTCTCTCTCTCTCTCTCACACACACACACACACACACACACACACTTATAACTTGTAATCAAACCGTGCCTGCTCTTCATCTCTGTTTGTTCCCTACACTATGTGGGTGTTGCACTCTACTCTGAATTGCTCAAACTTTAATGACAAGTCTATAATGTAAACCTTCCTATATAAAAAGTAAATGGCCCTTGAGTTATCAAGATGCAGCAGGGTCAAAAATAATAATAATAAAAAACTAAGTTATCCTTAATTGTGTTCATTTAGATACTATATCTTGGAGATGTTACAAAATTGTCAATTTTTCAAAGAAAGAAATATAAAGCTTTATTGAATGCAAAAAAGACTCTGTGATATCTATGTTTTATAAGATAACAAAAACCCTATTGCACCCCATATGCTTCACACCTCTTTTTTATTATAAGACCATATAATTTGGAACAATTTCATTTCCATGTCTATTCGGGGGAATAATAACAATAATACTAATAAACCTTTCTTCCCCCAGTGAATTAATATAAATGGAAATAACTGAAACTCCAGTTTGGAATGACATGATTTATGTACGCCGTTCTTTAATATCCAGTCAATTTGAATAGTGATGTTTTTATATTCACAGTCAGTTGAAGATGCCAATAACAGCGGTATGAACCTATTGGACCAGTCTGTCATTAAAAAAGGTATGGATTATTCCAACAAGCTTGACAAACTTATACTGTGTAGCAATGTCTTCCTGATATGATTTTACTTTGAGACAATTAGTTTACCCGGAAACTAGACACGTATGGGAGATAGATAGATAGATAGATAGATAGATGATACGGGGAAAGAAGGAAAAATGAGCTAAAAGGAACGACTATTTTCTTGTCTAGGAGTTAGATCATAACACTTTATCTTAAATATTTCTTTTAATTGTGGCCAACTGATTTAAAATAAGTAAACAGCCATCAAGTTTTGAATTTGCCAGTAATTCCTATTTTGAGATTGGTGTAAAAATGGCACCACATATTATAAAATAGTTTTCACAGATATACCTTAACTTTTCACTTCTAGTAGTTCTTGATCTGCACTGTGTGACTCTTAAGAATTGTTTGATTCCATCTGAGGCTTTTATGCGTTTTCTAATCATAATCATGCCAAATGTGTTGGGGAAAAGAAACACATGCTTATGGAAACACAACCTCCCCCTCCAACATGCCCATTTTAAAAATCATTCTGCATATGCATACATGATTTAGTGTAACTGCAGAATCACCCCATACTGTTAAAGGGAATGTGATATTAACAAATGTTTGCAGTCTCTAGTACAGCTGTAAGCAAAATAATTAACTAATTAAACTAATTAAATGTAATTACAATAACTCATTTTGGGCGTGTTGCAGCTGCTTAATTTTTTTTACATTTCTCTGACAGTCACTTGAAGATGCATGGCGATTAGTATGGGTTATGCTGATAGACATTAAACAGCTCTCACACTGCACATTTAGGGAGAGCTATCTTTAATTATCCAAGGAATTTCTATTTCTAGATTCAGTTTTAAATACTAAAGCTGACGCTTAGCAATGCTGGCCCTTATGTTTACTATCAACAGCACTTATCTTCAGTGGTTTATTCTTCATCTAATGTACATGAAACCGATACTTTAATAGAGATGAGTTTCTAGAATATTAAGAAAAGAATGTAAGGGTGTTGATGGAATAAGCATTCAAGGCAGGGTGAGGTATTTCAATCGTTTGTTTCCTTTAAAAATGTAATTATGTAAATTCGAGCAATCATAACTTTGGGGAAGGGTGGATGAAAACCTGAAGATCTTTTGATAATTTATGACGGGTGGTGGAAAAAGTTAGGGTTTTGTGGGAACCAGTGAATTGTCTAACTGTTCTGCGCTTTTCAATTCTCATGGATTGCCAGCCTATGTGTTTAGGTGTGTAATGTGTGCTCTCTCTATATATCTATCTCTTTCTCTCTCTAGCTCATACGTAATGTTGTCTCTTGGGTCTTCTTGATTAATTGGTGGTTGATTTGTGGCTGAGCGCTTTCTTTTTAACGTTGATCTACCTTCGTATTTTCATTGCCTCATACGCATATTTTGCATTTTGTTATGTGCAGAATGCTGTCATGTATTGTATGTGATCACTTCGTCCAGTCTTTTTTTTTTTCCAAATGAAAAGGGTAGCAGGAACATTTGGTGTCAATACACAGCGATTGTGGCTATAAAGGTAGTCAGTGTGAAGCAGTTAAGCACGTCTAATGATACTTACAATTATATTAAATATATGGAGAAAGACAGAGATCAGAAGATGCTGATGATTCTAGGATGCATGTGAACGTGTGCACACATCTGAATATACCCACACCCATAGGTGTATGCTTAACCTTAGTCGATATCAGAAGACACTTAGAAATATAATATCTCTATTTAAAAGTATACATACGCACTTTTAAAATCATATCAGGAAAAAGATACCGACATTTTCTTGCAGATGTGTTAAAAGGCACAGGAATGTTATTTCCCCCCTTAGAATTAATGCTGTGCTTTCTTGAGCTGTTAGTATAATTGTATGAGTTTAGTGTTTCTTTGGACACTGGTAGAGGGGAAGAGACACATGGGTCATATCGATGGCTGACAATATTGTAACAGGCCGATAGACGGTGCAAAATAGAAAGGGTTCAGTATGAATTTTGCTGTGGTCTCAACACTTTGCAGCCAGAGGAATGTCCTTTGAAATAAGAATAAGTTATCAAAGACCCGCAGATCATTCTTGCTGGCAGATGATAGATAGATAGATCGAGGGGGTGTATGGAGATAGATAGATAGATAAAGAGAGAGAGAGAGAGATTTTCTTCTTGACTATTACCAGTAAAGTACACTTAATGATAAACGGAATCTGGACAGGAGGAGGGTTGAAGGATTTGCCTGTTTCAAAAGAGGCTACTTTACTGTTTAAACCGTTCTCATAAAAATGTAGTGTCAAAGATAGGATATAGAACTAAATTATTAACACAAATATCTCATCCATCCTCTCGGATATAAGTGCCTATATTTTTATGATCCTTGAGTGTCATGGAGGTAACGATGGTCATCTATCTAATCCATCCATCCATCTATCTACAGCTTCAGAAAGCTTGCCTAAAATTTGAAGAAACCCTTGTAAAAATAATATTACCATCATCATCTTGAACTGTTCAATTGATCATCCGTGTTGATCCCACACAATAGATTACACACACACACACACTCTTGTTATGTTTGCTACCCGGGCTTACTTGACATTTCTGAAGTAATTTAGTTAAGAGGAAATGAGTTGTTCCCAGTAGAGAGAGCAAACGAGTGGAGAGAAGGTAGCCAGCGTGATAAATGGCTCTTTCATTTGGAGATCTCCAGAGCTCGTTTAAGGCTAATTTTCTGTATTAGCCCCCTTTGAGCTATTAATGCAATAGGCAGGGACCGTGGCCCCTCGTCTCTTAGCTGCCCCATTAGAGAGCGCATTAAGCTGCCAAGCCTCCACTCGACTGGAGGGGGTGATGGTAGCGGTGGCGAAATAATGAAAGGTGTTTTTTAAACTCTCCTAATCTAAACTGGCAGAGGGTGGCTAATACGATTGGAAGGGGTCTGGTCAATGAGCAATCAATAAAGTAATAATGAGAAGGACGCGGTACATTAACAGGCTAAAAATCCAACGAGACATTAAAAAATCATTCTCAACTCTTGGTTCCATTAAGATTGGCATGGTGGAAAGGGAAGGGAGGAAGCCGAGAGAAATGACTCTGATGAGGATGATCATCATCAAGAGGATTAATATAAGATTTATCTCAGCTTTAAGGAGTTATCCGCTGCCTGTTATTTGGGTTTTTATCCTCACTTTCCCTGCCACCCGGGTTCCTGCTGAAACGAAGGGGAGGTTTTCGGTGCGTAAAGAAGGCCGTAGCGGGTCCCCTTGTCCACAGCTCCGCTGAAATGTGTTTGGCATGATCTATGACAAAATAAGTTGTCCTCGTTCAAAATCTCGCGTGGCCTGAGTCCAAAGTTCAATGTTTGTGACTTTGGGGGCATAGTCAGTGACCTTAAAAGTATCCTGCTTTGTTTACTTTTAAACTATTTCCATAAATGTTCTGTACACACACACACACTGTAGCATCAAACGCTATTTTAAGCTGACTATGTTAACATAGTGCAAATACGTTCTAATCCTCCCCCCCCCCCAAAGAATCACACAAAAGGAGCCACTTAACACCTTAAAAAAGTCACTCCCCCAATAGAACTGGATAAGATTTTCCCCCTCCCCGGCTTCCTGAAGTGGCTAGCAATAAATGATTAACTAAAAACCCCGGTATCTGGTTACAGCATTTCAGGCGATCGAGTTGGGAATCGGTTGAAATGTAACGTACAGATTTTGCCTCGGTTTATTTATTTATTTTGGGTTCTTTTCCTGGAACACCCACCGTATTTTATTATCGCGTTTACTTTAATGGGAAACAATTTCGGGGTAATAGATTTCACTCTTAAATGAACTCCCAGCTTCAAATGCAAGGTGGGATCGAACTCTTGCAATCAGCTCATGAATACACGGTAGATGGATTGATTTTTAAATAAGGATCGAGTCTCGGTGTCAGGGGGTAGTGTATATTCTCGGGTTTTTAGGTTTACCTACAAAGCCAAACCTAATCACCCACTACGAAATCATTGACTGTTATGATGAACATAAACCTTTCCAATGAAGGCTGATTCCAAATCCAGTTAATACTTTCAGAGACCTGTAGACAAACAAATTGATATTATACTATTGTTTTTTGCCCAGTGCCGATGATTAACCACCAGTATTTCTTTAAACCATGTTTTTGTCTTGTAGTAGAATGAGGGTGCTGGAATAATGTTGAATATTTAAATCCCATTTATTAATTTAATCCGGGTGTGTGGAGGGTGTGTGTGAAATGCTACTTTTGCATTGCCACGCAGTTGTGTAGAGCAACCCAACAGAGACATGAAAAAAGACTAAGCCTTAATGTATGCACAGAAAATTGTAAACATGTAAAGAACTGAAAGCTTCACGCTGAGTTTTGCCATGCTCCATTTCCTTACCATTTCCTGCTGTCGTTTTAAAGCGTTCTCACTCATCTAGAGATTCCGTTTGCAGGAACAGTATGCTCATAATTACTAACAAATCAAGCGGCTACTGTTGCTCTCTCGGTTTATTGATAAGCTGAAGAGAAATGGAAGGGGAAATGACAATGAGGCCGAAAGGACCAGGAGAATCACATTTTTTTTCAAAGGTGGAGGGGAGGTTTTGAGGGACAACGGACAAGGAGACACACACAAAAGAGTTTGGGAGAAAACTATTTTTGAAAGTGACAACAAGATCAGCATAAATTGGACAAAGTAAAACATAAAAGAAGTAGGCAGAAACTTGTGCATGTGTGTGTTGTGTCCTCCTCTGGACAATTATTATGACGCATAAAAGCAGATTCGGAAAACACGTAGATGTAGGTAAAAATACGCCAGGGAATACAGTGTATAATTGTTTAAATAAGTACATTAGCAGACATTTTACATACAACCTCAAAATTATATTATCTCTGGTAATAGTTCTAATATATTTGTAATGATAGAGATAGATAATGAATCCATTCCATGGTAAACTCACTTTTTTTTAGGAGTGGTAGGTAATTTACAAAAGATAGAGTATAGATTAGAATACATATCTCTGAAGCTATGAAATTGCAATAGATATGCTTGCACCGGCTTGTAAGACTCTTAAATGTGTTTAGAATTATTATACTCAAGTGATCTTGATGTATACCTAGTCCCTTTTGTGTAGTTATTGTAAAGAACAATAGCAGAAGTTTGCAAAGCGTAGCATGAAAGAGGACTAATTTGCTTATCAAAATAAATGTGCACGAAAAAATATATTGAATATGTTAAATCCATATTTCAAAGGTTAACTAATGTAATAAATGCTCCGAAAGGGACAAAGCGAATTGGGCGAGATATATTTAAACATATCATGTGTTCAGCTCTCTCTGTTGTGATCTTAGACGAAGATCAAATTTTCTTAGGACGGTTGTCTCTTGTTTAATTTCTCAGTTCACTGGACAGTGACCTGGTAAACTAGTCACTAAATATAGGTACTGGAAAGGTGTATCAAAACCTTTGTGTTTGTTTGTTGGCGTGGAGAAAATTGCAAAGTGAAATGATCTCAGTTGTTAGTAGTGTTTTAAAGGATTAGTTATTTCTCGGTGTATGTTCATAACATACACCGAGTTATTTCTCGGTGTATGTTCATTTATTTTCAAAACAACTCGATTTTGTCTTGAGTGACTCTGCAAAACATCTTACTGAAAAATGTAGCGCAGAGGGGAGGGGAGAGGGTTTTTTTAACATATACCCTTAAAGCATCCTAAAACCAAAGGATCTGACTGATCTATGGAGTCAGTGACAACATTCCTATTAATAGCAATGGAAAAGCCGCATCGGGCCTCTATCCGTCTTTTATAGCTGTTTTTGTGCCAAATTCAAGTTATTTGAAGGGCTAGAATTGAGAACCTGGAAACGTCCTTTCGAAACTGTACATGAAATGGGAATCCGTTTCAGCTTCTGATCCCCCCTCAGTAAAGCCACTCAAAATAATTTGTTTACATTAGAGACTATATACAGTCTATTTGAAGCAATATGTGTATATGGAATCTACATGCGTTTTGGGTTTTCGCTGTTATAGAGCTTTTATTGTGGGAGTCTGGCCTGGCGGTAGGAAATAATTTATAATAAAAACAGCGAAACCCTGTTGTGTCTATTCCATACACTGAGGTTATAAAATTGGCAGTTGCCCAGTTGTTAGCACTTGTTAAGGTGTTAGGATATCTGATCTTATTGTTCAGCAGCCCCAGACGACTTAAATATCCCCCCAACTCCAATGGGTTGATTCTCCAGACATGTTGCAAATAAATAGGGTTTTATGATTTAACTGACATGTATTATAAGTACCTAAATAGCTGGCGTATTTGCGCAGTAGAACCTATTACTTGCAAAATTGGTTTTGCAATTGATTGACTGGCAATGCGATATTGCAAAGGAGAATCTGCTGTACAGGGGTGTGTAATCAATTAGTCTTCTCTGTAAAATATGCCCCCTAGACTACCACCAGCAAATCTAGAATTTAGGAATACACGTTCTTTAAGGAAATGAGGCTGCAGTGATTCCAAAAGGAAGCAGCAGTAGCAGCTGTCAGCTCTTATTAACTCCTGCATAAAACATACCTTAAGTATGGTTTGTTATCAATTACTTGCAGAAATGAAACAACTGGGAAAATGCAGCGACGCTGTCTATAAATTAAAGTGATTGGTTGATTGATTAGAGCACCTGCTGTAAATCATAACAGTTACACACAATTATGAACAAGCTATTTAAGTTGATTTGTAAACAAAATTCATATCAGGAGGGAATTGCTTTCATTTTTAGTTTGGCAAAATACGTGTTTGTTCTTAATTGTTTTTGTTTGGTGTTATAAGAATTGGAATGTTATAAGTCCTTTGGTTTTTCCTAAAGCAATCTTATTTGTTACTCAGAAAAATTAACTACTTTGTCTGGTACTAGTTAGGGGGCAAACCTTTTTTTAAAAAAAATCCCCTGATGTATTTTTGCTGCTGTAATCATACCGGCTTTATTTAGAAATTGAATAGTTCCACTTTTTTTCTGTTTGTTATATAATATGCTAATCAATCTGATAGCAGACTATTTTCTAATGCACCTTTTTAGGGGAAAAATAATTGTGCTAATGATGTTGCACAAACCTGTCTTAATAAAAGCCCAACACAATAATAAAGTAAAATCCTTTCCTTGCTAAATTCTGTAGTCCTGGTTAGCACTTAAACCAGTACCTCCTTTGACTTCATGAGTTGTTTTCCCAGTTGTTATCATTGTTAGCAGTAGAAGTATTAGCAAAAGGAGTATTAATATTCTTGTAACCCAGCAATGTGCTAGGCGCTGTCTATCTCACAGGAAGATATAACTCCTGCATCACAGGGCTTACACAAAAATAATTTAGGAAGAAATACACTTAAAATACATTTTAAATATACGTAGGTTTTTTTTAATTGTCAAACCAATATACATCAACTGTACTCCACTGCACCTCTACCTATACATTATCATCCATCCAGGTCAATTTCCTGTAGACTCAAGGCAACTGTAACTCTTATTGGTGTAGCTACTAGGAAACTCTGGACCTATCAATTCACTTTTCTTCAGCTATGCTATGGATGTCAGAGTAGCCAGTTTGATCAGTTTGTACTCTGATGTGTCACCATGTTATTTATCTCCACTCATCCCCTTCTTTCTCCCTCCAGTTCCAGTTCCTCCAAAATCTGTTACTTCTCTGATGATGAATAAAGATGGCTTCCTGGGTGGAATGTCAGTCAATACCGGAGAGGTGTTTTGCTCAGTACCTGGCCGCTTGTCCTTGCTCAGTTCCACTTCTAAGTATAAAGTAACTGTGGGCGAAGTTCAAAGACGCCTCTCGCCTCCAGAGTGTCTAAATGCATCCCTCCTAGGAGGAGTACTTAGAAGGTAAGGGCTTGCAGCAAGTGTGGGTATTTACGTAGACACACACATAGACTAAGCATTTTGTGTAAAGTCTATACTATGGTAAAGGCATGTGCAAATGTGTGTTGTTCTTATTTTGTAGTTGTGTGTGTAGAACTCAAGGCAAGGCAAAAATAAGCAGCAACGTGAAAACATGGAAATTAATGCATAAAGTTATGTTAGTGTACAAGACTGTGAGAAGGCAGCTCATAGTAAGGTCAATAAGGGATATCTCTCTCTCTCTCTCTCACACACACACACACTCACAAACACACTTACTTACTTTCTTCCCAACTCTCTCTCTTACATACACATATTCATTTACCCAAACATACATTTTAGAGGAAGGCTTCTATTTAAATATAAGGTCTTCCCTATGTATACAGGAGTATAGGTAAGAAGCTCAGCTACTATGATTTTTGCCTGTAAAAGAAGCAGAAATTTAAAGCAAAGAAACACTTTATTATTTTATTTTATTTTATTTTGGAAGTTTTAAGAAGGTTACAAATTCTTGCCAATTAAATATCAGAAACAAAGCAATCATTACAACAGCTAGCTTTTGTTTCAAGAGACATTATGCAAGAATATAGTCATGGGATGTTTCTATTTAGAAGGGTGTTACCATATTACAGAATGAGCACCTACAATATGTCCTTTTTAGTGAGTTTATTGAATGTAGTGACATCTCTGTAGTCACATATTTAAATGACCAGGCATGTCTATCAAATGCTAATATTTAAAAAAAATGGACATGAGGGATGGGGTTTTTTTCAGGTAAATGTACTCTGTCTGATAGTGACCAAAAGGTAATCAAATATCTAAGAATCTATTTGTCCTGTGTCTAATTTGCTGGGTACATAATTAGTGTGTTAATTTTTCCATAACAACAACCTCCTATAGTTTTTGAACCATTCCTGTAGGGTTGGACTATTTTTTTCTTTTTCTAACGAGAAGCTACCAATTGTCCAGGATCTACTAACAGATAAGAGATGATTAATTCTTTATTTCCTCTTGTGAGTGACCATTTCCACTGGGAAGACCTTGAAGGATTACCAACGGATTATTTGGTGATAAATATCCAATAATTTGTGATATTTAGTTACGGGTTTTATCCCGACACTTTCTAATGACTGGACATGTCCACCATATATGCATAAAAGCTCCATTTTAACCACAATTTCTCCAACATTTATCCCCATTTTACATATACATACTAGATAGATAGATTAGATAGAAATGTCATTTAAGGTAGTGTTTCAATGCTACCTCACACCAGTCAGGTTAATGTTAATTCTCTCTCTCTCTCTCTCTCTCTCTCTCTCTCTCTCACTCTCTCTCACACACACACACACACACACACACACACACACACACACACACACACACACACACACACACACACACACACACACACACCCTTAAAGAACAGTTATTTTATTGTAATACAGACTGAGGTTGCTGGTCCTCCTTTCCATAGCAAATCCCATTCCTCTGTGGTAATTTGTCTGTCCATGTTCTTCTCCCAGAGTGTCATATGTGGACATATTGTTAGGAAAGAAGAAGCCAGATTTTGTTCTTACAGATGCGAATCTACCTGTGCATTGTAATAGAAAGTGGAGCAAAGAGAATATCTTCAAGAGAGATTTCAAATAGAAAATATAACTAGCAAGATTAAACACATGCACCATAATTGAGCCTCAGTGATTTCTGGAGAAGACCCAGGACCCAAACAGTGGACTATGCTGACTTTACTTTGCATCTTGAGTCTAAATTTTAGAGAAGCTTTTGGTTAAATATCTATATTTCAGAGCCTGTGAAATATAGATGGCTTCTCTCTTAACTGTGCCATTGGTTCCTACCTACTTTGGCACAAAATACTGAGACACCAGAATCTAGGTAGGGAGACTTTCTCTACAGGATTTGACTTCCTTTCATATTCCTTATATACAATTAAAAAACCTGTTAGCGATAAAAGATCTGGGGTGAAATCCTGGCGGGCTGAGGTCAATGGGAAAACTCCAATTGACTTCAATGGAGCCAGTGTTTCACCTCCGGATTTAAAACTGTACAAAACTATACCTGCCCCTAACAATAATTCTGCATTTTCCATGTATATTATAGTCTTCCTTTTAGTGTCCCTATCAATTATCTCCTATATATATTCCATTAGGTGCTCTTATCACTAATTAGTCATGTCCCATATATAATGTAGGTGTTCCAATAGATAGTTCAACATTTCCTGTATAATATCTATTGAATTCTTCCTTCGGTGTTCTTATCAATTTCCCATATATCTTCCATGCTTCCTTTAGGCACACTCATCCCATAAGTCTGTCTTTCCACCTAGATATACAATCTTATCCTAATACGCCCTAGTCTTATACTGTAGGAACCAATTCGGTTTCTTCCGTAACAGCAGCTTAACAGTAGTTATTTCATTCCATGAATTTGTTTTCTGTAAGTTAAAGGGGGAGGGGGAACCTAGTCAATTGTGTGTGGCAAAACTTAAGCAAACCTCAGCAAACTCTACCAGCAAGCACACACCCACAATGTGCTAACCTCAAGTTAAAACCCCTTCAAGCTCCAGTGGTCTCTAGATTGCACAGTCTGAAAGTTTGTTTCAGGGACATTCCGAGGTTAATCAGCATGTTAATTTCTTTGCAATTCCAGAGCCAAATCGAAAAATGGGGGGAGATCGTTGAGAGAGAGGCTAGAAAAAATCGGTTTGAATTTACCAGCCGGCAGGCGTAAGGCCGCAAATGTCACTTTACTCACCTCCCTGGTGGAAGGTAAGCGGTGAATCGCAAGCTCGCTTCACCCTATTGGCTGCTCCGAACTCTTTTCGGGTTGGAAGTTTGACATTTTGCAAAATTTCATGGATTAAGTGGAAATCGTTGCAGCGGTGGCATTAAGATCTGTTTAACATGCATAACACTAGGTGAAATTAAGAATTTACGGACCCCCTTTAAGTCACGCTGAAGTCACTGATCAAACGCCATTAACTCCAATGGCTGTCCTGAATTCAGGTTTGCCTCAGTCAGATTTGCAGAGTTAAACTTTCTCTGCAGTTATCCAAATATTCCCGTTACCTACTCTCGTGGATTTCCAGGGTGTTCCCTTTGAATAATGGTCTAGTCTGTGCTGGGTCCAGGACTTTAGCTAATTCGTTACTTCCAACCTTAATTATGACAGATGCACATTACAATACGGCCATTGAACGAATATAATAAAGACCTATTTTTAATATCAGCAAAGGAAAGAAGTTATTACAGATTAACAGTTATAAGTACAGTTTACCTGAGGGTGAAAGTTTAACAAAGAAACAAGCGAGCCTTTTCTTTAAGAAGAACGGGAGGGGCGGGAGGAATAAAATAATCAAAGAAAGAAACAAAAGAAAAAATGAATACTTGTGTTATACCTCCTCTTAAATGAACAAACGCTATCCCGTACTTGACGTGATGCTGTGATGTTGGTACAGTATTTAAATGTGGAATCCACAGACTCTCATTTGTTTTTTAGGAAATACTATATTTATTCTGGGGCAAATTGGTTCTTCAGAAATTATAACTAACAATTATGTGGATATAATTATGAAATATATATGTTTAGATCATACATACGCAAAGAGGCGAGTAACTTTCAATATATACAATAACAACACACTATGTCGTATCTCATATGCATGTGCATATAGATTTGTACTATATAGTAACTTTTACATTTTTCTGATTTAATTATAAATGCAATACATAGTTACACACTCATGTGAAATCAAAATCAAGACGATATTCGTTCTAGTTATAAGTATTTGTTTCCATTTTGACGATATAGTGTATCTCTACATTCATAAATCATAGTACATTACATGAAAATGCCTATCTAACTATGAATGCATAAATACACTATATAAACATTTACAGTGTGAGAAAATACATTCATTGTCTGATATTTATATTCATATATATTAATAATACATCGTTTCAACACACACACCCCAAGCACACCCCATACCTATATCTGTGCAGTGTGTGTGTAAAACTACATTCGCATTAATAGCAAAATCAGACCATCTTAAAAGTTGACACATAGCACAAACATATGTGCAGATCCATATATGTGTGTGTGTGTGCAAGGACATTATATATGCCTATAAAACTATACAACGTTTATATCATTATATATTATGTTACTGCCCTCTGATTGACTTACAAATCAACAATTTACCTTAAAAGATTTCCCTTCTCCTATAGGAAGTTGCACCTGCTCTAGATTTATCTTGTTTTCTGACAATAGGATTTGTTTCCTTGTTAAATTATGTTGCCTATAGCATAAATGTTTCACGCATCTCTGGCCAGGATTAACAAAAAGCAGGCAGGATGGAGTCTCTGCACATAATTTAGTGTGTGTGTGTGTGTGTGTGTGTGTGTGGAGAGGGAGGGATTAAGCGTCCATTGAAATTCTAGCATTTGGCGGACAGTGTGATTAATCTTTTTGGTGATTATTGAGAAGGTCCAATGACGTTTTAAAGTAAGTCCTGATCGTTAAAAAGAATGTGGTACTAGAATTATTAGACATAGCTGGTTTGCGCGTTAGAAATCTTCCTCGTGGTCCTTCAGGCGGTGCTTTAAAGAGTTTAATGCTTTATTCTTGAGGGGTTGAGCTATAATCTGACGGAATCCCCCTAGAGTCTGTTTTCCCCCCCTCTTTCTTCAGCTACTGTGTCTTCTTCTTCTTGTGGTAGCAAGTACATCAGTAGAAGTTTGATGACATGAACCTCTGGAGGGTAGAAACCTGAAACCAGGCAGGCAGAGGAAATGCCAATTAGAATTATAGTTAGAATAATTATTATTTTTCATATGAAAGGCCCCCGTTCATTGGGATCTTTTTTTTTTTTTGGTAGGGTTAGGGTACAATGGGTCGCTTCTGTTGCGTTATGATCAGACCTATGCAAAACTGCACTTTCCATTGGATACAATGCTCTTGGCTGCTTTGTTTTCCAGATGTGGCTATAATAATGTGTGTGAGTGTGTGTGTTGTGTGTGTGTGTGTGACACACACACTGGATATGAGACTCTGTGGTAGAGCTTTTGGGACACTTTTCTGGTATATGAAAATAGAAACCTATTCTGCACATTTAAAGTCCGGGTCCATATACCTATCAGGACGTCTCTTTTGTTTTCACACACTTGAAAGTCGATATTATCTACGTATTAGAACACACTTTTTTCTCTGCACGTGGGACTAGAACCGCAACCAGTGTCAATCTCAACTGAAGTCAATAGAGCTAAGACACTAGCTAAGAGCTATGCCATGTGAAGACCCCTTCAACCAAAACCTGGGGCTGTGCTCTGCTGACAGAGACTGATGCAAGAATAATGGTCTCCTACGTCCATGGGACCGTCTTTGTCATTGAATTCAGTTGAGGTGGCGCCTCTCCAAAGCCAATTTGAGCGGATCTTTTCAAAGTGTGACCAGTGCCACCAGCAATAACGTGTTTCAGTATATTCTAGCCGGCTCCATTGAACCACTTTCTGGTCAGCATCCTCACCAAACAACCATGCTGGCCTGTGATGATCAAAGGCTGTCCCTCTCTCTTCAGGTGAAGCTGTTCACTTAGCTCGGGATTTTGGATACATCTGTGAAACGGAGTTTCCGGCCAAAGCTGTTTCCGAGTACCTGAACAGACAGCACACGGACCCCAGCGATCTCCACTCCAGGAAGAACATGCTGCTGGCTACAAAGTGAGTAGGACCAGCCCACCGCCCGCTTGGCTTTCAGGGCTTGCCACTTGGCGTTTGAAATTCATTCTCCCCCACGCGGCCAGGCTCGCTGGCGCTCTGCAAAGGAGCCCAGCGGCGCTTTCTCGCCTAGGCGTTGTTCTGGTCTCCTGCTCTTCTCTGTCATCGGTCATTGAGTGGTAGGTGTGTGCGGGAGAGGCTTGCTGAGCGCTGGGTGTGTTCCTGTCCGGGGGTCTGAGTGTAGGGTCCTGTCACACAACGTGTCTGTGTGCGTATCGTTGGGGCTGTGACAGGGTCTTTGGAGCTGTGTGCGCATGAAACACACTGTGGCTTGACTCTTTCTCTGTGTGTGTGTGCACGTGTCCCCATGTTTGTGTCTATTTCGCTCCCCTTTCTTCTCCCCCACCTCTTTTGAGTCTCTGTGTTTCTTTCTTTCCTTGTGGGTGAGTTTGCAGCGTTCTCTCTCCTCTTGTTTGTTTTTGGGTGGCATTCCTCTCTTTCTCTATTGGTGTGTTTCATGCTTCTCTCGGTGTAGGAGGGGCTAGGCCTCGCCTCCACTCCCACTGAAGCCAAGGGAAAAACTCACATGGACTTCAAGAGGGGAGCAGCCTTATCTATCAAATACCCCAGCAAATAATTCACAGCCCCCCCTCCCCAAAATGTGTACCGTTCATCACCTGTAGGCTTGAGAAATGTGCCGCTGCAGCTCGACCAGATGTCCCGATTTTATAGGGACAGTCCCGATTTGTGGGTCTTTTTCTTATATAGGCTCCTATTACCCCCCACCCCAGTCCTGATTTTTCATACTTGCTGTCTGGTGACCCTAGCAGCTCCAGAGGGGGTCCTTGTAAATCTGCCACTACACCTAGGCCTCTGGAACTTTTACAGTCGCTTTTCTAGTTGGCTCGCACGCTATATTGGTGTTTTAAGGCCAGCTCGGGTTTTCGGTGGTGAGCTCTGGGTGTGTTCCCTATGTTAACACCCTCCCCCCCCCCACCGCAGGCAAGACCCAAACTATGTAGTGCTCCAGGACGTCGCTTGCTCCGTTGACAGCGCAATTTAAAGACATATATGGAGGGGTGGAAAAT
Source organism: Macrochelys suwanniensis (assembly GCA_033296515.1). NCBI lineage: Eukaryota > Metazoa > Chordata > Testudines > Chelydridae > Macrochelys > Macrochelys suwanniensis. The sequence continues at coordinate 12,277,545 of CM065777.1, read as the reverse complement.
CGTTTGCTCAAATTTGTCCAGATGTTTTTTTTAAGACGTGATTGGAATTTGATTGCCCTCTTCCGCGGGGTCAAAAGATATGAATGCCCCCGAACTTTAATTGCTCGCAGACCCTGCCTTGCTCTTTGAAGCTTTAAAGGGGTTTACTCATTACCGTTTGCTCTGCAAACTCGACGTTTCCTCTTTTGCACGTTCCTAGTGGATACGACTTTTATCTTTCCCCACCCTCTGAACTCTTTAACCCATCGGGGATCTCAGAGGATCGCAGATGAAGTCTTCTCTCCTACCTCAACGTTGCTGTTATTTGGGAGGAATTATCATTTCCCCTCTGGGTTTCTATTTCGCCCTGGGACGATGCACCTGTTTAACTGGGGGCCTCGTTGGGGGCGGGGGCGGGGTGAGGGAGATTTGACCATAGGGGAAGCCACCAAATGAAACGGGAAGGATTCAATTTTCATCCTCCGAGGTGGCAAACGAGCTGTTTTCAAGATAAACAAGAACCAAATGTCCAGCCCCCGCCCCCCCTTGCTTTGAAGCGGTGCTCCCCAAAAGGTTGTTTTTGTTCTTTTCATCCAGGCCAGAGTAGAGCAGCAACCCGTCGCCGGTATCTATTTATCACCCTGGGCAAAGGCTGTCGCTTAGGTCTGACCTCCCTTTTGCTGCCCCAGCAAAACTGTGCCTGTTGGCTAGCTCTCCCTTTTTGCCTGCGGAGCGCGCGGTGCTGCGCTGTTCTTGCGCTCGCCGCTAGGGCCCCGGAGCGTCTACAAACAGACGCCACGCGGGCGGTCTGAAAAGAAGAGCCAGTCAGATTCCAGGAGTGGCAGCAGATACAGTGGAGACCTGATTTTAAAAGGAATGAATCGGAGTCAGATGATCATGGGGATTCCCCCCTCCCCTTATTGTATTATATAAAATACCCCAACTCGGCACAGAATCTGTACAATGCTGACCAGGTGCAAGGCAGCCTGGAAGCATCTAGACTTTCAAAAGTGATTTTGGGGTCTCAGGTTTGGGGTGCTCGACTTGAGACACCCTAAAGGGGCCTGGTGTCCAAAAGGCGAGTGTTTGGGACTCTCTGAAAACAGAGGCACCCAAACTCTCTAGTCACTTTTGCAACTCTTGGCTTATATCATTGAACACTCCCCCACCCCCCATCCCCACCTCCACCTCCACCTCCCATGGGAAGAGTTCATTCAGGATTCATGGGAAGAGAAAGACCTGACTATATTTGGCATTCAGCAATCCTACTTAGCAGTAATCCCAATGAGTTATTTACAGGCATTTGGTGGTATTGTCTTCACATGAAGTCCAGGTAGTATTCATCTCTGAGAAAATAATAATAACAATAACAACAATAATTACATATAATACCAGGATCAAGCTCCAGATAGCTGTCTGTCAGATAGATAGAGTGTCTGTCTGTATATCTATCTATCTATCTATCTATCTATCTATCTATCTATCTATCTATCTATCATTTAGGGCAATCTGGCTAATTCTAAAGGCAATCAATAGACTAAATACTTCATTTTTTAAAAAAGATAGATGGCATTTCAGAAGCATCTTTCTGGCCCAAGGAAAAAAAATCTCTAGGTCAGGGAGGAAGAGGTGTAATCAAAAGAGTAGGATGAGCTCTACTAGGAATCCTCCTTCTCTCCGCTAATCCAACTCTGTAAAGAAATAGCCAGGCAAGGGCCTATTCTTGCAGTCCTCTTGCTCCCTTGGACAATGGGGAGTTGTGGCCCAGTAAGGAGTGCAGCATCAGGTCACAAAATCAGAATCCTTCTGTCTGTTGTTGGAGGGGACATGGGAGTAAGGAGGCTTGAGTTCTGTATCCAATTTCACTACTGATTGTCTGTGGTGCCTTTGTTTGAGTCTTTCATTGACTTAAGTAGGCTTTGGGCCAAGGCCTCAGCCTCCTTGCACTCTAGTTTATTGATGTATAAAATGACTATAGTACAGTTTCCTAGTGTGTGTGTGGTTGGGGGAAGGTGGGATAAGAGGCGCAACTGCCTGTCTTTGTTACTTAATGCATGTCAAACACCTTGGAAGTCTCAGGCTGTGTACAAAGTGTTAATCAAAGTGAAGTGAAGTGACTCTGACTACTCTGGTCTCTCTCTCTCTCTCCTTCTCTTCGCTACCCTTGCAGGCAACTTTGTAAAGAATTCACGGATCTCTTGGCCCAGGACAGGACACCCATTGGCAACAGCAGGCCCAGTCCTATTTTGGAACCAGGCATTCAGAGCTGCTTGACTCACTTCAGTCTCATCACCCATGGCTTTGGGGCCCCAGCTATCTGTGCTGCCCTCACAGCCCTCCAAAACTACCTGACTGAAGCTCTCAAAGGCATGGACAAGATGTTCTTGAACAACAACACTGCTAACAGGCACACATCTGGGGAAGGACCAGGTAGTAAAACTGGAGACAAGGAAGAGAAACACAGAAAATGAAAAAAAGGAGAAAAATAAATAAATAAAAGAAAGAGAGAGAGAGAGAATCTTTTAAAACAAACAAAACAGTTTTAATTTTAGCTTTAAAAATATTGGATTGGGATTTGGAAGAATTATATTAGGTAGGACAAAAATAATAATAAAAAGAAAGACAATAACTTAAGATCAGAGGCGCACAATGGAGCAAGAACAGTGGCTCAATGTCTCTTACATGGAACATTTGAAGACAACCATCAGGATTTTTTCCACTTCCGTTCTCACTTTTTTTTTTAAATGATTTTTTTTTTGAGGGGAGGGGAATAAAATAATAATAAAAGGAAGAAATGGATAACTTATTGGAAGAAATCAGAGAAACGCTTTGGTGTCAGTGCTTTGGTTTCTTGTTTGGGCTCAGATGTACAGTCTATCTTTTTTTAAAAAAAAAAATCAATGTCCTGTGTCTACACTAGGGAAAATAAAAAAATCTTCCAGTAATATTATCTGGGACATTTACGTTCCTAGCATCACCACCCCTCACTCCCAACCCTGCCCTCATCTTATCTTGCTCCTCCGGATCTATCTAGACTAGAAAAGGGCCTGGTTTGGGTAGCAAAGGCTACAGTATGACTTGCTAATAGAATTGTAAATGTATTAAACTGTTTCTACATTAATTACAGTGTCTACATTAATTACAGTGCATTGGGTGTTTCAAGTCATGTTAGCTCAATCCAGTTAATTAACTCAGTTTTTAAAAGGCACCCTTTTTTCCTGGTCTAGACAGACCCTCTGTTTAGATAACCCATGTTTACAGCTATATATGTATAATTTGGTATTAAGCATTGATGGGAAAATTGCATTGGCTCTTAGGGTGCAAAAATTGAAAATAAGGTCCAGTAAGATGTTAATGCTGTTTAAAACTTCTAATCTTATATTTAAGGTATCCTAATTTCCTCTAAAGGGTTTAGATTCCAAACAATGCCAATGTCTCTATATTTAATTTGTTCTAATAGTGTGGGTGTATTGAGAGAGATCTACCCATTTTTTTAAAAAAAAAGAAGTGCTAGTAACAAAAATTGAGTATGTAATTCCTTCTCAGGAGTATGCACTATTTTATTTTCTTCTGTTTCCCAAAGCTTTGCCCGCTTGGCTTATGAGCTTCTTCAAAGAGGACTAGAGCTCCCTACACAATATATCAGGTACAGAGAAAAATAATCCACAATTGTAATACTTTTTTTTTCTTAAATCAAAGCCAGTGGTTTCAGAATTCTGCAGGTGTACTTCTTTAAAGAAGCTCAAAGGGAATAATTGAAACCAGATTAAGAATAACTGAAATCGAGATGTAATATTAAGAAGAAGAATACCGTTTTGTCGAAGGGTTGTTGCAAACGCTTGAGCATTAGTGTTTGATATACAGAGCGGAAGGAGTTGCTAAATGATATGATGTGGGTGCCTACTAGGGGCGGGGTGGGATTATGTCCTGAATGACTATCTCACTCTGAGGAAATCTATTTCTCTCTAGAAAGTTATTAAGATGTTTCTGTGATTCTTGTTTTAGAACAAATTCAACAGGAGGAAAAAATAGCACTGATGTTGTGGGTTTTTTGTTTGTTTTGTTTTGCAGTAATTGGGTGCATTACATTATGTCTTATGACTAATATACATTTTAAAGACATGCCCTTCTATGGCATATATGGAAAATAATACTTATGCTTAAGGAGATGAATTTCAGCTTGGATTGTTCAGTCTTGGATAATTGTATTTATTCAGTGGGGTAGAGATTCATGCATTAAGGAATCCTTTCACATGTCAGAAAAGCTACTGTCGCTGGGTGAAATCCTGACTCCATTTAAGATAATGGCAAAGCTCCCATTGACTTCAATGGGGCCAGGATTTCACCCTCTGTTTCAGCTTGAGATCAGATACTGAATTCATTGTGTCTCAGGCAGGTCTGAAATCCCAAAGAGAAGAAAGTCAAACCTCTGGACATGGTCTTTATTTTCTAAATATCTGCGGGGGGGGGGGGGGATTAATTTCATGTAAAACTGTTGCCCCTTTCTCCATTTCCCCAACAATTATTTCTGAAAACAAATAAATGAACATGCCTTTCGCTTCCCAGACCCATCTTCACATGCTTAGCTACAAATACCACACTTTCTAAATACTTACATTTTAGATCCTCTTTGGCTTTCCTACCCTTGCTACTGTTAACATAGAGGATTATCTTCAAGCACTAAGAGGAGAAATGTACCTTGCGTTTCAAACTAGGGGCTTGAGCATGCATAAAACAAACCCTACTGACCTTAATTTACAGGGTATCCCCATTGCAGTCAATGGGAATGTTAACCCCATACAATTTAGCCCTAATTCAATCCTAATTTAAATCTCATCTGATAAACATTCAAGTATCAGAGGGGTAGCCGTGTTAGTCTGGATCTGTAGAAGCGACGAAGAGTTCTGTGGCACCTTATAGACTAACAGACGTATTGGAGCATAAGCTTTCATCCGAAGAAGTGGGTATTCACCCACAAAAGCTTATGCTCCAATACGTCTGTTAGTCTATAAGGTGCCACAGAACTCTTCGTTGCTTCTACTGATAAACATTATTATCCCCATTCTACAGAATGGGTAAACTGAGGCTCAGAAGGGTTAAGTGTTTTGTCCAAGGCTCACAGCAAATAAGAGACAGGATTAGAATCTAGGAGTTTCCAGCTATGGCTGTGAGGCAGAGCCAGATCTCTGAGATCTTTTGGTTCTGATTGTTTACACAGCATGAACAGCTGGGACCAAATCTTTCCCAGTACTTCCCTTGATTTCACCAGGACACTCATGTAAGAAAAGTCAGCGGGCTTTAGCCTATGGACATCATAATTCAGTCTCCTTACAAGACAGCCTACCCACCACCTCTGTGATGTGGGGGGAAAACACCTGAGTGGAAATTAACCACAATGACATTTCTTTCAAGGCATGTCTCTCTTTTCTGTCAGTTCGAGATAATTGTGTTTCTGGAAACCAATCACCCACTATTGCATGCAGCAGAAGCTGATCCCTGTAAAGAGCATTTACAATGTGCCAAACAGACATAGCTACAAACTCTCCAACGTGCAGCAGCAGAAGTGGGCTTATTGAACCCAAAAGGCGTTGTTGTATTGAACACAGATGGCTATCGTTGCTTAATATTTATGACATAGCTCCCAGAAGCCCCAAACACCACCGGGCTCCAATCTGTACAAATAGATATGAAGACGCAGTTCCTGCCATAGAGAGTTTACAGTTCAACTTCTCTATGTTGTAGCATATCGGAAAAGTGTGTGCAAGGTGCAAGAATTTCGGAGCAGATACATCATAAACACACTCTAAGAGTCCGCTCTCGCTCTTGCTGAAATCCATGGTGGGAGCAGGATCAGTCCTGTAAGCTTTGACCCAAACCCAGTAAAGTCAACAGGAGTTTAATTCAACAGATTTTGGATTAGACTCCAATTAAACATATCTAGGGCGTTAGAAAGAGTCAGCAACAACCTGCTCTCTCTTTCCACGGGCAAACTATCCATTTTCCCACCCCCTCATCCCGGTAATGAGAGAGAGCTCGTGGACATTTCTAAATTGCAAAAACATGGCATGGGTTTAAAACCTAATTGATTTTCCCCATAATCTAATATTTGGCAACTGGTAGCAGGCGTCCATTACTGATTATTATAACTTTGTTGAACACTCTATCCTTCTAACCGCATAATTCAGCCTCCTGCTCTCAAAAGATCGCTAAAGTCTAACTTAATTGCCAGGCATTACCCAGTCTTTTTGCACTTTCCCCAGACTAGGCACCTTTGACGTTTATCTGATAATTGAGTTATTAAAAGATTCGGTTTCCTCGGGATAATAAATCAATAAACAGGCGGATTAACATGACAGCTTTGCTTTTAACTCAAGGGAAACGTTTAAGGAGAGCCCTTGAAAAGTTTGTTTTCAGACCAAACAGGTGGGTTACTGTAAATTTAATTTCACCCTTAAACAATTTGTTTAATATATACGTGTATAGCCCACGTTGAACAACTCAGCTGCGGTGCAATCTGCAGCTTTTCTGATAAACCACTTTGTTATTAACACGGGACATAAAAAAATCCAGAGGCTAGTTTGTGTCACGTAGGTCATGTCTGGGGACCCCCTAAGGATGGGGGGAAAACCTGGGTATTTAATTAATATTGGGTCATATCATGTCACCATAACTCTTTATAGAACCCAAAGCCGTAGGTGCAATAGGGTCCATGACCAGAGATTAACAGGCAATTCAATGCACCCGTGTGTCTATATATTTAAATTATTACCGTCTTGTATCTTGAACAAATTCTATAACAAAATACCTTGAGCTTGTTTTTTTTAGTTCTGAAGCCCTGAAATATACTCACGAATTTGAAAACGGGTTAAGTCTAAAAGTGACCCTGCTAATGTTTTCTGAAAAGCTTTACTTAGATTCTTATTTTGTACCCTTTTAATCTTTTGTTACTCGGGGGTGGGGGGGAACTAGTTTACTTAGATCCAGTAATGCTCATTTCAGGTCCTAAAGATAGCCAGAGCTACCGAGAAAGAAGTTTTCCGTTACCCTGTTATCCAACAAAATACCCCTTCTGACTTAAAGAAAAACTAATATTTTTTCTGGTTTCTTATACCAATGTAGAAGAAAACATTTTTTTAAAAGCACATTTTAGAAATATCAGACGGTACTAAAGAGCCTATCTATCGTAACCCCTTGTGTGCCAAAGTATGTCTACATGTTCTAAAAAACAACAACACACAAACAAACAAAAATAGCTATAAAAATGAAAATAAACACTGAAAAAGTGGGAACTGATACCACCCTCCTTTCTATGCCAAAATTGATTCCTTTTTGGATCACCTTCAATAGTGAGAAATATCAGTTGAGCGACTCTTCCTAAAAAGAAATGCGGAGAGGCATTCAATGTTAAGTTTGTACATATTTATTTATGCTTAATTTAACGGGAATGTGTAAATATGGCGAGCAAGTAGTTTTGAGTTATTTATCTGTGAATCTATACCTCTGTGAATGGGTGGGGGGATTTAAAAACAAAAAAAGAAAAAAAGAAAAAAGAAAAAAAAAGAAAGAAAAAAACCGCTTGACACTAGATAGTATCCTATCTGAATTTTTTTTCTGTTCTTTATAGACAAGCTGTTATGGTAATGGGTAGAAATTGGTTTCTTGTCCAGTGATGACCTGATTTACATAAATAATAAGAAGAATAAAAATTGTTGTGTTTTGTTGTATTTTCCTCTTCAGTTTTTTTGAATGTTGGTGCTGCTTCAGTTCTGCAGACGGATTTACTTATAACGCCAAGAAGTCTTTATTTTCCCAGTCTGGGTTTTGGGAAAATTAGGATATGTCTCTACATTAAAAAAAATGACAATAAATATTGCTTCTCAGAAATGTTGGCATTTTATTTCTGTCTGATTCAGAGGTGTCTAATTTTGCCATCCTTTTCTCCTCTTTCTAAACAGACATAATAAACCTCATGCCATGTTAACGTGATCTTTCGTTTAATTTTGCCTGTACGCGCTAGATTGGTGGTAAATCTTCTCAAGATCAAGTATGATCTAGTAAAACAAAGTACTCTGCATTATTATAACACTGCAACAACAGGAAACATTTTGTCCGAGATCCCCACTGCTGTATCACTGTACCCGTTCCAGTTGTATGTGTGGATGGATGGATCGATGGATAGATATTTCTGCTCTATATGTTCGACAGATCAAGCTTGGTGTTGATATTTACAAGTCAGGATTAGCTACACCGTCTTTTGTGTAACTGCAGCACCTGGAATGAGATCATAGCAAAAAGAATTCCCAAGGAGCCTTTATTTTGTGTTGGAAGTGGCACTTATAAGGAACATAGGGACAGATCCTGATTTCATTTGCACCAGTATAAATCTGGAGTGACACTGGAATGACTCCGGATTTACACTGAGGGTAAATGTTGTAAATGAGATAAGAATACTGTTCAATGTAAATTAGAAATGGGAAAAGTACCAGGGTAGCCCTTGTCAATGCCATTAGCCTTTGTCCGGACCCTCCCCGCTTAGAACCAATATGTGTTTAGAACCAATATGGAACATTGAGGGTCCAAGAAATCTGGATAATTAGCTGCCTATTTGTCCCAGTTTAGACTGAATGCCCATCCTAACTGGTTTTATTTTCCTGTTAGTGAAAGGCAGGGGGACGTCAGGGGATTGGTTGGCAGTTTTTTTGCTTTACATTTCTAAAGAGCAACACAACCAACACCAATTCCCACCGATTTGACTTCACGAATAGAATTAATGTATTGCACCAGATAAGAAAAAACCAGAACCCAAGTCTGTTTTATGAAGAAGAATTCTAGGCGCCGTTTGCATCAGCCAAACAAGGGCTGGAGTCAACTGTGACCTACTTTCGTGTCTGTGGGAAAGGCTCCCCCGTATTATAAAAATGCGCACATAGCAAGTATTTTAAGGATCCATGTACACTGGGTGAAGCAATATAGCCCTAAACTAAAGCAGGAAAGAAAGCATAAGGGGAATAGCGACTCTCAGATCCTGGCAATTAACGCCACACTGTAGGCGGGCCGGGACTGCTTGCAATGGTTAATAAAAACAACTAAGGAATCTATTAAAAACCATCTAGAGGGTTTTCCCCAGCCCCGGACAGGGAGAGGATTAATGATTCTCTCTGGAATTGCTCAGATAACGCTAGACACGTGCGTTTATTTCCAGAGCGTTTTCTATTGCCCATGTGTTTTACATGAAATATTAAAAACAGCGCTGGAAGGCCCGCGGACTTCCACTGAAAGGTGGGGGGATGGGAGGGGTGGAGAACAGGGAGGTCCTCTGCTACCCTGCAACAAGTACGTAGCAATTCTTTTGTAACCAACCAGGAGGGAGGGATAGCTCAGTGGTTTGAGCATTGGCCTGCTAAACCCAGGGTTGTGAGTTCAATCCTTGAGGGGGCCATTTAGGGATCTGGGGCAAAAAAATTGGGGATTGGTCCTGTTTTAAACAGGGGGTTGGACTAGATGATCTCCTAAGGTCCCTTCCAACCCTGATATTCTATGGCAACTCACCATCTCTTTGGAAATCCAGTGGCCTTATCCTACCTGCCGTTAAAACACCCTACAAGGGGGCTGGGAACTTTCCCAGGATATCAATGACAGTGGGGCGTTTGCACTAAAACGACAGGATCGGGCCGCATAACGTTGCTGTCATCTCAGTTTCATTAACGAAATAGTCACTTCCGTCCATCATCTTCTCGAACCACATTTATCGTTATTAATTAGTGAATTAGTTAGTTAAGTAAATGGGGACGTGCTCTGGAAATGCAATAGCGCGAAGCAAAACAATCCTAGGGATCAGTCCTGCTCTCGTCGCCCTTTTTCCAGGGGCTTCAATCCATCCGGATCAGGCCCCGGATATCTATCTATCTGCATACCCCCATCTTCATACAATCTATCTCCATGCACCCCCTCTATCTATCTATCTATCTACCTATCTACCTATCTATCTATCAACTAAGATTAAAAATACACACCACCACCATTAAAGCGTCGTTGTAAAACTTCCTACCGCTGTTCTTTTATAATCTGCCCTCTCAGTCATGACCGGGGAGGCCCTTTTCGTTTTTCTGTCTTGCCTCAGTCTCTGTTCTAAACTCTTGCTAGTTCTATTTTCTATTACACAACTTCACATTGATTTATATAGTCGTAAACATCAGTTTTGTCTTTCATACCTTTGGGGTGAACTCCTTTTTGCCCCACCTACACAGAGTGCCCCACATTTATACCAGATCTCATAAATAACTTCTCCGCTGTCCCTGTCATGAAAGTAGTAAAATGTCTTTCCAAACTACAGATCTATTCACTGAATTTGCTCTCTCGCTTTTTCTCTCTCTCTCATTAATAGACACACACACACATATATAGATGGATACATATGTATAGAATTCAGGACATTTCATACCACATTGTTTCAAATAAATACAATTTATTTGTTGTTCCTCCTTTAAATTCTGCATTATGCCCATGCAAAATGACCCCATCAGAAACTAACAAGCGTTATGAAGAAGTAGAGAAGCAGTTTATTTTGCCCTTCCTTTTGAAACTCTTAACTTCAGACTTCATTGTTAAAAGGGAAAGTGACTGCAAATATTGTTCCGCTGTGTGCAGTAGAGTTTTCTTTATTTACATATGTACCCGAGGCAGAAGCTGCTAAATGTAATGCGGCACTAAGTAAATGATAACACTTCTGACGCCCTTTCATGTCTTGAAATTTCATATGAAACACAAACACACACACACACACGATTATGGGCCTGTTCCAGCTCCCATTTAAACCAATGGCAAAATTCCCTTTGATTTCGATGGGAGCAGGATGGTCCCTCTATTTGTAAATATCGTCTCTTAAGTGTCACATATAAAATCCTTTTGTTGATCATCAATTAAGAGTGACCATTTCTTATTATGATACTGGCTAAAAACACAATAGAAGGTACTCATTACAGAATGGACTTTGTAGTGGCCATTCAATCTCCCTGTCAAATGGCATTGGATATAATTATTTTTGCTCCCCAAAATTCTCAGCTAGAAGTATTTCACACTTGCACTGATGTGATGGGTTTATATTCTCACCAGGAGAGATCAAATAGACACATTCAAATTTAGCCATTAATTTAAAGAAGGGAATTATTCTTTACAAGACTTGAAAAAGCAACCACAAAACAGATTAAACAACGTCTTATCTGTGGTGTAGAGTGATGTATGCAGGGTTTTTTTTAACCTTTGTTGCCTTTCAGGTAGGAATATGTCGTGTGCATGATTGGGAATCAGTTCTGAATTATATTATAATATTATAATGTATTGCTATTATTATTTATTACTGATATATTTTCAAATACAGGAGCGGACAAATGCCCAATATAAGGGGTCACTTAATCTAGCGTCTGAGTGTTTTGATATTTCCATGTGAGCGTACACTGGATAAGTCAGATATTCAGACTGACAAAGAGCATCCTCAGAGACTTTCGCAGTGTTATTGGGAAGTACTGCCTCGGTTAAAATTATAGCAGGAGTTGTGTGTGTGTGTGTGTGTGTGTGTGTGTGTGTGTGTGTGTGTGTGTGTGTGTGTGTGTGTGTGTGTGTGTGTGTGTGTGTGTGTGTGTGTGTGTGTGTCGGGGAAAATCTGAATATCTACAAAATACATTTTTTTTAAATCAGTTACTATATATTTGCTTAATAGAATCACCCACGTGTAGAGCTTTCCGTTGTTCTCAGTCCAGTCATAAAGAGCCTTAACCTGCAGTCCTCGCGCCGGTAAAACTTTCATTGACTTAAATGCATCCTCCTAGTGACATCAGTGTGAGCTTTACAGGAGCAGGGACTGTCGTTCCGGGTTCAAACTAGGCTAAAAGCAGAGAGCACCAAGTAGGATGTGAATAATTATTGATCTCGCCTTGACTCGGGTGTTTCTGTTTGATACCAGAGTTCGTTCTGTTTAGCTGGCGGAAAAGGAGCGGTGTATAAACATGATAGAATAATGATACAATGGCTAATTATAATGGAAATGGGAGGGGGGAGGGGAGACAAATTGCTTGATAAAACAAAAGTAACTTTTAGGAAAGGGTGCCTGGCACACACGTCCTTCATTTAAATAGGCTGGTTTAACATCAATTTACTATTGATAATTGGAACAATGTAAGTAAGAGGGGAAAAGAGAAATGTTCTAAACTGATTATTTATGTATTATAAAACATTACCTTTTGATGATACAATCTTTCAGATCATTTTTGGTGTATGATGTGCCTAGTTACAATCCAGATTTTAAGTTGTGTGTGACATTATCTAGCTATCTAATGTGTACGTATATTTATATATGAACATATATACGCATATATATATAATTGGAACATGTGTGTGTGTATATATATATATATATATAGAGAGAGAGAGAGAGAGAGAGAGAGAAACTCAGATTGGTCCAGTCAAATTAATTCACGCCCCTTTGGTTATATAGAACCCAATTATTCAAGTAAAGTCTGCACGTTCTACCCCTTCACTGACGTTTGTGGGGAGATGGAATGTGCCGCCTTCTTTTTTAAGTTTCTAAAGTTTATTTAAACCTTAACTTTCCGTGATACCCTCCCAGTGACATCAGACATCCTAAAACGAAACAAGCACCGGACTCTTCTAGGTTGTATGTTATAAGCGCTGCTCGTTTACTTTCTCCCCCTAGCTTTTTGAAGTTAGGATTTGCTTCCAAAGTTTGGAAATAAGAAGAATAACAAAGGGTGGGGTTGGGTTGATCGACCTCCCCTTCCGTTTAAAATATGTTCTCATTAAAGTAATGTTATAATGATTCCGGGAAAGGAACAGTCCCTATCTCTGCTATGGCGTAATTCCAAGGCATTTATAAGTGATAATTGGATGCTTTTTCTGTAGCTAGAGATGATTAATGGTTCTGTGTGTGTATGTACGTGTATTATTGACCTGTGGGGAGTATTTTACTGCTACTTGTCTTTTCCAGAGCAGAAAACGAAGCCTATAGAGTTATCTTCTCACTTCTGGGTTAGTCTCTTTCTGTCTGTTTAGACCAAACAGGTTGCCACGTTCCATGCATTTTGCGAGTGTCATTCTTAAATTTCTTTCATGTGCCCGCGGTCCTTGAACATCTAGGGGATGCTACAATCTGTAGTATAATCTTTGAACAAGGGGCTCTCCCATTCAACTGAAAGCTGAATGGTGGGGGCGGAGATGGGCGATAACAGTGCTATTCAATAAGATTATTCTTGTCTAATGCAAACTCACATTTATGTCATTGTACAGTACTTCCCTTCAGTATTGCACTTAGGGTTTGGGATTTTATATCCAGCAACTTCACTCAGGAGGGGAGGGACACGGAATTCTGTGTCCACGGGGTGGTCGTCAATGAAAGTTTTGCTGGCACGAGGACTGCAGTTTAAGACTCCTTATTGCACGTGCTATGGAAAATGAGTAGCCAATCCGTGAAACGTGTCCATTGGGCCCGATCCTACACCCAACGAAGTGGATGCCAGAGCTCCCACTGGCTCCAGCGTTGGCCCTCTTTTGGATACAGGGAATCACCTTTCAGAGCGAAAGCCTCAAGGGATCTGCACACACGAGAGTGCAGCTCTGCTTCTAGCAAAATGAAACAAATGGGTTTGCTGTAAGCAGGGCTCTAATTTCCGCCCTCCCTCTGTATCTAGCTACATCATCACGCTCCGACTCTTTGCTGCTACCCTTAGCCGTCTTTTCAAACTCTCCCACTGGTTGACGTTCAGATTCATATTTGCAAACCGTTCCTTATATACATTATTTAGCAAGGTGATAACTAGGTTGTCCTGCCCGCTTCCCTCCCCCCTTCCCTTTTTATACCCCCCTTCCCTCACCCCCAGCATTCTGTCAAGCAATAGGCTGTAAAATAGTTACCCAGACCAGCAGACAGGCAAGTGCCGTTTGAGAGTAATTTCTGCCCCGAGCGTTTCGCCAGGGGCCAAGCAAGCGTGCTCTCTAACTGATCAACCTGGATATTTCATTATTCATTAATTTACTGTTTAACCAAATCCCACTCATTATCAGAGGCAACGCTTGGCAGAGCCCAGCGAACAGTAGCAGTTGGTGTCAGGCGTGGAGAATTGGCCCATTTGATCCTGGGCTGTTTTATTATTCAACACCACTGACTGAGAAAAGGGGCCATGAATAATAAAGAGCCAAAGCATGTTTGAACTGAGAAGCATGACACAGCCTTACAAAACAGCAGTTGGAAAATTAAAGGCTCGGTGGCCCAGGCTTTGCATTTTTTATTCTGGCTGTGGACACAGACATTTAGATCCAACATTGTTTTATAATAAAATATAACAACAACAATAATAAATTATTAATACTAACAATAACATGCATTATCATAATCTCACTAGTTTGTTCCCTTCTGATTCCAATTTTGCATCCCCGGCACACCTAGAACTCCATTTTTGGGTCGTGATCCTGCAACCACATATACATCAGTAGCCCCCAGCAGTTTAATAGGATTAGGCTAAGCCTATATTTTCAAAAGTTGCCGGTGAATTGGGGTGCTTCTATTTTGGGGATGGTCAACTCCTGATATCTGACAGGGGACTGACTTTGAATGGCTGGGCACTTTGCACTTCTAAAAAGAAAAAACAAGTTCCTTTCAGATGTCTGATATGTGTGATTCCCCAACATGAAGGCACTAAAAATCACTAGTCACTTTTGAAAATTTCAATGGAAAGGGTTTCTTGCATAAGAAAGGGTTACAAGGTGAAAGAGAGTTTTGACTGAAGCCAGAATGCTGGAGAGGGTAATTTAATACTTGCAACTGAAATATTCACAAAAGCAAGCCTGGAATAACCACAGCCAAAACCAGTCACCCATGCAAACCACCCGAAGCCCTTTAAAATAGAAGAATATCAATTTTTGTGACGAGGATACTAAAATATTCCCTTTGGTTATTCTACAGCAATGGTTCCCAAACTTTAACAACCGGTGAATCCCTTTCACTAAAATGTAAAGTCTCACGAACCCGCTCCTAAAAATGAATATTTCCAGGGATTTTCTCCTTTACATGAGTATACATTATAAAAGCAGTGATCCTGGAAATATAACACTTGTTTTTATGACATGCTTATTATACACTATTTATTATTAATTATTATTTATAATTACAGTATTTTCATTACATTATGAAAACGGCAACACTCTTCCAAGATCTCACTTTCGTAGCTTGTATCCTTTTGAATAAGCCTGTTATAAGACAAGGCTCCTATGTTTCGTCAAGGAGTATCAGATGTGAAACATCATGAAGGTATTTAAGAAGCCAACTCAAAGAGTTCCTCCTACACAAGCATTCAGGTCTTGAGCAGTCCAGGCAAACAATGCACGTTACAACAAAGCTTAATCTTGTTCTTAGAATAATTTTAAAAACAACACTAGCTGCCTATTTAATTTTAAAAACAGCAAAAAATATCCACCTCCCTTTCCATTTCTTATAAGGAGTCTTGAAGTTTAAATCTCCTCAGTGTGATACATATGCTTGCTTTGATCTGCTTAACTCTTGGAAGTCATACTGTCCAGGGTTCCCAGGGATAGCTGTCCACCATTAGGGATTTTTTTCCCCGAGAACCCCCTGTAACATTTCGCAACCCCCCTGGGGTTCATGAACCCCAGTTTGGGAACCACTGTTCTACAGTAAAGACTCTCTTTGGTCCTCCTACACTGGTATAATTCCACTGAAATCAACAAAGTAACAGAAGGGTGAATCTGGATCTTTTTCTGCTGACCCTGCTGTTGACTTTGCTAGGCACACCACTCTTAGCCCTGCCCCCTTGTGATATCACTTTTGGCTCAGGCACTGTTTGCAGGTCCTGGATGGGACGTAGGAGGAGAGGATCTCTCTCTACTCCTCTTGCCCCTCCTCCATGCATAGATCAACACCAGTTGATTTCTATTTCTATAGGTCAGGATCAACAAAGACCTTGAAAGTGATTTAGGGTTGGTTGATTAGGCTCAATTGGTTATTTAATAAAACAGTGGCTAATTTTACCCTGCACCACATGTAGATCGGCAGAGGCCCTGGAGGTTTTTTGCCTTCCTCTGCAGCATGGGTCACGGGTCATTTGCTGGAGGATTCTCAGCATCTTGAAGTCTTTAAACCATGATTTGAGGACTTCAATAGCTGAGACATAGGTGAGAGGATTATTGCAGGAGTGGGTGGGTGAGATTCTGTGGCCTGCATTGTGCAGGAGGTCAGACTAGATGATCATAATGGTCCCTTCTGACCTTAAAGTCTATGAGTCTATGAGTCTCTCTTTATTTGTGGCCTGGCATTCACTAAAGGCATCTCCGAATAGGCCATGTGTCTTCTATTGTGGCAGCAGGCATATAATCATAGACTGGGCCAAATCCTGCAGTCTATTCTCAAGAAGAACTACTACGAATTTCAATGGGATTTCTATTTGAATAAGGACTGATGAATCCAGCCTACTCTAAGGAACAAGTTGTAGAAATATTCTAAATTTAGAAATATAACATAATAAATATCACTACAGAAAAAATTGTTTGGGTAAAAGTAGCATTTTATTTTTTTCCCAATGCTACTTGACAAGGATCAGAGGGTCCACTTGAATAAGCAACTGGAAGTCTGGCTATGTATCCAGAGTTTTGCTTATCTCTCTGGATCAAAATTTGTGTAGAAATCTCTCAAGAGCAGGAAGTCTTGCCAGATTTCAGGGGCTCCTACTTCCAGTCTGGAAGCTGGAAGAGAAATGGTGTAGGAAAACTGGGGGTGGAAGGAGCTTAAAGAACTGCAAAAATTAATAAATGGTTCAGATCAAACTTAGTTCTAAGCACGGGTGAAAATTCAATGGTGTGTTTGTGCATAACGCCTATTTTTCTGATTTGGTTCACTCCATCCATTATATTCAAAGTCACTGTGCAAGTTCATGGATTTAAATGTCATCAGTGTAGATAACCCTTCCTCTGACTTTTGGCCTAGATCGTAATCAGGTCTAGTATCCTAGAGGTCAGCCTGCTGGTGTTGAATTTTGCCAGAATAAGTTTTGCAGGACCAGGGCAAATTGCCATTGAAATTAATAGAAGCTATCTGGGCCCAAGGCCTTTCAACAGCAAAATTGTGGGCTCAAGAAAGGGAAGAGATAGTCTCTTGGATAATCTTATGGTTATGGTTAAGATGCTGGACTGGGACTAAAAAGATCAGGATTCAGTTCCCCACTCCACCACAAAGCTCCTGTGTGATTTTGGGCAAATCACGCTCTCTCTGTGGCCAGGTTCCTTATCTATGAAATGGGAATAACAATACTTCTTTTCCCCAAAGGCATATGGTGCTGATGAACTCATTAATGGTTGTGAGGGGCTCATGCACTGTGGTGATAAGGGGACCTTTTCTCTAACCTTTGTCTGTCTTGTCTATTTAGTTTGTTAGTTCTTCAGGGAAGGGACTGTCTTACTGTGTTTGTACATCACCTAGCATAGTGGAACCCTGATCTTGGTTAGTTGCCATCATACTGAAATTATTATTGTATTATAATTCATATTACTAGCAGTAGCAATATCTAAGTGCTGATACTAGTATCTAGGTGTATAGGAAGGTAACAAACCCCAGGGAGTATTTTGCTGTGAGGGAGGCATTGCCTGAGGACAGTTGCCCTCCATGATTACTGGTAGCCAACTGTGTTTGCTTTATTTTCTATGTGGTCAAAAGGACAGAGGAAGGTCTGGTTTTTCCTGTGTGTTCCTGAATATGACAAGCAGGCATATGCATCCCAATGAAGGCTATTGACTGTAAATGGATGTGAATGTGAGGGAAGGATTACATTGTAGGTGCAGAATGGCTGGTTTAATTGAATGTGATTGTAATTAAGTGTGGGTGTAGTGTTGGTAGTATAACTGAATGAGAGTGTGAGGGTGTGATTTTAATTAGGGGTGTGTGTAGCTTCGTGAGTATAACTGAATGTGAGTGTTGGGGAGTGGGTATGTAACTGAATGTGAAAGTGTCTGAGTGCGTATATGTTAATGGTGGTAAGAGGGGATGATTGTAACTGAAGGTGAGAGTAGTATTAAGAGTGAGGCTGAATGCGTATGTGACTGAATAGATGTGTGGTGGAATGATTGTTGTGAATGTGGGTACAGCGATATGACCGCGACAGAGTGACTGCCAATTGAGGTCTCTTTAGCTGATGTGTGTGAGATGCGTGTGTATAAACACAACCAAAGTTCAATGGTGGTGTTCTGCAATTAAGTGTTAGATTGTACAACCCTGATGCTAGTGAGCATAGTAAGAAATAGTCTCATTGACTTCAATGGGGGTAGATGTATAGGTAAGTGCTTAGCACCTTGAGAAAAAGTTGCAAAATCAGGCCCAAATTGAACATATATTAGTGAAATCAGTTGTGAGTAGGGTTGGGCTACTCCCCAAATATCGCCTGTTTGCACAAATAAAACACTTACCATACTTTTGCTGTATTCATACTCCCTTTGTGTTAGTTTCCCAACAGCATAGACCACATTTTCTACAGGAATGTTTGTGGAAACCGAATGTCAAGTGACTGTTCCAGGACATTTGTGCCAAGTCCATTTTCAACTCTTAAAAATGAGTATTTGCATCTGAAACTTGTTAGTAAGGGTCATCCACACTGCAAGTGAAGGTGGTATTGTAGCATGTGGGAGCTTCAATCTAGCTAGCACACTTAACAATGGTGATGTAGACATGGTGGAGTGGTCTTCACCATGGGCCAGCATCCATAGTACAAGCCTACTGGGATCCTGGGTACACACTTTGGTTGCTCGCCTGTGCAGAAGCCCATGGTACCATGTCTATACTAATATAGTTACCCAAATTAGCTAGATTAAAGTTAGCACCAGCCTGTACTACAACCACACTTTCACTTGCATTGTAGACATACCCTAAAAGTTACAACCATCCAATCAGGGAACAGAAACAACAACAAATACACTATGTCTACAATCAAAACTAACCAGCACAGCTTGAATTTCAAATATCAAATACAATGAACCGCTCCTGGATTATCTCCAGACCAAAGTTTATTCATAGAAATTATTTGTCAAATTATTTCAAATAATGAATAATCTGTAACCTTGAAGACCATTTGTGAACATAAAAAGAAGGTAAATTAATCAAATAATTCTTTTTTGCTACAAATTATTTTGTAGCAATACAAAATTGCTACAAAATTGCTCAGCCCTACTGGTTTGTATGCCTGCATATTGAGCAATGATCTCATTGTTATTCCCAATACACTGAAGTTCCTTAATTTTTAGAGTTATTACTACTGCCTCTCAAAAGACATACACACATTTCTTTTCATATACCTTAAGGCTTATCTGCACTTGGAAATATACCAAAATAGCTATTCCAGAATAGTTATTTTGGTATCACCACCCATGTGGACACTCTTATTCTGGAATTAGAGTGCCTGAATCAGAAATCATTAAAAAGGCCTTCGTATTCCAAAATAAGAGTTTCTTAATGGGGCTTTATGTTGAAATAAGTATTCCAAATCTGGAATAATGATTATGGAATAGCTATTTTGGTAAATTTCCTAGTGTAGACAAGCCCTTAGAAAGGTAGCGTCGGGGCCCAGGGCAGGAGTCAGGACTGTTATGGAATCTATTCCCACACCTACTACTAGCCTGCAGAAGCCCTTCATCCCTCAGTTCTTCCATAAATGGGGATAATAATACATACTGTCTTGTGTGAATCACTTTGAGGTCTACAGACAAAAAACACGATACAAAAGCTAAATATTATTATAGTTTTACAAGCAGATTTATAAGTATTCAAGACTTTTATACCGTCTCTGCAGTATCCTATTCTGCTTTGATTTAAGACTCATATGAGAATTTCATTTCTGATATCTAATTCAATACTAAGTAGAGCCCCAAGCTGAAAAATATTGATCTGGATCCAGAACTCGTCATCACTTCCACGTCACACTGCACAAATCTGGGGGTGTCCCAATGTCATAGGATTTATCTGTGTAACCCTGAGTTCAGAGGGATTTCTTCACCAAAGTATTAGGTGCATACTTTGGGCCTGATGCCTAGAGGAGCTCATTTCTGTGACCCCCCCCCCCCCAAAGTAGGATAGTAGTTATCCTAATAGATAAGGATGTGTGTGTGCTCTCCTATTGTATTTGTGCTGCACTCTGCTATTTATATCTCACTACATGCCTTTTTGGCTTTGAATCATCTGCAGAGCTGAGCACAGGCATAAGGAGATGTGAAGTAACCAGAAAAAGGCACTGTGACCGATGCTATGGTTTAAAGAGGGGTCATTTCCTAAAATAGGGATGTTTGCTATCAGTTTGGAAACACAATGCTATGAAGAGTAGCAGCAGCAGCGAAAATCTTCAGTGGCCTACTGTACCTCTGAAGCTGGCAGAAAATGTTGGAGAGCATTTTACATATGTTGGACACATAGTGTCTCTGCTTCAGTAGACCCAGTTATTCGTGTCTGGGCATGAGTGCCTACAACTTCCATTGATTTCAACTATAGCTATGGATACAAAACCACTGATTCTCTGATCCAGCAC
Organism: Macrochelys suwanniensis; assembly: GCA_033296515.1. Lineage (NCBI taxonomy): Eukaryota > Metazoa > Chordata > Testudines > Chelydridae > Macrochelys > Macrochelys suwanniensis. The sequence continues at coordinate 12,256,984 of CM065777.1, read as the reverse complement.
CAGTTCAAGCCAGTGGCACAGTTCCCACTGACATCAGTGGTGCACGATTGGGTCCTTCATATATCAGTCTTGAAGAATGAATCACTGCAGATTTCTATAAAGGTTTCAAAGGGAAATGACCTGATTAAAAATAACATGCTTGGGGAAAGTAGTTTCAGTTCCAGACCAACCTCATGAATAGAATCACTGATGTTCTCCCTGGCAAGCCTGGAGTTAAGTCTGCTGCAGACTTGTTGATGAGGTTGACTGAGGTTTGCCCCACACATAAGAAATACAGTTGGAAAAGCATCATCCTGTGGCGCTATAATCCTAATTGTGGTAAAGGTGTTGAGAGCTTTATATTTCCTGACAGCAAGATCTTTCCATAAAGTGAACAGGAGGACGGATATTACTGGGGTTAGCCAGCTAGTTACTTAAAATTTCTGGAAGCTGTGGTGAGACTAGTCAGATTACTGTACTCAAAAGGTCAAAACTAAGCTTACTTCTGATCTTTCTTATTGTGAGATGAAAGGAAGGATTGACAATGTCCTTCTCAGGTCATGCATTTTTTGTACCAACAGCAGTAATATCAGACAAGACTCAACATTTGAACAGGGGTGGCAGCAGCAGCAGAAGCAGCCGCAGATCCAGAAAAAGTTCTCTGCTCTCCTGAAGACCAAAATGTGAGCATGTTTTGTGCAGAATAGGGCACAACACCTGATTCATATCTGTACATTGTAATTATAGGCCCCAGTTTTGCAAAGCACTTACACATATGCACAACATTTAGCACATTTGACTTCAGTTGGACTACTTCGGTGCTCAAAGTTATTCATGTATGTAATCCGAGCCATAACATGCTTTCCATTTAAGTTAGAAGATCCATGGAGCAGCAGCTTTCATGTGATAATAACAATAATACTTAGCAGTTATATGAAACTTGGCATACTCAAAGAATTTCACAAACATTAACTAACTAATGGTTATTACTTAGTATTTTTGAAGAGCAATATGGTATTATGCATAACACACAAATATTGTCTAAGAAATAAACATTTGGGTGCAGGCTCAATCTAGGGAAAAGTAGCGATAACCAGGTCTGTAACTGACTGAAAAAAATATCTTGCCCTTCCCAGATCTGTCACAGTTAGATCCTCCCACTTCTTCCATCAGTAATTTGCAATTAAATGTAGAAAAGTGAATAAATTAAATGCATACTTAATAACATTTTAATCTTCTCTTCCTTTCTTCTCTTTGTCCATTTTCCCCTTCACTGTTCCTCTCCTTTCATTCCCCTTTTTCGTATTCATCTTTCTTTCTTTCTTTCTTCCCCCCATCTACTTAAGTGTAACCCTTCAGTTACATTTTACTCCACCTTCATAGTCTACCTTAAAAATTATGAGAAAGCAGCAGTTAAACATGAAGTCCTGTTCTCAGTGATGACAATGGAAGTTTTACTATTGTCTTCTGTGGGACCAGGATGTCACCCCAAGTTTCCAGGAAAACAACTTAGTAAAAAAGGGGGCTTGTTGCTATCCTGCCATTGGCGTGAATTTCAGTCCATTTACGTTCTAAGTTTAACAGAGATTGTGAGGCTGATTTCTACATCATGGCGTTGACATCAGCTTTGCCATTCAAGCCCCTGAAGATTTAACTAGCTGTCATCCCATTTGGAGAAAAGACAAAGTGAAAGCTTCACAAGTAAAAAAATATTCAAGGGTATATCCAATCTGATGACAATTTTTGGACATGGAGAAAGACTAGGAAACTCAGAAGTCCAGTTACATTGTATTATTTCAGACAAAAGGGTGTCTATTATGGGGATCTTCAAGTTATTATTCCACCACATTTAAAACAACAGATGCTGGAACAACGTCATGCTGGACACTGCAGTGAGGTACCTCCATGAGTGACATTTCCAAAAGATAGTGAAGAGAAGACAAAAGTTTGTTACTCTATCTCAGTGTAAGGAATATTATTTAATGGGCACTACTGCATCTGTGGTCAGAGCCTGAGAATCTCAAGCAATGCCCTCAAAATGGATTTTGCTAGCCTTTTCAAAGGGTCTTGATGGTCATTGACATGTACTCAGAAGAGTCAACAGATCTGTATGATGTGTTACCCAGAAACTGCATGAGAAGTTTAGCAATCATGACTTATCAGAACTGAAAACAAAAGACAATAGACCTCAGCTTCTTTCCGATGAGTCCATCAGAACTTTTGTGAAGATGAATTGTGTGTAACATATCAGTGCAGTGTGGTACCAGTCAGCTACTAACCATCTAGCACAAAGATTTATTTAAAAAATAAAACAAGACTTCCATAGTTAATAAGATACGTAACGTAATCACAGACACCTGGACCATTTCTTATCTTTTTATTGAAACATAGCCTGTCATTGTGACAGTACAAAGAAGTCTCCAGCACCTCTAATGATCAGAGAGCAGTTGCTTACCTGTTTTGATTTGCTGAAGTCTTTGAGGATGACACAAGTGCAAGAACAATGGACACAGGTAGGCCAAGCGTAGATATGAGTAGCATTTATGAATTAGGACCAGGACTAACTTATAATCATGTTACAAGGGGTTCCCACTGGGAACATTGCTGAGACAAGTTCAGTATTAAATGCACCGTACGTGCAGATCAGATTTTAGCAGGAGCTACAGCACCTTCATGGGATGAATCAGCTTGAAAGATCAAGACAAAGCATCTTTTTCATTCTGGCATCCTCTTCATTAATGGAATCAATTGAAGATTTTGTACCATTGTGACACTCTGTACATCAAAGTAGCACCCTGGAACCCCCATATTCACCACTGTTATATCATTATGATATGTTTTGTACTTGTGAGGTATCATTTTAAAAGTCTTAATCTGTTGAAATTAATAACCTGTTGGATTGTATGGGCTATCATTGTATGTGGAGTTATGAAGTATTGCAGTATGTGTCCCTGAAACATATTGTGAGTTTGGGAACACCCACAACCAGCCTTTAAGTTACAACAAAGGAACAGACATCAATAGACAGACAGTCATTAATGGCTCATCAACACACAATCCACTATCCCAGAGATTTCTTGGAGAAGGCATGTACACCATGGGAGTGGATTTAGGCTAGATCTACACTGGATACCTTACAGCGGCACAGCTATACCGACACAGCTGCTCTGCTGTAAGATCTCCCATGTAGCTGACGGTAGAGAGCTCTCACATTGACATAGTTAAACCACCCCCAACGAGTGGTAGTAGCTGTGTCGGTGGGAGATAGCGCTGTCCACACCTATGCTTCTGTCGGTGTCACTTAAGTCATTTAGGAGGGAGGTTTTTTCACACTCCTGAGTGACATAAGTGATACCAACAAAAGTGCGAGGGTAGATGTAGCCTAACACATGTCACAAGGATCTTTCTAGCAGCTGAAAGAAAGTATAAAAGAGGGAGAGTGACATCATCACTTGGCCTCTCTTCCCCCCATCTCAATGCCTGGAAGAAGGTCTGGAAGAAAAAGACTTTGAACTGAGGGAGTTTGGTCCCAGGCTGGAAAAGGGTTCAGTCTGTGTATTGAGGAACTGTAAGCTGCTTGTACCATCTGTTGGGGTGAGAAAAGCTGTTTGATTCAGCTCTTGCTTAGTGTAAAAGTTTAGGACTTAGAATGCGTGCTTACTTTTCATTTTCTTAAGTTCACCGACTCTGACCTTTATGCCTACCATTTATAATCACTTAAAATCTATCTGTAATAAACAGATGTTAATGTTTTGGCCTTACCAGTGAGTTTGTCTAAAGAACTTAAGAAATCTCAGGTTACAAAGGCCGGTGCATGTCCACTTTCCTTTGATGAAGTGGCAAACTAGATAACGAGCTTACACTGGTCAGGCTTCTGATTAGTGCAAAATGGTACAGTTCTCGGGTGCAAGACTGGAGAGCTGGGGGGAATTGGCTGGAGCCTCCCTGTTGATGGTTCATAAGTGGCTGGGAGATCATTCATATAACTCAGTTGAGTGTGTCCCTGCCTGTGGATGTCTGTGTGAGTGCAGTGCCTGTCAGAGGCTTGTTGCTTGACATCAGCAGCACAATGTGAGAGGCAGCCCAGTTTGGTGGGTTTGGAGGACTCAGCGGTCCCACAGACCCCGGGGACCCCATCACAACCATGTTCTCTTTATAAATCAGTAACTGACTCCACCACTGTGACAGTTATTTTGCTGCACCAAACATTGATGTAATATCCAGCACACATTGGACAGGAGTCAGAAGGCCTCCCCAGCATTTGCAGTTGTAGTTATCAGTCTCCAGGAGACACTTCAAGGTAGTCTACCTGAATATTTTAGGTCTAAGCATTCCCATGCTTTGGTAATGGTGCAATAAAAATATCTACACAGGCCCTACTTCAGCAAGGTACGTACCTAACTTTAAGCAAATGAATAATCCCATGGAGTTTAATGGCATTTTATTGAATGGATGTGATAGATAGATAGAAAAAAATGCTAGAAAAAGCTATTCCTTTTAGTAGCAAGAAAGATATCACCTATTGGTATGCTCTGTGGTTTTCCATTGAATGACTTGTCTGCCATGACAATCAATCCTAAATATTTAAGAGATTGTAGCAGGTATCTTAGGTCTTTACCAGTTGAAGAATAATAATTCTTCAATAATTCTTTAATAATTAAAAAGAAATTTATTGCTGGCCTGTGGCTGTTGTGACTTTTATTTATTTGGGAAACTAAGCTGGAGACTCAAGAGGACATAGTAGGAGAGTAACAGCAGTTCAGGGAATTTCAGGAAGATCAGTACCTGCCTATATGTGAGGGTGGGAACTGATCTTGGTATGCAATGCCAATACTTGCTAACCCTGTTGTAATGAGATAATAAAATGTGTGCCCTGTTCTGTGAAGGGATCAAACTTTATTGCTTACAGCCTATGTTAAATTTCACTTAGACAAATTATCATATGTAGATATTATATGATATGTCATAGATACAATGGTCTGTTGCAACATTGCCTTCTCCCACTTGTGCACCCTCCACCAAAGCTGTTTACAACTACAGCCCCTGCTCATGGGATCTGCAGAGCTTTATCCATCAGTGCATCCCTGGGGTCCCACGTTATTTCAAGAGGGGTGGAGAGTAGGAGGTGGAGGTACACTCTGAAGAAGCAGTTTGCAAAGGTTGGTGCAATCTGCACGCCAACTAGTTCAGGTGGCATCAGGACTCCCTTACTCATGGCTATGCTTAAATGGCACAATCTAGACCTATATATGTGGGGCCTGAGCCTGCGAGGTGCAGTGAGTGTCTCCTGCAAGGTGCTGAGCACTCTCCACTTGTACTGACTTTGATGAGGATTGAAAAAAGTCAGCATCTTCCAGGAGCAGGCCAACAATCGGCAATGCCTGGTCTGCAGACCTCTGTCTATCCCCAAAGCCATTCCCTCGAATGGTCATCTTATTAGCTTGAACTGAACGGGAGGAGATCCTGTGCACCTCTCACTAGCTACATCCTAAACTGACACTACAGGTGTCAGGAGCCAGGCGGACATTTTTAAAGTGCTGCTTAACCGTTCCTGAAACTGAAAGCATGTGTGGCCTGTTTTATGGTCAGCACAATAAGAATGACTGTACCCAATTTATCCTTAACGAATATGACGCCAGAGACGAATCCTAATTTTCGTTATACTGAAATAAACTGTTAACGTCAGTTATTTTTCCCCCTGTAAGCATCAGCGCAGCAATTTTTGTGTCTCTGGAACATAAATGAAAGAGAGAGGCTGTTGTTAAAAGAATAAGCCATTTAGAAACACACTCTTGGCTGCTAAAATAATCAAAGTGGTTACAGGGTCTGATCCACCGGTCATTGCAATCAATAGCAAAACTCTAATTGATTTCAATGGGAGCAGTATCTGGCCTTAATTCCTTTGGTGCTATCATTGTAAAATAATTGATTCACGTTATTGTGTTACATGGTCATAGAGCAGGCTCCTATTGTTTTTCATGTAGACGCATGCATTGCAACGGATTAGAATGGTTCAGATTCAGTGCAGCTCTTTCATAGCTTGTCATAGGAATGTGGCTTTAGTGCCATGGCTGGAGTGTCATTTTCCTTGTGGTATGTGCACAAATGAATAGGAGTTGCCTGGAAATAACTGGACCAAATCCTCGTTCTCCCCATACAAGGCCTGTGCATAACAAGGGCTTTGCAAGTACAGTTTACATCACTGTTGAGAGGGATTAAATCTCTCTCCATGTGCAAGAAAAGGACACAGCCAGGCTAAAGTTACTGCTTCTGGGTATAAGAGGATTAGTAAGCACAGTCCTCTGCACTTCCTGCTATGCAAGGTTTGGGACTATTGGCTATGCACTGTGCCATATTCCTCCACTCTGCTGTCCCATCAACAAAGATTCTTGTCACTGTCCCACACTGAGCACTGCTCTGGAGGTCTGCACTGTAGCACCCAGAGAACTATGGAATATCCAGATCTATGGAATCTTGCTTCTTTTTGGTGCCTGACCAATTTACTTCAAAGGGCCTTGGACTGGGCCCTAGGTGGCGTGGCTTCCAAGAAATGATAATGTATATTTGCAAGATAATTGGGATCTTGAGACCCTTAGCGGGTTTAGGTCTTTGCAATTTGCTCTTCTTATTCCTGGTACGAAAGAAGTGATGGTGAGTGTAGCTCTTACATAAGAGGCTAAGAATGGGAGGCCAAGAATAGGAGGCCAAGACTCTCTTATTCAGTTGGAGCCTCAACCACATTCCTAGGAATGGGATTGACATTAAAATGAGCAAGGCCCATCAACCATTTCATCCTCTAGAAATTCTTCACCTACAGGGTCATAGAACAGCTGATCCACAAGACAGTTGAGAGTGCAAGCAAATTTATATAAAAAATGGATGAGTGCAGTAGATTTTCCCTGAGCCCCACATGTCTATTTTCTCCCCCTGAGGTGTTTCCCTCCCTGGAAGTCTCATGTTATCTAGGGCTGTGATCTTATCATCTCTATGAACCTGAGTAGTGCTGGACCAGGTCAATAACTGGATGGGACTTTCGGAAACCCAGGTAACAGTAGGCAGTAAAGATGAGCTTAAACTGCACGGTTCTGCTCTGGATGTGGACTTCTCTGAAGAGTGTAGGTGTCTGACGGTGGTTTACTGGGAAGTGTTGCTGGTGACTCGGTAGATGATGCTCTTTCCCCTCTAATTCTGTACTGAACCAACGTACTGACATGGTGTTAGGGATCACTGTTGCTGGAGGGGCTGACTGTCAGATGTAGTGTAAAAGAGACACTATCACTCTCAGTAGGCATCAGAAGTCATGACCCTTTGCGTACAAATATAGATGTTAACCCCTGTGTCCTGGCCAAATTCTAATTAGGATTGTTCCATATTACCTACATTCTCTATGCACTTTCAATTGGCTAAGGAATTTATTCAACACTTTGTCTCCTAAAATGTTGTATATTGTTGTGTCCCATTGAACAGCTGTGATGCTCCACCCCAGAGGTGGCAGCACTTCCATGATGGAAAGGGTTTTAGAGCTGTGTGCCTCCAGAATCCTAATAAATCATTGGTCTCTCTGCTATGACTGCCAATAAAGATGCTATATATAATACTTTTGCATTTTTGAAAATCTGAAGCCACCGACGCCCCTCCCTCTACATCTTTTAATACCAAATTATTCTACATGTCTCTCAGTGTGCTATTTGGCAACAGCTCTGTAAATATGAGCCAAACATTCCAAATGAGATATTTGGAACTGAGTTTGAAAATTTTGTTTTCTCCTTCCTGCCTAGGGGATTTATCTAAATAAATAAGTAAGTAAATAAATAAATAAAATGTTCCCTAAGTCAGAAGATTTTCTGGTCTTATCCACCTCTCCCAGGTCTTTATGAGCAGGAAGGAAGGTTTGGCAGTTTTTCATTTTCTATGAGAATATCAGAACTTGGAACAATAATGGAGTCTGGAATTGCTCTTCATGAAAAATGTGTTGAAATTATCAGCAGAATAGAGGGAAAATGCACCGGGTGAGATCAGAGATATAAAAATAATTTTCATATTACAAAATAGTTTTCTTTCTTTAAATGGCATGAAAGGCTAATCCGTTTGGTATCCAAGCTGTATATTTATCTGGTAATATATTTCATGGCAAATAACTCCATCCTATATTATTATGGCAATACATTTTTGTTTGTTTGGAGTTTTGTCATTGGTATCAAATGCTGAACAAAGCTGTTTATTCCAACCATGCAGATGACAGTCCACTGGCAATAGGTAATGAACAGTGACTGTAGATCGGAACATTTATAAGACAAAATAGTAAAGAGTTTAATTTCAATTATCTATCTATCTAATGAACAATAAGCTGAAGGAATTGAATAACCAAACTCAAAGTGAGTAATCATTGATCATATTGCTATTATATTCATCTTCTTCACTTCATCCTCTCTTTCTCATTTGTTACGCTTATTAATTGTGTAACATACATCTATAGACAAGATTGTAATTTTTTTGCATCAGGGACAATGTTTTTCAATGTGTCCCATACTGCACCTATCATGCTTTTGGGTGCTACAAAATAATGAATGAATAATAATAGTAACAATCATTTTTAAATATGATGATGATGATGATGATTGATATATTTGCTGAAATACAATTCACAGTTAAAAGCCCAGAGATCTCAGCAGAATTAATCTTTTCATTACATTGGTGTAAGCCCGGTGGCCTGAAGCCCTACAGAGTCGGGAGATAACTATTGCCATGTGTTGGTGAAATGGGAGAGGAGTGGCCCAGAGTCACTTGAGAACTTCATAAGGGAGTGAGCTCTCTCCCAGCATCTGTTGGTGAGCCACAGAAACTGACTGAATGGGCCAGGCCTCATTTTCGTTTCAGTTATGTGGTTGGTTAAGGGCGTCTGGTTAAAATTCAGTTAAGTTTTGCATTTGGGGGCAATATAATGCTATTGACCCTGCTAGTAAATAAAGGAACATGAGATCTACACCAAATATGCCTGGGGTCCCTGACAGAGTACATATTCAGGCACAGCTGGGTAAGGTATCCTGGACAGGGATAAAAGGGGAGAGACAGGGGAAAGAAACTCCTACCTTCTGCTGGAAGTACCTCTCTGGTGCTAGGGAGTCTGTAAAGGGGTCCTAGCTATCACTGATTGCTCTTTTGAGAGCAGAGCTGAGGCAGCTTTGAAAAGACAGACAATGAAGCGCTGAGGCAGCTTCAAAGCAGCAGACAGCACAGAGCTGCGGTGGCTTCGAATCTAGGGATGGCCCAGACCTGAGGCGAGTTCGAGGTGATGGACGGTGCAGAGCTGAGGAGGTTTGGAAGCAATGGATGGCACATAGCTGAGGAGGCTTAAAGGCAATGGACAACGCAGACCTGAGGAGGCTTCAAGGTGACAGATGGCGCAAAGCTGAGGAGGCTTTGAGGCAATGGATGGCACAGAGCTGAGGCATCTTTGAAGCTATGGATGGCCCGGACCTGAGGCAACTTTGAGACGACAGTGCAGAGCTGAGGAGGCTTCAAGGCGATGGATGGTGCAGAGCTGAGGAGGCTTTGAGGTGACAGATGGCTCAGACCTGAGGTGATGGACAGAGCAGAGCTGAGGAGGCTTCAAAGAGATGGATGGCGCAGAGCTGAGGAGGCTTCTAGGCAATAGACAGAGCAGAGCTGAGAAGTCTTGGGCTGAACCCACTAACAAAGCACCAGTTTTCCTAAAGTACTCTGGTGCAGACCTCCCTACCAGCAATTAAAGCTGAAATCACTTCAGCTAAGTCAGATGGAGGGGCCTCCAGAGAGGCCCAGGCAGCACTGACCTGCCAGATTCTTTGGACTCCGCCAACCCAAGATGACAAACTGAGAGTAGGGAGCTGGGGAGGAGGGAGGGAGCTAGAATGCCTTAGCCGCTCACAACTGCCAGAGGAGGATGAGGTTGGGACGATTGTTAAAACAGCCTAAGGGGTGGGATTATTGCCTAATATTGTTAATTTATTAATTATTGGTTTCCTCAAGTTTATTTTGATGTATCCCACCCCTCTAAATAAAGTTGTCTTTGGCCTCAGTACTTGGGAGTGGCGAACTATTGCTCATCAAGGTTGCCCCCAAGGTGGTGCATATAGTTTCCCAGGTTTCTGGGCATGAGCTCAGGCCGGTGTAATATGTCTACAGAAGGAACCCATAGAAAATTGAACCTGGCCCTTTTTGCTGTTGATAACACCTGGCAGAAAGGTTACTTTGATACAAATAAGAAAACGCTTTTAATTATGAAGAGTTTTGTGATTGCAAGAAAATGTTATGTTTTGTTTAGTGTAGCAAATATAGCAATTCTGTATTCAGCAATGGGTTGAAGATGTTCTGTGGGACAGTTTGATTCCTTTTTTTGTTATGGAGTAGGATTAGTTAACCTATTGATTCTAATGCATCTACTCAGTGTAAGCAAGAATATCTCAAACTGGCCTTACACAGGAAACTCATTTGTATAATGCATTTAAGGGGCTTGAACACGTTTCAAGCAGCTAGGTACCTTCTCTTCATTTTAAGTGTTTGTGAAGGGCCAAGGCGCGTGCCTGTAATCCCAGCTGTTTAGGAGGCCGCAGTTGGCGGATCGCTCAGGAGTTCTAGGCTGCTGTGTGCTATGTCAATTGGGTGTCCAGTGCTACTGACAGCTTGGCCAGCGGGAGGACTGGCTAGAACAATGCATCTGATGTGTTGTGATCGACGCTCTCTCTGTGAGGGCTGATGGACTGATCAGTGACAGTGAAGGGCCAATATGCACAATAACTTTGATCTGAAATAGTCAGCCTGATGCTTTTGTTCAAATTATCCAGCATTTTCCTAGGTTAATTTTTAAAATACAGTGGTAGCTTTCCTGGACATAGAGAGATTTTCCATTTGGTACATTAAGTTGATGGGCGAACATAAGGGGAATCTGGCAGACTTGAAATGACAGTGGCAGCCTGAAGGCGGACCTATGCAAATCAACTATTGTACAGTACTTTTGGGGCTTGGTTGAGTTCTCTACTGATTGCAGTCCCTTGGCTGTGTGAGGAAGATTGGTTCAACATCTCTTTTGATCATTATTGCTTGCGTGACCACCCTATCCAAACTCATAAAGCAATGACCGTATAAATATCTGATGTATATATAGACACTAAAGGATTATGGATAATGTTTTTGAAAGTGCCTAAGTCCCATTTTCAAAAGTGACATAAGCACTTAGGTCCAGATTATCAGAGATATTTAGATACCTAAAGATGCGGATAGGCATGTAATGGGATTTTCAAAAGCACCTAAGCAAGTTACACTAGCTCCCATTGATTTCAATGGGATTTAGGCACCTAACCTGCTTAGGTGCTTTTGAAAATCCCATTAGGTGCTTACGTGCATCTTTAGGCACCTAAATAACTTTGAAAAAGCTGGACCTAAGAGTGTGTCTACACAATAAAAACTGTGCACAGGCTAGCCTACCCAAGCTAGCTAGAATCTAGCTAGCATGGGTAACCATAGCAGTGAAGACAGAGCAGTCTTCTGTGCAGGAGGTATAAGCCTGGCATGTACTCTGGGTATGTACGTGGCTTGCTAGGCTGCTCTGAAGCCTACACTGCGCTGTCTTAATTGCTATGGTTACCCATGCTAGCTGGATTCAGGCTAGCTCAGGGAAGCTAGACCATGCACGGCTTTTGCTGCGTAGACATACCCTGAGTCTCATTGAAAATTATTGGGACAGAGGCTTCTAAGTCATTTAGGTACTTTTGAAAATTGTACCCTAAATCTGATCTTATTTTATCTGGTGTACATCAGAAGTAACTGTGTAACCAACACACCTTCTGGGTGTGATGTTCTGTCCCATCTAGCGGCACCAAGACCACTAAGAGAAAGTTAAATGAGTTTGCTTTACAGCCTCAGCTAACAGCCAGGTGGCTTTTAGCTCATGCGGTAGAGGCTCATGCACTAAACTCCAGAGGTCCAAAGTTCGATCCCGCCTGCCAACAACAAGGGTCTGTCAGTGTTACAACTCCACTGAAGTCAATGGAGTAATAGTGGTGTACAGTTAGTATATGTGAGATCAGAATCAGTCTTCAAACTCCGCTAGGCTTCTGTTACACTTCCCAGGCAGATCATCCAGATTACATTGGTTCTAACTGGCTCCCTTTTCAGCTGCATTATTCTGTAATTTCTTTCTCTTAGGTTTGGATTTTCTAGCAGTGCGCACACATCCATTGTTAAGAAAAGCAAATAACTATCAGGGACACTGAGACTCAGATTTATTAACCAGATAAGAGTGAGTTTACACCCATATAAATGACTGCACAAGATGCATGGCAGTGGTAAATAGACCCATGGAGTCCCTTTACTCCAGGAGCACAAAGACCGAGGTATTGCCTGATCTGTCTGTAGTGATGTAAATAGAAAGGTGGTCTCCTTTTGCCTACTCTCGGCTTGTGCCCCCATGCAGGGAAGGGCACATTTTGACCCTTATTGTCTTGCAACTCACAGACGTTTTGCATTTATTCATTCGTCTCCCCTCTCCCCATACATGCCCTTCCCCAATCTCCCTTCTCTCCTTCTCGCATTCACTCACCGTCCCCTCTCTCATTCTCTGTACTTGCACCTGCAAAACAGTAATCCATTCTAAAATGTCCAGGATACTGAGATAAGGGGAATTTCCAAAGCAACCATGTCCTGAAAGTACCATGCAGGGAACAAATAACAAAAGGACTAGTCATTTCAGAGCAAACGCCACTCAGTCCGGAAGCGGTAAAACTGAAATAATAAGCCTGCCAATAATTCTAATCAATATGCCTCCTTTGCATGTCAGGCTACAAATGCAGAACAAAGTTGGTTAAAATGCATGTCCTGGGACATTTTAACATCTGGAACTTTTTATTCATTCTTCAAGATTGGGACTCAGATTTAAAAAGCTGTTTGAACAAGTGTGTTGATGCACATAAGGTTTACTGTGTGTGTATATTTACTGTGTGTGTGTTGTGGCAAATTGCCGGCACTACTATGATGGGTCCCGCACTTTCTCTTCTTGTGGGGGGGTTTCAGGGTGCCATTTCTTGCCCCTGAACTGGGGTAACACCTATCCTACTAGTATCCCAGGGAAGGGGAGTGGAGAGGGAGGGACCCAGGCCCGCCCTCTACTCCGGGTCCCAGCCCAGGGGCCCTATGATAGCAGGTGAACCACTTGTACCAGTGATTCTTTCCCCTGGGCTACTTCCCTCTCCTGACCTTCAGCTTGTGGGGCTTCCTGCCTTCCCTCTGCACAAGCCAGGTGTCCCTTTACCTAGGATCTTGGTCTTCTTAGCCCTCTGCAGCACTTCTCAAAACTCTCCTCCGCTTTCCTTCGAACTGCTCTTTGTTCCACCACCAATCCACTCTGCTTCACTCCTCCAAACTGCTCTCTGCTCCACCACCAAACCACTCTGCTCCAGCTCCTCCTCTGACTGATTGAAGCAGGGGGATTTTATCAGGTGACTGGCTTCAGGTGCTGTAATTGGTTTCAGGTGCTTTTAATTAATCTACAGGGAATAAGGCTTCTCCTCATCCTAGATCACTCTCCTGCTGCCTTCTGGCCATGCTGTATCACAGTGTATATATATATATATATATGTATACATACACACACATATATATATACACACAAAACATATGTTAATAAGGATGATTATATATATATAATCATCCTTATTAACATATGGATCCTAATTAACATATTATTAAGGATGATTTTATATATATATATATATAATCATCCTTATTAACATATGTTTTTGTATATATATATATAAAATCATCCTTATTAACATACATTTTTGAATCGCTGCCAACATCGTTCCAACTGGGGACAAAGTGTTGGTTGCTGGCATGTATTACTAAAGCTCTCTTTGGAATGGAATTTTCCCAATGCTAGTTCACAGGTTAGTTTGGTGTTTGATTTAATCCAAATGGCATTAAAAAACTGGGATTTATTGGAGTCCAAAATGAGAGTTTATGTTAGTAATTCTCACATTAGTATTTTTCTGTTGTTAATCAAGATGATTATTTATGTTTGAGAAGCATATGACATGGTAGAACTGAGAATAAAGGGACTGATCCAATCTATCTAATGTGCTTTCATGGTTCCCATCACTAGTATCTAAGCACCTCACAATCTTGAATGTATTTAGTCTCTCAACACCCCTGTGAGGTAGAGATGTGCTGTCATCTACATTTCAACAGAGAAATAAGTGACTTACAGGAATCTATGGCAGAGTAGGGAATTGAACCCAAATTCTAAACTAGTTTCTAACCATTAGACAATTCTTCTTCTTCTACACTTATTGAAGGAACAAGATACTCTGATAAACTTCAACAGCCGTTGGACCAGGCTGTAAAGTATTGATTCAGCAGAGTACTTATCATATGAGTAAATTTAAGCACACGAGCAGCCCCATTGACATCAGTGGGATTACTCATATGCTTAAAGTTATGTACATGCTTCAGTCCTTGCTGAATTGGGGCTTAAGAATCTGCATCTCCTGTTGGCTTTAATGGAGTTTGTGAGTACCAGGTACCTCCCAGCATCAGACCATTACAGTGATCTCTGAATCCATGAGCCCGTATTGTGTGGATGATCAGTTTCAGTATCATAAACTCCACAGAGCTGTAGGAGAACCCAATAGTACTGTAGTTCAGTTCTTGGTAGAGTCGATGATGTGTTTCATAGATTCATAGATTCTAGGGCTGGAAGGGACCTCGAGAGGTCATTGAGTCCAGCCCCCTGCCCTCATGGCAGGACCAATTTTTTGGTGTTGTGCCATCCTATGTTCAATTTTTTGGTGTTGTGCCATCCTATGTTCAATTTTTTGGTGTTGTGCCATCCTATGTTCTCTTCTATTACACAAAGTAATGTCTGTTAGGGGAATGAGAGAAGATTGTTTCATTTATGACTGCAAATGGGACTGGAAGGAACAATTCCTACTCGTGCATTATTTATTTTGGCAGGTAATTGTAAGTCTGTTCTTGTGTGTAAAGCAGGGGTCTGTGAGCTCCCAGCTTTTCCACCAGCTCATTATGTGGCCATGGGAGAGTCCCAGCCTCTCCTTGACTCAGTTTACTCATTTGTAAAATGAGAGGAACTTGCCCAAAGTCACAACAGAGCAGGGAACTGAATGCTGGTCTTCCACCTCCCTGGGTAGCCCTCTAATCACTGGACCAACCTCCCTTGAATGATGGCTTGATTTTCAAAGTTACTGAGCACCACTAAATTCATATTGATGGCAATGGAAGCAGCTGGGTGCTCAGCACTTATGAAAATCAGGCCACTTATGTAGGGCAGGGATTTTCAAATGGGCCTATAGGCCTATAAACTTTCTAAGAGAGTTGAGCACCTCATTCCTTTAGGTCTCTGAAAATTCCAGCGTAGAATTTAAATATGGATTTAGGCCTACATTTTCAACGGTGACTTAGTCATTCTGGGTGACTCAAGTTATGTTTTTGAAATCTCATCCCTGGAGTCCACAAAAATGGGCTGGAATTCCTGAGAGAAGAGCCTCTTTCCTGAGATTTCTGGCACATCTGGTTCTCATCCTGCCAGGGGAGCTGCCTGCTTGTGAAACTTTGTTTGCAATGTTGTTGTAGCCATGTTGGTCTCAGGAAATGAGAAAGATAAGGTGAGTGAGGTAATATCTTTTATTGGACAAACTTCTATTGGTGAAAGACACAAGCTTCATCCTATCTGTGATACTTTAGCATTTTCAGTTCCTGTCCCAGCTTACAACCAGAAGTAAAAGACCATTTCAAAATCTTGATAAAGCTCTGGTTTAAGTTTAGGTGTAAAAACAGACAAAGGTTCATCTGCTTTCTGTTGTATATGCATTGTTGGCCAGTCCTTTTCAATAAAGATATTCAAGAGTAGATTAGGTAATACTTTTATGGAGTTCATGTAGAGGACTAGGGTAAGAGGACTGGGTAGAAAAACTAGGAGGTTCTGCTCCTAGGGGTATCATCTATGAGTCTATGATTAATGAGGGAATGGTTCATTCCCGCTTCATGATTCCTTTTGCATCTATTGATTCATATCACTTATTGCTCATTATGGACTTGCTCATCAGTAGTGCTGAGCATTGAAAATTCCAGGTGAAATGAATGGAATCCACACATGTGTAACACTTCCGATAATCTCTGAGTAAGCCTCACAACATTCCATAACATGGTTATAGTATGTAAGGTTTACAGCTGGAAAAATGAGACTGAGGTGCTAAGTTATTTGCCCAAAGCCGCCAAGGAAGTCCGTATCAAGACTGGAATTCAGAAGTGCATGGTTCGTGGTCCCATGCTTCTTCGACTAGATCATACCTCTCTAGCAAACCCTTAGATGAGTATGTAGCATTGTCAATGGGTCTCTTCATTTAGCTCTAGCTACACACAGTATTCGGACTCAGGACCATGGCGTATTGTGTTTCTTGCTTCAATGCTGAGACGTTTTGTGTGTGCTCTTTTTATGAGATAGCAGTCAGGATGTGGTCATGTGGAAGTACAAATATATGCCCCTGTGAGGTTTTGGAACTAGAAACAGTGAGTTATGCATAAATATTCCACCCTCTGGTATTTAGGGCTATTAAATTGGCCTCTTACGCTGCATTCTTCAAAGAATAACAATTTTCTTCCTAGGTCAGTGAGCAGGATTGGCCTAAACTTACATTGGGGAATGAGAATTGTGTTTCAATTTGCACCTCATCCATCCTGTTCTACCTGTGATGGGTTGGACCCCTTGGGAAGCCGCCACCTGATGTGCTGAGATACCACTGAGTCTATCTGTTCTGCCAGCCTGGGCCCCCTTTAACCTGTCTTGCTGAGCCAGGCTTTTAAAACCTCCTCTAACACACACACAGGCAGGGCCACACCCGGCTGCAGATCAGCTCTAGGGAGACTCAGCTAAAGTGATTTGCTCCAGCACTCAGATGTCCACCTCCCTTGGAGTCCAGACCCAAAGATATAGTATGAAATTCACCTCTTTCCTCAGTGTGGAGGAGGACGTGGGGGCCAACCTGTCACACTACCTTACTGCAAAGAGGGGAGGGTGAATATAATGTCTGCTCAACACAAGCTTCCAGCATTACAGCCTATCTGGCTTCAGCTTCCAAAGGGCGTAAGCATAGATCAGGTGAAAAGACTAAAAATGAATCCCAGATGAAGGAATTGAAATTCAGTAGTGACTGAAGTCAGTTTCCTAATGTGTCTGTCTTTTGCCGGAAAGGAACCACAAGGCAACATGATATGCGCGGCTAATCAAAACAGTTTGCAGGGAGCAAATTACACTTCAAAATCTGCTCAGATCTGTTTAGCCAAAAGTTAAAAATGAGTATGTCCTCTTGATGATTTCATGTTGCATAGCTGGAGTGTCCTCTCCAGGGTGCAAGCCAGGGCAGGGTGATATGGAGGAACAGCTGTTGCCCATGCAGCAGAACCCCCCTCTCCACGCAACTGATGGATCCAAGGGAAAGACAATGTCGATACAACTTGGCACCAGTGGCGTCGCAGGAGTTACCGGAATGACGTTGAGGACAATGTCAGACCGCCATCGGGACTCCGACACCGGATTTGGTTTCAGGGTTGACTCCCTTAGCCTTTCCCATGAGTGGGTATTGCCACAAGGCAGCGGAGGTTTTAAATCAGAGTTTTCCTTCTCCTAGGTGGGCTGCCTTCCAAGGCTGACGAGCCCCACCTGCCCGGAACTGTAGTTGCATAGCAGATCTGATATAAAATATTGAAATCAGGGGCATTTTTAATAAAAACATAGTCTGAAAAAAAACCCAGTAAACACATGTCCCTTACATAAAAATGGATATAATTACACTAACTATAAAAGAGCTGTATGTTGTAACATTAGAATATTGCAAATTTGCACTTTGTGCCCCAAATGGCTTCCAACCTCCAATCAGATATCCCAATGACCAATTCACAATCTGTAATTATGTTTAGTTCAGATTAAGTGATGAGGATGTTAGACAATAAAAAGACTGAATATTCTGGAGTTAACAAAGAACAAGATGGTTAATTCTTGACGTATGTTACCACAACTCTGCAAGGCAATGTCGCCAAGTGAATAAAGCATTGGCCTGGAACTCAATAGACCTGGGTTCTGTTGCTTTCTTTGCCATTGGTTTAGTGGTGGACTTCAGAAAAATCACTTCACTTTCCTGTGCCTCAGTTTCCCCATTTGCAAAATAAGGAGAATGATATTTACCTCCTTTGTAAAGCATTTTGAAATATATGGATAAAGCCACTATAAAAGAGCTAGGTATCATTAACAACAACAAAAACTAATTAATTTATTAATTTAAAAAGTCAAAAACAAAAATATTGCACCAATCCAACCTTTAACCCTGAAAAAAGACAAGTTCCAGATACTCCACGAAGTTCCCTAGAGACTTCTCTATTGCTCTCAATTTTACATAGAAGGTGCTCAGATATAATGATGATGAGTGGCCATATAAAACCCTAAAATAGATAAATAGATAATAGTTGAAAGCAGGGGGGCTGGAACAATTTTTATAGTGGGGGAGCTGAGAGCCATTGAACCAAACTGTAAACCTGGTATATAATAGAAACCACTTCAAGCCAGGAAATGCTGAAGCCTCCTCCTCGACCCCCGCATACCCTTAGTTCCAGCACCTATTGTTAAAATTAATATACATTTGCCTGGGAGGTTGGATGCTTTAAGCATTTTTAGTGGGGTGCCAGGTCTTTCACTCTAGGTCATTTGTGTCCATTTATTCCCAAAGCTGATATCAACTATAGGCTAAACTGGCCAAATATATAAGAAGAGATAAGTGTCATTAATAAATTCAATTGTAACAATGTAATCAATTCATTGATGCGTTCTGATTGGACAAGGGTGATTACTGGATCACCACTAATGCCTTGGTTTTCCCAATATTGATTTCACTTACCAAAAGGTCTCCTTTGAAGCAATTTATTTTTGCTTCTAATCAGAATGCCCCTTTCCATTTCATTGTTTTTGCTTGCTTGAATTATTAGTTCTGATTTTGTATAGTCAAAATGTTACAGACGTGGCTGCTGGGACTGCAAGATTCATGGGTTTTGGGTATTGTGCCACAATAAAAAGAACTGGAGGAGAGAGTGAACTGGTGTGATGAATAATGGCAAATGCTTCCGTCACAACAAAAAGTTCTACCAGCCCTGTTGGCAAAAATAGGATGTTCCTGAGCTATCAATGATCAGGATGAAAATTTTGAATGACAGCTAAATGTGCGGTTCCCTTAGAGGAGTGATCCAGTTTTGGACTGGTCATATGTGTGGCTATCAATGATCACAATGAACAGCTGTGCTCTGTGGTAGCTGCTTTTATTGTCTTTGCTGACTCAGGGCACATATCCACTCATAAGTCTTAATGGCCACATATTGAAAATACCAGCACAAAAAAGGTAACTATCACAATCATTGTCCTACTCAGATTTGGCATCTTTGCAGAAGATGCTGATTCTGAGACTGAAGTAGCAGCCTCGCAAATCTGTTGGCAATGTCACCATTTATTTCTGGTGTACCACTTTTCAATGGCATAGCATGGTATTTCCTGGGGCAAAATAGAAGCCATGGGCCAGATCATAATGGTGTAAATCAATGTACCTCCACTGACTGAGGATCTGGGCCAAAGTCTGTACCTTTCCTTAGGAAAGAAGTGGTAATGTACAAAAACACATGGGATAAAATCCTGGCACTTTTGAAGTCAATGGCAAAAGCCCCATTGACTTCAATAGGGCCAGGATCCCATGCTTGAACAATATTCTAGTTACAATGACACCCCTTCCAAGTGTGGTGTGATACAGCGTGGTTCATGATATTTTGTCTATCAGTGCATAGGCTTGCATGTCCTGAAGAATAAAAGTTTGGGGTTTGAATGAACTTGTTCCCCCTTGGCTGAATTTGGTTTTTAAATCTGGGAGCAAGGAGTGGACCATAGCTGTTCATATGAATGAACCAGTACATTGGTTTAACAGAGCTAGGTATGGGACAAGGCACAGCATAGATTGTAGTCTTAGATGCAGGAATCGGTAGGTGAAATTCTATGCCCTGTATTATGTAGCCTGTCAGACTACATTAGCATAACAATCCCATCAGACCCTAAATTCTATGAATCTAGGCAAATAAAAAAAAGGCTCTTAAACCCAGGAAACAAATGTTCCATTGTGAAACAAGGATATGAAGTAAATATCATGGAAGCAAGATGAAACTAGCAAGGAGAGAATTCCCAATAACTGGGAAGAATTATAGGACTGTCCTTCATCCCTAGCAAGGATACATAGAGTCTAGATTTCATTTCTGAATTAACAAGAGAATTCTGATTTTAGGGGAATATCTAAAACATAAAATCTAAAATTAACATGTTTATGAGAGGCAAAATACAAATTAGTAAGGGGCTAGAAGGAAATGTGGTTTGTTCGGTTTTTGTATGATTGACTTTTCATTGCACCAAGGAGCTCCACTGAAATGCATTCACGTCTGGCTTCTGTTGAACAAGGTTGATCCTTCTGATTGCATAGTATAGATTGAGCCAATCAGGGACATAGGAAATAAACCATGTGATATACATCATTTGACCTATCCCAGCATATCAGGCTCAAACTCAAAATATCTTGACAGCAAAAGTTTGATACAGTTTCTGGTTTGCCACATGTTAAGAAGCTTCTGTTGACTCTTTGCAGGTGGGGGAAAAAAATGAGCAACCTCTACTAGCTGATGGATGGATGCATTTTGATCATGCACCAAAGCTGATTTCAAGCACTGTTTTGGTTTCTCACAGCTTTAGTTATGACCCGCCTTTCCATATTTGGCCTTATCTGAATCTTGTGTAATACCATCATTAGCCATTAAGACCACAATAGGCAAAAGTAGAGTGTGAATATGTGTGTCGGTGTGAGTCTCTGTGTGGGTATGTGAGAAGGGGTGGGCAAGCATGTAAAAGTGAGAATAGACATCATTTTATGTATAGAGCCCATGTCCTCTTGCTTATGGTCTTGTAGTTAAGGCATTGGACTGAGACTCAAGAGTTCTGTTTTCCATTCTCTGCTCTGCCACACATTTCCTGTGTGACCTTGGGCAAGTCAATTAATCTCTCTGTGTCTCAATTACCTATCTGTAAAATGGGGATAGGTTTTTTTCTTGTCTATTTAGACTGTAAACTCTTTGGGGAAGAGACTGTATGTTACTATGTGTTTGAAGAGTGCCCAATACAATGGGACCCCAATCTCAGGTGAAGCCTCTAAGCCCAGTGGTAATAATAATAATACGTTTCTCCAATTCCTATGTTATTATTGACAAGAAGAAAGAAAGAAAGAAAGAAAGAAAGAAGAGAAGTAAAATATAAAACAACCCCTTTAAAGCTATCCAATATTTTTATGCAACTATAAGAACAATAATAGAAATATAATCAGATTTCTGAGTTCTGCTGATAGGACTAGCTTCTTGTAGCAATTCTTTTGTGGCATATTTTTTTTTTACTATCTACCCATTATCTTTTAAAAGTGAAATAACATCAGCAATAACCAGGAAAAAAATGAATATTGCCTAAATATGGTCAGTGCACTAAAAATGAGCCCAAATGATCATTCCAGATTTAAACATTTCGGAACTGGGAGTGGGGTTATGTTTCAGATTCCAAACCTGTATCTGAATTTTACAACTAGCCTTTATATGAGCCAACTCTCACTTATTTCAGTTGTCCTTGTATAAGGCTCTGTAGAGGGATAATTGAAATTTATATGAAATCAGATATGAAATTCCCACTCCAAAATATGGGGCATTTGGCGTCTTGGATTCAAGATCCTAAATTTTCAGCTTAGCCCATTTCTACAATATACCTAACAAAGGCTTCTCATCTCCCCCTCAATGCACTGATTTAAAGTCAGTGGAGTATCTCTCGATTTACACCTTTAAAGTGTGATCAGACTCTGGCCCATTGATTTCAATGGAGTTACTCCTGACCTACTGGGAGAGTATGTTTTTCTACATCACAGATTGATGTGCTTCTATTTAAGGTAAGTTTTATTTCACTGGTGATAGAAATAAATTGTGGGACGGATGCTGTATTAAAAAAAATAGTCCCAGCACTTTTTCCCCCCTTTGTAATGCTGCAGTTAATGAGGCAAAAGGCATCGCTACAGATCTAAACATGACAATTCGGCAACTTTTATTTCCTTAGTTCAGCTGAATTTGTTATTCTCATACATTTTTATAATTGCCTTTTTTTCCCAGCTATCAAGTTCACACAGGTAGAAGAAAGGCTGTTTCGGATCTGAACTTGATGCTGGAGGTTGTTAGAGAGATTATGTAATAGAATTCAAAAAGCTTTCCAAACTGTTCAAATAGCAGAACATTTCTAGTACAGTGCAGGAACATAAAAGTGAAACCACAAACCCAAATCGTTTTGCAATTACTGACAAAATTGTGCACTGGCAGAAAATATGAAGGAATAACTGGAGCAGAGGAGGGTTTTTGCTTTGGTGGCAATAAAGTGAATGCACCCTGATTCTTGAAACAACTGAATACATGTATCCCCTTTCTCTGCATTAATGGTTTCCCTTGTATTTATGGAGCAGGTATAAGATAAAGGCAACATTAGCACCAAGTATAAATTAAATGATGGATGTTACAGTTCCCTTTTCTGAAACTAACTCTTATAACCTTAGTTTAGAAGCTTAAATGTAGAATGAGGGACTATGCTCTGTTTCTTCCTGCTGGGTTCATTTAGGATAAAACCCATGCTGTCCTGCATTTTAGTTGGAGACTCACACAGTGGGGGTGATTGGACTTTCTCTGCCCTAGGCACAACATATGCTACTTCCCATCACTTTAATAGGCATTAGTTCCGCAGACAGCACTGGTCAAATGTACATTATTCACAATCACTTTAATGCAAATATGCAAGGCTGAGAGAGAAAATATGTCACAAAGAGAGAATCAGCCATTTCTGTTCTATTTTGGATTTTCTTCCTTCATCATCTCTAGCTATCTGATTTTCTTCCTTCTTCATCTCTAGCTATCAGTTCCCCCCTCACTGTTCTTTCTTTCTTTCTTTCTTTCTTTCTTTCTTTCTTTCTTTCTTTCTTTCTTTCTTTCTTTTATGGGGGGGATCCATGTTAATTGTCTGAAGTGCTTGAAGCTGTAAAACAGAATAATATACATTTCTTTTGTAAAGACTTTTTGGTTCGCAAATAACCGATCTTTAGAACAATGACATTTTGTTTTGTTTTTTATTGTTAACCTCGTATTCTTTTTTTTTTTTGGTGTGATGTGCATTTTTTAATCTTTAGCTGAAGTAGATGTCTGTGTGCAGCTTCACATCAATGTGCATCTGCCATAAAAGGGATGGAAGAGACCGAAGATACGGTGTTATATTTAAAGGGGAACATGAAAAACAATACCTTAGTTTAACAGCTTCATACTTTAAAAATTGAAGTCTGACTCTCCTTTCACTTATATTTGTGTAATGTGTAAGTCAAGGTCTAATTGCATTGCCAGATTCTTTTCATTTACACTAAGGTCCCGTTAACCTCTCTGGCAGTGCAAATTACATTTATATGCACTTTAAGGCCCCGTTACATTGCCAGAATGATGTAAAGGCAGGTCCATTGACTAAGTTCCTCGGGGGTAAAATCAATGTAAGTTAGGTCAGAATCGGGTCCTTAGCCTCCCTGCCTATCTATCTATCTATCTATCTTAGGGTGACAAGATGTCCCGATTTTATAGGGACAGTCCCGATTTTGGGGTCTTTTTCTTATATAGGCTCCTATTACTCCCCACCCCGTCCCGATTTTTCACACTTGCTGTCTGGTCACCCTAATCTATCTATCTATCTATCTATCTATCTATCTATCTATCAACAATTACTACTATTATAGTGCCACCCAATTAGAATAAGTGCTCCACTGTGCTGGCAATCTCTGTCCTGAAGAGCTCACAGTTAAAAAGACAAGGTAGAGGAGCCAAAAAAATGAACAACAAATAAGCAGTTTGTTAAAAGTACAGAGCTCAAAAGCAGTGTGGTGTGAATAACTGATTTTTTGGTTTTCTGGATGAACTGAAAAGTTGGGATATGGGGGAGATATTGTTTCATGTTGACCCAAAATGGAAATATTTTGATTTTTTTTTATGAACAGAGAAGATTTTTAAAAATAGTTTCTGGATGAAAGAAACGTTTTCTTTCTTTTTTGAGGGTTTTTTTCCCCAAATAAAAAAAATTGAAATGTTTCATTTTGAAAATGTCAAAACAAAATGTTTCCGTTTTTGAGGGGAATATTTTCTGAGGGGGTTTCAACCAAAACAAGTTGGTGAATGTATTATATTAGCAAATTTATATCCAGACTAGATAAGGAGCTGGTTATCCAGGGAGAAGAAATCGGATACTGGAAGGCTCTTTAATATTGCCCATAAATGTATAACAAGATCCAGTGGCTGGAAGTAGAAGTAAAAAAAAATAAAAATCATCACACTGGGAAAAAATTGCAAATTTTTAACAGAGGATAAATAACCCTTGGAACATCTTACCAAGGGTGGTAGATTGTCCATCACTTTAAAACCAAGACTGAATGTTGTTCTAAAAGAGACGCTCAAATGTACAAGAGATTGGGAGCAATTCAGGAATTACTAGGTGGATATAGAGGAATTCTATGGCCTGCATTATTCAGGAGCTCAGATGAGATGGTCAAAATGGTTCCTTATGGCCTTACAATATATGAATAGAGCTGGTAAGAAAATGGAATTTCCTTCCCATGGGATATTCCAACAATTTGAAATTTGTTTCCATTCTGAATCAGAACAAAAAGTCAAAATTTTGAATTTTCTCCTGAAATGGAAATTAACAATAAAATCAATTTAGAAACATCAAAGTGTTTCAAATATTACATGTCAATTTTGTTGAAAGATGACAATATAACATATTTGATCATATACATTAAATATAATCAATATAAATATGCTATAAGGTTAACATTAATAATATAATATAACAGGGGTCAGCAACCTTTCAGAAGCGGTGTGCCAAGTCTTCATTTAAGGTTTCGTGTGCCAGTAATACATTTTAACACTTTTAGAAGGTCTGTTTCTATAAATCTATAATATATAACTAAACTATTGTTGTATATAAAGTAAATAAGGTTTTTAAAATGTTTAAGAAGCTTCATTTAAAATTAAATTAAAATGCAGAGCCCCCCGGACCAGTGGCCAGGACCCGGGCAGTGTGAGTGCCACTGAAAATAAAGCTTGCATGCCACCTTTGGCACGTGTGCCATAGTTTGCCGACCCCTATAATAAATATAATAAATATAATATAATATAATATAATATAATATAATATAATTAATTAATTAATAGGCAAAGCAAAATAAATGAAACAAGAAAGTGAAAAGATTCTTTTTGATACTTTCCTGTTGAAATATGTTTGAAATGGACCTGTTCTCATGAAATGTTCTAATTTTTGGAAAATCTCAATTTTCCATTGGAAAACTGTTCTGTGTAGAATTTTTGACCAGCTCTCTTTATGAATGTATTAATTATTATTATCCAAATGATCAGTTATTAATTGTAAAATGTATGTTCTTTGCACCACATAACATTATAGATGAGATTATTATAATGTAGGTGCAAGACTGGTTGAAAGACCATAGTCAAAGAATAGTTATTAATGGTTTGCTGTCAAATTGGGGGGACATGTCTAGTGGGGTCCTTCAGGGTTGTGTCCTGGGTCTAGTCAACATTTTCATTAATGACTTGCCAATGAAACCAATCTGGAAGAGGTTGTTAGCACTTTGGAGGACAGGATTAGAATTCAAAATGACCATGACAACTAGGAGAATTGGTCTGAAGTCAGCAAGACAAAATTCAATAAAGACAAGTACAAAGTACTACACTTAGGAAAAACAAATGAAATACACAGCAGAAAAAGGGGAATAAATGTGCTGACCAATGGTCCCAAAACTGTGGAGGAATGATCAGGGGGGCACAGCAGGGCCCAGACCAACCCCACTTGATGACCTTTTGAGCTCCCTTCCAGCCCTACATTTTTAAGATTGTATGATTATAACAAGTTCACCCTAATAGGTGATTATTTTAATGGCACATCACCTAGCATAGTGAGCTCTAACTAATGCTTTTAATTAGGTAATTTATGTACTTTTTAGGTAGCTGCAGAAGTGCAGTTTTGTTCTGAGTACTAAAGTGTAACTATCTGCCTGTGATATGTTTAGGTTCACATAACTGTATTAAAGACCCTCATATGCCTATAATCGTGAATGGTTATATGGAACAACACACACACACAGTGTGTGTGTGTGTGTGTGTGTGTGTGTGTAGTAACAGGATGCAAGAATTTCATGACATTTGGATACCATTGTATAGGACCCCTATAAAAAGGCAACAAAAATGTTCAGCTATATACAAGTGGATCAAATATTTATCATATAAATGAAACATTGTAGATCAAATTTTGTTATTTTACACTGGAGTAAATCCAATGTAACTCCATAACTCCATTTGTAACTTCTCTGGAGTACTCCAGATTTACACCTGCATAAATGAAAGGAGAATTTGGCTTCTGCTTTTCGTAATGAATTCTGTAACCGTACTTAACATTATTGTATGCTGTTTTAAAGTATTTTCTCTTCATATTTCATTTACTTATCCATCTTAATGCTTTACTGATGTGTTTATTAGAAAAGTAATATTACTGAAAAAAATATAGTTTGTAAAAAAAAAATGTTTACCACACATTGAAGCAGTCATGGTACGGACTGTGTTATTACATACCACAGAGTTATAACACTGATTTAATCATGTTCATTCCCTTTTTTTTGTTGTCCAAAAATTGATTTTCCAAAGCTGTTAATTCGCTAAACATAGAGGGGCTTTATCTTCTCTTATTGGTGCTGAGTGATTTATATGGACCACTCCTACTAATGCTAATGGATGGCAAGTGCATAAATCTCTCCACACTGGATGGATAACAGCCTCCTAAAAGTGGCCTAGGCAAAGGCTGTCTTTGTAAGGGGCCTAACTAGTAATTAACTTAAAAGATTGACATCAACTGTAATTGAGTATGTTCAGGGATTGATACACATGCTGTACATAAAAATATAGGGCCAAATTAATCCCTGGTGTAACTCCATTGGCTTTAGTGGGGTTACAGCACCAAAGAATGGGCCGCACTATGTCTTCAAATATATATACTAACTAAATATGAATAGACATGTTTTTAAGGGCCAGATTTTTATACCCTTGTTCAAGTCAGGAAGCATCTTGCTGATCAAAACAGTTCCGGTGAGGTTATGGAACTGCTTGTAGAGTAAAGACTTATTTGATACAAGTAACGTTACAAAAAGTTGGCACAATGTATTTATGTGCTTTTTAAAGCGGGGATTTTCAAATGAACCTAGGGGAGTTAGATGCCCATGGGAGTTAGGTGCCTCAAATCCCAACATAAACAGTTATTGCAAGACACGGAGATCTTTTTGCATGGTTCTGAAAATGTGGGCACATAGATCTTTTGAAAGAAGGCCATGTTGAGGAGGGATTTGAGAGAAGGGAGGGTGGAAAGATGGGCCAGTGAGGGAAAACGGAAGAAGGATACAGGTTTTGAATATGTAAATTGTCAAAATTGTTCAGTTATTTTGAAAACTTCTTATTCTCCTTGAAAAAAAGAAATAAGGTGAAGCAAATCATCATCATCTAAAATGGACTCACACTTGTTTTGGAACCCAGCAGCTAGCCAATAGCACAAAGCAACGCTACACAGTAGGTTGAGGGCCCATCCCAGAAACACACTGAACACCTCCCTCTCCCAGTGACTTTAAAATCATTGGGAAATGAAGAAGCTTAGCTTGAAGAGGCTTGTGTCCAGTTTTGGGCCCCACACTACAAGAAGGATGTGGATAAATTGGAAAGAGTCCAACGGAGGGCAACAAAAATGATTAGGGGGCTGGAGCACATGACTTATGAGGAGAGGCTGAGGGAACTGGGATTGTTTAGCCTGCAGAAGAGAAGAGTGAGAGGGGATTTGATAGCTGCTTTCAACTACCTAAAAGGGGGTTCCAAAGAGGATGGATCTAGACTGTTCTCAGTGGTAGAAGATGACTGAACAAGGAGTAATGGTCTCAAGTTGCAGAGGGGGAGGTTTAGGTTGGATATTAGGAAAAACTTTTTCACTAGTACGGTGGTGAAGCACTGGAATGGGTTACCTAGGGAGGTGGTGGAATCTCCTTCCTTAGAGGTTTTTAAGGTCAGGCTTGACAAAGCCCTGGCTGGGATGATCTAGTTGGGGTTGGTCCTGCTTTGAGCAGGGGGTTGGACTAGATGACCTCCTGAGGTCCCTTCCAACCCTGAGATTCTATGATTCTATGATTAGCACTTCACAGACAGAAAGTTAAGGAAAATATTGTTTCTAATCAAAACGTCATGGGTCTTTAGAGGGTCACAACATAATTATCCAGCCTGGAAACTGTTCAGGAAAACAGAGTTAACACTTCCACTGTTACCAAAGCAATTGCCAGGTCTTTAATGCCTCAAATAGTCAGGATCTCTGTTTTATATCACATAAAAAATAAGAAGGTGCCTGTGGCAGTGTTATTACCCTCAAGATTGATCCAGTACTAACACATTATCTCCAACATTTAACATCTATTTAGTGGCCTACGTTAAATGAATTGGACCTCCCAGTCTTATAAGGTATGTCTATACAGCAAAGAAAATCTTCCAGGTGGCCCATGCCAGCTGACTCAGGCTTATGGGGCTCGGGCAGTGGGGCTGTTTCATTGCTGTGTAGACTTCCAGGCTTAGGAAGAGCCTGGGCTTGAACCCAAGTCCAGAAGTCTACCCAGCAATGAAAGAGCCCTGCAGCCCCACGAGCTTGAGTTGGCTGGCACAGACCAACCATGTTTTTTCTTTGCTGTGTAGACATATAAATAGTTTCCAAGCCACAGAATTCCCATTAGCCCAACCTGTACTAATTGCCACCCTTGTGGGTATTCTCAGCAGACAGACCAAGGATTCAGAAAGTCAGAATTACCCTCTCTTTCCTAGATGTGGTCCCCGAAGCTCAGTTTTGAGGCCTGTAGGCAGTACAGTGGAGGAGTTGCAGGGAGAAATGTGCACACCTTCTGCCTGTACTGTGGAGGAATGGAGGGCCTCACTTTTTAATATGATTTCCTGACAAATATATATATATATGTGTGTGTGTGTGTGTGTGTGTGTGTGTGTGTCAGGAAATCGTATATTTCGTATATATAATCATATATATATAATATTATCTTGCACACACACTCAATGAAATATTGCCCCAAAGGAAAAATGGTTCCAAAGACTCTGGTGTATTGCCTGAAGCCTTTATCTTTGAGCAATGTGTACGATCAAAGGAAGCACCCTGTGACGTTATCGGATTAAAATATGACCACATAGATCATTGTTGCAATCACTGTTACATATTTGCAGCAAATCTTGTACAAAGGTTGTCAAGTGAGATGTCTATGAAAAGGTTATGATTTGCTGGTTATAATTATGCCATCTCTATGCATATATCATTTTTGTATTTGAAGTTGTAAGTATTGGCTCTATACTTGGATTTCAAATGTTTGCTCCTGGGGTAACACCCACAAGGTAGCTAGCTAGTACATCTTGCAGGGACTATTCAAACTGAGTGGCCCATCAAAAGAACATTTAACGGACAATGGACCATGGGAGACGTCCATCTACACTTAATGGAATTTCCTGGGGTGACCAGGCAAAATGCATGGACATGTGACTTGCCCAGGTGACTCGAAACTCCATCTTGTTGCTGTAATTTTCCACAGTAAGAATAATGTGATTCCCTCCACATGGCAGAAAAAATAAAAGGCCCTGGAAACACCTCTATTTGCCTCTTTATTGCTCAAACCTTTGGAATCATAGACTCAGAAGATTAGGGTTGAGAGAGACCTCAGAAGGTCATCTAGTCCAACCCCCTGCTCAAAGCAGGACCAACCCAAACTAAATCAACCCAGCCAGGGCTTTGTCAAGCCTGACCTTAAAAACCTCTAAGGATGGAGATTCCACCACCTCTCTAGGTAACCTATTCCAGTGCTTCACCACCGTCCTAGTGAAATAGTTTCTCCTAATATCCAACGTAGACCTCCCGCACTGAAACTTGAGACCATTGCTTCTTGTTCTGTCATCTGCCATCACTGAGAACAGCCTAGCTCCATCCTCTTTGGAACCCCCCTTCAGGTAGTTGAAGGCTACTATCAAATCCCCCCTCATTCTTCCCTTCTGCAGACTAAATAAGCCCAGTTCCCTCAGCCTCTCCTCATAAGTCATGTGCCTCAGCACCGTAATCATTTTAGTTGCCCTCCGCTGGACTCTCTCCAATTTTTCCACATCCCTTCTGTAGTAGGGGGGCCCCACACTAGAACAATACTCCAGATGTGGCCTCACAACTGCCAAATAGAGGGGAATAATCACTTCCTTCAATCTGCTGGCAATGCTCTTATTAATGCAGCCCAATATGCCGTTAGCCTTCTTGGCAACAAGGGCAAACTGTTGATTCATATCCAGCTTCTTGTCCACTGTAATCCTCAGGTCCTTTTCTGCAGAACTGCCATTTAGCCAGTTGGTCCCTAGCCTGTAGCAGTGCAGGGCATTCTTCCATCCTAAGTGCAGGACTCTGCACTTGTGTTTCTTGAACCTCGTCAGATTTATTTTAGCCGAATCCTCCAATTTTCCTAGGTCACTATGGACCGTATCCCTACCTTCCAGCATATTTACCTCTCCCCCCAGTTTAGGTTCATCCGCGAACTTGCTGAGGGTACAATCCATCCCATCATCCAGACCATTACTGAAAATGAACAAAACCGGCCCCTGGACCGACCACTGGGGCACTCCGCATGATACCGGTCGCCAAATAGACATCGAGCCATTGATCACTACCCATTGAGCCCGACGATCTAGCCAGCTTTCTATCCACCTTATAGTCCATTCATCCAATACATACTTCTTTAACTTCCTGGCAAGAATACTGTGGGAGACCGTATCAAAAGCTATGCTAAAGTCAAGGTAGATCATGTCCACCACTTTCCTGATATCCATAGAGCCAGTTATCTCATCATAGAAGGCAATAAGGTTGGTCAGGCATGACTTGCCCCTGGTGAATCTATGTTGACTGTTCCTGATCACCTTCCTCTCCTACAAGTGCTTCAAAATGGATTCCTTGAGGACCTGCTCCATGATTTTTCCAGGGACTGAAGTGGGGCTGACCAGTCTGTAGTTCCCCAGGTTATCCTTCTTCCCTTTTTTAAAGATGGACACTATATTTGCCTTTTTCCAATTGTCTGGGACCAATGACTATGAATTTATACTAATGGGAGCATTCTAACCAAGGGACTGAGGTCCTTCCAGTGATTTGGAAGCAACTTATTAAGTCAGCAGTTTATTCTATCACTGCTACAAGCCTGAACCAAGAACTTTGCAAGTACTGTATGTATTTGATTCCTTTAACCAATTTTAACTCTTCTTTCTTTCTTTTTCTCTTTCTTTCTTTCTTTCTTTCTTTCTTTCTTTCTTTCTTTCTTTCTTTCTTTCTTTCTTTCTTTCTTTCTTTCAATGTGCTTAGGTTCATAAAGATTTGAGCACAGGAAGACTTCTGCATAGAAATCTTTATCCCTGTAGAGTCTTCAGAGCATGAAGATTATGTGCTGAAATTTCTATGGGAAATAAAGACTTCAGTGCGTATAAATTTATGTAGAAACATCTCTATGCACTAGGGAACCAACTGCTATTCTGGTTAGTATCTTGGAAGGTGAACTCATTTGAAAACAGATGTAGCCTACTTCCTCTGAGTATGTCAATGGCCTATAGGAGGTCAATAATTCAACAATGCCCCTGGGATGGGACATCTGCAGGGACTGAAGCCCTGGTTTCTGGATCTAAAGTCCCACACCTCAACTGCTTGAGTTAAAGGACCAACTCCACTAGCTATAAGCAATAGTTGCTCATAAACCTCTTTATATGGTCCTGACACTACAGAAGAACAAAGAGATTCTTGTCTAGCATGTTACATATTCCCTACTAGCCACGGAAGCTGATTCTGATCTTCAGAGGTCTACAGTAGTTCAGTTTCTCATATAGGCTCCTATGACTAATAATAGCACTACTGTGGTTGAATGACTATTTTTTGACCTGGCCATTAAACTCTCTCTGGAACATTATCACACTAACGTCAACTTTCTGGACACCACAATCAGCTTCAGCAATGGAACCCTACAAACAACTATATACAAGAAACCTACACCGACTTTCATAGGTACAGTAGCCCCCCCAAACACAACAAGTCATCTGTTATCTACAGCCAGGCACTCAGATATCACAGAATATGCTCCAAGGAGAAACTCCAGAACATACACCTTAATGCCTAACACTTCAAACCACCTTCACCAATCAAGGGAAGTAGATCGCATTATGGAATGGGTCACCCAAATACCCGGAGTGAACCTGCTTCAATACAGAAATAAACCCCCTTCCGACCACACACTCCTTGTTGTCACCTACAACCCCACACTGGAACCCATATGTGGCATCATCAAAAAACTGCAACCCATATTCGATGGGGACCCCATCCTGAAATAAATCTTTCCTGAATCCCAATTTCTGGCTTTCAAATAACCCCCCAACCTCACCATCCAAAGCAAGCTCCCCACAGAGCAGGACACATCAACTCAAAGTGGCACCAGGCCCTGCCAGAACAACAGATACAAAACCTGCAGACACATCTCCTGCTACAATGATTAACACCTCCCCCAACACACCTTTCAAGATCCATGGACCTTACACGTGCCTATCACAACTTGTGGTATACCTCATTCAGTGCAATAAATGCCCCAACAATTATGTGAGTGAAACCAGATAATCACTATCCTCTTGAATGAATTTATACAGGAAATGATAAAAGACAAGGTGTTAACAGGCTACTCTACCTTCAATGGTCCCTTACAATATGTGCTAACTACTTGTGCTAAACAATCTGTTTCTCCTTGCATTTTGCTGTGATGCTGGGGGTTCCTTTCCCAGACTTGAAGAAGAGCTCTGTGTGTCTCGAAAGCTTGTCTCTCTCACCAACAAAGGTTGTTCCAATAAAAGATATTACTTATCCAGCTTTTCTCTCTATTTTTGACAGAGCAGAGAGCCATCTTCAGGTCATAATAAGAGTCTTTATTTACTTTGAGAAGGTCCAGGACTCTGTTGAAACAACATTGAGCAAGCACATCACCATTACATTTGATGAGAGGGGACTGATCATTTCTAGACTTTGCAAGCTTTGGATCCAGTAGCACAACAATGCATGTGCAATGTTTGTTTTATTTCCATCTGATGTGTCTATTTAAAAAAAATCCCAAGAAAAAGAAAAGGATTGTACTAAGACATCAAATCCCTTATCCTGGATCACCTGTGCAGCTTTGAACTCTCCACGGCGGGAATGTGTTCATGTCCCTTTTCACTACAACCCGTAACCACGTTAAGGCAACTTACACTTTAAAAAGAAAAATCCAAATTAATTTACTTAAAACACTAAAAAGTCCATGGTAACAATTTTTTAAACAGGAGCCTGTGTTTATTCTATTAAAAAATTACTCTTCTAGGACATCTTTAATTAGCAGAGTCACACAAAAGCAAAATAATGGCAGGATCCCTGACTTGGAGCTGCCTTTTATAAGCGTGAAAGGGAGAAAAAAATCCAAAGCAGTAAAAACTTATATTATTTCTGTCAGTAGCCCCCTTTCAGAAATAATGTTGCAAAAACAATCTCTACACCGAGGAAGAAACATACTGAGCAACAAGCCGCAATCACAGGAAGTTCATTTTTTTCCCTTGGCGCGTAGCCCAGTGCCATCAGAACTAATTAAAAACAGAACCACGCTGGTAAGAAGCTCAGCGTTTGGGTTTTACAATAACAGAGTCGCAAACCAGGGAGACGTCTAATGAGAATAGTTTCTGAGTTTGTTTTCTAGCATTGGGCAACTATGTCAATTACTGGAACTGGAGCTCAGGGCCAGCATCCATGCTGAGACGTGAAAGTATGTTATTGCAGTACAGATTGAGCTGCTACTTTGATGCATGGGATATGCATGTCACTTGTATACTGGTGCAGTTCCTTGGCTCATGACTAAATAGGAAGAGGCTGGTGCCACCTTGCTGTTCTTATCTGAGGACTGGGTCAAATGTTACCAGACAGGGCTTTCCCCTGGATCATTAGATATGCTCCAGTTAAAAAATGAAACATGTCTTCTTGTAAGGATGCTATTTGTAATGAAGAATCTGACATAGCAAAATTATCAGTGAGGGAATTAACCCCTTTGTGGGTAGAGAAAGAGGCAGGCTGAGGTGGTTTAAAAAAACAACAACACAAAAAAGAAATCCGATAACACACACAAGCGCTCACCTGTTAAGGAAACACAAGAGCGTGGACAGCAACCCCACATGTATAATCCTTACCCACTTGAATAGTCCTATTAACGAGAGCTGGGCAAAAAAATTTATCCACAAATATTTTGCCAAAAACTGTGCATTTTGATCAATTTCACTGAATTGTTTTAATAGGGAGAAAAAAACAGCGAAAACAACATTTTTTAAAAAATTGGAAACAAAACGTTTTGATTTTTCGATTCAAAATGACATTTCAGTTTTAGTTAAAAAAGGGGTTTAAAAGCTTAAAAATGAAATGAATTATTTTGTTGAGGACAAACAAAATCTTTTAATCAACCTGATATAAATGTTTATCAATTTTTTGGTTCACAACCAGGGATGAAAGTAAGCCAGTACGGGCCGGTACAGCATATCAGTAAAAAGTGGCCGCCAGTCACCCATACACAGCTGACTTTAGAGCGCTGTCGCAGAAAAGGACCCTGCTTAAAGCACTTCTGCGGCAGCGCTTTAACGTTGTTGCCCCTTTTGTCGTCCCACACCCCCGCCCCCCAGCTGCTGATGGGGGCGCAAAATGAGCAGCTGCCCCGGGGCCAGTGATTTAAAAGGGCCCGGGCTCTGGAGCCCTTTAAATCGCTGCTGGAGCCCCGGGCGGTGCGGGCCAGGCAGCACAGATGGGCTGGCTGGGGGAAGCTGACCCCCCAGCTCCGCCCTTTCTGTCCGAGGCCCCGCCCCTTCCGGGGGCTGGAGCCGGCCCCTATACCAGTAAGTGTTCAATGTTACTTTCACCTCTGAGGACAACTAGACTTTTATTCCTTTAAAAAAAGTCTTAGGGCCAAATTCCCCATGAAAGTAAATGGATACAATTCTGTCAACGTCAGTGGAACTGCCCCGGTAGAAGCCAGTGGTGAATTTGGATCTCAGTAACTACATTTCCTTTTATAAGGCTGGTGGATGAGTGCTTAGGGAACAGTCATGTTGTCAAATAAAGGCAACAGCTATATCTTTCTGCACTGTATTACAGCACAGTTTTCTTACTAGGCAATGTCCTACTGAAGTCAAGGAGTGTGTTCCTGTCAGCGCATCAGTTGTGAAACTGCTGCCCTAACTGGTCATAGAATGGTGATCTTAATAACAAAGAAGTCAGAAGGCACCTTACACTTTCTGGGCACTATTTTCTCCTGTAATGCCATGCAATGGGTTTATGCTTTACCACTGACTTCAACTGAATCAGGATCAAGCCTTTAAATACTTAGCCACAATTCAAATCACTTACACTATATGCCCTTCCCTCCAAAAAAAGGTACAAAGAAGTTAGTTTAAATACAATCTTGTTGCAGGATTTAATTTTTAACAAAATACTTTGTTTATCCAGATGTGATCTCTAGGGGTGATCTCCCCAGTACAGGTTGTTAGTTTCGCTTGTTAAGTCAAGATCAGTTTTCCCACTAAAAATTCTGCTAATTTATTTTGCCAGACACGTTTTCAATTCTGGATATTACGTTTTGTAACTTGGATACCAAACCAACCTTTCAATAAATAGTAATCATCACAATGATATGCTCTGCACTATGCAAGACACAAATATCAAGACAATCCCTGCCCTGGGCAGGCTACTTGTTCTGTTTAAGAACATAAGAATATAAGAGCAGCCCTACTGGGTCAGACCAAAGGTCCATCTAGTCCAGTATCCTGTCTTCTGACAGTGGCCTATGCCAGGTGCCCCAGAGGGAATGAACAGAATAGGTCATCATCAAGTGATTCATCCCCTGTCGCCCATTCCCAGCTTCTGGGAAAACAGAGGCTAGGGACACCATCCCTGCCCATCCTGGCTAATAGCCATTGATGGACCTGTCCTCCATGAACTTATCTAGTTCTTTTTGAAGCCTCAAAGAAGAAGTGGCTCTCCTGGAGGGATTTGAATGTGAGACTATTGTTGTGTGTGGTGGGTTTGGGAAGTCATTCCTTGCCCAGTAGATAGCACAGAAGATGGTGCAAAGAGGAGAGTAGGAGAAGGAAACAAAGTGTTGTGAAGGACAGAAGAGGGATGCAAGAAGACAGGAGATCTGAGATGTGGCCCTGGGTGGAGCAATGTAGTGAGAATGAGAATTTTAAACTCAGTACAGTAGGTAGAGGCAGTAGAGTCTTTCCGATAGAAGAGTGATATGGCCTGAGCAGTAGACAAAGAAGATAATTTTGGCTGCTGCATTTTGGATAGGCTGGAGAGGAGTAATATAGATGATACAAAGAATCAAAGGTAAAAATGTCATTATTGCTCAGGTTGAGACTAAGGAACATTGGCAAGGCAGCTCGGAGTGACCATGCCATTCTCGTTCTGCAGAGAGACTGAGGGCTCCAGCCTCTGCATTTGTTAATCCAGACCTTTCACCAGAACTAATTAATTGAAAGAAGACAACAAGTCTCACTTTCTTTGTTGAACTGAAACTCACTTATTTAACAGCAGAACATGGATTTTAGGGAAGCCTGGCAGCAGCTAGCACTTTTTTTGCTTTCCACTGTAAATTTAAGGAAATGTTTCTTGCAGGCAAGCTATGTCTTTGAGGTCTTGACTAAAACTCAAAACTACATTCAGAAAAAAAAATCCCTACCTGCCGTAGCTGAAATTTAGCAAAGAGATGGGAGTCAAAACATGTCTGGAAGGCAGTGTTTGCTGGGACTGAAATCAAGGATCTGGCCCTGGAGTGTTTCCTACATTGCAGCCTTTGGAATGATATGGAAAACTGAGCTTCTCCAGTTGCAGTTTGTATAAGATGTAGGTCATTAACCAAACCAAACCGCTGCTGCCATTTTGACCCACAATCAAAGCATACAAGTGTTGTGGAAGGGATCAAACCATATTACAATCAGGCTGAAAAAAACCCCAGACTTTAGCCCAGGTCTAGCCTAATAAAGTCGCAATGAAGTTTGACTGCTGTTTGCTTTTGTTGTGGCACAAGGGGCCTTGAAAATACAGTCAAAATCTCCCTTAACTTGAAGCCAATGGGGTTGCCAAGGATATAAGTCAATGGGGGACACAGTGTCAGCTAGTTAGGATGTTCTAACTGATCAATGCCTGATTTGTCTGTCTTACTCATTGTCATTTCTGAACATGTAAATATGAAGGAGTCAGGCTTGGGAGGAAAAAGAAAGCCAAGGGTGATTTCCTGCCCCCATCCCCTAGGTAAGGTTATGGAGGAATGTTTGAAGCTGGGAGACATCAGAGAGAAAGGTAGGAGAGGATGAACAAAGATGCTGGCGGGGAACTTGTCTGCAAAGGGATAATCAAGAGGTCTCGAGACTGAGCAAAGAAACCAATGTGGATCCTTGTCCCTGGGAAAGTAAACTATAAAAGAAGCAAGTTATGGGTGTGGCAATCAAGGTGGTGATTTCTTTTTCTTTAAGAGACAGTGATTATCAGGTGTAAAGTTCACCCCAGCAGTAGTGTCAGGTGGGGACTGGAAAGCTAGTAGAGAGTTTTTTCTAGGAAAGAGAATCTATAAAGAAAGTGGGAGATGGAGCCTAGGGAATCTCAAGAACAGAGTAAAGGACGATGGAGAAAAACTGTCTGAGATCTGAAGGTTGTTCATAACATCTCTCTTGGGAGAAGACAATTTTCTGTATGGCTAAGCAGTGCAAAACCACAGTTTGGGTTTGGAAACCACCTTTGGTTCGGACTGTCAGGAGAAACTTCATGTGCTTCCTAAGTGAATCCTGAGGGTAGTCACAATTTATCCATATTAAATATGATCCTCATTTGGTGAAGGTTACAGTTCAAGCGTCAATCAAAGCTTAATTTCTGGTTCAGGCACCTAGATGCTGCATGGTGTTCTCACAAGCTTTCAGCCCAGAAAATGGAAATCTTGGGAGTTCAGTTGTTTTGTGAGATTTATAACATCTTGGCCTCAGTATGTTACTCGTTAATAACACCAGCATAAGTGGGATGAGAATTGGGCTCATTCTCTTCAGTTTCCAGTCAGGAGATGTACCAGTGTTATGAGTTTAAGGTTATTAGGAAGCTAAGAGCCTGCTTTGCCATTGTTCAGAGGTACATATCTGATTTTTACTGAACCAGTTCATCCTCTGCCTCCTACAGCAACATTCATGCTTACTTGTGCCTGTGATTTTATTCATTTGCCTCAGGTATAAATACACTGCACTGTTGCTTGCACAGTGTACACAACTTTACAGAGGTAATCCACATAATAATTCAAATACTTACAGATTAGTGCGACAGGCACTTTCTTACTTTTCAGCATTGATAATCCTACCTTTTCACTTCTCAAACCAATATGATCGCCACTCGATAAGGAGTAGCAGGAAAAGATATGTGCTCTTTTAAGAGCTATTTCCAAGTGAATCTTATTGCAAAGCTCTCCATAAAACAGTCACTGAATCATATAATCATAGACATGTAGGGCTGAAAGGGACCTAGAGAAGTCATCAAGTCCAGCCTCCTGTGTGGAAGCAGGATCAAGTAAACCCAGACCATCCCTGACAGGTGTTTGTCCAACCTGGTCTTAAAAACCTCCAGTGATGGGGATACCACAACCTCCCTTGGAAGCCTGTTCCACAGCTTAATTACCCTTACTGTTATAAATTTGTTCCTAATATCTAACTTAAATGTCCTTTGCTGCCAACTAAGCCCATTACTTCTTGCCCTACCTTAAGTGGACACTGAGAACAATTGATCACCACCCCTTTTATAACAGCCCTTAATACATTTGAAGACTGTTATCAGGTCTCCCCTTAGTATTCTTTTCTCAAGACTAACACACCCAGCTTTTTTAACCTTTCCTCATAGTGTAGGATTTCTAAATCCTTTATCATTTTTGTTGCTGTCCTCTGGACTCTCCGCAATTTGTCCCCATCTTTTCAGAAGACCATTTGAAAATCATATCAAGAGGGGTTAATTTTC
This sequence comes from Macrochelys suwanniensis, assembly GCA_033296515.1. Lineage (NCBI taxonomy): Eukaryota > Metazoa > Chordata > Testudines > Chelydridae > Macrochelys > Macrochelys suwanniensis. Next base: position 12,217,653 of record CM065777.1, on the reverse strand, counting down.
CTATATAGAATAAATAAGCCTTCTCAGTTCAGTTTCTAGTGGACAAAGGTCAACATCACAAAAATGACCCCTACCATTGTCAATAATTGCCAACCTTGCTGGCCGTCTTATCCGAAATGCCAAAGACTGAATGAGGATATAAAGTAATGAAGATTGAACTACCCTTTCATTCTTATGATCAGAATAAAAGTAAAATATGTGGGACAACACAGAGAAAATGACTACTGCTGTTACCCATGATCTACTTGTTCTATGGTTAAATAAGGACATCAGTCTTCAGGGCTCTCAGTTTGGCGCCTTTCACCAGGACAATGTGGGTCTTTCTCCTCTTTTTTTGTGGCTAGCCCACATAAGGGGAAAGAATCTTTTACTAGTTAGTGGGGTTGCTCATTTAGCTTAAGTTGTAGATACTCTGGAAATATCAGATTCAAATCCCTATGATGTCCATCAACTTCCCAGATGTGGTTAATTTTGTACTGTTTTCTTCAGCAATAAACATTTCTGTATAGCACCTGTGTGCAACCAGAAGGTTGCACACTCTCACTGTTAGATCATAGCAAACTTACATGGCATGTAGAAAAAGTTAGTGTCTCTCTTCTCATGTATAATGGTGTAAAGAAGGAGTAAGTCCACTGAAATCAAGGAGGTACTCCTGTGTAAAATCAGTGTTATATGAGAGTAGAAATGCATCCAATAAACATACAGGTAAATTAATATTAATACTTAAGAGGCCTATCCTTTGGATAGTCCTAGGACACTTTGAATAATAAATAGGAAAGGTAGACTGGGCATGATAAAATAAAGAATTGTCCTCACCTCCACCTTTTGTTCTGCATTTTGTCTATTTTTGTTTCATCTCACAAGGGATGCCCGAGACATCCCAGCAGTTTGGGCCAGACGCTGCATAAGTATTTCATTGATTCAGTCACCTGCATCATTAGAGGTTGCCTTAGCCACACATTAACATCTAATTTATATGTTTTGGCTCATATAGCTCCCCCAAAACTTTGATGAGATGCCAGCACCCTTTAAACTTCACAGAGAGCAGAATGATGGATGAAAACGACTTGCTGTGCTCAAAGCTGACAATGGTTCCAATAGGTGCAAGTAAGCAATGCACATGCCCTACAAGAAGATCTGCCTGCCCTCAATAAAAAACACTTACACCTGCAATTCCTGCTGACTTTCCACGGCTGACTTGGTGACATCCTTTTGCGGCAGCCATTCATGCACTCATGTCCAGTGCTGCTGACCCAGTGCCAGTCTCAAATGAACAACAGCATATCAGGTCTGACAGCTTCGTCCTCACAGAGTGACAGCAACTCTGGGCTAGAGACACAGGGGTGCTGACAAATTTCAGAAGGCCTCACTTACATCCAACTGTTTGCACCCTGGGACACAGATCCTGGATTAGGCTTCCCAGGCTGATGAGTGGAACAGCCAGAGGGGCTGCTAAACTGTAGACTTAGTTTAATCTTCACAGTCTGACCGTGGAGCAGTGATGCAGATGGTCAATTGTGGTGGAGAAGTGTATGATTCGAAGATTGGCCGGCAACACCTTTCTACCCTCGATGATACAGCTCTTAGGTGGCTGAACAATCTAGATGCCAACTTGTGACACATATGAAAGAAGTTAAACTGATGCAACATGGGTAGACAAGACTAACCTGGTGTAATTTACCATTGAGACATAGAATATTAGGGTTAGAAGGGACCTCAGGAGATCATCTAATCCAACCCCTTGCTTAAAGCAGGACCAATCCCCAATTAAATCATCCAACAGATTTTTGCCCCATATCCCTAAATGGCCCCCTCAAGGATTGAGCTCACAACCCTGAGTTTAGCAGGCTAATACTCAAACCACTGAGCTATCCCCCTCTCCAATCCTCCTCATGAGGGTGGTGGAGTACTGCAAGCCGAGTTCCCATGCTTAGGGTGCTAGCCAGTAGAGACCTGGATTCTATTTCTTGCTCTACTGCAGACTTCTGGTGTGACCTTGGGCAAGTCACTTAGTATATCTTTGCCTCACTTCCCCAACTGCAAAATGGGGATAATAGCACTTCCCTACCTCACAGGGATCTTGTGAGGATGAATGCCTGAAAGGTTCTCATATGCTCAGGTATTACAGTAATTGGGGCCATAAAAGGAAGTGTGAGTATTTTCAAAAGTACAGAGCTTTGATCTGACTCTGCTATGCTACCGTTGAAGACTGTGGGAGCTTTACCATTGACATGATAGAAAGCAGTTAGGCCACTACTGAGTATTTTGGAAATCCCACCCACAGTCTCTAACTTGTCCCTACCTTACATGTCACCTCCGAAGATGGGTCTGAAGCTTGTGAAATGTATCCAACCTTGCAATTTAAAAAGGTATTTTCAAACTGCTCAGAAGGAGCTTAATTATTTTTAATGTATCGGATCTGCTATTATATGCACTATCTGCTATTCTTGTCAAATTTCTCATGTTAAAAACCCAAGTTGTTACATAATTGAGATAGATGCTCAATGGTTTTCTGTTCTTATGACAAAGATCAATTAAAGAGAGTGAGACAGAGAGAATTCTCAAGGATACACACTTCACATTCTTTTGGAGCGTCTAATGAGAACAGAAAATGACAAGAAAACAGCCCATAGTCACTAGACAATATTAAAGTTGTGGCATGAGATCTACATGGCAGCCCCATTGAGTGCACATGTATCTTTCAGAGCAGAACTTGATCCATAATCACTCCTGATTCTCCTCTAATAGTGCTTCCTTGAAAGACACAGTAAAATAATATAAAGGAGGTATTTTCAGAAAGGCTGAAGTATGAGCGCCTGCACCTTTCAGGTGCTAATATGACCTAGGAATGCAGAAGTGTTTTAGCATTGAAGTGACTGGGAGATGTGATAGTCCCCCAGTCTGCAGAACCATGCAATTATATAAAAGATGTCAGCACTGAAAAAAATCCTTTAAGATCCCCTATTCCACCTCTCTCACAATGCAGGGTTTTCCTGCAATATGTTCTCTTCAGTACTTTGACAAATTTAGTTTTAAACATCTTAAAAGTGATGAGGCTTTAGGAGTCTAATGAATTTCAACATTAGGAGATTTTTCCTGGCATTCAATCTACATTTCCCCTTTTTTCATTTCTGTCCCATTACTGCTAGCTATCCGTAGTAGTACAGTATCAAGAAACCTCAACCCAAATCAAGGCCCCATTGTGCTAGGCACTGTACATAGTGGGAGACAGTCCCAGAAGAACTTACTATATAAATAGACAAGACAAATAAAGGGTGGGACCAAGAAAGTTTTATTTAGATCAAGGAAATAAATCAAGGAAATAGAACCTGATTTGTCTGAAGAGGAGGCTTCTTTACATCAATCCAAGCATCGGGGTATGGAGGGGAGCAAACAGTGCCTGGATCTTGGGCTTTCAAATGAACTGCATTGTGTCCCATTCAATGACGGAAGGTTATGAAATGTATCATTTGAGCCCAACGAGAGAGGGGATCACTCTTCTCGCTGCCATGAGAACAAGTGATGGGAGCTGCACCTTGGGAGACACAACTGGGATGCTTTGTGTGCAGAGGCTAAGTGAAGTAGACACACCATCACAACCACTCAGAACAAAAAAACAAATGGGAAGCGAAGCCAAGAAATAAACCTCAGCCCAGTGTCCTACAAAGCCTGAGACATGAGACATCTGTTCTTTCTTTCACACGGGGTAGTTTCTTACAAATGAATGGCCACTACAGAATTAGATCCAGCCCTGCTACCCTGCCTATGCTCCACCCCCACTGCTCCCCACCACTCTGTTTACATCTCAGAGCCATCCATTTGCTACTGCAGACTACTTGATAAGAACAATGTGTGTTTGGAACAAAATCAGAGCTTCCAGTGATGAGTTAAGAAATCCTGTCATCTACTGCTCTTCAACCCCCTGTCCATCTTCCTCATCCTCCTCTTTTCATTGCTTTGTCTGTCCAAAAACACCCCAAAGTAAAGTAGATCAAAAGGTAGTGACTAGAGATGAGTGCAAACCAACAATTCCCTTCCTCTAGTACCTTCAACTATGGTGAGTTGGGGTCAGGATGGGGAGAAGGGTTGTTTGGAATCTAAATCCAAACTTTGTGGAGACTCATGCCGAGCTCAAATCTTGCCATCTTCTACCCGTGGTATGAGACTCACCTCCGTAAGGCCCTGATCCTGCACTGAGCTGCACGCAGGCAGACCCCTGAACCCATGTGGCAGAGCCCCAAGGACATCAATGCAAGAGTCTGCCTGCACGTATGCTCACGGCAGAATCATGACCTCAGTGCATAATCTTCCTATGCAGGAACTTCCCTAATGGATAAGTGGGTCCCCCCCAGTCCACTTGTCTCAGAGGCTAAGCAGGAGCAGGAAGCAGGGAGAACACTGGGGATAGTCCATGTACTAGAAAGTGACGTAGGAGTGCCTAGGAACTTTAATGCTGGGTGTATTAGGAATGAGTCTAGTAACGCTATAGGACTAGAATGTGCCTTTTTGGCTCAACCCTTCATTGGTGCAATGAGGAGGTACATCACCTCTGGGGGCCTTCAAGCGGCTTTCTGCCTCTTCCAATGTCTGCAAAGCACATGACGTGTGACACCCCTAAAAGACATGCAGCAAATTAACCCTTGCATAACCAGCAAATTCTACTGGCTGGTGCAGGCAGAGGAGGTGAGAGGAAGGAACAACAGCTCCATCTATTTCCTGCTCCCCTCGCCCCCCATAGGAGTAATTAGGGGGCAATCCTTATGCTCCTATGAATGCAGGGAATGCCATTTCCTTATTCAGAAATGCAGCTGTTATTCAGGTCATGACATTTGTCAGAAGCCCCCTATCACCTGAACTGCTCCCCTGCAGAAGGGCTAAGCAGAATCCAGTCCATAATATCCCTCTGTCACCATGTTTTAAATGTGTATTTTGGGGACGGGATGTTTGATTTTGAGAGAGAGAGAGAAAAAGAGAGAGAGAGATCCCCTACAGCATAATTAAAAAAGTTGTTGCTCTAATTTTTCTCTTCACTTTCAAATCCTCTGTTGGCTTTAATTAAGTGCTTGAACTCAGATTGTAAAGCAAACACAATTTGAAGATTCTTTTTTTAAATGAAAGCAAGCTCACTCACCAGGTGGATTTTCTCCTCAGGTGCTCAGTGCTCCAATATTGACAAGCCACATGGGTATCTCTGAAGGCGGCACTACGTCTTCTTAAATGCTCCGGGGGGGAAGGAGGTGCTCCTTCCCCCTGTTGCGTTGTGCGAAGTTGTTCATAGTTCTACTAGTATTTGAAAGATGTGAACAGCAAGGAGGGAGAGGAATTGTTTATGGTGGTTCAAGGAACCATCACTAGGAGCAATGCGATGAAACTGAGCAAAGGGAAATTGAGGTTGGAGATCAGGACAAGCTTCTTAAGTGGCTGTTAGACAATTTGTGAAACAGTCTCCCAAAGGAAGCAGTGGAAGCTCCATTGGTTGACTCATTTATTAGTGTGTGTCTAAGTAATCATATGTCCCCCATCAACTCAGCATCTGGGCCCCAAGCAAACAATAATGGATAGAACCACACAATACCTCTGTGAGGAAAGGAACTATTACCCCATCATATATATAAAGGAACTAATCACAGACAAATTAAATGGCTTGCCTAAGTCTTACAGGAAATTTATAGCGAAGATGAGAATTGAAGCCAGCTCTCTAGAGACTGAGGAGTTCAATGCCTTCACTACAAGACCTTCCTTTTTACCTGATGAGTAAAGATAAAACACTGGTTAATATACCGCAGAGAACAATCTACCACTGGGCAGGAGGGACTTACAACATGTCCTAGCATTAAGCATGTCTTTCCCAGCTCTTGTCTCTATGGTTGTCTGATTTGGAATAGAACTTGGGGGAAGAGTTATGAGAAATGATATGAACAAACACTTGACAAAACCTACATGGATTTTCACTACAATCCTTCAAGGTTTTTCTGGAATAGTTGTGCAGGTGAAATTTTGCTCGCACAAATGTTTGTTGAAAATGATTTTCAGGGCTGTTGCTGTTGCCCATAGTTGATGGGCAGTTCATTAAAAGAAAAAGGGCTAAATAAATTATTCGTTGGGACTTGTCTGCCCAGCTGCAGTATGGGATCTAAAGTCAATCATCTGACTATTCTAATTTACAAATTCAATTCAAATGGTTCTTTTTGAGATAATGAGAATTTTCCTCTCAACTCTTACATACAAAAATATGCTTAACTTGACTATTTTCTATACCATATCTATAGGACTTGACAATATTCCATAACCTAGTTAGTGGCTTCATTCAAGTTACTCCTGATTCATGTCAGTGTAAGCGAGAAGAGAATCAGCCCCTTTATTTTGCTCCTGTAGCAAGATAGCACATGGTGCTTTTCAGGAATATATTCAAAAATAGTCAAGGGTTTTTGATCATCTCAATTTTTGGATGTTCAACTTGATACACCTCAAAAGGGGTGCGAGTGGATGTTCTACATTTTATGAACATCAGGCCCCTTTAAAGTGTCTCAAGTTGGACACCCTAGAACTGAGGCACTCAGAATCACTGGTCACTTCTGAAAAACTTGGCCAAAGTCCCCAGTTCACAATCTTATGGCCAGATGTTGCAATCTGATCTATGTGGGTTAGCCATGTGCCCATGCGGAGCACCACTGAGACAACAACAAAAGGGGTTGTCAAGAAGGAAGAAGACAAGGGCAAGGAAGATAGTATGAATTTGTGTTTGATTGGGGGTCTGATCCAAACCTCACTGAAGTCAATGGAAGTCTTTCCATTGACCTCAGGACCTTTGGATCAAGTCCTAGTGGAGTAATGTGTATGAATTGAGGGTTACATGCTTCTTTTTACTTAGTTAAAAGACTGCAATTCTAAAAACATGATTGGATATTATTTCTCAGCAAATAAGTTGATCAGCCCTAATAAAATTACAGAAGGGGAATGACTAGAATTTAGTGTAACCCATGCCTTCTTCAAAAGGCGCTCAGAAAATGCATGTATGTCTGGCCCTGACTTGTTAACAACCACAAAAGACAGCAGTTGGAAGCATTTAATATGCCATACAAACCATGAACCCAGACAGCTTCATCTGGTGTGTTTCATGCCAGTAGCAAATAATAAAAAAAATCTACTATAATTAGGGCGTAATTCTGTTAGATTTCTCCAATAAAGCCTTTATTAAAAGAAAGAAAAGATTGCCCTTGCAGACTGCACTGCAGAGGAACCATGCATAGTGTGTTGGAGTTATTATTTTTATTTATATTACTTGGCTATTGTGTGGCTCTTGAAACACTGTGAGTATGTCTTAAAGTTTTAGCCCTGGTTTACACTGGGGGGGGGGGTGGGGGGATCGACTTAAGATACGCAACTTCAGCTACGAAAATAGTGTAGCTGAAGTCGAAGTATCTTAGGTCAACTTACCTCACATCCTCATGGCGTGGGATCGACTGCCACCGCTCCCCCATCAACTCCGCTTCCGCCTCTCGCCATGGTGGAGTACAGGAGTCGATGGCAAAGTGATCAGGGATCGATTTATTGCATCTAGACGCGATAAATCGATCCCCGATAGATCGATCACTACCCACCGATCCGGCGGGTAGTGTAGACGTACCTTAGAGTCTTAGAGTATGTCTACACACAGCCGTGGCTGGTCCGGGTCAGCTACTCGGGCTCATGGGGCTCGGGCTGTGGGGCTAAAAACTGCAGTGTAGATGTTTGGGCTCAGGCTGGAGCCTGGGCTCTGAAACAAACTCCTCTTGCTGGGTCTCAGAGCCCGGGCTGCAGCCTGAGCCCATATGTCTACACTGCAATTTTTAGCCCTGCAAGCCTGAGTCAATTGACCCGGGCTCTGAGACTTGCTGCCCTGGGTTTTTTATTGCAGTGTAGACACATCCTTAAAGTGATTCCTTTATTCAATAGCAAAAGCTTTTAAGTCCCAACCTGGAGCAGGGGCGGAGTGGAGGAGCGGAGCTCTGGGTGGCGTTGTTTCTCAGCAAAGCACAATGCTACCCTAGTGCACAGAGGGAGTGATCCCCCGGCACTCTCTAAAAGGGGGGCAGCAAGAACTCCACTGCTCTGCTGATGAGCTCCCCTGGCTATAGCCCCGTCTCCACTCCACACACACCAAAGCTTTCCACCCTGAGAATGACACTCACAAAACTGACAGCCCCTTCTCCCCTTAACCACCTACCAACCAAAACAGAGAGAGGAAATGAATAAAATATTTTAAAAAATTAAATAAACCCTCCCCCAAGCAGGGCTTTGACTCCCCAGAGAAAAAGTGCCAGAGACTCTGTGAAGTACGGTAGGGACTTCACTGTTGCTACAGATTTTACATGGATGGGGCTCAGATATTAACATAAGGGGAACAACAGGATAAATCCCTAATATAGAATAGATGGTTGCTGCAGAAAGTGATTCTTGCATTCAGAAGATTGCAAGGAGAAAACAATGCTATTGTTAACATTATAAACTAGTAAATATAAAATTTCACGCAAGTGTATGCTGTTTGATTTATATGTTTATGGACAAAAATCTCCTTTTAAAGGATGGGACTTGGCAGTAATATTGACCTGCCCTCCAAATGCAAATCCAAATGTGCATCCAACTCAATGTTCCCAGTTGCTTTGCTACAGTGCACTAACCCCTTCATTCCTATTGATTTTGCTTGTACTTTGCAGCTCGCTGGCGAACCTCTGTAGAGTACATTATAGAGTGGCACTCTCCAGTAGGTCACGCATTAAACAGTGAATGCACATGGTGTTCAGATCCATATCTCCATTGTAACACTGCACCACTGTCCTATGCTCTCTTGGAACTCTGGCCTTCAGATATTGTTAAGTAACAGAGCTGTGTGGGAACCGGAATGTCCCTTCACCGGGAAATTCCCACATTTCTAAATTTGTTTTTGTTCTGAACTGAAATGAAGGACTGAAATTTCCTGCAAAGGAAAATTCAAACAAATTTCAGTTTGAAACCACTGACATGTTTCATTTCAGTGTTAGTGATTTGATCCATTGTTTTGGCAGGGCACTGCAGGGGAAGCCCTAATCAGCTCCAGCCACCCCAGCTCCAATCAGGGGAAATGGGTTGGGTCGGGTCACTAGCTAGGCCTGGCCTGGAAATTGGTCACACCTGCCAGCCTCGTTAACAGGGTCTAAAAGCTTGGGAGGAAGTGAACCCGAGAGGAGGATGGAGACCAGGAGGGGAAAATAGGCTCAGAAGGAGCCTGTTACCCTATTGCCACTGAAGCCTGTCCTAGGCCAAACCTGTAAATACTCTGTAAATAGTTGGTGGTTGGTGGTGGGGACCAGACACAGGAATAAAGAGCATGGGTGTTGCCTCAGTTTGCGGTGGTCCTGGCTCATTGGGGAGTGGGGCCAGGAAGCTGAACCCAGGAGCACCCCGTTACAACTGTGTTTAGACTCCTATACAATATTAAAGTACATAAATACAATATATTTCATTAAAATATTCTTTTCATTAATATAAAAGTCCAAATGAAGTGAATTGAAATGTTTTCCACCCAAACTGACACATGCCTCACCCACCTGGTCCCTCTCACATTCCCGTGAGACATTTGAATTTCAATGAAATTGCATTAGCTGATGGACAAATTGTTGTGTCCAAAATTTTTCAACCAGCTCTCTTCAGTAAGTGGGCTGATTCTTCATTGCCCTGCACCTTGATATAATGATTTATGCCAGTGCAAATCAGGATGGTAGCATCTTCCACCCACTGGTGTGAAGCACTTCACAATGTTTCTTCTGCCCACCTAACTGGAAATTAAAGAACCAATTTTCAGAGGTGAAGGAGTCTATGCACAGCAACCTTACAACCTTCCCCACCTCCTCACACTCACAGGTGGGGATCTGCATATTGCTGAATCCAGTAGCCCTTCTCCCTACCAGCCATAGGCGCTCACTCCGTGGGTGCTCCGGGGCTGGAGCACCCACGGGGAAAAATTGGTGGGTGCTGAGCACCCACCGGCAGCTCCCCGCCAGCCCCACGCCCACGCCCAGCTCACCTTACCTCCGCTGGGTGACGTTGCGGGGCCCTGCCCCCGACGCCAGGCGACGTTGGGGCGGGGCCGGGGCATGAGCACCCACCGGAGCCGACGAAAGTCGACTCCTATGCTACCAGCCCATGTCCATACCTACCCAACACAGCACGACAGGGACATTAACCCTACTGGGCTGGGCTTTATGCATGCTAGAGGGCGGGATGTATGCCTCTCAAGGTCTCATAAGAATAGCCATACTGGGTCTGACCAAAGGTCCATCTAGCCCAGTATCCTGTCTTCCAAACGTGACCAATGTCAGGTGCCCCAGAGGGAATGAACAGAACAAATAATCATCAAGTGATCCATCCCCTGTTGCCCATTCCCAGCTTCTGGCAAACAGAGGCTAGGGACACCATCCCTGTCCATCCTGGTTAATAGCCATTGATGGACCTATCCTCCATGAATTTATCTAGTTCTTTTTTGAACCCTGCTATAGTCTTGGCCTTCACAACAGCCTCTGGCAAGGAGTTGACTGTGTATTGTGTGAAGAAATACTTCCTTTTGTTTGTTTTAAACCTGCTACCTCTTAATTTCATTTGGTGACCCCTAGTTCTTGTGTTCTGAGAAGGAGTAAATAACACTCCCTTATTTACTTTCTCACCAGTCATGATTTTATAGCCCTCTATCATATCACCACTTAATTGTCTCTTTTCCAAGCTGAAAAGTCCCAATCTCCCAAAATTCTGCCTTCTACACTGCAGGAAGGGCCTTCCACACCCATGGAGGAAACGGGGGCATGCTGAACCTGGTGTAATTCTTGCTGTGTATTATAAACAAGATCCTCAGTTGCTGCAAATTAGCACATCTCCATTGTAGCCAACGGCGCAATTCCTGTTTACACTAGCTGAGGATCTAGCCCTGTGTCAGCACTCTTGGATTGCAAAGCAAATAAACTAAACTGGACAGGCTGGTGCACAGCCTCAAAATGCTATTTATTGTCTCTTTGCATCTACCAGCTAGCATGGTGCAGCCTTTTGCTCTGCTGCGCAGGCTTGGAAATGTCCAGAACCATCAGTTTTCACCAAATTGCTGAAGGGTGAAATTTCACCGTTTCTGCCAGTGAAAAACAGCTTTTTCTCTACCAGGCAAACAGCATAATGTCCTCAGAGGATCACACCCTGCATAGGGAGACCAGGACTTTTCAAGGCTTTGCCTCAGATGGAATTGTTTCCCCCTACGCCATCCTGTAGAGTAGCAGGTACTTGCTGTACTCAGAAACAGGGCAAACCAGAGTAAGTGGATCACTTGGAGAGGCAGTGTTACTTAGAAGTTAAAGCACAGGACTGAGAATCAGGACCCTTGGGGCCCTGGCTCTGTCCCGGACTTCCTACAGATCATTTATCCTCTCTGAGCCTCTATGCTGCTCTGTGTGAGGGTTTAATTAATCCACAAGGTCGGATTATTTAATTAATGTTTGTACGGTGATTTGAGGCCCTTGTACAAAAAGTGATATTTACTGCATATCTGAAAATTATTATTATTGTTATTTAGTTATTTATGACTCAGTAAGGTAAATTCTATTTTCCTTGTAGGCCAACTGCTGATTTGCCACTTAACCTTCTCCCCTTTATTAATTCCTTAGTATTTGGGGGTGGTTTTCTTTATGGAGCCAAAGCCATTATCCTGCACAAAAGAGGAACATTTCTTTTTAAATTCACCTCCCATTGCATTCCATTTCAAACTGTGTTACCCAGGTCACATTATGGGCTGCTGTCACATGCAGGACACGATGTAATTCAACATGACACATGGCAAGTAGAGATGTGTTGAAAGACCTGAGACTATTAGATTCAAACAGCTTTCTGTTAAAGTTTTTTTACTACCACATAAATATTCTTCTAGTCTAGCCATAGTCTAGGAGGAATAAATACCCCATTAGAGAAAATACCAGCACAAAGGTGGAAATGTGCAATTGTGTGCAGAGTACTGAACAATTCTGACCCTCCTGGAGCTGTCTGCTTCCCTTCCCCTCTCAACGTTACTAAAGCCAAAGGGGAAACATTTTCTTCACTTTGCTAACCCTCCTGAAGATAATAAAAATAGGGCACATTCACCATGTGCAATGAAGATAGGACCCCAGGAGGATACTGTCCTCTGCACTGGCTGGTTTGCAGCTGGAAAAGAACCAGCTTAACAGGTCCCTTGTGAATTTCTTCTGCATGGATAATTCAGGCGACAAAGATCTGGTGCAATGGTTCCACCCTTTGGGTCCTGGCATTGGGAGTATGACTAGGAGAATCCTAGCCAGAGTACGCCTGCTCCCACCTGTTTCTCACCTGAACAGTCCCTTGGGGCCACGTTCACAAGGGTATAAATTAGAGTAGCCCTGGGACTACTCTAATGAATGCTGGGAACAGGTTTTATCCCTGGCAGACCTCAGGATCACTGGAGGGTAAACATGGCTTAAAGGCATCTCTGCTATACCCCTCTGGTCCTGTACAAAACGTAGCTCAGCCAGACTGGAAGGTCTAGTCCTCTGAATTCTAAATGCACCCTACATGTTTTAAAAACATTCAATGTCCACTTGATGCTGTAATTTTCTAAGAGTTGCAGTACTTTGTATTCTCCTCTAGTAAGGTGCAAGAACGAACGAAACCATGTGACCTGTATTATCTAGATCAGACGTGAAGATCATAGTGGTCTCTTCTGGGTTTAAAACCTATGCACTTATTAAACACTGTGTATTTCAGCTGCATTCAGCAATGACTTCTTTCCAAACACAATGGAAGAGCCATGGTGTGCAGATGGAATGTCCAACAGGAATGGCTAAATCAGTTCGATTAAATAAAGCTGAACAAAACTGGAATGAGTGTAGCTTAATTATCCAGGAAAACTTGCTCCCCTATTAATTGTTGCTGACTAAAAGATAAAGTACTGGAAGTTTCCCACTAGGGATCTGATCCAAAGTCTGTTCAAGCCAATAGAAAACTTTCCATTGACTTCAATGGACTTTAGAAGAGGCCATATATTCCCAGCCCAATTTGGAAATGTCCAGACTTCTCCGAGTGAACCTGGATCCAATTTCCCAGTGAATTGTGTGTGTGTGTGGGGGGGGGCGTGGGGGGGGGATTTTGAGTGAGCCTGGTACTATTCATGGTTTTGAATAGAAACCAGGTGATATTCAGTGATTTTGACCCCTATCCAGATAAAACTCAGTGACTTTGGATGAGTTTTGTGTTTTGGATGAGTTTTGTGTTTTGGGGATTGAAGCAAAACATAAGCGGTGTAAAGGCATTAAAAAAATACCAAGAAATGGTTCAGCTTTCTAATTCATCTTATGACTAACTCCTGTGCACCATCATATTTTGCAGAGCTCCGCAAGAAACAGTAACTTGGATCAACTCAAATTGGAACCTCCTGCTTCTCCACAGATCTTTAGACAAACACTTTTTCAAACCATTGTGTCCTTTGGTTCCCTTTAAGAAAAAAAAACATCTTTGGAGGTTTCAGCAATTGTTTACACAAGTTTTCTCTTTCTAACTCACCTCATCAGTTCACTGCAGGTGACCTGAGCAATGCGTTAACCTGTAAATCATATAGATACCTCCCACGGAGACCTGGTCATATGTTCTTGAGAGCTGGTGCTTTGCACAAGCATGAGGAGTCTCTTCTTTCCACTTATTTCCTCCCCTTTCCCCCCACAATCAGCAAATCATGGTTGTTGAAAATATGGCCAATCAGTGCAACTTGCATTATTGTGGGCCTGGTCCTAAATATTCCTTAATGCATATTCAAGAAATCATATATAATAATTTATATACTTATATGTCAGTGGCATGCAGTTATACCACTATGGCATTTAATCTTATCACATCTCACAAGCTAAGCAGGGATAGAGTTATAAAAGCACGGAAAGGGGGCCTCAAGAGGTTATCTAGTTCATTCCCCATGCTGAGGAAGGATTAAGTATTCCTAGACATCCCTGAGAGTTGTTTATCTAACCTGCTCCCTAGTGATGGGGATTCCACAGTCTCCCTAGGTAACCTGTTTCAGTCCTTAACTAACCTTATAGTTATAAAGTTTTTCCTAATATCCAACTAAACCTCCCTTGCTGCAAACCAAGCCAATTACTTTTCCCCTATCCCTAGTGGACTTGGAGAACAATTGATCACTGTTCTCTTTAGAACAACTTCTTACATATTTGAAGACAGTTTTCATGTATTCCGTCATTCTTCTCTTCTCTAGATGAAACATAACAAATTCTTTCAACCTTTCCTCATAGGTCATATTTTCTAAACCTCTTATCATTTTTGTTGCTTTCCTCTGGACTCTCTCCAATTGGTCCATACCTCTCTTAAAGTAAGGTGTCCAAAAACAGACACAGTACTCCAGCTGAAGCCTCCACAGTGCAGAGGGACGAGAGACCTCCAAGGAGTAACTTACAATGCTCCTGTAAGTGGATGTCGGTATTTCTGTATGTGGAATTCCTCCCTAAGTCTGTACTCAGCACATTCTCCAGGGATATTATAATGCTGAAAGGTCCCCCTGACCACCTGTAGTTATTATGTATCCCATTTGCTATCACATATTCTGGCCTTCTCTGTCTCTCAGAGGTGCAACACCTTGGAACTGTACACCCGCGTCCCCATCAGCTGTATTTTCACATTGCCTCAATGCTGCTTCATTTAGGGGAAGGATGGTCTTGTAGTTGACACCAGAGTGGGATTCAGGAGATCTGCAGTCAATTCCCAGCAGTACCACAGACTCCCTGTGTGATGTTCGGCAAGTCACTTAATTTCTCTGTGCCTTAGTTCCCCACCTCAATATTTCCTTTCTCCCTCTGGTTGTCTGTCATATCGATCTAGACAGCAAGTACTTTGGGGGTAGAATTCATATCTTGTGCTGTATTTCTGTACCATCTATCACAATGTGGCACTGGTCTTAGGTGGGTCTACTAGACATCACTATAATATCAATAAATAACAATAACATTGAATTTTGGTGGTTCAGTCCTGCTTTGTTGGCGGGGGGGAGAGAGAAGGGAAATGTAATTCCCAGGGCTGTTAACTCCTGCTTTCTCCAACAAGGACAGCTCCACACAATGGTCAGAATGGGATCTCCTATATCTTCTGTTATCCAAGAGCTGTCTTGCTCTGAGTGCGATGTGGCATGAACTGCCATTTTGAAAGTGATAAAAATGGCCGGCACACCAGGCATTCCAAAAGGCTTAGGCCAGGTGGGAGTAGTCTGCTGTTAGCACTCAAGCCCTTCTCTTTCCCCAGGCTGGCATTAAAAATGAAGTAATGTCTCAGACCAAGGAGTATTCCCACACACTGGGTAACATATAGTTTGGAAATTAAGAAGCGGCGCTGTGGTAGTAGAAGGGAGAACTTAAATAGCATTTTATCATGTAGCTGATTTTGATGATGCAATGTAACCATACAGTGTTTCTAGCTGTGGGCATCTACAAATGCACTGCTAGAGCAGAATTGATAATGTATAGGTTGCATTATTAGGCACGGTAAAGTGTAAGTTGCTTTCAGGACTTCCACCTTTCCTTGCCACTACTCATAAATAAAGATCTAATCTAAAATATTGTGCACTATTCTAGTGCTCATTCAATTGAGGCAGAAGATCATAGGAGACATATAGCGAAAGAGGATCAAAGAGATCGCCTGCAATCTATCATATTATTAGGTCACCTTGTATTTTTAAAGATATAAGCATATAAGGAAATGACATAGGAGATTCCAAACTTTTCTGGTTCAAACCATGAACCCCTCCATTATGCAAAAGAGTTTGGTGATAATCCAGTATGAATCACTATTCAAGGTCTGTTGAGCATAAATAAATGTCATCCTTACAAACTGGTCCCCCTTTTTCTCCCTTTTCTATTGATCTGCTCCAGTCTCCTACTCTTGTGTTTCCTGAACTCTGCTGGTTTAATTCAGTCATTTTAATATCCCGGGCACTAAAAAGAATAGAAGCAGGAATCAGGTTTGTGCTGTTAGATTGATAAACAGATGCTAAGCCGATGTGACACAGATGCTACTGCTGAGCCAGGAAAAACAGGTCAAGGTTATTAGGAGAAAGTGCAGTACTGTCTCATAGCTGTAAGCAAAAAGTCCCCACATGGAGCCAGCTCTCTCTCTCTCTCTCTCTCTCTCTCTCTCTCTCAATTGTCTGGTGGCAAAGGATAGCAGTTCACATCTCAGGAACTTTTTTTTTTTTAATTAATCACTACAAAAGAAGGAATCATTTAAAATGTTACACACACACTGCATTATATTTACAACACAGTTTATAAGCAACAGATGCAGCACATTACATGTCTGGATGACAATGATTATAGGCCCAGATTGTCTCCTACAGGATAAAATAGTACCAAGGGACAAAAAAAAAAAAAAAAAAAAAAGGATTCCAAAGCAGGAAAGGGTAAACTGCAGCCTGTCAAATCTGTGGAAATGTTGGGTGAATTTCTTTTGCCTGTATTGTATAGGAAGTCAGAATGGATGATCAGAATGGTCGCTTCTGGCCCTAAACATCTATGAAGCTGTGACATTTACAATGTGAACAGAAAGTCATGTGAATGTGGTTTTAGTACCACGTAAAGAAGGTATAATCTTTACCTAAGGGTGGCTGCATTGCCCAGTGCATAGAGCACTGGATTGGGTCTCAAGAGATGTGGAATCTATTTCCCGCTCCGCCACTGGCCTGCTGGGCGACCTTGGGAAAGTCACTTTCCCCTCCCTGTGCCTCAATTTGCCCATCTGTAAAATGACGGTAATGATACTGGCCTCTGTTGCAAAGCACTTTGATCTCTACTGATGAAAAGCTCTTGATAAGAGCTAGGTCTTGTTAAAGAGCCCTTATTTGCTGCTCCTTTTGACCCAGCATGCAGAAAAAATATAATAATTGTGTCACATGTGAAAAATCTCTGACAGACAGCATTTAGATGATGAGCTGCAGTGTTGTTCAATGGATAGGACCTGGGACTGGAAGTGAGGCGGATTAGTCAGTTCTCAAATGGCAGATGCTACATTTTCCACATGACCTCTGCCCAGAATAGATTCTGCTTTGGCACTGAGGAAGGGTTGTGTAGTGAAGGAGGATGTTGCCTGTAGGAGCCCTGCCTCATTTGTTGCTGAAGTTGAAAGGTATGCAATGAATGAGGCAGGGAAATGCAGGAAGAAGAAGGATGGCCTCATGGTTAAGGCAGTTGAATGCTGCCTTGGAGAAACAGAGTCTATCCCTGCCTCTGCCACAGAGTTCCTCTGTGATGCTGGGCAAGTCATATTAAACCAGACTTTTCACTCATGGCCACTAATTGCATGTTCCTCATTTTCTGGGTACTTCACTTTGAAACACTGGGGGTCTGATTTGCAAAAGTGCGGAGCATCCACAACTGTAACTGAGGTCAATGGGAGCTGGGCCTTGTACATAAAGTGCTCTGAAAAACCAGGCGCTAGGCGTCTCAATATGGGCACCCAAAATTAGTTGTCATCTTTGGCTTTAATGTCTGTGCCTCATTTCCCCATGTGTATAATGGGGATAACAACACCCCCTCACCTCCTTGGAGTGTTGTGAAAGAGCACCATAGAAAAAACATGAATAAATTAATAATTCTGTATTTCAGTAAAGGGTATGAATAGTGTGTAGTAAATAATGCACGGGCTGCACACTGAATAATGAGGATCAAAAGAAATTGTTAGAAGAAGAATGAGCAGGTTGACCCAGAGGCAGATTTATGGGCTTCTTTATTGCGATACTTGTTCCCCTCGACCCAATTGTCGAGTAAGCACTGGATTAGTTACAACACACTCTTTTGAGCTAAGTTATTATGTAAACACCTACATCCGTTACAGCACCTCAAAACCCCTTATTAAGTAAGTGAAACACCCATACTATTAGCATACCCACCCCTATCTATTGTTCACAGCATTCCGCATGTTATACAGGCATTTTTACCTTGAAAATACATTTCTTTGCAGTAATTTGTTGCTACAAATTCAGTGGTTCTCAGGGGAGGGAGGAAGGGGCCATGACCCAGGGCTCGCTTGTGTAGCTTGGAAAGAAGGGAGGGGGAGATAACACTTCTTTTACACAAAGGGTATTTTTTAGATAACTACATTTCTTACGCAGCTGCAAGGCTAATCAATTTTCAACAAGCAACAGGGAAGGGAAAAAGATGGCAACTTATTTATTAAACAAAGAAACACTGCTTACCTGTGACTTATCCCTAACACCATGTCAGCACACCAGCCGCTTCCCAAGTCTTTACTTAACCCTAACATCTCCCAGCAGAAATATTGAAGAGTCCATATGGTGAGCACCATCCATCCTGTGCAGTGAATGAATCAGGAAAAAATAGTATTTGATCATGTAATTAAAGACTGTATCATAATCCATAGGTACAAGGGGGCCAAATGAAGGCGCACCAACCACCATAATTCTAGCATTTCCTAACTTTTGAGTGCTTACCATTTCATCCTTAACATACTTTCAAAAATTTGGGTGTAGTATATATGAAATAATAACAGACATGATAAAGTGCAAGAAGATCTATCTATCTCCTCTTGCATTGTACCATTTCTAATAATGCAATCCATATATTATCACTGCGGCTGTACCAGTGCATTCTTGGAATGGTAAATGACTTGATGCCCATGTTCCTGGAAACACTGTTGTGGTTATATTCAGTCATAAAAATCAGCTACATAATAAAATGAGCTAGGATTGTAATTTTGTCATATTTCAGAGTCAAATCTATCCCAGAGATGATTAATAGGTTCATAGAGTTTAAGGCTATACAAGACCATTATGGACATCTAATCTGACCCCCAGTGTATCACAGGCTGCTAAATTTCACCCAGTTACCTCCTGAACTGAACCCAATAATATGTGTTTGACTAAAGCATAACTTGTGTTTTGCCAAAGCAGATCCTCCAGAATGGCATCCAGTCTTGATTTGAAGACATCAAGAGACGGACAATCCACCATTTCCCTTGGTAGTTTGTTCCAACTTCACCATTAAAGAAATTTGTCTAATTTTACATTTGAAGTTGTCTGGCTTCCGCATCCAGCCATTGGTACTTACATGCTTTTCTCTGCTAGATTAAAGAGCCCTTTAGTGCCTGGTATTTTCTCTCCATGAAGGTGCTTAGACACTGTAATCAAGTCACCTCTCAGTCTTCTTTTTGATAAACTGAACACATTGAGCTCTTTAAGCCCCTCACTGGAAGGCATTTCTTCAGCCCTCAAATTATTTTTGCGACTCCGTTCTGCACCCTCTCCAATTTCACTACACACTTTCTAAAATCTGGACACCAAAGCTAGATGAAGCATTCCAGGACCAGTCTCAACAATGCCAAATACAGAGGTAAAATCATCTTCCTACTCCCATTCACTACTTCCCTGTTTATACATCCAAGGACCACATTAGATCTTTATGCCACAGCATTGCATAGGGAGCTTATGTGAAGTTGCTTGTCCACTATAAAACCTAAAACCTTTTCAGAGTCACTGCTTTCCAGGATGCCATCTCCCATTCTATAGGTTTCCCAAAGAGCAATGACCCAACTCTGCTGCACTCCTATGTATGGAGTAGAAAACTGAAATCTCCTTTTAGATCCTTTTCCTATATGGTGGTTTGAAGATAACATACTGAACTCCAAGGATCTGACTTTGATCATCCCTCCTTTTTGGAAGGTCACATTCACCTTTTCTATACTGCATTTATAAAAGAGAGCCAACCTGGCAGAGTTTCTTAAAGCCACCCTTATCTGTCCAACCATGGAAACATAAGGTTATATCTTTTTAGCAGAGATGATTGGAAAATAGGCTTTTTTTTCATTAAAAATTTTACTTTTCAGAGAAAAATCAAAAACTGAAATATTTCAGATAAAAACTGACATATTTTGCTTCAGAAATGTTGCCGTGGATCATCATGAGATTGTTAGTTTGGGTGCCTCATGCTCCCATTCTCCAGTGTAGTCTGGGATTCCTGGTCAGACTACCTTTCCCATGATGCACCATGGCCTACCCTCAGGGTGAAGCAAGGTTGTTGCATCATGGGGGTCCCAGGCCATGGTGCATCATGGGAGATGTCATCTGGCTGGGGAGACCAGCACAAAGAAGAAACGAGAAATTCAAATACAACTCCCATGAGGCACCACAGGAGAATATTTGAATCAAAATTGTTTGGTTTTCATACAAAATATTTTGGTTGTGGACAAAATATTTTAGTTTTCAGGCATTTTTTTGGTACAAAAATGATTTTTTTTCCCCACAGAAGGCAGACCGCTTTTGCAAAAGAAAAAAAATTTTTTAGTCAAAACCACAATTTTCTGTTGAAAAACAGTTTTGATGGATTTTTTTTTGACCCACTCTACTTTTTAGGTTTAACACATTCCCTTTGAAAGGGATGGGTATAAATTGCAACTGTGTACTATTCAGGATAACTGAATGCTAAAAAGTAATCCATCAATATTTGTGAAACAATAAACACCTAGGACCAAATCCTGAGATACTTATTCAGTTTTTTTACTCACATTGGCTTGAAGTCAACACGATTCTGTGTGGACCCAATTGTCCACACAGGTAGGTCTTTTCGCAGGACTGGGGCTTTAGCCTGGCAATGAGGCTTTGACATGTCAGCTTCCTGTGTCAGTCAGAGCTTTTTAGAATCTTAAAGTGGCTAGATTTGAGTTCAGATGTAGGAACGGGGGAAGGTTCTGGAGGGGGCAGGGGGGAAATGGTGAGCAATCGTATATGTTCCACAGCATTTTCCCCATCCCTACCAGAGAGTTACAATCATTGCCTCTGAAAAATGTGGCATGCAATTTTCCTACCTGTCATTTTCAGAGGCCAGCTCAATTACATCATTGCTGTTCTAATATGATAGGTCAGCCATTTCAAGTTCATTGTTAAACAAGTCCAGAAATAACTTCTCGGACCCAAAGCCCTGAAATGAGGTTGCCAGACAAATAAATAAATAAATAAATAATTCTTATATTACTGTTGCCATCTTAACAATCTCCAAAAATAGGGTGAACACTCAGCAAGTGTGAAAAATCAGGTCAGGGATAGGGGGTAATAGGTGCCTATATAAGAAAAAGCCCCAAATATCAGGATTGTCCATATGAAAACGGGACATCTGGTCACCCTATCCAAAAGTCTCAATAATAACAAGCAGAATGACCTCAACAATGTTATTGTAAGAGCACAATAATACAAACTGCTTTTCTCGTTTCATTATTTTATTATTTCACCTATTCCCCGCCCCCCACCACAAAAAGCAGCAGGATCTACAACACAAACCCCTCAAGTGCAGACCTTTAGTTTTAACTCTTGCAGCAGCGTGATTCCATGGGCATTCAGCAATTTCGCTGCAGAGCCACTTAACGAACAAATTAACAAACAGGTTAGATGAAAACACAACAGCCGTTAATCAGCTTTTACAAGGTCACACGTCTAACTTGAACTGTAAAAAATACTTCATTAGTAGCTTCTCATTTGTGTTTACAAACATGGCTTTTCTCCAGATTTAGGGTTTTCCACTTTGGAGAGTTCTAGGAGAATCAAGCCAGTTAATAAATGCTTGAAGTCCCTAGTTCTTTACTGAGAGACCCCTCCAGAGCCTATTAACACCAGTTTTATGGAAAACAGAGTCGGTAGCCATCTCCGCCATGTGTTGGCACTCTCTAAAAGCCTGTTAATGCTTTGTGTTTCAGGGCATAACAAAGCAAGGCATTCCTAAAAGAGCCTGAGTTGGAGGAGGCGGGTGGGGGGGAAATCGCTGGAAAGGGGTTGACAGGAAAACAAACTCCTGGTCTACATTTAAAAGTTTTGCCAGCATAGCTGTGTCAGGAATGTGGAGAAAATCACAGCCCTGACCGATATAGCTGTGTCAGCAAAAGCCCTAGTGTAGACATAGAAGCTGGGAATAGGCATCAGGGGATGGATCACTTGATGATTACCTGTTCTGTTCATTCCCTCTGAAGCACCTGGCATTGGCCACTGTTGGAAGACAGGATACTGGGCTAGATGGACCTTTGGTCTGACCCAGTATGGCCGTTCTTATGTTCTTTAGTTATACGGGCAAAACAATCTTTTTGCTGGTATAACTTATTTTGTTCAGGGGAATGGTATCAGCTGCATGAGCAAAATGACTCTTCTGACGGTATAAGCTTCATCTCCATATAGGAGGGTTTGCCTTTCTAGTGTAGAAAAGAGGAGATGTTGCTGGCATAGCTATTCTGACAAATCCTTTCTAAAGTGGACAGGGTCTCAATTCCTGAATTCAAAATCCTTGCAAAGAATTATATGAGAAACTGCTTATAGGGCCTGGTCCACATTCCACTGAAGTCACTATAATTAAATAGGCTTTCGATCGGGCCTTTAGTGAACTCAGGTGCAATGAAACTCCATTTATACTAAAGCCATGTGACAGCTGCTATTTCAATGCATAACAATGTGCCACTTACAATTCTGGTTGCAGGGAAACATCAACTTAAAGTGGAAGTATTTCATGAAAAAAGGGCTATACTATCTCAATGTGCAGGGTGCACTAACTGTTTTAAAACACATGTACAAATAAATATCTTCGATAGCTGCGATTTTCAAAAGAGTTGGGTGCCTAACTCCCTTGCACTCCTTTGAAAATCCCAGCCCTGGGCAGCAAAATATATATTGGGCCAGATCTTTAGGTGGTGTACATTGGCCCATCTCCATTGCCTTCAGCAAGAAGTGACACTGATTTACACCAGCTGAGGATCTGTCCCACTGAATATACTTCCCATAGGAACTACTAAACATCCACACACCTATTTGCATTCTTAACAGTGAGATCTACAGTATTATAGTGGATGCTGAGAAGTATCACGTGAGTAATTTAAAACTGGGCATGCCATAACAATGAAGAATATTTATCTGTCGTAGGTACTTTTCTGTCTCCCATCACCATGGTATCTGAACGCCTCAGAATTTTTAATGCCTTTATCCTCACAACATTCCTAGGAGGTGGGGAAGAGCTCTTGTCCACATTTTACTGATGAGGAACTGAAGCCCAGAGAAGCTAAGTGACTTGCTCAGGGTCACCCAGGACTGATTCACAGCAGAACTAAGCAATAATAGTAAAAAGAGAAATAGCTCCACATTGACAGGGAATATGGACCGTATGTTTATTTCTTCTGGTCTATGTGAAATGCAGGGGCTCAGTCCTGCTCCCATTGACATCCATAGGAGTTTGCCATGAACGTAACTGGCAGAAGAATTGTGCTTGTGGACAGCTGCATTTTTTCATCCTCAATTCCTATATCTTTGTGCCCTGGCTAGAGGTAAATGATTTTTTTCTCCATAAATATTATCTGAGTTCCAAAGCCATTTTCAATGTGAGCATATTCACAACCCTTTTGTGTTTGCTTTCCATGAACATTTGCATGCGTGTCCTTTCACTAGGACAGAGACAAAAAGTTAATTTCAAGCTTGAATGTTCTAATACTCACTATGGGCAAATTTCAAATTGTATATTTTATTCTAAAATTCTCACTTTACAATGTGTTGCCTAGTTATGTAAATTATTCAGCTGGCACATAGAAACAATGTTGTATGACACATAATGAGTCAAGAGAGCACTGTGTTCGAATTGTACCTTCGGTGGCAATGTTTGCAATTTCTGTTGTGCATAAGACATCCAGTTGGGAAACAGAAATAATACAGTTACAAGAATGCTCTATGTCTGTATATGTACCAATAGTTTTGCTACTATACAAGCTGCCAGTAGATGGTTCCCAAGGATATGTAACATGGTTCCTGGGTTTTGTAGAACCAATAAAACATGTAGTTGTTGAGGATGGCAAATGGTGTACACTGTGCAGTGTAGTATCAGAAGGAAAAGAGCTTTTTACTCCTTTAATTCTTTGTGGTGGCTGACCAGAGGCACCACTACGGGGTGACTATACAGATCAAGAATTAGCCACTGAATATCGGTTTCTGATCCTGTCACTGATGTCAAATTGCACCTTACTCCACAACTTGTCCTGCTGAGTTCAGTCGTACGACTTGCAAGGCAAGGTGCTATTTAATGTGAATATATGTTTTGGAATAAATTATTTGTGTGATATTCTCACTGCTCTCAACTGTCATGTTATAAAATACACAGGGGCAGCTTCTGTCCCTCACTGTAGGAGCTTTGTGTTGCTCCTAGTGGAGGAGGAATAGCTGGAAGAAAGGGAAAGAGGCAGGAATGCTGCTATACCCAGTTGATTCCTGGCTGCTGGAACAGCCCCTTGGGACCATAAGTAGCTGGTGCAAGATACATCATCCCTTTGGGCTACTTCAACGCATAGTAGGAACCAGCCCAGACCTTATCTGGCTCAGATACAGTACAAAGATGCTGAAAGCCCTCATTGCCCCATCCTCTCTGGTCTTGCACCAAGCACAGTTTAGCCCGACTAGAGAACCTGGCCTGCAGTGTTCTAATTTGCCTCTGAAGATTCTTGGCACCGTGGCATCATCATAAGCATCTCTGCTCATGGGGATTTATATAGAGGTGTTCATCCAAAAGAGAAGCTCTCCAGCAGGCAACTTTTGTTCTGTGCATTTTAAGAACCACGGAGGTTTTGGTTACAAGGTTAGGATGTAGCATCACCAATGACCGCTTTCCAGACACGTTGGTTTCTACTCCCTTGAGTGGGAAAACAGCACTACCCACATTCTCCAGGCATGTCTGAGCCCCTTCTCAGACAAACTCATTTAATTAGCCCACCTAATTGACTAATAAGTTACCTTGTGCCAAGGTAGAAATTCTAGTGTCCAACAAAAGCTGGTATTAGGTATTTTGGTGGAAGAGTGCGGACAACACACTGGAGTCTCTGAAAATAAATTGCCCTGTTACGATTCCTGGAAAAAGTTAAATCTGAATTTTTCAAAAATGTATCATGGGAGGATAGTTATGGGAAGGAACAGGACACGTTCAACTCTCATCGAATCTTCTAGGAAGAGTTGCTGGGCACTTGGCAGGATCAGACTTCTAGGGTAAGATTGTCACTGCTCTCCAGGGTGCTGGCACAATTTTTATAGTGGCGGTGCTGATATAGACCATATATTTGGTGTTTATTATTACTTCTTGAAGCCGAGGGTGCAGCAGCACCCCCAGAACCCCTCGTTCCTGCACCCCTGGCTACCCTTATTCTTGTGCACAATCCCTGCTGAGTTTGTGACTCTGGACATGGTGGGGAGAGTAGGGGCTGGTAAAAGAAAATTGCTCTGAGGGGTTTAACAAGGGGCCTGACCAAAACTAGACACAAGCAGACAATCTGATGTGTGAAAGGAGGTATCTGAGCTAGGCCATGAAGCCTTTGAAAGGAGGTCATTAATTACTAAAGGTCTCCTTTTCTTTAATAGACAACCCCTTGGAGGGTGGAGAAGGAAATTGTTTTACCAACCCCTATTGGGTGTAGAGATGAACTGGAGAAAACTGCCTTAAAAAGCAGGGGTAGCTGCCTAGAGCAGGAGAGACATTTCTGAAGAAGGCAAACTGACCCAGATCCAGGGGACTGATGGAGAAAAATCTGGACCCGCAAGGGGAGCTGCTACCTAGACAGCAAAGGAGGCAGACCAGAGTGATCAAAGAGGGCAATTTTACACCGACATCCCCACGGAGAAGAGAACCTCTGTAGCTTTATGGAGAGCTGCCGGAGTGAAGCAGTTCTGGCCCGAGTCAGTCTAGGGAGATGGACAGAGGTGCCCACATCCGGTGAGCCCTGGTTGCCATCAGGCTGTGGCGGGTGAACACAGTTGGGAAACGCTAAAAGACCAATGAGTTGGGAGGAGGATGAGTCAGAGCCGCAAGGAGGGGTAGTGAGTGGGAGGTGCTCTGGATCCCTCCCCGACCTCCCGGCCAGCCAGAACGGCTGCAAAGGGAGGAATACATTGTTCCACTAAAAGATGCAAAGTTCCTTGTTCCTCCCCTAGAGCAAGGGGCGGGGGGAACCAGGTATGAAATTGTGACTCAGAGGCATGTCTCGGAGGCACAATGTCTCCCAGGGCTCCTCTTGGGGCAATGCATCGAATGCAGGGGTTCTCAAACTCCATTGCATCGTGACTCCCTTGTGACAACAAAAATGACTACATGATCCCAGGAGGAGGGATCAAAGCCTGATCCCGCCCGAGCCCCACCGCCCCAGGCAGGGGGCCAAAGCCAAAACCTGAGCCTTGTCACCCAGGACTCGAGCCCTTGGACTTCAGCCCCAGGCAGTTTGGCTTGAGCTTTGGCCCCAGACGGTGGGCTCAGGCTTCGGCCCTGGGCCCCAGCAAGTCTAATGCCAGCCCTGGTGACCCCATTACAATGGGGTCAGGACCCACTTTGGGGTCCCAACCCTCAGTTTGAGAACCGCTGGTCTGATACATGATCCCAACTCAAGGCTGTGCCTAAAGTCACAATCTAACCCTAAAGAAGAAAACAAAGGTTTTATTTCCTGCTAACCCACCAAAATATAATTATCAAACAGGGAATATTTTATAGACAGCTTAAATGCATTTATTATAGTGTGGAAGGCTCATAGGATTGCCAAGCCAGAAGGGAGCAATGCCCCATAGAGTCTAATACCCTGTCCAACAGTGACCTATAGCAAATACCTCATACAGAGGTTATTGTCCTCCCTCAAACAACTACCTCGGAGACCTTTGTAAATCTCATATAAAAATGCACTAGCTACAGTATAATTACAGAAACAATGAAACACATGCGACCAAACAAAGAAAACGGCTTCCGCCCATCCCCCTGCATATTTTATATCACAGCCCTGGACGCCAGCTCAATTAGACCATGAGCGAACAGGTGGAAATGTGAGCTTGAGGCCCATTGTACTTGCAATTTTCCCATTTCATGAGTGCCACAGAACAACGTCTGCAGACTAATTGTAAGAGTTTGTGCTTGTTCCTATAATGCATCATGCTGCATTCTGATTGGCGGAGAGGTGACTGTGACTCAGCACAGAGACACACATTCAAGAGCCTTTCCATTGACTTCTATAGATGGGGACTTTCACTGGGCTTCTTCCTTTTGCCCGTCAATGCTTCTCAGGTGCTTCTTTTCTTCCCTCCCACAAACTGACCTCTAGCGTCTGCGAGCCCTAGGCCAAATTCAGAGTGATGTGTGAACCAGGGCATGATATAGGTCAGCAAGTAGATGTAGTAAGGACGTACAGGAATCGAATTGAGTTTAATTTACTGTAAACTGAACTCTGAAGGCACTGGAAATTACTCTAGTTTAGATTTATTTGAA
Organism: Macrochelys suwanniensis; assembly: GCA_033296515.1. Lineage (NCBI taxonomy): Eukaryota > Metazoa > Chordata > Testudines > Chelydridae > Macrochelys > Macrochelys suwanniensis. The sequence goes on along the minus strand of CM065777.1, from coordinate 12,190,348 downwards.
TGAGTAACAGTGTTTTTCCACCACTCAACATGTAAGTTACAGCAGCGTAGACTCACCTTCCTTTACACCTACCTATACACTTTTACCAGTGGGTAATTTACACCATCTTATATATCACCTCTGATCTCTCACTTATTTAAACACACACACACACCCCTTTATTTTAAGAAGGTAAATGATGTTTTCACACCCTTTCCTCTTGCAGTCAAACCTGGTGATACTGTGCATGCAAATAAGCTGTATTTCAGATTTAGCTATAATCTTAACTGTACAGCTGAGGTCTGTTTGATGTTCCTTAAGTGGCGGAATTGAAAGAACATTTCCCTGCTAACTGGAATAGCTACTAGTTTATTAAATCCTTGATTTGAAATCTGGCTGTCAAAGAGAGCACAGTCAGCTGACGCCGTGAAAGGCTCGCATTGTCAATTCTTGCTGAGCTTTAAAACTGGCATGAAGCATAAAGTGAAGTGACATTAAACGAACTGACAATCTGAGGTTTCCTGTGTAAACCTCCAGGAAATAATAACTTGGGTTTGCAATGTAAAAAGATGACTTAGAGTAAAAGAGAAAAAAAAATCAGTAAAAAAGGAGAAATTGAGAATTGTTATAAAAATGAGCGTGGAATAGACTGGGGGAGGATTCCTTTCTCCTCTCCCCGCTCCTCACCCCAATGTAATGATTGCAAAACTAAGGTGACGGGAAAGATTTATGAGGAACATTTTTAAAGGTGGGTTCGCCATGTGTGCAGAGCAGGCATTGTCCGAAGGGCCTGTGGCACTTGCGCTTTGTATAAAATGACAAAATGTGACTATTGCTAGAATAAACAGCACAGAATAGGCTGGTATTAGCTACAATAAGTGAAATAGGAAATTGTGACATGGTCATGCACTGTTGCTTAGATGCAGTGTCTAAGTGGACACACACTTAACCCCTTAGCATCTCAGGCCTCATTTACACAGCAGCTTGCACTAGGTTAATTAAACCAGTTTAGTTAAACCTGTGCAAACCCATGTGTGGATACTCATATTTTGGTTTACTAGTGGCTTATTTTGATTTAACTTAAACCCATTCCTAATCAAGTAAAACTAAACTGTAATAAACCTGGTTTAAACCACACTAAGAGTGTCTGTACACAGGTTTACACCAGTTTGACTAAAAACATTTAAAATCACACCTTAAATTAAACTGATGTAACTCTCATTCAGGCATCTGGAAATTTCACCATGTGTAAAATGGGGATAATAATATTTACCTATCTCACAGGAGAATTATAACGAGTAATTAACTGGTGTTTGCTTAGCACTTATATGATGTAAAGTTCTATATAAATTCTGTGTATTACATAATCTACTAATAAGTTTAGAGAAAGCAGTTTTTAAGATATATGCTTAACAAGAAATGTTGGAAGACTAAAAAAAAAAGTGAATATACAGTTTTTCAAAGGCAGATATTTCAAAAGTGGTCTGTCTAATTAATCTGAAATTTATCCCCCAGATTCTCCTCTGGCTAAAAAGACAGCTATAAGGACAAAATATGGCTTATTTTCAGGATGGTAACAGAAATTGGTGTTTTGTATCTTGATTCTGCCAAGACTTACACATGTGATTAGCTTTACACATGTGAGCAGTTCAACTGAGCTAATTCAAAGCAAAAGGAGGCTTAATTTTATTCATGCAGGTAGACCCACTGAAATCAACATGACTACTAATATGTACACATTTAAGTATGCGTGTAAATCAGTAGCGTAGCCAGTGGGGGAGCAGGGGGAGCGGCTGCTCCCCCTTGAGCACAAGCAGCGGAAGCGAAGCCTTTTTTTAGCAGCACTAAAAAAAGGCGCCGCTGCTTTTTAAGCACCGCTTCTTGCACTCACCTGGCGGCGCTCCGGGTCTTCGGTGGCATTTCGGCGGCGGGTACCACTGAAGACCCGGAGTGAGCCGCCGAAGTGCCGCCGAAGACACGGAGCGCCGCCGGGTGAGTACAGGGGGAGGCGCCTTTTTATAGTGCTGCTCCCCCTGCGCTCCGGACCTGGCTGCGCTACTGGTGTAAATCTCCAGAATTCGGGCCTATAAGCCTCAATTCATGAAAGTCCTGAGAGCCTCTTATGAGGGGCTAACTAAGCATCTTGTAGAAATGGTCCCTATGGACTTGGTCCCTAACCCACTGAAGTCAATGAGTCTTTTTCCATTGACTTCAGAGGGCTTTGATTAGGCCCCGGATTGTGGATTCTTTATTACGGCTTTGTAATATTGCCAAAGATTTATGTCTTGGAATTGCCTTAGATTTTTTTTTTTAAGTAGAAAGCACGATGGTTAAGTGCTTATTTAAGTAAAAATGGTGGAATGAATTTTGTTTGTAACAAGTAGGTCTTCATCCATTACCAGTACTGGATTGATTCGGAGCTGAATTTCACAACTGGACTCATCTGTTTCAAGCTTGGTCAGTACCATATAATGACTGTCTGGTATATTCCAGGTAAGAGCAATCGAGGTAGGTTTTCTAATGCTACCAAAGCGTCATCTATTCTATGAGGTATTGTAGCCAGTAGATTTCTCCTCTTTAGTGGATAGAACACTGCACTGGGACTTAAGAGGTCCGGGTTTTATTCCTGACTCTACCATTGACATGCTAGGTGATCTTGGACAAGTAACTTCACCTCTTACCTCAGTTTTCTCATCTGTAAAATGGGAATAATGGTGCTGACCTTTCCTTTGAGATCTACTGATGTAAAGCACTATATAAGAGCTAGTTATTTTTCTGAACCAGATGTACATTTTTTTTCAATAACTTTGGCAACGCATTCATTCAAATCCTTTCCTACTTAGCGTCAAGCTGTCATGCAATATAACAAAGTTGTCAGCTTTTTCCTCCAGAAAATGTACCCCACCCCTAGTAGCATTTTTAGTGCATGAGTCAGGTCTTTATGTTCTTGCTCAAAAGTGTGGTTCAAGATTGTCAAACTCATTTCAAACAAAATCCACATGCCTGAACCAGCTTCTAGCGGTGGCCTCAGAGACACTGCAGTCCATCCTGCGTTCATCTGCATTCTTGCTTTCAGAGCATTCGATTGAATCACATCTCCTTTTTTTTAATCCACTTTTTTTGGTCTTTTATAAATTCACATTGGACAATGAACCGAAAGATGTTTCATCACACCTTGAGCCACAGATTGTAGAAGTGAGATAGAACTTTATTTGTGTTCATGATAGTACACATGTGGGAACAAAAAGGGCAGGAAGGATTAATTATTTGCTATTGTCATTATGGTAGCACCCAAGACCCAACCAATATCAGGGCTCAATTATATTAAGCACTGTACACACGCAGAGTAAGAGACAGTCTTTGCCCTTAATAAACAAAATATACAAAAGGAGAAAGGAAGAATTAGTATTGCCTTTGGGGAATTGAAGCACAGAGAGATTAATTGACTTGCCCATGGCTAGACAGGTTGCTTGTGGCAGAGTCAGAAATTAAACCCATGTCTCCTGAGTCCCAGTCCAGTGTTTAACCAAAAAGCCATTGTTATATGGGTGGATATATATCTAACATTTAACCAGACTATGTGAACTGCTTGGGTTAAATTTTCAAAGTGACCTCAATTTGGTCTTCATTTGAGCATGTGCAAAATCAGCGTGCACCCAATGTTTGCACATTATGGTTTGACCCATAAAATGGAGAAAATTTGAACACAGGAACCTCCTTTGTGCTTAGTTTGCATCTGAAAATTATCTTCCATTTGTAAATTCTACTGTTCGGTGTTAGAGGCCACAGTTTTCCCCATGCAAAACTGGCCAGGAAATTTGGTGCAAAGTGGCCTCCCCACTTACCCCCAAGATTTCTTGCAGACCTTCTTCTGGATTTAGCTGAAAATACAGCCCCTATTTTGTATGATATATTGGTGGTTTTATTTCTCGTAATAGGCCTGGCCGTGAACTGCAAGTGAAAAAACCCATGTCTGAACACATAGGAATCTTAATTAACTTTGTTTTGAGATCAGTTCTAGATATGGATAGCTGCATAGGGAGGAGAAGAGATGTTGGGTAGGATCAATGGACCTATGCCAGTTCACACCAGCTGAAGATTTGGCTCCTATCCCCAACTGTTCACCTACCTCTAGTTGTATATAGAAGATTTCTGTAAAGACTGTTGACAATCTTAAGTATAAAAATATGACCTATCTGCACTTCATTGTACCTGAGTTCCCTTCCAAGGCAGCTGGACAAATGGTCGTGCTTTAATCTTGATGTCACTGATAAAAGAACATAGTGTTTAGGGTATGTCTCTGAAAGTCAGATTATAGGGAGGAGAGCTACCGTTAGCACATTGCCCTGATTTTAATTTAGCATACTTTCTACCTCTAACTTCAAAACAAGATGTCTTGGTGGGTGGAGGAGGGAAACAGTATATTACTCACCTACTGCTATGAAACAGTAGCGCCGATAAACTTGGCAGTGGTTCTGAAAGGAGTCACGTGATTAACCCTTCAGGCTAAGAGGTAGAAGAAACGGATAATTTCACACAAAATCAGCAACTGAAGGAGAATTATAGTTAGTTAGAAACAAACACACACATATTAGTCCATATAGGTCATGGGCAATTCAGGTGGATTGGTACACACAGACAAAGAATAAGTAACATGCAATCGTCATAGATTAGTGTTATTTATTTCTTACATCCTTTTCACACGGGATGGAAACCATACTGTTCCATCCCTTTCTGTTATTAGCTGCTGCTTCATTCTGCTCTGTGCTCTACTGTTCTGCCACCCCTGCTAAGGGTTCTTCTTAAGGTTTCTCTTGGGCACAGTAGCGTAGCCGGGGGGGAGCAGGGGGAGCGGCCGCTCCCCCTTGAGCAGAAGCGGCAGAAGCGGCGCCTTTTTTTAGCAGCACTAAAAAAAGGCGCCGCTTCTTTTTAAGCGCCTCTTCTTACACTCACCCGGCGGCGCTCCGGGTCTTCGGCGGCATTTCGGCGGCGGGTACCACCGAAGACCCGGAGTGAGCCACCGAAGTGCCACCGAAGACCAGGAGCGCCGCCGGGTGAGTACAGGGGGAGGCGCCTTTTTATAGCGCCGCTCCCCCTGCGCTCCAGACCTGGCTGCGCTACTGCTTGGGCATCCTCATTTCCTTACATGAGTTGCTTCACATTTAACAGCTTCATGCAGGATTCTGTATGTTAGCATCTGGAGTGCATGCCACAAATGTGTCCAACGCTTCCTTCCACATCTAGTGGAAGCAGGCTGCTAGTTGGTAATTTCTTGGCTCTCCTTGTTGGTAATAAAGTCTCTCCATCCAAAGTCCAGAATCTTTTGTTGGCATTTATTTTCAAAGGCATCTAGTTTCCTATCCAACTATAATTTTGTAACGACTCATTTATTTAACTTTTTACCTAATTTTCTGTTTGCAAATTGTCTGTGAAAATATTGCATTTAAATTTTTTTTTGCTAAAAGTAAACAACCTGGAATGTCTGAATATTCCTCATTTTGGGGCTAATTCTTAAGTAACTTGGTGCATACATTTGAAATATGCTCTCTTCTGATTGGACACCTATGTTACTTGGCATATTTCTGGTCACTTATTGGGGGAGTGGAGTGTGTCTCAGAATCAGATTGCTGATGTGAATGCTTGTGATGATGCACAAATATTTTCTAGTATCTACTTTAGGTTTCCTCTAGTAAATTCACTCAACAGAATATTCATGGAAAGCAAACACAAAATGGGTGTAATCTTAGTCTTCATTTAAACATTCAAAAGACTTATCTCTTCCTCCCCTCCCCCCTCTCCCTTTCACCTAGCTCATTCTGTTTTGTTTTGTTTTTTACCTTCTGGAGAACAAAATGCACCCTCATACACTATAAAATGGCTGCAATAGATCATTTATTGGAAAATACATTTGACTCAACTTACATGGGACATAAACACAAAGCTAAATATAAGTGTATGCCTAAGAATTGCGCTGAATAAGTATTTTTTCCCAAAAGGGGGCCTGTAGGACTGGCTGTCCTGATTTTGCCCTCATGAAAGACATGCCACAGAGGAACCTGACAACCCAGGGTTCTCAAATGGAGGGAGGATTCTATATCGCCCTACTCCTGAAACTGACTCAATGGGGCTCTGCAGAATCACTGGGGTCTGCCTATGCAGAGTCATAGTGAATTTTTTAAGATGACTCTTGTAACAGAGACATTTCCTTTCCCCAGAGAAATGCTGTTCTACTAAGCCATGTGTGAATAAACAAAAAGAACCTGAGTCCCTTAATCCTGTTGATTCCTGTTTCTTTTGATATTTCCATACTTCCGGCATGCCAGGCCAGTTGAAGGAAGTTCAGCTCAGAGTACACAGGATTGTTGAGGACCAAAAAAGATTTGTGAATTTCCCCCTGCTGTTTAGAGATCAATGTTCAGAAGAACAGCTAATCATCTGTTAACCACACTGTATACCTTTCAGGGAGTCTGTGAACTGCGAAGAAGAAGGGAAACAGCAAAGGGGGCAGTTGGGGAATATAGATAATGAGGATAATGTAGAAATATTCTGTTATTATTAATTGCAGCCTCCAACAGACAAGACAGGAGAAATGCAGGGATGGGGAGTTAAATATTGTCGCATTTCTTGGATTTGATTATATCAATAACAGCACAGGGCTGTATATATTGCCCTTAATCCATTCATACAGGGTCAAGGGATGTCAACGGGTGAAATTCATCAGTCCAAGTTCTATGCACCACTTAATGACCTATTCCGAAGCCATAAGTGCTGCCCAGGCCTCATGTTGGCCTTCTGCACAGGAATGAATTTCACCCATTGAGAATAATGCCCAAGTATTAAGAGTAGGGGATGTGTCTTCATTGTTGTGGATGATGGCCTTAAACATATTTCATTTAAGCAAAATTTCTGTTTAAAGTTAACAGGTTAACTCTTTATGTAATCTTATTAAAACTGTGAGTTTATGTCCTAAAAACAATTGCTTGTTTTTAACACTGTTGTCTATATGTAGTCTAACCTCTTTGTTAAAAATAAATGAATAAATACAAATAAGGCAGTTCATCTGAACCATGGTTGTAACTCTAGTTTCTGCATTGACCTTCAGTACCCAGATTTGTATGTATTACATCTAGAGGCCTCAACTGAGAGAAGAGCCCCAATGTGGTAGGCACTGCACACAGAGAGAGAAAGATACAGTCCTTGCTCCAAAGAGCTTACAGTTTTAATCACAAGTAAGCTAAACACTGCTCTTTCCTTTCACAAGAGTTTCGCAGTGAAATGGGGCTTTTTCACTAATGGTGCAAAATTGTCTGAAAGTTTGGTCATGGAATTTTTGAAAGAAATATGTTGCAAAGCTGGAGAAAGTTTCCTTAATAAAAGCAAAATAAAATGATTTTTAATAGAATGCCTTGCAGTCTGTTAGGTGCCACTTCTAAGCTCTCTCTTCCCTCCCTACTACTCATTCTTCCATACATCTAGTCATCCGCTGGGATGGGAATAAGAAAATCTTCATACAAAACATCAAATCCACCATTGGTTCGTACAGCTGTTAATGCTGTGTGAGGGCAGAGGGTTACATAGCTTGGTGAGGTCTCCCATAGGTCAACTAGGTATCCATACTCCAAATCTTTTGGAGATGCTCCACCGCTGGATTTTTACACAGTTTGGTTCTGCAGAGGTGATTTTCCAATGTATTTGCACTTAAGAACAAATTGCACCCAGCCCTCATACGGGTATGCAGTGAATCCCTACACAAGTCATCAGCACAAATCGAACTCAAGACTTCAGCTGTAACAATCATAAGATTCTAACACTTGACTAAAGGAATAATTCCATTCAATGGATGCTGTAGTAGACTCTTATCCTCTTGCGTGCACCAATCCCTAGGGCTGGAGAAAGACCCATGGATGCACAAGGAAGAGAGGGTGTGAAAAACATCTCTTTCCCCACTAAAGTTAAAAATCTTGGCAAATAAATCTTGTTCTGTGCTTTTAACTTTCTCGATCTTTCTTTGGCTCTTCTGCTTTTATATCCATGTCCAGGGACAGTCTCCCTCTTTTAGCTGATTATTAATAACCCAAAGGGTAGAAGTAATCATTTTTCATATTCTCTTTGCCCTTCTAATAATTTCCTGTGAAGAAACTTAATACTAATTGAAAAATTGTTTGTTCCTTTAAAAAAATAAAGCTGACTTCTACTTTTTGCCACAACAGACAACCAACCCCAATAATGATCAACTAAGTTTCCTCTTTAAAACCTTTGAAAATCTGACTTGCCCATAAAATGAACAGAGTACCATTCACTTATATGCAGCCATGAATTTACCACTGAGTTTTCAGAGCTGATGTCAGATTTGGTTTCTAAGGTTGTCCTGGGTGATTTTAATATTCACTTTGATATCCCCTTCAGATTCCCTCACATGAAAATTTATGTCTGTGCTGGAGGCTTTTTCTTTTTCTCCCCAATATATTCAGCACCAACAGTAAGGAACACATTTTAGACTTTGTGATCTCTCTAGGTTTTAATTCCAGACCAGGACAAATCTAGTAATCAGTTAAAAATATTATAAATCAAAGATCATACACTTATTACATGTACACACATCTTCTCATACTCTGTTATATTGTCTGCTGATCTTGCCATCTATTGGACCCTGCCAAACTGTCTAATCATATTTCCAGTTCACATCTAGCAACATAGGAATTGCCATATAAGAGCTCAGCAGACCAATATGATGTCTAGTCTTACATTCAGTCTCTGACCATGGCTGACGATAGAGGTTTCACAGAAAAGTGCAAAAAAAAATTACATTATTGTGCCAATATTATAACGTGATGTGAAAGCTCACCCTGAAGTCAGCTTTTGATGAGTCCACTGTCTTCATCTTTGAACATGGGGGTAGAGTTGTACATTTCTACCCTCATAAACAACAGTGGAATTTGGTCCCATCTTCACCTGTTTATAATTGCTCTATTTTGTCAATGTTTCTGGTTTACTGAAGAAGGGTAATGGAATCTGAAGGTCAGAGACTGGTGAGTGTGCAAAAATCATCTGGTCTTACAGTTCACTTTGAAATATGCAAACAGCATCTCGCCCAATATCAAAGTCTATTGAATAGGCAGCACATTTTTCTAATATCTCTTTAGGGAAACTTTGCCCTACACTTCTATTAGGTGCTATCATTCAGAGGCATAATTTCAGCTAACATTGTTATGCTGAATATACGCAGGTTTATGTTTCGATCTCAGCTGACCCTAGGGAACTAATTTCTGATTCAATTTAATGATGAGGTGACATTCAGTCTGAAATTTTTCCTGAAGTTAAACTCTGAGAAAACAGAGCTCATTTTGGTTTGCTGCTACCGCCCTCCTGAACAATGCTGCAGTCTCTTTGATGGGAACATTGTGCAGCTTGCTACCAAGCCTGCTAACCTTGGGATTGTCATTGTCCCAAACTGATAGCTCATGTGGTTACATCACCAAGACCTCATCCCCAGACCTAGCCAGATTATAGCCACTGTTATCCCCAAAGAATGCTAAGGCTTTAATTCATATCTTTACTGCATCTTGGCTGGATGACTGTAATTCATTGTTCTCAGGCTTCCCAGACAGCTTACGAGTTAAAACTTATACAGAATTTTACAGCTAAGCATATTATAAAACCAGTGTGCAGGTCTTAGTACTGGCTCCAGGTGATGTTTTATCTTCTCCATCTTAGAGGGTGTGATTCATGACTGATGCATCTCCAAAGATTTAGAGTTTTCATCAAATAACCAGAATTTTAGGAACCAAATTCATCCCTAGTGTAGATCTACTGTAGCCAGTGGAACTACACCCAGGATCCATTTGTCCCTTGATGTTTACCCACATTTTAAATGAACTAACTAAGCTGAAAGTCTTTTATGAAATGTATGAGGTTTCCTTTTTCTGCTCCTGCTGTACCTAGTCTTTCTGGAGATGTCTGAGGTAGTGGTTGGAGCACAGAACTGAAGGACCTGAGTTCTGGCTCTGACACCATTTTAGACCATGGTCTTAGGCAAATCACCCAGGCTGGGATCTACAAAAGGTTCAGATTCAGCCTAACTCCACACCTATTGAAGCAGAGTTAGGCCAACATGGGGCGCTTTGGAAAATCCCACCCTTAACCGCGTGCCTCGGTTTTCCTATCTGTAATTGGATAGTATAATGCTTGCTTGCCTACACCACAGAGGTATTTGGAAGATTAATTTTGCAGGGCAACAGTCTCAAACTTAGCTGCCTAAAGTTCAGCACCTAAATCCTTATTTAGGCATGGATGTTGTAAGGGTAAATTAATTCACGTTGGTCAGGAGTTCTATTATTATGGTGATGGGGGCCCTACAGGTACCATGTAACACAGTGAATTTGGCTCAGTGTTTATGAAGTGCTTTACGAATGTAAAACACTATAGAAGTGCAAACTATTCACAATAGTGATGACAAAATTAATAATTATTTCAATTATTAAAAAGGAAATAATCTTAAACTTATTCCACTATCAATGCTGTTTAATTACATATTGTATATTACTAGGGTGACCAAATGTCCTGATTTTATAGGGACAGTCCCAATATTTGGGGCTTTTCCTTATATAGTCACCTATTACTCGCCACCCGCTTCCCGATTTTTCACACCTGCTATCTGGTCACCCTATATATTACTAAGAACCTGATAGTTACTCATAGAGAAGGTTAAAAAAAAGCTGATGGAACATTTCTCTGCGAGAAAAATGCTGTTTCATCCAAATGGAAATATTACACAGGAATGTGTCAATTTTGATAAAATTTTCAATGGAAAAAAATTAAAATGGATTGAAATTGAAATGGGGAATTATATCATATCAATGATATACTGTATTTTATATGTATATATTTTATTTTATATTATATTGTAATTTTTTAATGTTAAACATTTTGATAGGGTAATTTCAATGTTTCCAGATCAACATTTTTGGATTTTTCATTCTTCAAAAAGTTTTAAAAAGACAAGGTGGGTGAGGTAATATCTTTAATTGGACCAACTTCTGCTGGTGAGAGACACAAGCTTTTGATCTTACAAAGAGCTTCTTCTTCAGCTCTGTGTAAACTCCAAAAGGGTGTCTCTCTTACCAACAGAAGTTGGTCCAATAAAAAATATTACCTCACCCACCTTGTCTCTAATATTCTGCAACCAACATGGCTACAATACTGCATGAAAAAAGTTTTGACATTTTAAATTTTCATCCTGATTTTGGATAAAAACAAATTTTGAAATGTCAGAATTTCCCACAATATAGAAATTCCATTTTCTGACTTGCTCTAGTTACAGCAATGAGCATTTTACTTCCCAAAGAGATCCACTAAAATCAATGGGATTATTCAAGACATAAAGTATTAGACAGCATGAGTAAGGGTAACAGAATTTGGCCTTTTTACTTTCTGCACAAATACAGTGTTGTCTAAATTCATATCACCGCAGGGTAATGATTACATTCCTTCTCTCCCTTTAAGCCCTTGGAAGAGAGATGAAATTCAGTGTTATAATTTCTATTTGTATTTAGATTAGCAAAACCCTTTTTTCCCTTTTTTAACAGAACAACATTTGGCCCATGATTCACCAAAGTATTTAAGTACAGGCTTAATTTTAAACACATGCTTAAATTTCATGAGATTTAAGTACACATTTTGCTTAACAGGTATGTACTTCAGAACATGCTCAAAGTTAAGCATGTGCTTATGGCTATGATTCAGGAAAAATGTTAAGCAGATGCTTACATTTAAGTATATACTTAAGTTCCATAATAGAGTCAGAGTTACATGTTTTACGATGCTTTGCTTGAATCAGGGCCTTGCAATCTAAAGCCATTTGACAAGTATCCCTTTAAGACCTTGTGCTGTATATTTACTGAGTATCAAGTGTGACAGCGTTTCTGTAGGCAGCTTGTATTGTACATCTGTGAAAATAGAGACATAATGAAAATGCTGACAGACCCTTGTGGATGCTGCTGTAATCAGTCCTCAGTTTAGCTATTCTGTCACCTGCCCATTGAGTAACTATATATATATATAGAGAGAGAGAGAGAGAGAGAGAGAAATCTCACCAAATGGCAATGCAGCTTTCATTTCATGTCATCCATTTTTATTTCATGCACAATATGGAAAATTCACCGATTTCCAGTCCATTAAAACACATTGCAGAGCCGTGTTGTTTGAAGTTACTTTACTTCAGAAACAGCTCTTTTCAATTAACTCTGAAACCTCTTTCAACAGCCTTTCATAAATAGGCCAACATCAATGGCACGCTCTGAGTCAGTATGTATCTCTAATGGAAATGCACAATGGGCCCCGTTCCATGCCTGCAGGGAGAACATCTTCCATTTCAGACAGATTCAATGAGAAGTTTTGCCAGCTATTCTGGGTCTCTCACTTTTTTTTGTCTCAGGTTTAGCTCACAGCTGATCAATGGCTGTGCTTTTTTAATTATACTGTACGGTCTGTAATGATTTGTCACTCATTGAACCTGGGTGTTCTTTTTAGGCAGCATGGGGATAAGCAAGGAAGAGAAAGGAAGTAACATTAAATGCTGTCAGTGAAGGCAGTGGGGTTGTTTCACCTGCACACCCCAATGTGCTGAGGCTGCCTTCACGGAAAGGAATAAATACATGCAATTGGAAAAAAAATGGCAACAATACTGAGGTTCAGATTTTCAAATGTGGGTGCCTAGACATGGGGTAACATTTTCCAATTCACCTACGAGGTGTAATTGCCCAAGTCACTTTTGAAACCGAGACTCATTATTACATTATTAATTATTATTACCATAGTGCAGTGGCTCTCAACTTTTCCAGACTACTGTACCCCTTTCAGCAGTCTGATTTGTCTTGCATACCCCCAAGTTTCACCTCACTTAAAAACTACTTGCTTACAAAATCAGATATAAAAAGAGGGATCGCTCAGTGGTTTAAGCATTGGCCTCCTAAACCCAGGGTTGTGAGTTCAATCCTTGAGGGGGCCATTTAGGGATCTGGGGCAAAAATTGGAGATTGATCCTGCTTTGAGCAGGGGGTTGGACTAGATGACCTCCTAAGGTCTCTTCCAACCCTGATATTCTAGGATTCTAGGAAGTGTCACAGCACACTATTACTGACAAATTGCGTGTGTTCTCATTTTTACTATATAATTATAAATCAATTGGAATATAAATATTGTGCTCACATTTCAGTGTAAAGTATATAGAGCAGCATAACCAAGTTATTGTCTGTATGAAATTTGAGTGCTTTTTATGTAGCCTGTTGTAAAACTAGGCAAATATCTAGATGAGTTGATGTACCCCCTGGAAGACTCCTGTGTACCTGTTCACCTGGTTGAGAACCACTGCCATAGTGCCTGGGAGCCCTAGACACGGACCAGGTCCCCATTGCTCTAGGTGCTGTACAAACATAGAACAAAAACTGGTCCCAGCCTCAAGGAGCTTAAGCCCCCAAGTCACTTAGGCACATTTGAAAATTTTACTCTGAGGCTCCATAGTTCACATATCTAAATAAGTGCCCTGTTTTTCAAAAGTGCTAAGTACTCAGCAGTTCCTTTTGACTTTGATGTAAGGAGCTGGCTGCTTAGCAGTTTTGAAAACCCAGCCATTTTGATGGGGCCCTAAATATAGACATAGGCTCCCAACTTTAAACATCTACAAGTGAAAACCTTCCCTAGCAATACAATGTGCCATATCTTTCCACTACATCCTTCACAGACATGTCTCCAGCATTGTTTCTCAGTATGGGGAGGGGGTGTGTGTAATGGGGTTTACAAACCCCATGCTGAGCACAGAGAGAAGGGAATCATAGAATATCAGGTTGGAAGGGACCTTAGGAAGTCATCTAGTCCAACCCCCTGCTCAAAGCAGGACCAATCCCCAATTTTTGCCCCATATCCCCAAATGGCCCCCGCAAGGATTGAACTCACAACCCTGGGTTTAGCAGGCCAATGCTCAAACCACTGAGCTATCCCTCCCCCCTTCTGTAGTGGGGGGACTGAAACTGGACACAATACTCCAGGTGCATCCCCACCAGTGCCGAACATAGGGGAACAATCACCTCCCTCGATCCGCTGGCAACAGAGCTGGCAACAATACAGCCCAATATGTCCCCGGCCCTCCCGGCAACAAGGACACACCGCCGACCCACACACAGCTTCTCATCCACTGCAATCCCCAGATCCCCCTCCGCAGAACAGCCGCCCAGCCAGTCGGTCCCCAGCCTGCAGCGGCGCACGGGACTCCTCCCTCCCGAGTGCAGGGCTCCCCACCCGTCACCGTCGAACCCCACCAGACCTCCCCCGGCCCAATCCTCCAACTTGTCCAGGTCACCCCGGACCCCATCCCCTGTAAGAGAAGAGAATCTTCCCCACTTACAGGCAACCAGGCTGACCACACCTCAGCACAGCTGCCAGAATTGCCAATCATGGAGGCATGCGCCCACAGCTGGGACCAATAAGAAAAATAAGCACAGCTATAAAGGAAGGAGAGCAGAGAGCAACTGGGAGGCAGAAAGACCTGGGATAATAAGGGAGGGGACTAAACAGCCCCATGCCAGGATGCTGCTCCTAGGGACCTGATCGTAAAACAAAGGAGGACTGCAGGCCTTGGGCGGGGTAAAGGCCTGCCTGATTTATTTTAAGTTAAGTTGATGGACTGGGCTAGTTGGAGATGAATAGAGGGAGAATAAGTTAGGAGAAAGCTGAGACCTCTTAGGAGACTGGCCCAAGAGCAGTTGACAGGGGGTTAGGTACTTGATGTGTGAACAACTCATCCTTAGTAGATCTAAAGAAAAGGGTAATAGGCTAGGTCTCAGGAGATTTGGGTTCTGCTCCTGGCTGTGTCACTGACCAGCTGGGCAATTTTGGGTAAAGCACTCCACCTCTCCAGCACTCTTTCTGTTTCATCTATTTAGATTGTGAGTTCTGTGGGGCAGCACCTGTCTCTCATTCTGTGGTTTGTATTGTGCTAAGTCCAATGGGCCTCCAATTTCTATTGGAACCCATAGACATTATTATGAATGGTTAACACAGAAAAGCTTTTCTGCACTTTCAAACTTTTTTCAAAATAGTCAACTTTTCTCAGGTGAACCAATCACATTTTACATCTCTTTAAATGACCTTTTTTTAGCTGAAATATGCTGAATTTGCAAAACTGAAGAATTTAAAACAATATTTTTTTGGCAAGTGAAGATAAATTCACATAAACTCATGAAGTTTCAAAATGGCCAGCTGGCTGATTGCAAATCAAACACTCCCCTGTCTCCCCAAGCAAACAAAACATTTCTGATGGACCTAAAACAACAACCCTTTAATAAGTCAATAAAAATATTGACTTGAAATTCTCTGAAACAATGACTGTTTTTTCTGCGTACCTCTAGAACTTACTCTTGAACACCAATCTGGGATACTAACCTTACTCATGTGAGTAGACCCATGAAAGCCAGCAGGATTGCTGATCTCAATGTAGTTATACAAGAGAGACCAGCATATGACAGGGTTTGTTATGAGAGGGTCATTTTAATCTGACCAGGGAGCACCAACTGCTGTTAAGGGTATGGATAAATCAAGGTCTTCCAGCCTCACATCTTTTCCACCACTGCACCCAAAGGGACCTGCTCAAAGCACCTGGCTCAGATGCCCTTCCCCATCCCCTTGGTGAGACAGTCAGGAGAAGTTTGCAGGGGACAGACTATGGGAATCTCTGAGTCCTGGGGAATCCTTCCATAAAGCAACCAGAGCTTGCTACAGACAGGAGTACAGGGGATGAATGAGAGCCTTCCCACACTCATCCACATTCTCCTAGGGGCCTAAAGGGGTCTGTGAGGCAGCAAACCTGATAGCCTCCCCTTCCCTCCTTTGGAGCAGGACAGCAGCTGCGAGGAACCTTCACATCATTACTCATTATACTCTGAAACCCCATCTCTGGATATGCTATATTGCTATTGTTTTCATGCTGAGATCTGAAACTGCCCCTGCGCGTTTGGTTCCAGGTCAGCTCTGAAGTGAAGCTCTGTCCCATGTACAGTTACAAGGTATAGCAATGTTGCCAACTCTTGCAATTTGATATTTGGTGTTTTCTTAAAGCCCCAGCTCCTGGAATCAGATGATTATGTGAGAATCTTGGGTTTCATTTAAAGAACAGAAACAAAAAAGTAAGTCTTTAGCCCTTGAGTTACAGAGAAAATCTTTAAAATGTGAATCATAAGGACTCAAAAACCAGAAAGTAACATTAACAAAGAGAGATGTATTTGTTTTTTTTTTAAAAAGTCTCAATATTTATAAGCTGATTTTGTGTCTTTTTTTGTGGGGGCCTGACTAATGATTTTTGAAAACTTGAGTTTGGCAATACTGCATATAGGGCCAGAATCTTGAAGAAAAGTTGTTCTCTGGATTTCAAATCAATATGATAAAAATCTCATGTAAACAGCTGATCTCATGAGATTTCTGCCATCTTGGGTCAGAATTATTTACATTAATATTTGCACGATATTTTCAAAATGTAAAATGATATAGAAGTGTTAAGCATTTGACTAAATTCTGCAGTTTTACTCAGGGCCTGCTCCTGAAAACACTTCTTCATGTGAAGTCAATAGAACTAGAATTGGTTAAACAAAATCTCCCCACCCCTTTCCCATTCTCCCCCCCCCCCCATTTTTAAAAAAAATGTTGAAATTTCATTGAAATTTTTCAATTGCTGAAAAATTTGAACTGGTGAAAAAAACTCAATTTTTTTGTAGTGATTTCTTTTTTATGGACGAAAATTGAATTTTCTTCAAAACTCTCCCTTCCCATCCTTGATAATTGTGCTTTTTTTCTGGTGGGGGAGGCAAGTTGCCCAGCTAAAAAGATAATTGAAATTTCATCAGAAACTCAGAGTTTGGGAAAATCTGACCATCTCTAAATGGGGCTGTTGACGTGAGTCAGGTTTTTGGTTTCTCTTGTGTAACTACGTGCAGTTATTAGGCTGTCAGGGCCAGATCTGTGAAGATATTTAGGCACCTAAAGGTGCAGATAGATGAGTGCTGGGATTTTCAAAAGCACCTAGAGGCCAGATCCAAAGGGGCACTTAAGCATTGCAATGCCTAGCCCCTATGCCCGCTGCTGCCTAGTGGAATCCTCAGCCCTGAGATAAGCACCTAAGGATGAAATCCTCATAAGATAGGAAGCTGAGTGGGGACCCACCTAAATTATCCAGGAGTAGAAAGTGGTGTGGCTAGGCCTAGATTTTCAAAAGTATTTAGGTGCCTAACTGACAGGCCAGAAAGATGAGCTAGGAATGGAAAAGGCAGCATCTTCAGGCACCTAAAGATCTTTAAAACTGGCCCTATGTCTTTAGTGAACCAAAAGTCTCTTTGGCTGAAAGTCATTGGAGACAGTTCCATGAATACCACTGCTCAGTGTGCAGCTGTGATCAAACAAACAAGATGTTAGAACACATGGAATGAGGTGGAGAGTATTGTGGAGATTATTACAAAGCCCTTATGAAAACCAATGCTGTGGCCTCGCCTCGAAGACTGTGTGCAGTACTGATCACTGCATTTCAAAAAAGGATACTGCAGAATTAAAGGAGGTTCAGAGAAGACTGATGAAAATGATCAAGGGCCTGGAAAAACTCTCATGTGACTAGAGACTGAAATGATTGGGGATGGTTTGCTTTAGATAGGAGAAGACTAAGAGGGAATGTGTTAAAAGTATAAAATAGTGATCTAGAGAAGGTCGATGAGGAACTTCTGTTCTTATGATTTCATTACTCAAGAATAAGGGACCATTCAATGATATTAAAGGGTGGCAAAGTAGAAACTGATAAAAGGGAATATTTTTTCACTCTTGTAATTGAACTGTGGAACTCTTTGCCACAGGAAATCATTGATGTGAGGAATTTAGCAAGATATCCAGAGTTATCATAATCAATTATAACATTTTCTGGAGGAATATTAAACCTCATACTGTGGGGTTTAAATCAATTTCTATTAGAGATTAGGATGAGACCTAATGAGCGGGGAAGAGTCTCTCATGTCTACCTAATGTGTGGTTCTTACATCTTCCTCTGAAGCATATGATGTAAACTACAGTTGGAGAAAGCATACTAGGCTGGGTGGATGCCAGCTCTGATACAAATAGGAACATTGGAATTGCCGTAATCAATTGTCTTTCAAAAAGAAATGCAAGTGGTGTGACTACAGCCAGAGAAGAAGGGATGGTTTAGTAATAAAGCCACTGGAGTTTCAGAAGACCTGGCTTATTTTCCTAGCTCAGCCAGAGGCTTCCAGTTTGGCTTTGGGCAAGTCACTTAATCTGTAAAATGGAGATACTACTTCCCTGCTTTTCAGGGCTGTTATCATGAGGATAAATCTATTCAGACACTATATTAATTTGAGAAACTGAAGACTTTCAAAATTTAAATGAACCTATATTACTCTGAAAACATCAAGCTGAAATGTCAAGTGGTAGAACACAATGTGTATCTGAGTGGCTGTAGAACCACCAGTTCTATGGGAAAGGCCAAATAAGTAGAGATGAAGGCCAGATCCCCAAAGGTATTAGACACCTAACTACCCTTGAAATCAATGGGACTTAAGTACCTATATACTTTTGAGGATCTGGGCCAAATTAACTAGTCCAGTGAAACATGAATCAGCTCGAACCTTCACCTCAGACTCTTAATGACCCCACATCAGTACACAGGTTTAAATAATGTGGGCTCACTTATAATCATTATTATTATTTTTCAGTGGTGGGTGACTACATGTCAAGGTAATTCCTGGTTCAGGATCAGAGTGGAGGTAGAAGTGCAGGCATAAGAATGCTTAGTACTTTTCATTTTCAAGACCCCGATCCAGCAAAGCCCTTCAGCATTTGCTTGACACATGCATCCAACTCAGGACAGCATCCTCATTCAGCAATGCACGGAAGCACATGCTTAAATTAAAATGATGGATGTGTTTAAGTGCTTTTTAGAGTCAGTATCACAAGCAGTCCCATTAAAATTAAATATGTGCTTCAGGCCCCAATCCTGCAAAAAACTTCAGCAGGTACATACCTTTATGCATCCGGATAGTTCTACTGATGTCGCTGGGACTACTTACCCATGTAGAGTTATTTACATGCTTAAATTTTTGCTGAATCAGGCCCTAAATTCTTTGCTGGATTAGGGCCCAAGGCTCAATTTCCTCCATGATTTTTATTTTTTTTTAATAACCCCATGATGGTTGCAAAAATTGAGAACACTGAGTCCTGTGCAAAGTTCCTGTAATTTTCATTCCCTTCATGAAATTTATACAAATTTCCTACATTTTTACAATTAGTTGCCATACACAAATAAAGAAAAGCTCCAAACATTCAGGCAAATCCCTCAAATTTTTGCACATAGGAGCAGAGGTGTATTGCGCAGATTTAGTAGCAGGACTGGGATATATAGTCTTTGGCACATTTCTCCTCAATGCCACTATGGATAGCTAGTGCAGGATAGATTTTAGTTGTTTTATCTAAAGCAGATCTGAATCTTCTAACAATTCATTCAATAGTAGAGCAGAAGGGGGTAAAGGCAAAAGATTTGAGTATTGCGGTTTTCTCTGGTTAATTAGGCAGCAGGGCCAAGAATCTGCCCCATCATTTTTTTTCTTGCCGATACTTTGTGTCCTGTTCCCCTCAGCTAATAGCTAAGATTCTGCAGGATTGAATACTAATTTGTGTGTGCAGTCAAGGATTACTTGTAGGCTGAATCAGGCCATGTCTTTCTAATGATATATCACAGTAAAGCATTTTGGGAAACAGTTTGAAAGATGGTCACTATGAAAAATGTAATCGCGTTGTACCATAAACGAGATAAAGCAAGGCACCCCTGCATGATGGGAGAAACTAGTATCTGGGTCCAATTCTGGATTAGGATTGGTGCTTGGCAGTTTGAAGATTAGATAGAGCCACAGCCTATGACTCCATTAAATCAGTAGAAAAACTCCCGACAACTTTAACAGGCTTTGGAGTTTTAGCTCAGGCCCATAAAAGGCCAAATAAAAACCTGGATCAGAACATCCCCCGCATTTTGAAGATGTTCAGATTTGGATCAGCATCTCTAGTTGAACTTTTCATCCTGATCCAAAGGAAAATAATTCCTCATTCCTTCCCCCCCCACCGCCGTCTCTAGATGCCATGCACAAATCAGCATTAGAAATGAAAAACGTCCTTGAAGTGGAAAATGTCAACTCTGCTGCCTGAGCTATTCCTGTATTAAGACCATTCAGGCTTTGGCCATGAATGAGCTTTTTCTCATTGCAAACGAGCTCACATTTAGTTAGCAACATGTCTACTTTTCTCCATATGGTTCCTTCCAAGGTGTTGTGTCATACACAATGATGTCACATCTTGGAGGACGAAGGGGAAAAAAGGCCTAAAGCATTTTTTTTAGCTTCACTGATTATTGGAAAGCTTTAAGAAGCCTGCTCAGCTCTCGACTGCAGTGCTCTCCCTCGTTTTTCCTTTGTATATGTTCACACGTCTTTAAAAGAAAAGGAACCACATTCTGAGCGACTAGCTGCAACCTCCTGCCGTCTGATTAATGAAATCTCTGTTCATCTGGATTTCCAGCCCCATAGAGTCCCAGTGGCTCCGAAAGTGGAATTTTTAAAAGGCTGTGGGAAAATAGTTTAGATTTGAATCCATGCTACTGTAAAACATTGACATAGCTAGGAAACTCTTTATACTTCAGAACGATTTTGGCCACAGCACTTATTTCATATGGGGCTTTGTAATTATTGTTTAACTCTCAAACATATTGTTCTTGGAAAGCTGGAATTTCAGTGGAAGTTGCAAAGGTTTCACTGCAAAAAATGCATGCACATTCCCTTACATTCACAGAAACACACATGACTACATGTAAGCAACTTCCTGACATGCAAACCTGCACACTGTCTAACTCATTTACATGATCAGGTACCCCATGCCAATGGCTGTTTCACTGCAGAAATGCAAGTTTTGACAAGTATCTAGCTAACTGAGGTGTTTGGCTCCCCATCACTGTATTTGAGAACCTCCACAACCGTAATGTATTTAGCTCATAACACAACTCTGAGGTAAGAAATGATTATCCCCATTTTACAGATGGGGAACTGAGGCACAGAGGTGTTAAGTGACTTGTCTGAGGTCACACAGAGTTTGGGATGTACAGGAAATGGAACCTGAGTCTCCTAACTCATAGACTTGTGCCCTAATCACTGGACCACCCTTCCTCTCCATCTAGGATGCACACAACTGTCTCTGGAAATGCATTTCTTACGGCCAACATTTTCTAAAGGTAGCTAGTGACACTGGATGCCTCACTTTTCAGGTGACCACGCTTAACATCTTAAAGGGGCCCATTTTCCATAGAGAGGGCAAATGCTCAACACTTTCTGAAATCAGGCCCTTTTCGGATGTCCCAAATTGGGCTCCTCAAATCATTGGTCATTTTTTAAAACCTTGGCCTATGTTTTGTTGTAAAGCACCTAGGCTACTTTTGAACAGCGCCACTTTAGAAATTAAATGTGCTATTTAACATTAGAAAATAAAACTGATAAGGAAGAGGAGACTATTTATTTCCTAGGCCCTGCTCCTGCAGAAGACCTGCACCCACCTTTAACGTTATGTATGTGAGACGTCTCAGTGGAGTTACCAAGGCCTTTGTAACTTCTTTGGGGAAGGGACTGTAATAACTACTTTTATGCCTTCAGTCCTTCAACTGCTTATGAATGTGATTAATTTTACACTCGCAATTAGTCTCATTGACTTCGGTAGGACTGCTCAAGTGTTTCAAGCTGAGAACACCTACATCTTACAGGAAAAGGTTCTGTGTTTGTACAGTACCTAACACAACGGGATCCTAATTCTGACTGAGGCCTTTCAGCATTACTGTGACAATAAATATGCGATAATATTACTAATGTTAAGATCGGAATGGCTAAAGGGTGAAATGATCGCCCCATTTGAATCTGGCCATTTCTATACCTATCTTAGCTTTGTTTGTTTTGCCCTATGCAAATAGATTTGTTCCCCTAAAAATGATGAAACTGACACAATTATCTGTCAATTTCAGATAATGTCAGAAAGCCAGGATGAACACAGTGGCCTCACCTGACTTTTGTTGTGGCTGCCAACTAATCACTCAGTGCTAGAAGGAAATTAACAGATTAGTCCTCCACTGGGTGACTGGATTCATTATGTATACTATTGTAGGAGATTCAAATAAGGACCTTCCTGCTTCATACACAGTAGCTTCACCAGGTAAACCAAAAGGAATCCTGGCTCCAGCTGAGGTAGCAGACCCTGTATTAAGCTTACCTGAATGTTAGTCTTTACACAGATTACATATCCCATTCTCTCTTAAATCTTTCTTTGGCTCTATCTGTTATAAAGAGTCCTTCCATCTAAAATGGACATCAGTATGTTCTCTGTCCATTCATTGGCTGGAGTCCACTCAACATCTGTGATGATCTTCATTATAAAATGATCTGAATAGGTGGAGCTTGGTCCTGTGTGTGTGTATGTGAGGAAGACAGAGAAAAGAGAGGTTGAGGCCAGAGTTTTATGTTCCATGAGGCTGATGCAGCCAAGATGTGTGCTGCAAAATTATAATAAAGCTCCACTAAGGCACATAATATGCCCATTGAGCCCTTGTGGCCAGAAACCATGAAGCCTGGAGTTCAGATGAATGTTCAAACTTTTGGTGACATTGAATTGATTGATGACCTAATACAGGGAAGTTAACCCAAGATTAACGCGCACTGAAGCTATCAAAGCAGAGCTATCAGATACTTATTCTAAGTTCTTTACCTCTCTGTTCATCAGACGGAAACAGAGATAATAGCTTCCTTGGAGTAAATTTCTGCTCTTCCCCCCTAAACCCCTATTGTGGTGAGGATCAAAATCGCAGCATGAATAGATAAATCCTGCCAACTGTCAGAGCCCATTAGACTCTCTGTAGCCGGATGCCAGTTAAGGTAAACACGCTGTATGCATTACTATCACAATTTCATTGGATTATATTTGGACTGTAGAACACTGTACAAATTGCATATAATTGCCTTCCTCATGACTGCATGTGTGGCATGTGAAACTTCAGAATCCTGCTCATCTGGAATGTGCTAACTAATTACTATACCCATCAAATCAGGGCACAGGAAATTGTCTCAAACACCAGTATCCTGCAAGAGTACTCCTAATTAGGCATTATTTCCTGCTCTCTGTCTGACCACTTCCAAACACTACAACTAAGAGGTTCACAAGATGCTGCATCCCTGCTTCACAAAAGAACTAAAATCTAGGGTCTCAAGAGCCTGTGTCGATGTATCCTCACAGTCAGTCAGGTAACATTTCACAGTAGGGTAGAGTTCTGTGCCGGGGCTGCACCCAAGGCTCTGGGCACTACTGATGGATTGTTTAGGACCTCAAAATGTGGCTTATTTAGAACTTAAGCGGTGAATAGTCTTGTGCTGGCCCCTCACACAAGTGTGAATCTCACTGGTTATTAAAGTACCCAACACTCATTTTAAATACCCAGGTTAAGAAGACTGTGATTATGCTTAGGCTTGGGTTGCCTCTGTGCATTGCATTGCTAATCCTTTGGTGCATGTAACACACAGCTCTTGGGGGGACACAGAGCACTGGTGCTGTAATGCTGTACCAGGGTAGGGGAGAGATGGGGTGCTTCAGGGGCTATAAGCTGTGTCCTCCTTTAGATGGAGATGCTCAATCCTTCTGCCTGTTACTGGTATCTATCCAGATGGAATTTAAAGATCCCATGAAACTTTTCCAAAGCAGTAGACAATCTGGTGTCCAGCCCTTTGAGCCTTCTCCTTATGAAGCAGGTTCTAATGTTCAAAGTTCTGTGCACACAAAATATGTCTATTGCGTTGCATCGTACAGTCACTGCAGCATCTAACACATTATAGTAAAGTGCTTTGGGACAACGTCTAATATAAAAGGTGCCATGAAATCCTGTTCTCCTCTTTCATTACTTAATACTCTGTGGTTTCCACCCTCCATTATGCCTAACTTCACCCCTTTATGAAATCCCATTGTTTTCAATGGGACTGCTGGAACATGTGACATTAAGCGTACATGCAAGTGTTTGCAGGATTGGGCCTATGTAATCTATCATGTTGCAACATGATAGAATACTATACAATCAGAAAGAAATGATAGAGTTCTGGGAGATAGGAAACTTCATTGTGTCGCCGGCTTTGCCGATTACTTAAGCAAATCACTTAGGCTAAAATTTTCAAAAGCAATCAGTGATTTTGGGTGCTTTATTTTTTGAGTGTCCAAATTGAGATACGTGGGCCCAGCTCCTCAAAGGGAGTTAGTTGCCTAGTTCCCAATGAAATCAACAGGCATTTGGTGCCTAAATAGCTTTGAGGATCTGGGCCCTATGGCCTGATGTTCAGGAGCGCTGAGCGGGACATAATGAGTCTCATAGTTCAGGTCTACAGACTCGGGCTCGCAGGGTTCACACAATGGCCCTAAAAATAGCATTGTGGACATTCCCACTTGGGCTTTGAGACCCAGCCCCTCACCAGGCTTCGGAGCCTAAATTCCAGCCTGAATGGAACATCTACGTGGCCGTTTTGAGTACCAGAGTGTGAGCCTCGGGAGCTCGAGTCTGTAGAGCTGGGCTCTGAGACTTGCTGCCACATTTTTTTTAAGAGTGTGGATATACTCTATATGTTTGAAGCTGGGCACTCAAAATCTGAAGCACTCAGAATCAATGGCAGCTTTTGAAAATATGACTGTTAACCTCTGCGTGTCTGAATGTCCAGATCTGTAAAATGTAGACAATCGACCGAATAGAGGGATGGTGAGGTTAAAATCCTCAATGTTGACAATGGGAATTCTGGCTCCAAGGTAGAAGGTGCAATAGAAATATGAAGTATTGTGTGGTTATAGTGTATCCCGACACCTCTTTTGTAATGTAATGTAGAGTGACAACAGCTTTAAAAACAAACACCTTTCTGCTCTGTGAGGATGGAGTTGAAGGCCGATAAGCACTAGCTACAGCTAAGTGCTCTAGAGTGAAAGACGTGTGCTATTGTGGGCTGATATCGTCAACTGCCTTTTCCCAAACAGTAGCTTGTAGAACTGAGAAAGCGACGTCAGGTGGAAAGGAGAAACCAGGGGCAAGAAGATGGGTAGAGAAATATGGCACGGACGTCCCGTAAATAAAAACAATCTCTATCCACCTAATACTTTGCTCTCACCATTTTAAGCCTGATTCAAAGCTCATTTGAGTCAACAGAGACTCACTTTCCTTCAGTGAGTTTATTTAGAAGCTGCAGCATCAACTAAAACCATTCATTTACAAATAGATACTATACAGACAAAAAGGGGCCAGAACTTCAGCTGGTGTAAATTGGCATCGCTCTGATCTGGCCCTTAGCGTATAGTACAAATATCTCCATTAATAAACATTTGCACAAATACAGCATCTTTCTCTAAAGGATCTCAATCAACTTTGCAGATATTAAAGGAACACTGTGACTTGAAATCGTGTGTGTGTGTGTATATTCATGTATGTATAAAGTGCTAAAATAGTTTCAAGTATCATGCCTGAATTCCTCTGTCACTTTTTCTAAGGGCTTTCTAATTCTCAGGTTTTTCTCTCTCGTCTTGGTGTGTGAAAGACCCATACAGACAACAGGGCAAATTGACAGGACATGGTTGGTTGGTTTATTTTTATTTTTAGATTACTGTACCTGGCACAACAGTCCTCAGTACCTATTTGGCCCTTTCTTACTACTTCAATACCAATAAACAGCAAGAGAATAAATAATGACAATAATATTTTTTTATTAATCATTTCCAGCTGATGAAGCAGGGGAAACAGTGAAACTGGCACGCAAAGCACAGTTAAATTGCACAAAGTAAAGAAGCAAGGAATAGAGAAAATAGCTTTTGTTCTATTTTCTTGTAATTATGCTAAATTTAGGTAATTGCGGTAACAATAGTAGGTTAAAAACAATCAAAGAGAAGTGTGATCTTTAGATTGACAGGATCACTTTTATTTACCTCTGGGGCATTAGGAGGCTTAAATAAGGCTATGCTCTTCACTTCACAGATGGGGAAACTGAGGCACAGAGGGGTTATGAATCTGAAAAAGATACTAAACCTATGAGTAGTTCCAATGATTTTAGTGCGATTTAGTGCTTTAAGTTATGTATGTTCTTATGTACTTTGCTGAATCAGATCCTAAATCCAAAGTCACAACAAGAATCAGGGTTAATACTAAGATTAGAAAACAACACTCCCAGCTCCCGGCATGAGCCTGGACAACAGAACGACCCCTTCTACCACTTGTGATTTGATCCCATTGCAGCAGTAGAAATGAAATGAATATTTAACACTTACTGTGTTTTACATATCCCATGCTATAGGCAATGTACAGTTGATGGTCTCGAAAGGTTTCAGAATAGATAGGTACAGAGGGGTACTGCCAATATATTAATAAGAGGATCCTCCCTCAACTGTGTTCTCCACTAGGGCCTGATGATCCAAAGCTCATACAAGTCAAGGAGAGTCTTTCTTTCAACTGATTTCAGTCAGCACTGGGCCAAACTCTTAGCCTGTAAGCTTTGTGTACCAGAGATGAGAATAAAGCATATTATTATTATCTACTTGTATTGGGGTAGCACCTAGGAGCCCCAGTCATGAACAAGGACCCCATTGTGCTAGGCGCTGTACAAACAGAGCGAAAGGATGGTCCCTGTCCTAAAGAGCTTATCCTCTAAATTAGGCTCAGAAAATCTAGTCACTACTTTCCCATCCAAACGCGAACGTTGTCGAGTAGCTATGACTGAAGAGGGAGGCAGCATCACTTGGCAAACAAAACCGCATGCTGTGTACTCTGTTGGCGAGGTTTATAGTCCGTTAATCCTGAGTATGTTGACGGCACAGCAAAATGCTCAGCTTGTACCACAGGACAGTGGAGGGCTGGGGAATGTGACAATCTGTTAGAAGGAACAGGGTGTTCCCTGGAAATTGTTTTTGGTAATTACCTGGCACTTGGTAGAACCTAGAACAGGGGTAGACAACCTATGGCATGGGTGCCAAAGGTGGCACGCGAGCTGATTTTTAGTGGCACTCTCACTACCTGGGTCCTGGCCCCCGCCCGGTCTGGGAGGCTTTCCATTTTCATTTAATTTTAAGTGAAGCTTCTTAAACATTTTAAAAACCTTATTTACTTTACATACAACAATAGTTTAGTTATATATTAAAGACTTATAGAAAGAGACCTTCTAAAAACGTTAAAATGTATTACTGGCACGTGAAACCTTAAACTAGAGTGAATAAATGAAGACTCGGCACACCACTTCTGAAAGGTTGCCGACCCCTGATCTAGAACATTCCAAAGGCAAATAAAATGCTCTGACCGAGCAGCGGCCATAAGTCATATCTGGGAAGGGAAGATCACCAGTATCCAGAGTTTGGGGGCTGAGCTCTGTCAAAGACTGAGATCAACTCAACCCTCCTTGAATGATGGTGGCAAAATCTTAACAAGGAGCTCCCAGAATGCTCCCTCCAGCACAACGCTGTGCAGAGAGAGGACTGGACAGATATATGACATAGAACTGGAGATAATGTGAGAGGCAATGTGGTCTAGGGGATAGGGCCTGGGCCTGGGAATTGAGGAGAGCTGGCTTCTATTTCTGGCTCTGTCACTAACTTGATGTCTGCCCTGGGGCAAGTTCACTTCACCAACCCTTTGTCTGTCTTTTGCATTTAGATTCTATGTTCTTCTAGGCAGGGGCTCTCTCTAACTATGCATTTATACAGCGCCTAGCCCGATGGGCTCTGACCTTGATTGGGGCCTGTTGATTTTATTATCTTATAAATAGTAATAAAGGTGGGGCCTGGTTCTCCTCTTGCTTACCCGGGTTTTACATCACTAACTTCGTTGAGTTCTCTGGCATGTGTCCTGAGTTACAGCACACTGGTATAACAGAGAGGAGAATCAGGCCACGTGAGTGTTGTGCATGGGAGAGTTTGGAAAGAGTCCACTATTTGGCTATGAAACTTTCAGCCCCTCTTAAATCAAAGACAGGCTGGCGTTTACGTAGGTCTTATGGAGGGAACATACTGTTCTGCTGCCAGTCACTAATGTGCATTATCAGATGTCTCCCTTTTTCCCCCCTCTATCCATGAGGTAACTTTTTGTATTGATTCCATATAGAGGAATTAGCTTCACCCTTTTTCATTTTCTTTTTTAAAAAATTGCATTGAATTACTCATGATAAAGAAAAAACAACCTCCACTAGAAGAGAAAAGAGGGGGTGCCGAAAAGAAAAACAAAGTCACCAGCACTTGAGATCCTGCACTACCACAGACAGAGCTACTGCTTCGTGCTTTCATGGAAACCAAGATGTTAATGAGGAAACAATTGAGCAAGGGCTGAAGGAGAGCGAGAGAAACCGAGACAGCAGATCCGGGCCTTTCTTCTGTAAATATTTGGACTGGGACACATTTGTTAATTGGGGCAATTGATTTTTGCCTGAAAATGGTAGCAATGTCTAATTCATTAAAGCCTAAAATAACATCCTTTGGGCTAAATGGGGTTGTTTCCTTTGTAAACTTTTAGTGATGTATTAACCATTTGGAGGCATTTCGGTGCATATCTTAAAAAGTGCCACATTAACACGAGCCTGCTTGAAGGGAAAAAAAAGTTACATGCACACACAATATATATGGCCTCCAGCCCCTGTCCTTCCTCTTCGGCAGCATTTTAAGGTCTGTGTTTAATATTGCCAAGCCTACTTGAGTGATAAATGCAACTGAATAAAAATTACTTATTACAAGCTGTCATGTTGCTTCACTCACAATGCAGGGCTAGAGGCACTGTACATAAAGCTAGGATCTCCACCTTGACAGAATCGGCAGCGTTGGCTTTAAAATAAAATGCTTTCCGTCACAAATACAAAACATAATATGCCTTTTCATAAGCCTTCGGTTTGGAAACACTTTGGAAAGCTCCGGTTACTGTCAAACCTTTACCTGAGCCGCGCCAGCCACCAGTTCATTCCAAGTTGTCAATTTACCTCAGCGCTGCCTTCCATCACCTCCCCTTTGAAGAAAAGTTAAGCCGTTCAAGTTGCTATCCCTCTAATTTTTTCTAAGTCATATTTACCCTCAGTTCTTTAGTGGGGAGTAGCTGACACTATGGGATTATCTTGAGCACTAAATTACGGTTTGTGATGTGTATTTCTTTTTCTGAAATCCCCAACTATCTGTAGGCCCAGAACGCACGAAAACGGTCCCCTAATCTTGATGTCCCCCCTCTTCTCACCTTTTCTATTTACATAAAGTTCAGTTACATACTCCCCCTTGAACCGCTCCACCCTTCAAACCACGGGCTGAGATCAGTGGTTAATTTTATGCCATGGCAAGCCAGAGCCCCCTTGCTCCTGCATTAATACTGTACTGATGCTTAAACACAAAAGCTCACTGTAAGCTATTGGATGTCAGCGCAATTGAAATTGAATGTGAAGGTTCCAAGGAGATGAGCTATGTAACAACTGATTGGTTGTGACTGTTTTTATAGTTGGTCATGATGCGTACAGTATGTGAAGTTCCCATCTGGACTGGTGTCTGCCCACCAGCCACCCTGCCACGTTGGCAAAAGTGGCTTCAGCACCGAGCGCAATAGGAACAGAACTGCAGATGCCTTTCTTTAGCCCAAATGTCTTTTGACAATGTTCACATCCAGTTAGGGCCCAAAGTGCTTGTACTTGTCAGTTGGGATAAATAATGAAGAAAGTAGTCCCCTTTCGAAACTGAAACAGAATTGCCAAAGGAAATATTTTCTCTCCCCCCCGCCCCTCATTGCAAATCCCTACCTTCCTCCCCCCACTCCCAGCTCCTCCAGAGATGCAATGTAAGAAAAAAATAAAAGTTTAGACTGGCTTGCCTAGTGCAGGCCTACGACAATTGTGTTTTCTCTTTTAGTAATCTGTGTAGAAGGGACAAGCCATTTGAGAAGAGGGAAAGAAGGGGGAATTTAGGAGCAAAGACTAAAACAATGCACACAGGATGTGTAGATGCCCATTATATACTAGGATACAGTTCATCAGAGTCTCACATTATCTAGCAGTGTTTATTCTGTCCTAAGAATAGGTGCATATTTCATTTGTTAATTAGATATAATTGAATTCTGCCCATCTCAGATCTCCTTACTTTAAAAATCTCAGGTTGTTAAAAAAATGATCCCTGTCCTCCCATGCTAATCATCTTTTTCCTCTCTATTGCAACATTCCAGATCTTAATCAGTTGGTTAATTGGCAGACAAAGGGAAGGATGTTCTTGTGATGAAGGCACAGGATTGGAACTCAGGAGATATGGGTTCAGGTCTCAGCTTTATCACAGGTGACTTTGGGGAAGTCATTAATCTCTCTGTGCTTTGCCTTTCTAATGTGTACAATGGCAATATTAATAACAATTTCCCTCCCAGGTGGAGGGCTGTGTGGATGGATTATTAATATTTGTGACACCTTGACGTGTGTTGTCTTCCACCAGCACTCTCAAAGTGTATCATTTCAGCAGTGTTGTTAGATGTTCAGCTGCATGTATGTGGTCTCCCTGTGTGCTGTCCCAGCTCTGCACAGACAGCTGGCCCAGCAGACCTTGAGCGAACCACCCAATGACCACAAGATCCGTTAAGGTGCGAAGGCACCCAGCCAGGTTTATTGTCAATGAAGCATGGTAATAGCACCTGGCAGACACTGAGGATACTAAGACCTGTATGCAGTGACAATGGACGCAGCTCAGTAAAGGGCAGGACTTTCCATTCCCACCTCGGCTTGACCAAGATACTCCCGCTGAGATACATCTTTATATCCTGATACAAACAATTAGTACTGCATCTGACATAATTACTGCTCCTTGACATGGCTAGTTATCACCATGTACATGTTGGTTCGATCAAAACATCTTTATTACATACTGTCATCCTGACCTTATCTTTTAGGAGGAGTCAGTGTGTTCCTGTTATCCTTGGGGAATGTTTTTGTACCATCCTTGATATCGGGATGTGTTTGCATGAGTACTCTGTGCTTAGCACTTCTTAGGAATGTGTATTTCTCCAATATCAGCCCTGTTCTTGCCAGATTCTGTGAGCAGGTCCTGTCTCATACCAGGCCTCTGAGACAAGGGCTTATGTCTCAGTCTCTCTTCCTACTACATTCCCCCGCTTTCTATCTTTTTATGGGGAGATGTTTACCCATCATCCCGGAAAAACGTTATGCATAGACTGAAGATGGCCAGTGGGCTAAGTATTGTTTCTTGGCCATTTTGCTTTACCTATCCATACATTCATGCCCCGCATGTCCAGCGGTCTGCACATTCCCTCGTACAACCTGTGGACAGTTGCCTTTTTCCAATTGTTCTTAGTCCCATATTGTGGGCCTGGGAATGTTAGGTCTGGGACTTTGAGGGGTGTAGTTTTAAATCCATTCTAAAAAACTGCAATAGGCACTATTACAGTGTGTCCGTATATAAGAAGTAAAACAAACATTTGGAGTAGTGACATTACAAATGAGGCCTTTTACATATAAATACTTGTGATTAGTTATTAAACAGTACTGTCCATCCATGTTATGGGTTACCCTTACTGCTGGTTGTCACCATCTGGTAAGCTTTGCTGGCCAGGAAACAGAAGCAACTAGCTTCTTTGTCCATTGGATTGGCCTGAATTATTGAGGCCATACGCCGGAGTTGCGATGTTAGGAACATTTCCGGCATAATAAGCTGGGTGCGGTGCTCTTTAGGTTTGTATTGCTTTGTAATACACCAGTAGTTGAGGTAGATTTAGTTGTTTCTTGTAGATGCTGTTTTCCAGATAACCTACTGAATGGACATCAACCAATTGATTAGATATTGTTGGGATATAGGCACCCGTCTCCCTTAGTCTCCTTTGGAATTCCCAGCCTGCAATGTCGCAGCTGTAAGAGAGCATCAGTGCGAATGCAAGAGAGCATCCCTGGGTTGTCCAGCATCCCAAGGAGGCACTTGAAGCTGCTAAGTCTGAAGTGGTCTCAGGAAGACAGGGTTTCAGACTTTGTACTGGTGCTGCTGCCTGCTGAAGGTTATGAAAATCATAGTGTCACACCAGGCAGCAAAGGGAGCCTCGCCAGACAGTTAGCGCCCTATAGCAACTTAGCCGATTGTGGACCTGTAAACTAGTCACGGCAGTGCTGAGTTCATTTTCCCTCCCCCGATTTTAGGCCTTGGAAGTTGTTACGATTAAACTGAGTTCATAGTGACTCTCTGGCTCCTCGCACTTTGTTCCTGACATAGCTGAGCATGCCTTTTCCATCGTACGCCCCACCCACCGCACACACTTCACTGCTGATTCTACCTATCTGGTTGGTTTGTATAGCCCCAAAGAAGAAACACAAAGATCTAGAGAGGTAGGAAGGCAGCAACACTATTCCATCTCCAGGAATCCCTGAATCCAAACTAATCTGAACATCTGCAGGGAAACTCATGACCACATTTTATCCCACTTTGCAGAGCAGACATCTGACGGTATGGGCCATGCTAATTTATCACCGCAGGATTCAAAGTGAAATGAGATTAGAGCAGTGGACTAGGTGTGAATTAGCAGCAAACTAAATAAAGAAGCAGAGAAATGGGATCAGAGGACGCGCAGTCTTTTTTTGCAATCTTAAACATTAACAAATAGAGTGGAGCCATATGTCTCAAAGAGATGCAAATTAATGTATTCAAATGTAGCTTTTTAATTTTTCAATTTGGTACACAAACGGTGGAGGCAGACCCAACAGACTTCATAAAATTAACATCAAATTTGTTTCATTCCCTTAGAGAGCATTGATTACAATTCTTCTGACACTCTGGAATTCCATTACATTCAGGTGGTGGGTGGTCAGTTTAAATTATTTTTAGCTCATTGGAAGCAATTTAGCCATCAGAACTTGGATGAGCTGTAATTAACAGTCTCTTTCCTTCTCTCTCTGCAATTCATCAGGGTAAGGTTGATGGTGCATTAAGTTGGATGGGTAGTCAAATTTGCATGTCTCTGAACTTGTATCCCCCTTACAGGGCTCTCATATCATGCCCTCACTTTCCAATCAGATAGAGCTTTGAGGCCAAATTCGCTTTTTAAGGTAGCCAGGCACAATTCAAGAGAGGAAGATGATGGAAGGGGAGGGATAGCTCAGTGGTTTGAGCATTGGCCTGCTAAACCCAGGGTTGTGAGTTCAATCCTTGAGGGGGGCATTTAGGGATCTGGGGCAAAAATTGGGGATTGGTCCTGCTTTGAGCAGAGGGTTAGACTAGATGACCTCCTAAGGTCCCTTCCAACCCTATGATTCTATGAAGGATGAACTTGTGTTTAAGGCACTGGATTGAGATTCAGGAGATGTGGATTCAATTCCTGGCTGTGTCATAGACTCCCTGTGTGAACTTGGGACCATCAACTAATCTCTCTGTGACTCAGTTCCCCATCTGTAAAATGGGGATAATGATATTTCATAGAAGATTAGGGTTGGAAGAGACCTCAGGGGGTATCTAGTCCAACCACCTGCTCAAAGCAGGACCAACCCCAACTAAATCATTCCAGCCAGGGCTTTGTCAAGCAGGACCTTAAAAACCTCTAAAGATGGAGATTCCACTACTTCCCTAGATAACCCACTCCAGGGCTTCCCCACCCTCCTAGTGAAAGTTTTTCCTAATATCCATCCTAGACCTCCCCCACTGCAACTTGAGACCATTGCTCTTTGTTCTGTCATCTGCCACTACTGAGAACAGCCGAGCTCCATCCTCTTTGGAACTCCCCTTCAGGTAGTTGAAGGCTGCTATCAAATCCCCCCTCACTCTTCTCTTCTGCAGACTAAACAATCCCAGTTCCCTCAGTCTCTCCTCATAAGTCATGTGCCCCAGCTCCCTAATAATTTTTGTTGCCCTCCGCTGGACGCTCTCCAATTTGTCCACATCCTTTCTGTAGTAGGGGGCCCAAAACTGGATACAGTACTCCACATGTGGCCTCACCAGTGCCGAATAGAGGGGAATACTCACTTCCCTCGATCTGCTGGCAATGCTCCTACTAATGCAGCCCAATATGCCGTTAGCCTTCTTGGCAACAATGACACACTGCTGACTCATATTCAGCTTCTCATCCACTGTAACCCCCAGGTTCTTTTCTGCAGAACTGCCGCTTAGCCAGGCGGCCCCCAGCCTGTAGCAGTGCATGGGATTCTTCCAGCCTAAGTGCAGGACTCTGCACTTGTCCTTGTTGAACCTCACCCTCATCAGATTTATTTTATTCCAATCCTACAATTTGTCTAGGTCACTCTGGACCCTATTCTTACCCTCCAACATATCTACCTCTCCCCCCAGCTTAGTGTCATCTGCAAACTTGCTGAGGGTGCAATCCACCCCATCATCCAGATCATTAATAAAGATGTTGAACAAAACTGTCCCCAGGACCGACCCCTGGGGAACTCCACTTGATACTGGCTGCCAACTAGACATCGAGCAGTTGATCACTACTGGTTGACCCCGATGATCTAGATTTCTATCCACCTTATAGTCCATTCATCCAATCCATACTTCTTTAATTTGCTGGCAAGAATACTGTGGGAGACCATATCAAAAGCTTTGCTAAAGTCAAGGTATATCATGTCCACCGCTTTCCCCATATCCACAGAGCCAGTTATCTCATCATAGAAGGCAATCAGGTTGGTCAGGCATGACTTGCCCATGGTGAATCCATGTTGATTGTTCCTGATCACCTTCTTCTCCTCCAAGTGCTTCAAAATGGATTCCTTGAGGATTTTTCCAGGGACTGAGGTGAGGCTGACCAGTCTGTAGTTCCCTGGATTCTCCTTCTTCCCGTTTTTAAAGATGGGCACTAAATTTGCCTTTTTGCAGTCATCCATGATGTTCCCCCAATTGCTCCGAGTTTTTAAAGATAATGGCCAATGGCTCTGCAATCACACCAGACAACTCCCTCAGCACCCTTGAATGCATTGCATCTGGCCCCGTGGACTTAGGTGTGTCTCCAGCTTTTCTAAATAGTCCTTAACCTGTTCTTTCACCACTGAGGGTTGCTTACCTCCTCCCCATACTGTGCTGCCCAGTGCAGCAGTCTGGGAGCTGACCTTGACCTTTTTATCATCCTTTGTTTAGACCGTAAACTGGGGATTGTCTCATGATGTGTATGTGCACAGTGGAGGCCTTGTTCTTTAGGGCCTGTAAGTGCAACTGTAATACAGATGGCTGATGATAATATTGATTCCAATGTAGCTGCACCCACTTACATCAGCAATTAATTTGGCCCTTCAGTCTTGCTTTTAGTGAGCGCTTCATAAAACGTTTGCAGAGAAAAGCGAAACCTCATGAAAATCGACTAGTTTGGGGTTTTGTTACAAGCTTGATCCTCAGGCCAGAGTCACTGAACAGTTTGCAAAGGTTCACAGCCTTTCCAAGAGAAGATTGCTATGAAGTTTCACATTACAAGCATTGCACGTGTGTGGTGTCAGCACAAAGCCAGGTGGAGTTCAATTTCTTTTGAGTTTTGCTAGGAACTTTTGAGTGCATTAGAATCTTGACACTCAGAGTAAAGTTCATAGGGATGGAAAGAGAAGAATTATGCTGTACACACGTCTCTGGCTCTTATTCTAGTCTCCATTATCCCTGGTCTGCACAGCCCCAAAATCCACTAGCTACTTCCTGCATAACAGAGCAGCTTTAGGGGGAGTGAGCCCATGGCCCAGTCTGGTCCCCACCTGTTTTGGGAGACACTTCCCCCCAGAGAGATAAGGAGGGAGAAGTCCCTGTGTTCTTCAGGATGCAGAGACTTTTGCCTGACACACGAGTCATGCAAGAGCAGCTCCTTCACTGCTCCTTATCCACTGCCCAGCTGTTTGGGAGCCTGGGAGAAACTGTTTCTCACTGTGTGAGCTTCCACACCCCTCCACCAATCCTCACCTGGAGGAACCACCTCTACAGTGGGAAGATCCACACAGTGCCCATTTACCATCCATGCCCTCTACTGCCACATGGTGATGCCAGAGAGTGCCAATTGCACTGGTTGGTTTTTATGATGTCTGCTTATCCACTAGGAACTGAGGAGTGTAGTGTGTGTCATCAAATAAACATCAGCTGATAAGAATTCTGAGTCACAATGACCTGGATCAGATTTAAACCAGTGACCTAAAAGTGAACCACTTGCTATCCCGTTACACATTCCCTTGAAGTCAAACAAGGTCCATTACAAGCTGTCACACACTCCTCTTGGCTCCATCTCCTCATTTAGAAATGTGTTCTCTTCCTAGTGCTGGCACATTTCTTCCTTTAATAGAAGGCAATTCATCAGGCTGGTCACAGAGCAGTGTCCTTTGGATCAAGCTTAGCATTAGAAGCTTTTTTATTAAGGGCACAAAAGGAAATGTGGATTCTTTTTATTACACAGTCTCATTTTTTCCCCCCTTAACATCTTGACATGAAACAATAGTCAATGAAATCCCCCGAGTACCTCTACCTTTGAATCAGATTACTTAAGTCAGCTATGGGTCTGTATTGGGTGATAGGGGAAAGCAGCCCTTTCTAATGAAACCTCAACTGTTTCTTCTTTACCAATGAAAAGTCATAGTTTAGTGTTATTTCAAGACGTTTTTAACTCATTCTGTTTAGTTTCTCCTTTTCCTCTCCTCATAAAAATTGATGAGAAATGCCTCACTAATCCACCGGCCTAAATTCCCCTTGTGATTTCAAACTGGATACAGTTTTTTCTTCTGCAATTCCTGGCCCGAATTGTTGCATATTACCGCAGCTCATTGTAGATTAGTCAATATGTTCTATCCCAGAAGTGGCTGCATTTAATGGATGGGTGAAATGATTCCTTTACATCATAGAAAATTTTAGAACAAGTTTGTCCTTGGTTGGGATTTTACTGCATCTTTGAAGGTAAGGAAGTTAAAGACAATTTGGGCTAAATTTTTCAAACTTAGCACATTCAATGCATGCTAACACTCTAAATGTTTGAAATCAATCGTCCAGGCCAGATGAAAAAACAAAAATGGGCTTGCCATTTCCAATGGATAAGGATTTTAGAGGGTGTCTTTCGGTGTACCTTATGCATATTTGTGCCGGGTGGAAAAGAGGCTGACCACAAATTTATGTTAAAATTTGTGTTCATCATGGCCCTGGCCAATGTGTTGTGCTTTTGAAATCCAAGGGAATTGTGCTGCCGATGGCTGAATCTGGCCATGTGTGAGGAATAACATCAGTCACAGATGAACTCTTGCAGGCCACAAGTCTATATTGACAACACTTGCATGAAGTCTGGGGAGTTACAGACAATGTTGCGTAGAGAGAATTGTTTCCTTTAAAAACAAAAGTTGTTTTTATTCCTCAGGGGATATGGAGCACCATGAGTTCCTGCTTTGGGATTTTACCCAACAAGACCCACATTAAAACCCTGCATTAGATAACAAATGGGCCTGAGTCAGACGATTTCATTTTCACCTTCTCCTCATAAAACAATATGAAATGCTTGGCAGTTAAGGCCTTACCCAAAACCCATTGAACCTTGTAAGAGTCTTTCTATTGATCTCAGTAAGCACTGGGTCAGACCATCACTGCTCAAAAGAGGCTAATGTCAGACACAAACACCATGTATTTTATAGGTCAAGCAGTTAATGAGACCACTGGCAAAGCTCGGGAAAGGTGAGAGAAATATGTATAATAGAAATAATTTATAATAATACTGTCAACACAATGTAACGATGCTTCTAAGCAGTTGTGTGTGGGGACTGAACCCTGGATGTTAGAGCAGGAGTTTCTAAAGATAAAAGGCCAGGTGCAGTAGCTTGGAGAGGAAGTAAATTCCTAAACCTCTATATGTAGTCCATCCAGTAGGTGGGAACAAAGAGCCACACTTTGTTAACGTGGGTACATTAATTTAAAATACAGTAAAACAATACTCTAAGAAATTCAACAGTACAATTCAACCCACTAACAGTGAGGCAGGCAACTTAAAAACTTAAATCCAATCATTTCCTGTACTTACAATTCCCTCCCATTTTAAAATGACTGAGGAAAAAAGATGAGCTTTGCAACATTCCCTGAAGGCCACCAGATTTGAACCAGTCTGGACCAAGGCAGGAAGTGAATTCTAAAGCTTCACCGAGAACTCCCAGCCAGCAGACCCTTCTCATATGAACCAATGGGGCTTCAGCTCCAGACCCTCAGCTGCAGTGGACTTGCATGGGGGAAGAGTTATCTCTTGAGTAGATAACCCCTCAGCTATTTAGGTTATTATGGGTTAAACCTTCAGTTTCAGGTAGCCAGTGCAGAAAATGGAGCACTGACAGACTCT
The DNA here is from genome assembly GCA_033296515.1 of Macrochelys suwanniensis. Classification (NCBI taxonomy): domain Eukaryota; kingdom Metazoa; phylum Chordata; order Testudines; family Chelydridae; genus Macrochelys; species Macrochelys suwanniensis. Next base: position 12,151,989 of record CM065777.1, on the reverse strand, counting down.
GCTAGCATCAAGATATTCCATCTACTAAGCAGGCTTCTGAGTTCAGGATTAGAGATGGTTGGAAATTTTCCAGGGAAACATTTTTTCCTTGGAAAATGCTGATTTGTTGAATCCAAAACTGTTTATAGGAAAGGGTCTGTTTCGAAGAATCTTCTGATTTGGAAAAACAATGTTAAAAAGTTTCAAAACGATATTTTGACATTTTCATTGGTTAGTTTGTAAATATTTTTTCCATTCAGAATTTTAGGTAATTTATACTAAAACAGTTTTTGCATTTGTGTGGTTTTTTTTTAAAAAAAAGGTTGACATGAAAATGAAACATTTCAATTGCTCTGATTTAAAAAAAGGAACATTAGTTTGTGAAAATTTTAGCTAATTTAACTTTCCATCTTGATTTGGGATGGATTTCTTTTAAATGTCAAACTCTCTCATGGGATGGTATGATAGGGTTAATAAGGGCCGGAGAGGCCAATTACCTGACATCACCTGTAAGAGGGAAGGCCAGGGTTAACAGAGTGAAGCCCAGGTTGGGGATGGTCTCAGACACCATCCAATGGTCCAGGGACATCTACATTGAACACGTCACCAGCCACCGACAGTACCAGGAGGCGTGAGCTGGAGCGACATCATGCTTCGACTTCGAGAAAGGGACCGAGAGACTTTGTCTGTTGGACCATATGAACTAGAACCATAAACTCCCTGAACATTAAATCTTTCCAAATGAGGGTCAAATCCATCCTCATCATCGTATCCGCTCATTATACTCCACACCTGAACATAGGAGGGTATGTTGTTCATATAATGGCTATCTCAATGTATGTACTTTGACCCGTCAATCTTTTACCCCCAATCGGGGATATTGCAGATTATGTATTCCTTACACCACCCGATCTTAAATCGACCTTCGCACCCCTTGATAATTTGTATGTTGTTCCCTGATAATCAGAAACATCTCTGCTTAAACGCTGTACCATTCCCTCTTTTAAAAAAAATCATCATCTTAATAAATTTTTTAAAGCCAGGAAGCTGAAAGGAGGATGCAGGGGAAGGAGACAGCAGTAACTCCCTAGGATAAGGGAGGTCACCAGGGGCAAGTAGGAAATCTCGGGAAGAGTGAGTCCTGAAATGCTGCCTGGAGTAAGGATTCTAGGAGGGGGTGAAGTAGCCACTGGGAGTAGAGTAGGATCCCAGGGTAAATCCAGAAATGGGCAAGGGAAGAGAGAAAGACTAGATAGGAAGGAGCCCAGGGAAAGAGCAACAGGGTCAGGGACTGAGCAGACCTGCATTGCTGGTTATAGGGTTCCTAGGCCAGAACCCAATGTAGCTGGTAGGTCCAGGTTCCCCTGACAACCACTGGTATAGTGACACTGTGACCCAACCTGGGGCTGAATGCCATCTAGACAGTAGTCCTGTTGGACTTTGTAACCCTGAAAGGGGTGCATTAAATGGTGTGTGCTGGGCCAGAAGGCCAAGTTACCAGAAAGGAGACTACCTCAGATCGATCAAAGGCAGAAGGGACTCCTGGTGCAGTGAGAGCTGCTTTTCCAGATCTAGACACTGGGAGATGCAGTAGCGGTGAGCAGGAACCCTATTACACGGGAAAACTGTTTCCCATCCAGTCTATTCAAGATCACACACATTTTTTTGAGGATCTCAAAGCACTTTACAGAAATGCTCATAACGCTCTTGTGAGGTAGAATAGGGGATATTAGACCTCTGAATTATATCTGTCATCAGTATGGACAAGTGGTGAAACCCTCACTTTCATGCTCTTTACAGTTGCTCACAGCCTTAAGGACAAATGAAATACATAAAGCAGAATTGTTTTCCAATAGAATATCTCCCAACATTTTTCATGAGGGTTCAGTGACTCTTTAATACTCACATTCTCTCATTTGCAGTGGCAAATTTCCACCCAAGAAACAGCCTTTCAGCTTTGCTCCTTTTTCTTCTGCTTCCCTGTTAACTCGCTGCAATCATTCAGTTTTTATCACAGGTCAAAATGTTTACATGGCTAGTGGTTTCTTAAAAGTTCATTCCCCAGCTAACCAAAATGAAGATTGAACAAAAACAGAGAGCGCTGCCTAAATGGAATATTATTCAGTGTGATTTTATGGATCATATCACAGGAGACCAAGTATCAAATCCAAGAGATATATTTTCCAGCCGACTTATGGCTACATATCACCATTTTATAAGCCAAACGCTTGGAAAAACAGAGTCGTCATGGTGGCAAGATACTTATAAGTGAAATTCATCCTGTGCAGAGAGACAGCAAAAAGACCTCAGCACCATGTAAGCCCCCCAAATAAGGGCTTGTTTTGGCTCTCAGCTCAGGGGCCAATTTCTGCCTTTGCACTCCCTTACTCTCAAATCAGGGTTTCCTTCTCTCTAGTGCCTTAGAAAAATCGTGTTCTTCCTAGGGAGGCAGTGTTGCCTAGTAGAGAACCCACTGGAATGGAACTTGAGATGTTCATTCTATTCCCAGTTGTGTCACTGGCCTGTTAGGGAAGTTACTTCCTCTGTGCCTCAGTTTCCCCATCTGTAAAATGATAGTTGCCTCCTTTGAAAAGCACTTTGGGGGTCTACAGATGAAAAGTGCTATATAGGAGGTAGGTCTCCTCCTCCTCATTATTATTTAAAACAATTGGATTGCTACATCTGAGTAAAGTTGCTCCAGCAAGCAGAAGCTGGGACTGGATAACAGGGGATGGATCATTTAATAAATTGCCCTGTTATGTTCATGGCCTCTGAAGCACCTGGCACTGGCCACTGTCCAAAGACAGTACACGGGGCTGGGTGGATCATTGGTCTGACCAAGTATGGCCATTCTTATAGTATTTAGTGCCCTTCTTGTGCATGGCACTTTGCACAAACACAGTTTATGTTAATCTGAGTTAAAAACACACAAAGGAGAGTACAGGCTTGTTTTGCTACAACATGGGAGGTGAGGCATTAAATTAATGCTAAATACATTGGTGACCATGAGGTGCTCAGAAACTACTTTGATGGGGGCCATATAAATACTAATTACTATTATAAACAGAAGAATGAGCCCAGAGAATACAGGGCATTTGTTGGAGCTATCAGAATAATTGATTCAGTAACTTTTGCTTCTCTTTCACGTTCATAGAACACTTGCTAAGAAATCAATTTTTAACAAAATTAAACATGAATCAAAAGTATTGTGTGATTTATTTATTTTTTCAAGTGCAAATTTTCTATATCCCGTGGCTTGACATTTTACAATTCAAACTTTGAACTGTATTGCTCTAGTTGTTAGATGTTCAGATACACAGTGATGTATGTGGGATAAGAACCTACACACAATAGAATAGACACACAAATCACATGGCATGGTTTCTGTTCTCTAACTAGCTGAATAAAACTCCTATAATTATATGTCTGGTGTGAATGTTCACATTTGCTTTCCAGAAGTAATGAAGGATGTAATATGAAAATGAATGTTCACAGAAAATGTGGTGGGAACATGACTAATGTGAATTTATTTAACAACTTGAATTCGTATATATCAATCTTTTGGGATATTTGTCCACTAATAAGTGTTAATTTTGGAATTACGCAAATAATTTCCAGTGCAACATGTTGGGCTTTATATACACATCTGCTGTTAATAATAATTATGGACAAAAAATTCTGCGTGTAGCACTTGTTTTTAAAAAGGAAATACCACAGGGAAACTAACCTACAAAAAATAAACCTACATCTTACTTGGCCATCCTGTGACTAGATACACTAATATCAACAAAGAGATACTAGATGGAAAGTGAGGGTAACAGCACTTCCCTACTTCAGAGGACTAGTGTGAGGATAAATACATTAAAGATTGCTAGGCGCTTTGAGATCTACTGATGAAAAGTCCTATACTTTTATTATCAGTCTTTTGTTTTTCTGCATCGATTTAGAGTGCACTTGGATCAAACTTTTCTCTGCAACCCTGAGGGCTAGAAACTTCCTTTTTATCCTAATCAGAGCTGAGATTCGCATGTAATCACATGACCTCAGGAGCTGGGGTTGCAGTCTCCTGCCACCAAATATCCCAAGACTCAATAAAAATCACAAGAATTGGCATCTCTGATCATGGTTATAGCTCATTATTTTTATGCAGGTGAAATGGGATGGTTTCTTTTGTTTTGAGATTTCAAACTCCAAAACTCAAAGAAAAATCATGTGGGGATGAGAACCCTGACGGCCCAAACCCACAAAAATTGTTGGCATGGACCTCTGCAAAGTTAAACTGTAGATGTTTGCCCGGTTCTTCTCATTTTCTTCAGGGAAAAGGACCAAAATGCAGCTCATGTGAGCATGTGCTCACTGGGAAACAAATGTACATTTTTGTGACAGCCCTACAAACCTTGGGATGTTACAAAAAATTGGATTAACCAATAAAATGTATTTTAGCTTTCCCTTCAGGTGCCAGTCAGATTTATGTAGCAACTAAGGAATTTTCTGACAAACATGAAATCCATCACCAGGATGTGAGAGGTTAATCTCACCCCCTGACCTCATAGAGCCGTGAGTCAGAGGTTTGAATTCTGAACAGCCCCTTAGTTCACACCAACTCCTAAAACCTCAATTTGTTGCAGACTCAGTTTATAAACTCTGAAAATCAGTAAGTACCTATTTAAAACACACACACACGCAAACTTGATGTAAACAAAAGAGAAATAATTTACAATCAAGGAATACACAGCAAGGCCCCACTCCTGAGAGAGCCATATGAGCATAAGAATCTGCCCGTGTTTATCCCTTTGCAGGATGGGACCATAACCTAACACTGAGTTTTTCAAATGAAGCAAAGGGGGCTAGGTTTCCGAGAGCTGGGTGCAGCAGTCCTTTAGGCTCTTTTCAAAATCCCATCGTAAACCTTCAAGCTCAGATCCTCAAAGGTATTTAGATCCCATTAGGAGTTAGGCCCCTAAATACCTTTGAGGATCTGGGCCTCAGAGAGTATGTCTACACTGGAATAAAAGACTTGTGGCATTGCGGTGGCTGGCCTGCGTCAGCTGACTCGGGCTGTGGCCCAGGGCTTAAAATAGCTGTGTAGACATTCGGGCCTGGGCTATGGGATCCCAGAGCTGAGGCTCCAGACCAAGCCCGAATGTCTACACAGCAGTTTTACAGCCACACAGCCTGAAGCTGAGTCATCTGATCCAGGCCAGCCATAGTGTTTAACTGCTGTGAAGATGTACCCAGAGTCAAATTTCCTAAAGCATCCAAGTCACCGAAGTCCTATTAACTTTCAGTGGGACGTAAACTCCTAAGAGTCTGTCTTCACCGCACAGTTAGACCAGGTGACAATCACCCAGCTTGAGCAGGGTTAGATTAGTCCAGGTACAAACATCCCCATAGCAGAACCCTACCCATGTTGCTGTGTCCTTTCTGTTTTGCACTTCCCCATGCACATCTGGGGGTATATCCCATGGTTCTCTGTGCTGGTGCATTCTCTCCCAGTCAATTGCATTGACTAAATGAGAACATGTCCAGCCTTCGGAGCAGAATGGTGGGAAGGGACTATCAGCACCTGAATGATTTTTGCCTGGGTCCTCACTACAAAGTGAGCAGGTTCTCTCGCAAGCGAAAGCAGAGCCCAGGTTCTAATACATACTGGCAGCAAGGTCAGCTAGTCTGACACCTCCAAACCTGGGTCAGAGGTTTTTCTGTGTGGATGATAGGGGTTTTTTTGGCTAGAATATGGTTAAGAGCCAGGGTTAACTATGCAGTGAAGACACATCCTAAATGCCTTGGCCCTGGTCTACACTAGGTGTGTGTGTGGGGGATTGATCTAAGATACACAACTTCAGCTATGAGAATAACGTAGCTGAAGTCGATGTACTTAAATCTACTCACTGCGGCGTCTTCACTGCAGTGAGTCAACTGCTGCCGCTCCCCTGTCGACTCCGCCTGCGCCTCTCGCGGCAGCGGAGTACAGGAGTTGACGGGCGAGTGCTCGGGGGTCGATTTATCGCATCTAGATTAGACCGATCGCTGGACCGATCGCTACCCACCAATCCGGTATTTTAAAAATATTACCCTTAACACTGCAGGTCTGGGTTACTGAGTGAGAAAGCTGTACTCTTACCTGCTATTCAAGTAAATAGAAACAGTAAATACCAACAGTTTTTATCTGTAAGGCTTTGAAACAGGAATCTTGTAACAGTTTACACCTATCATTGGAAAAATTCTTGCAGTATAGTTTTCACAATACCATGTCAAGGTAATTGGTGATAAAGCACTATCCTTTCCAAATGCATTAGTAACACTTATGGTTGAAAAATATAAAAACTAACATATCAGAGCTATAAATACAGATCTAAACATTTCTGGTATCCTTCCAATGCAAAATATACAAAGGGCTTCATTCTCCAGTGCATTACTCCCTTTCTATACCATCACTGCTTCATTATCAGTTAAACAGTTGTACTACTGAAATAATATAGTGGTGAATCAGGTCTAAAATCTATTTATTGACTATCTATATCAGGGTGGCCTCAGTAAACACAACATCTGAGCCCCTGCAAACATCAGGCAAAAATAGAAACGCCCCAAAGAATCCAAAGTAGTTAGTTTAGTGTGTTGTGGCTCTAATTTGACTCCCCAGAATCTCAGCCGCTCTGGGTATCCCTTCAGACTCTCTTGCTTCACCTAAGAAATGTTCCACTAAGAGAAATGAAAAGAGAGAGGCTTCTAAGCAGACATGCCAAACCCACAAAGAAAAAATGCAGAAATTGGGCTTGTTATTGGCTTGTGAGTTGCTTGTTGCTTATTTGACTTGTAGCTTGTTGCTTCTTTTTTTTGATCAGCTCCCGGCAAGTAGGGGCAAGGAGGGGAGAGAGTCGGGGTGCACAGCGGGCCTACCACAGTCCCAGACTGAATGCCAGTGGGATCTAGTCACATAGAGTGTTGGGGTTCTTAGGGATTGGCTTGTTTTGGCCTTGTTTTGAAATGGGATTAGCTTGATCTTTAACCAGCGCAGAGTAGAGCGGAAGAATGACATCTCGTGTCTTGCTCACAACACACCTGTTAATGCAGGCCAGAATCAAGTTTGCTTTTTTTGCAACAGCAGCACACTGTTGACTCATATTTAGCTTGTGGTCCACTATAACCCCGAGATCCCTTTCTGCCATACTCCTTCCTAGACCGTATCCTCCCATTCTGTATGTGTGAAACTGATTGTTCCTACCTAAGTGGAGCACTTTGCATTTGTCCTTATTAAACTTCATCCTGTTTACCTCTGACCATTTCTCCAATTTGTCCAGATCATTTTGAATGATGACCCTATCCTCCAAAGCAGTTGCAATCCCTCCCAGTTTGGTATCATCTGCAAACTTAATAAGCGTACTTTCTATGCCAATATCCAAGTCGTTGATGAAGATTGAACAGAGCCGGTCCCAAAACAGACTCTTGCGGAACCCCACTCATTATACCTTTCCAGCAGGATTGGGAACCATTAATAACTACTCTCTGAGTACGGTTATCCAGTCAGTTGTGCACCCACCTTATAGTAGCCCCATCTAAGTTGTATTTCCCTAGTTTATCGATAAGAATATCATGCGAGACCGTATCAAATGCCTTACTAAAGTCTAGGTATACCACATCCACTGCTTCTCCTTTATCCACAAGACTCGTTATCCTATCAAAGAAAGCTATCAGATTGGTTTGACATGATTTGTTCTTTACAAATCCATGCTGGTTATTCCCTATCACCTTACCACCTTCCAAGTGTTTGCAGATGATTTCCTTAATTACTTGCTCCATTATTTTCCCTTGCACAGAAGTTAAACTAACTGGTCTGTAGTTGCCTGGGTTGTTTTTATTTCCTTTTTTATAGATGGGCGTTATATTTGCCCTTTTCCAGTCTTCTGGAATCTCTCCTGTCTCCCATGATTTACCAAAGATAATAGCTAGAGGCTCAGATACCTTCTCTATTAGCTCCTTGAGTATTCTAAACGAAAATAAGAAAGAAAAACTTGTAGCACCTTAGAGACTAACAAATTTATTTCAGCATAAGCTTTCGTGGGTTAGTACCCACTTCATCGGATGCATGGAATGAAACATACAGTAGACAGATATTTATACAGTCAGAGAAACATGATAAGGTGGAGGTGCATAGACCAACCTTAAGAGGCTAATTAATTGAGAGGAACCATAACAGCAGGGGAAGAAAAACCTTTGAAGTGATAAACAAGATGGTCACACAGGTGTGAATGAGGATCGTTAACTTAAGGGAAATAGATTCAATTAACGTAATGGCCGAGCCATTCCTAATTTGTTAGTCTCTTGCATCCGATGAAGCGGGTACTAACCCACGAAAGCTTATGCTGAAATAAATTTTTTAGTCTCTGACCATCTTGTTTATCACTTCAAAGGTTTTTCTTCCCCTGCTGTTATGGTTCCTCTCAATTAATTAGCCTCTTAAGGTTGGTCTATGCACCTCCACCTTATCATGTTTCTCTGACTGTATAAATATCTGTCTACTGTATGTTTCATTCCATGCATCCGATGAAGTGGGTACTAACCCACGAAAGCTTATGCTGAAATAAATTTGTTAGTCTCTAAGGTGCTACAAGTTTTTCTTTCTTATTTTCGTTTTGCTGACACAGACTAACACGGCTACTACACTGAAACCTTGAGTATTCTAGGATGCATTTCATCAGGTCCTGGTGACTTGCAGGCATTTAACTTATCTAAGTGATTTTTAACTTGTTCTTTTTTTATTTTATGTTCTAAACCTCCCCCCTTCCCATTAGCTTTCACTATGTTAGGCATTCCTTCAGACTTCTCGGTGAAGACCGAAACAAAGAAGTCATTAAGCATCACTGCCATTTCCAAGTTTCCTGTTACTGTTTCTCCCTCCTCACTGATTAGTGGGCCTACCCTGTCCTTGGTCTTCCTCTTGCTTCTAATGTATTGATAAAAAGTTTTCTTGTTTCCCTTTATTCCTGTAGCTAGTTTGAGCTCATTTTGTGCCTTTGCCTTTCTAATCTTGCCCCTGCATTCCCATGTTGTTTGCCTATATTCATCCTTTGTAATTTGTCCTAGTTTCCATTTTTTATATGACTCCTTTTTATTTTTTAGATCTTGCAAGATCTCGTGGTTAAGCCAAGATGGTCTTCTGCCACATTTTATATCTTTCCTACCCACCGGAATAGTTTGCTTTTGGGCTCTTAATAGTGTCCCTTTGAAATACTGCCAGCTCTCCTCAGTTGTTTTTCCCCTCAGTCTTGATTCCCATGGGACCTTACCTATCAGCTCTCTGAGCTTACCAAAATCCGCTTTCCTGAAATCCATTGTCTCTATTTTGCTGTACTCCCTTCTACCCTTACTTAGAATTGTGAACTCTATGATTTCATGATCACTTTCACCCAAGCTGCCTTCTACTTTCAAGTTCTCAACGAGTTCCTCTCTATTTGTTAAAATCAAATCTAGAACAGCTTCCCTCCTAGTAGCTTTATCAACCTTCTGAAATAAAAAGTTGTCTGCAATGCAGTCCAATAACTTATTGGATAGTCTGTGCCCCGCCGTGTTATTTTCCCAACATATATCTGGATAGTTGAAGTCCCCCATCACCACCAAATCTTGGGCTTTGGATGATTGTTAGTTGTTTAAAAAAAGCCTCATCCACCTCTTCCACCTGGTTAGGTGGCCTGTAGTAGACTCCTAGCATGACATCACCCTTGTTTTTTACCCCTTTTAGCCTAACCCAGAGACTCTCAACACTTCCGCCCCCATGTCCATCTCCACCTCAGTCCAAGTGTGTACATATTTAATATATAAGGCAACACCTCCTCCCTTTTTCCCCTGTCTGTCCTTCCTGAGCAAGCTGTACCCATCCATACCAACATTCCAATCATGTGTATTATCCCACCAAGTTTCGGTGATGCCAACAATGTCATAGTTGAATTTATTTATTAGCACTTCCAGTTCTTCCTGCTTATTACCCATACTTCTCGCATTTGTATACAGGCATCTAAGATACTGATTTGATCTTGCCTCCCAGTTTTGCCCTGACCCTCCTATCTCTTTGCCATTAGAGCCCACGCTCCCTCCTATTTCCAACCCATCTCCCAGGTCCCCATGTTCTCCACTTACCTGTGGGCTTTGCTCACCTGTCCCTGTAGAACCTAGTTTAAAGCCCTCCTCACTAGATTAGCCAGTCTGTGTCCAAATAGGGTCTTTCCCCTCCTCGAAAGGTGAATGCCATCTCTGCCAGCAGTTCTTCCTGGATTAGCATCCCGTGGTCGAGGAAGCCAAAGCCCTCCTGGCGACACCATCTTCGCAGCCAGGCATTCACCTCCACGATGCACCTGTCTCTGCCCATGCCCCTACCTTTGACAGGAAGGACCGAAGAGAATACCACCTGCGCTCCAAACTCCTTCACCCGTACTCCCAGAGCCCTGTAGTCACTCTTGATCTGCTCAGTGTCACACCTCGCAGTATCATTTGTGCCCACATGGATGAGTAGCATGGGGTAGTAGTCAGAGGGCCAGATAATCCTTGACAATGCCTCCGTAATGTCTCGGATACGGGCCCCCCTCAGGCAGCATTAAACCAGTCTGATTAGCTAACAGTTCAGTCAATCTAGCTCCAGAGGAAAGAACTTATTTTACTGTCTACCCTCACTCTGGGCTGCCAGTTCTATTCTGTCTATTCTTACCCCCCCCCCCCCCATTGTAGCATTATACGAATTTAAACTGCTGCTGCAACTCACACCAATTCCAAATTTGCAACTAAAATCTAACAACATCCCATTTCCTGCCCAAATCAATGCAATTTCCATGCTGCACAAATAACTCCTATGGGTCTCCAAACACCCCAAGCTATGTTTTTCCTTCCCAGGGGCGCCTTCACACCCTTCAGTAGGAGGTTCTCAAGACAAATTTGCCTCTTATCCCTCACTCTCTTGGGGCCTATTGCCAAACCTAAAGTCTTTATTTGGATTCCGGTGGAAGAACTGCCATAAGTGATGACCGCTCGTTAAACATGTGGTGACTGGGCACCATAAGCTGCAGTGTGTTCTCAGGCAAAAGTCCCATTGGATTTCATGGAAGTGACGAGTGCAGGTTCCAGGCCAGTATGCACACATACATTTTAACAACCGCGCACTTGCCAACATTGTCTGGGCTGTCTATATGTCCACACTCAAGATACAACCATAAGAGCGCAGCTTCAGAACAGCCATGGATCCTGGGAGCGGGTATGTTTTTGAACCGCTACATAGAGCGACTCACAGCACGACGGACAGGCTGACTTTTCTCAGGAATGTATCAGATCACATCACTTCCCAGAGACTAACATCTGAGAGGTCTCCTCTTGGAAGCTGTGGCATCAGTGCGTGGTTGAAATGTGGATTTCCCCTCCTCTGTGCCACAAGCCTGCAGACACCAGATCTGGCATTCAGATACATGACAAGTAGACTGCTTTGCCAGCTTGTTTCACTGAAATTGGCTCCTGCTGGGAGGATCTGCTCTCACACTTGTTATGCTGGCACCTGACCATTTTTGGGTACTATCTTTAACATGGCACATCTGTTGTAGCCACACATATTCTTCGGATGGTTCAAAGTGCCACGTGATAAAGTGTTCTATTTTATGGAAGTTATCCAGGCTTGATGTACCCTTGGGTATGCAGCTCAGCAATTCTGCAGTCTTGGTTACACTTGACAAACCAGGCTGACATTAGCAATCTTGTCTCATTTCCCCCTTTCATGAGAAGTAATCACAGTTGCCTTCCTCATCCGTATGGCTAATACACAAAGCTAAGTCATATGGTTGTCGAGCTTGAGACATATTGGGTCTTACATATTTGACAATGCCTTCTTTCAAGGCTCTCTAAATAGACAGCACAGAAAATAATGCTGCAGTGGATTGTGGAAATGTTAAGGGTCTGTTAACAATATAAGGAAAACAGATAAGAATGTTCACCAGTAATCTGTTTATTTAAATGATCACCATTTTATTAGTAGCAGAAAAGGAGTGTTGCTAGTGGTTGATAGATTCTCGGGTTTTTATCTTGGCTGTCACTGACTTACTGTGTCCCTTTGGGAAACTGGCCTACTTTCCATTAATTATTAATTATATATACCATCTGTGACGGTGTACCCCATAAGGCTTTATGGGGAGAGGCTTATAAATGTATACATGATGTAACTGGAATATGGTTTATGCTACATGTGCCATGTAACATATCTTTGTGAAAGTGATGACCTACTGAATTTATTTTTCCTGTTTGTATGCCTGTATTATTGTTGTACTTGGAGTTATAAATATTGGTTTTATATTTGCTGGTTTTGTACATAGCCTTTGTAAGAGCCTGGGATCATGTCTTAAGAAAGGTATGTGCATGTAAAGAGACCAGTTAAGAAACCCTTACACAGACAATAGGAGGTGCAGACCCCAATTTACATTTGGGCCTGGCCAGGAATGCAACTGGCTGAACTGGTTAGGGTGCATGGACATGTGACTTGCCCATGTGATCCCAAAACTTCAGGGTAAGATGATGCTACACAGGAAGTAGGGGAAAGGCTATAAAAACCCTTGGAAGACCGCTTCATGTTGTCTTCAGCTGGTTAAAGAGAGAGGCTCTCCACCCCCCAAGGACATACCTGAGAGAGACTGAACAAAGGACAAAGGCAATAGGGGGTGTGAGCGATTGCTGGACCCAGGCTAGAAGTTTTACAGCCTGTAAAAGGAAAAGACTTAAAACTGGTGAGGCTTTTATCTGTGTTGAGTTGAATTAGACATAGACGTGCGTGTTTTATTTTATTTTACTTAGTAATTTACTTTGTTTTGTAGAAATCACCTTGGTACTGTCACCTGGTGTGCCAAGGCTACTTCTGCCCCTGCTTTCCTGCCCTTTCCAGCTTGGGACTCCGGAATCCTGTCTGTTTTGAGCCAGATCCACTGATCTACTGCAAACACAGACCCAGGTCCGAGCCACGTCCCCTAACAGCTGTAAGGCTCCTGGAAGCAGCTCAGGAAGTGCGCTTGCCTTTGACACCGAGGTGCCCAACTCCCAATGAGGTTCAAACCCTTAATAAATCTGGTTCACCCTGTATAAAGCTTATACAGGATAAACTCAGAAATAGTTTGCCTTCTATTTCAAAGATAGAAAGATATGCACAGCTGTTTGCCCTCCCCAGGTACCAACTCATACTCCAGGTAACTTAATAAGTAAAAAGTTATTTTAATAAGTACAGAAAGTAGGATTTAAGCGATTCCAAGTAGTTACAGACAGAACAAAGTGAATTACTGAGTAAAATAAAATAAAACACGCACGTCTATATCTAATTCAACTCAACACAGATAAAAGCCTCACCAGTTTTAAGTCTTTTCCTTTTACAGGCTGTAGAACTTCTAGCCTGGGTCCAGCAATCGCTCACACCCCCTATTGTCTTTGTCCTTTGTTCAGTCTCTCTCAGGTATGTCCTTGGGGGTGGAGAGCCTCTCTCTTTAGCCAGCTGAAGACAACATGGAGGGGTCTTCCAAGGGTTTTTATAGCCTTTTCCCCACTTCCTGTGTAGCATCATCTTACCCTGGAGTTTTGGGATCACATGGGCAAGTCACATGTCCATGCACCCCAACCAGCCCAGCCAGTTGCATTCCTGGCCAGGCCCAGATGTGGATTGGGGTCTGCACCTCCTATTGTCTGTGTAAGGGTTTCTTGATTGGTCTCTTTACATGCACATACCTTTCTTAAGACATGATCCCAGGATCTTACAAAGGCTATGTACAAAACCAGCAAATATAAAACCAATATTTATAACTCCAACTACAAGAATGATACATGCATACAAACAGGAGGAATAGATTCAGTAGGTCATAACTTTCACAGAGATATGTTACATGGCACATGTAGCATAAACCATATTCCAGTTACATCATGTATACATTTATAAGCCTCTCCCCATAAAGCCTTATGGGGTACACCATCACACCATCATATGGCAGCATGTTATTGAAATGATATACTATCCAAAAAGTTGTTACTATTGACTTTATCCCATCAAATGGGGTCCGGTCATCATGCAAGCATCTGCTATCTTAGTATGTCCGAGGCCACACTAAGGTTCACCTATTCATCATCTGTGATTAACTGTTGCTACTTTTATGTTATTGAATAATAGTAGTAATAGTTCATAATATTGCAGTAGGGCTTAGAAGCCCCAGCCATGGATCAGGGCCCACATTGTGCTAGGCACTGAGCAAACACTGAATAAACAAACAAAAAACCCCTATCCCTTCCCTTAAAAGCCTACAATGGAGATATGCCAATCTCTGAGAATTGGAACGACCTGAACGGTCATCAAGTCCAGTCCCCTGCCTTCACTAGCAGGACCAAGTACTGTCCCCTGACAGATTTTTGCCCCAGATCCCTAAATGGCCCCTTCAAGGATTGAACTCACAACCCTGGGTTTAGCAGGCCAATGCGCAAACCACTGAGCTATCCCTCCCCCCAATCTAAATCTAAATAGATCAAAGTAAAACAAAGTTCAGTTATGTACTGGTCTGAAAATGTTTTCAATATTTTATAGAGAGAAAGTTATCTGATAAGTATCATATACACAGAAAAATGTATTCATATGTATACATATATATTTAATTTACAATGAATATGTATATATATGGATGTGGGTGTACATAAATGAATGTGATTGTGATTGGGTGTAGACCCCTCACTGGTTCTGAAGGCATTAACTGGAATTAGAAAGCTCAATTAGAGCACCTGGTTACAGATAGAGGGTGGGCCAGGCCCAATTAAAGATGAGTCCATCTGGGTGGTTACTATACGGGGAGGTAGTCCAGAATACAAGAAGGGCTGTAGGGAGAGAGAAAAAACTCTGTTGTTCCTCTTTTGGCTATAGAGAGCTCTGCAGAGTCAAGGAAGAAGCCTATGGGGAGAGTTGGCCCTGGGAGTCTGTCCTGAGTACAGAATTCTGGCAAGAGGAAAGGAGGGTATGGAGAAGCCACTGGGGTGGGGCAAGCTCTGGAAGTAAGCTCTGATAAACTGGCAGGACCCTAGGGTGACCAGATGTCCCAATTTTATAGGGACAGTCCCAATATTTGGGAATTTTTCTTCTATAGGCACCTATTGCCCCCCACCCTTGTCCCGATTTTTCACACTTTCTATCTGGCCACCCTACAGGACCCAGACATCAGGGAAGTGTTCAACTGAGGAATGGAGCAGGGGAAAGCAAAGAAGACAAAAGTTAGAGCCTGAGTAAATAAGACTTCCTTATTTACTTTCTCCACACCAGTCATGATTTTATAGACCTCTATTATATCCCCCCTTAGTCATCTCTTTTCCAAGCTGAAAAGTCCCAATCTTATTAATCTTATTAATAGCTGGGTTTGTGATGAGCAGGAGAACCGCATGGTGAATTGTCTGCTGGGTCTGATGGCTACAGACCTCTTGAGACACTAAGACAGACTTATGTGTAGTGCTGGGAAGGAGTTGGTGGCTGTGGTACATGTACATATCAGTGACACAGGGAAAGGTATGAGAAAGGTCATGGAGGCCAAATTTAGGCCACTATGTAAGAGATTGGAGTAGAGGACCTCCATGGTAGCATTCTCTGAAATGCTTTCAGTTCCATATAGAAGGCCAGTTAGACAGGCAGAACTGCAGGATCTCAATGAGTGGACGACATGGTGTTTGGAGGAGGGATTTAGGTTTATTATTAGGAACTGGGGAATCTTTTGGGAAAGGAGGAGCCTATATAGCAGGCCTGCACAACTCGTAAAGCGGCGAGGGCCATATTACTCCAAAGAAAACAGCTGAGGGCCGAAACTCCCTGGCCCTGTGGAAACACCGCCCCCCCAGCGCTGCCCGCCCCAGGGAAACAACCCCTCCTTCCCCAGCGCCAGCTTGCCAGCTCCCCCTGCCGCCAGTTCGCCTGCCTGCCTGCTGCTGGCCTCTTACCTTCTGCCGCTGCCCCCGCCCCCTGCCGCTGGCTCACCCTCACTCCCCAGCCTGCCCCTGGCCTCTTCACCAGCCCGCCCATCCACTGGCCAGCCAGCCAGCCGTTGGATTGCCCCACCCCGCCGCTTGCCTACTCACCCCCTCACGGGCCGCACAGTGAGCCCATGTGGGCCACATGTGGCCCCCGGGCCGCATGGTGTGCAGGCCTGCTATACAGGAAGGATGAGCTCCTCCTAAACCAAACAGAACCAGACTGCTGGCATGTAAAATTAAAAAGATCACAAAGGAGTTTTTAAACTAAGGGCTGGGGAAAGCTGACGTGTGGAGGAACATACAGTTTGGACAGAGATATCCCTTAGGGAAGGATTTATTAAAGAGGATTCTTTATATCCTAGTAAAAACGAGAGGATAAAAGTTGATAAAATACAGGTAGAAGCTGAACAAACAGTCAAATGAAAAAGATTCCCATTCAGTTACATCACATGAAGGCAGACAACTCAATACTGACAATTTTTTAAGTGCTTCTCACAAATATGAGAAGTCTAAAAACTAAGATGGGTGAACTTGAGTTCCTGGTATTAAATGAGGATATTGATATAATGGACATCAGAGAAACTTGGTGGAATGTGACAATCAATGGGACACAGCAATATCAGGGTACAAAATATAAAGGAAAGACAAAGTAGGTTGTTCTGCTATGGGAGTGGCACTATATGTGAAAGAAAGCATATGGTCAATATAGTAAAAATCTTAAATGTATCATAGAATATCTATGGATAGAAGTTCCATGCTTGAATAATAAAAGTATAGCAGTAGAAATATACTACCAACCACCTGACCAGGATGGTTACATTGTGGAATGCTCAGGGAGATTAGAAAGGATACAAAAACAGAAAAACCAGTCATAATGGGGGTTTTCAACTATCCCCATATTGACTGGGTACATGTCACCTCAGGATGGGTTACAGACTTTAAGTTTCTAGACACCATTAATGACTGCTTCGTGGAGCAGCTAATCCTGGATTAGTCCTAAGTGAAGCACAGGATCTGGTCCAAGAAATTAATATAGTGAACCACTCAGTAATACTGACCACAATGTAATTACATTTAACATCCTTTGGGGGGCAAAATACCAAAGAAACCCACTACTATAGTATTTATCTTCAAATAGGGGAATTGCACAAAAATGTAAAAAGAAATTAAAAGGAACAGTCACCTGAGTGTGCTTGGGTTACACAGGCACACAAAAGAACAAAGCAACAGGCAACAAACTCACCCCAAGGGTCACATTAACTCCTCCTTCACCTGGAGAACTCCCTTGCAAAACTCCTGTTTGCTGCTCCAGTTTTCTAGCTCCCAGAATACCTGTATATGGGATCAAGACTCCTCAGAGTGTTGTTTCTCCTTAGTAGAGCTAGTCAGAAACAAGGATTTCCGTTTTTGCAGGACATTCAAAAGTGTCAACATTTATTTAATACCAAACCATCACAAAAAGGCAAAATTTCTCATGGAATGAAAATTTTGAATTTGGAATTATCCATGTTTGATTTTGATAACATCCAGTCACTTGTTTTAATACGGAAACATTCTCATAAATAAAATGTAAACTACGATATGTAATATACATATTTAATAATTTATATGACAAGTAATACTTTTCTATAATATGAATAATTAAACTGATGAAGTCAAAACTAAATGTTGTTACCTTTTTGAAATAAAACATTTTCAACATCATTAAAACAAAACATGACATTTTTTAAAAACTTTTTTCCCCGCAAAAATGTTGTCAAAATTGACATGTTCCTTTGAAATGTTTACCTTTCAATGAAACTGCATTTTCCAATGGAAAATTGTTTGGTTGAAAATTTTTCAACCAGCTCTACTCATGAGAAATATACCTAATCAAAATACTCACTGATAAAATCTTTGTCCTAGCCACATTACACATCTTTCATACATTCTCTATTTCTACCTACCGTACAGTGGAAAAATATAGAAAATTGACTATAAAATCTCTTACAAAAAGTGCATAACAAAGTTCTGATATATTTAAATTCTGCATTTCAAAAACAAGATCAGCTATACAGTACACAAAACCAAACAGAAGCCATATACATGTATTATTGAAGAGTACACATGCACCTTCTTTCCTATGTATATTGATTGTATGTAATGAATCAATTCTCCTCCACTTAAAGGAGAGGAAAGTGATCAGGAACAGTCAGCACGGATTCACCATGGGCAAGTCATGCCTGACTAACCTAATTGCCTTCTATGATGAGATAACCGGCTCTGTGGATGAGGGGAAAGCAGTGGATGTGCTATTTCTTGACTTTAGCAAAGCTTTTGATACAGTCTCCCACAGTATTCTTGCCAGCAAGTTAAAGAAGTATGGGCTGGATGAATGGACGGTAAGGTGGATAGAAAACTGGCTAGATGGTCGGACTCAACGGGTAGTGATCAATGGTTCCACATCTAGTTGGCAGCCGGTATCAAGTGTAGTGCCCTAAGGGTCAGTGCTGGGGCCGGTTTTGTTCAATATCTTCTTTAACGATCTGGAGGATGGTGTGGACTGCACCCTTAGCAAGTTTGCAGATGACACTAAACTGGGAGGAGTGGTTGATACGCTGGAGGGTAGGGATAGGATACAGAGGGACCTAGACAAATTAGAGGATTGGGCCAAAAGAAATCTGATGAGGTTCAACAAGGACAAGTGCAGAGTCCTGCACTTAGGACAGAAGAATCCCATGCACTGCTACAGACTAGGGACCGAATGGCTGGGCAGCAGTTCTGCAGAAAACGACCTAGGGGTTACGGTGGACGAAAAACTGAATATGAGTCAACAGTGTGCCCTTGTTGCCAAGAAGGCTAACGGCATTTTGGGTTGTATAAGTAGGGGCATTTCCAGCAGATCGAGGGACGTGATCATTCCCCTCTATTCGGCACTGATGAGGCCTCATTTGGAGTACTGTGTCCAGTTTTGGGCCCCACACTACAAGAAGGATGTGGATAAATTGGAAGGAGTCCAGCGGAGGGCAACAAAAATGATTAGGGGGCTGGAGCACATGACTTATGAGGAGAGGCTGAGGGAACTGGGATTGTTTAGCCTGCAGAAGAGAAAAATGAGGGGGGATTTGATAGCTGCTTTCAACTACCTGTAAGGGGGTTCCAAAGAGGATGGGTCTAGACTGTTCTTAGTGGTAGAAGATGACAGAAGAAGGAGTAATGGTCTCAAGTTGCAGAGGGGGATGTTTAGGTTGGATATTAGGACAAACTTTTTCACTAGTAGGGTGGTGAAGAACTGGAATGGGTTACCTAGGGAGGTGGTGGAATCTCCTTCCTTAGAGGTTTTTAAGGTCAGGCTTGACAAAGCCCTGGCTGGGATGATCTAGTTGGGGTTGGTCCTGCTTTGAGCAGGGGGTTGGACTAGATCACCTCCTGAGGTCCCTTCCAACCCTGAGATTCTATGATTCTATGAATGCAATGATGAATGAACATGTCAGAGTTCAGGTTGCGATTTTCAGTTCTTTGCTGTGTGTAATGAAGCTGAGATGTACTGAGATGAAGCTGTGAATATGTTGGAGTAGGTATTAATGTGTTGGTATGGTGGAATGCCATCATGTCAATGCGCTAGTGCTTGGAGAGGGGTATTATGTTGAGAATGAATGTTACCTTAATATATGACTTCCTTGATTTGTAGCATTTGCATTCCAGTGAGGAAATAACAGCTGAACAACCTTTACACTAACATCTGGTCGACACTACAGAATATGACTGGCTGAACATGGCTGTGAATAGTTGTGAGGACTGACACCATGCGAAACATAGTTTGAGGTCGGTATAGACTTGCATGCAAATGTGAGGGATGAGAACCCGAGGGTTAGCTGGAAAGACGGCCTGTAGAACTGGCCAAATAATCAGATCTTCTCCATTTAAAGCTTTGCAGTTCCAGTAGAGACAGAGACTACCATGATGGGAACAGCATAAAAATTAGAATAGTACAGATGCTAATCTCCATACCCTGCTTTAAATCATAGATCTTCTGTTCCCCATTACATTATCTTCCTATAAGCTAAGGCACAGGTCAAAATCTAAGGGAGAGGCTACTTTGCCAGTTTATTAATGTGTTAGTAAAACAAACACTAGCACTATTAGTTATAACTATTTCTATCATGTAGTCATGGATCTGCTCTTCTTCTAACCTTCTATTGCTCCACCCCAGTTTCCTCGCATTTTTCTGAGATGTCCATGGTATGCATCCAGAGCAGAACCTTTGCTCAAGCTCTCCACATCCACTTTCATACCCCCACCCTGCCTAATATAAACATATATTGCTGCTGCTGTGGTCATGGCATGCTACACCTGTGGGGTGGGGAGGGAATGGTCATGACTGCACCATGGAGTTTGGATACAGATGACCTAATAATCTCTTCTAGTCAATCACTCTGCTACTGCAGGATTGCGCCCTACTCTAAATTCTCTGATGATTGGTCTGGTCTAGTTTTAAATCTAAGTACTTATGTTAGGCATGTATGAATATTGAGCACAGAATATTAGGGAAGGGCAAATAAGATCTTGAATCTTCATTCAGAACTCAAAGGGAACATAAATCTTTTTTAGAGGTTTTAAAGAGTCTGGTTAACATTTTCCACATTTCTTGCTATCGTTATTTGTTGTGTCAGAGCCCATCTGGATTTAGACTGTGAAGGCAAGCAATTCCCATGCCTAACTAATATGGGAAAGGCACTTTGCATTATATTTATGGCCTTATGAAAACTAGGATGAGCCTGCAATCTTGTGGTAGAGCTTCTCATGAGCCTCCAAGGGCAAACGTGCTGCCCCAAGAGCTCCACATAAGGTTCAGAGAGGCTTCTTTGAAAATCCCAGCCTTACATGCTTAAGGCTCCTTTGAGAATATCAGCCTAAACTTTTTGGTGCTTCTGGAAGAGAATCCCAGACCTTATGGGGAAGAGACTTTCTAGATGAGAGTTGTGTGATGCAAACAAGTGCAAGAAGTCCTCTCTTCTTAGCTATCAGCTACATGTGTTAAGTTCTTTTTGTTGTGGAACCTGCGAATGATGTGGCTGAAAAATGGCATTAGTTAGTAGCTGAAAATTAGTTACACGATAAGCATGACATGCTGTTTTATTTGTTTAGAAGCTGGTCAATAATGTTACCACAGTACTGAATTAAGAAAATGAGTTTAGCTTGTTTGGACTAAACCCAAGCTCATCTAAACAAGACCAATTAACTGATCTTAAGCCAAACTCAATGTTTATTTCATTACTTCAGCTCTATGAGGTTCATTATGTAAATTACATCTTTTACCACTTCTTTAATAAGAGAACAGGGCATGAAGGCTCAGTATTTTATGATTCCCCGACCTATAATATGAACACAAGCTGGAAAGTAATTCCTGGCTGTGCTAATTGCAGACATTTTAGTGAAGTTAAGGAGAACTTCTCAACCTACCTAGCATTTCATATAACCTCTTCCATGAGCCACGCTGAATATTTTTCTAAGGTGTAACGTTTTTCTTTTCTGTAATTAAAATACAGGGATTATTTGTGGATGTAATTATCTTTTAGAGGAAAGCACAACATGCTAGGCAGCTTTATTAGCTATCCAATTAATGGACTGCAGCTCAGGTAAAGACCCATCATTCCCATGTATTATGAAACCCTACTAGTTGCATGCATGGGTCTGACAGTGCACCTTTTGGTTGCAAATGTCCATAAGTTGCAAAAGGCCACTGACCCCATTGACCTATGATCTAGGCACAGCTCCCATTACAGGAGCAGCGAGGGGAAGTGGGAACGATCTGGGAATCTCAAACTAGAGATCACTTCCTTAACTGTACCACAATGGGCCTACATCTCCCTTACAGGCCACTCCGATAGCACTCGTTTCATGGATGTCCACACGTAGCTACTACATGTCTTTATCTGACTACCCTGTTCTTAAGTAGTGTCCCTGGACTCTCAGTACAATACTCAGATGGGACAATCTATATTGATTTAGGAACGGTGACCATTGTACATGGAGGTCAAAGCAGTCTCTCATTCGTGATCCATGTCTACATCACTTCAACCTTATCATATTCCCTACCAACTAAGAAGCTACCAGTTCATCTCTTAATAATAAATAAAATAATGTCCAAAGGGATACTAAACTCTGCGCTCCAGGGCTTAAACTAAACTCTTAACTAGTAAAGACCAAGATCAGATTGATTGTATAGTGTGGGGGTGGACAGACTAGTCCACATATTGCTACAAGAGGGTTCTTACGCCATCCACTGAAGCATGTGGTTCTGGACACTGTCAATGACAGGATACTGAACTAGATGGATCACTGGTCTGATCCAGTTTGGCAATTCCTAGGTCCATCTAAAATTAAAACTGCCAACCTTGGAAAACAACCCCAGAAACAAGACTGACTATGACTCATTCTGCCACCTGTGTGGAGACCCTTGTCTTTTGTTCAGTCTGACCAATGGTTAGTGTAATCCTTACTACAAACCATTAATGAGAAGTACACAGACTGTCAGTTACTGTTGTTAAGCTTTAGGGTGAAACCTTGATCTCACTAAAGTGGATGCAAACTCTGTCATCAACTTCCATGTGGCCACCACTGTGGAGCGGTGCACCAGGTGAGACCAGGAAATATACCATATAAGGAATTTTGCATGGAGGATAGAGGGCAGATGCTCATCTTGTTCACCCGTTAGTCTGTGTCTCTCCTTTCACTAAAGGAATAACAATTCAGTTTCCTTCCCCATTGTTTAAAAGGGGATTGTCCCCCAACCACAAAACAAGCATGCAGGGTAAAAGACAGGCACAGAAATGCATTGCAAAGGAAGTGTACGCCATACACCTCATCACCTCACTGATACATATGCAAGCAGGTTAGCATGCAGCAAGGACTGGGAGGTGAGCAGAGACCTGATAGAGGAATGGTGAATGGCTGTGCACAGACAGCTCAGCTCCGCAACCATACGTGCCAATGCTACGCATCCAGGTTACCGAGCCGGGACTCCTAGGAACCATAACACCTAACCTGGAAAGGAGGAATTGAAAGGAATTAGTCTGATCCATCAAGCACAATAGTAGGTGAATGATGAGAAACCAGAAAGCCCTAATAGAGAGGTGGCAAATGGACAGGAGCTAAAACAAGGGGCCCCTTAGGGATCTCATGTTGGATCTAATGGCATTTACAGTCAGCACCAGGCTGCTGCAAGAGCAATCCAAGTAGTGGAAGACATTTGTCCTGAGGTGCGCAGCGGGAAGCCAGTGGACATGTAAAAAGTCATGATAATGTCAGGTGTGTTGTGTGTGTCAGCTCGGTAAATGGCAATGGAAACAAAACAAACCAAATAAAAAATTCCTCACGTTAAAGCATTCAGCTGTCAGTCATGTGAAACCAAGACTGGTAGCACTCTTCATTTGTGTCAGTGCTGACCTAGGTGGTCTGAAATACTTACTGAGCCCAGCATACAGGGCATAGACTTCTCTGGGCATGATCTAGGTCAGTGGTTTTCAACCTATGGTCTGCAGATCCCTGGGTCCATAGATTATGTCTAAGATTTCCAAAGGGGTCTGCACCTCCATTTGAAATTTGTAGGGGGTCCACAAATGAAAAAAGGTTGAAAGCCACTGATCTAGGTGAAAGGTGCTTTAATACTGACACTCTGAAGGGTTCAGCGCTGTGTAGTAGTAATATCCAGATCTTATACAGCACTTTTCATCCATAGATCTTTACACTCCATAAGGAGGTAAGCATCATTATCCCCATTTTGCAGTTTGGGAAACTGAGGCATAGGGAGTTGACGTGACTTCCCCAGGTCACCCATCACTCCAGAAACAGAGCTGGTAATAGAAAACAGGTCTCATGTCCTGAGTCCCCAGTCCAATGTTCCATCCACGAGGAAATACATTGGCTAAAACTTTATACTGAGGCTGGGAAGGATTAGATTTTTATCAATAAATGTCAGTAAATGTCAATTTCACCAAACAGACTGAAAATATTTCCATCGATAATAGAAATTTACTGATAGACAAAGTAAGAAAAATGCTGCTTGAGAATTTATAAGGGTTTGATTTAAGGATATTTATTTGGTATATCTTGGTATATGTTGTGATGTTGACAATTCGTGTTTTAACGGTTATAAAGCTTTAACCTTTTCAAATCTCAACATCTGCTGTCATTCAATAATTACTGTCAGACCCTCCCCCGACCAATTTCCTGCAGCTGAAAATTTATATGGCTAAAAATACTTAAAATAAACATTGATTTTATCCATCGAAATTATAAAAATATCTGCCAAACCTATTTGTATTTCTTGCTCCTCCCTTGGAGGGCAGCTGATTCACCTGTTACAAGCCTCCTTTTTCACTGACCACACTCACATATTGCTTAATCCACATCTAATTATATAATAAACGTTACTTTCAGAGTGATGCTGCCTAGTGGCTAAGTAACGGCACTAGAACTCAGGAGGGGGCTTGGTCCCAGCTCTGGTATTGATTTGCGGTGTGTCAACGTTTGTCTGCTTGTACTTATAAGCTCTTTGGGGGCAGGGACTGTCTCTAACTATGACTGTACAGTGCTAGCTTCCAGTTGCTACTGTAAGAAAAATAATGTAAGGGGTTAATAAGGCTCTCCCAACCAATCAAGGCTCTGAGCATTTATTCCCTTAAGGTTCCCTGTCTTACAGAGGTATTATGGACAGGAAACAGACTCCCTTTCTCACTGTCACACACAAGACTTGACACAACATGTCAAGATGAAAAGCTGCTCTCTTGCTTCTCACTTGTGCTACTGTTGCAAAATTCTCCAGATGGCAGGGAGGGCAAGAAGGATGTTTAACTCCTTCTTCAGCCTACGTAGGAAAGACAAAACACTTCTCCTGATTTTAAATCACTGTCGTCCAGAGGCCCCTGTATACTGCAGAAAATCTCTTAAAAACAAATCAGCTATAAAAGGAGAAAAAAGGAAAATGTGCAGAATGTTGGTGTAAGAATCATGGTACAGCAAGTAGTGAAATAAGAGCACTGCAACAACATCTGAAGTTTTATCCCTAAGATTTAAAGTAGAGATGCACCTATGGTCAGAGCCAATCATGAAAGTTACCTGACTTTCCAGTTCTGATTTGCAAGTGCCTGAAATATTGCTACAAATGCCATTCTAGCAAGAGTTCAGCCCAAGCATATGGACAGCTTCTGAGATCAGCTGATTTCATGAGACTTCAGCCCTAAAGAAGCAGAAATCTCATGTCAGTGTTGTCAAATTCAAACCAGAATCCCCAAATCCTGATATGCCCTCAAAACTGAAGACTAAATCTGTACAAGATCTGCATCCAAATATTGCCTCTTGGGTTGGTCCATCACTCATTGGAAAGAGTTGCATAGACTTCAATAGCCTGTCGTTCTCAACAAATGGACCTATGCTAGGAGTCTGAAACTCCTTATCCTGGCTCAGATAGGATACTTTACGGAAGTCCTCTTCAACCTTGCACATCTTGAGGGCTACTTCATCACTGAATGGAATCAAAGCCATCACTTTGTGATTTTTCCATTGTGATGTTGCACTGTCAAAATACTAGAAGACAAACATCTCAAGCACAACTTAATGTCAAGACATCAGAGCAGAAATCCAGGCTGAAAGGCCTGGCAAGCAGAAAATACTAGAGGGTTTGGGGCAGTAGCGTAGCCAGGGGGGAAGCAGGGGGAGCAGCCACTCCCCCTGTGAGCAGAAGCGGCCCCTTAAAAAGGAAGCGGCACCTTTTTTTTAGCAGCGCTAAAAAAAGGCGCCACTTCTTTTTAAGCACCACTTCTTGCACTCACCCGGCGGCGCTCCAGGTCTTTGGTGGCATTTCAGCGGTGAAGACCCGGAGTGAGTGAGGACCTGTCGCTGAAGTGCCGCCGAAGACCCGGAGCACCACTGGGTGAGTACAGGGGGAGGAGCCTTTTTATAGCGCCGCTCCCCCTGCGCTCCGGAGCTGACTGCGCTACTGGTTTGGGGTATGGCAGTGAAAAATCTGGTCCACCAGAGGGGCATGGTGTTCACTGGTGCAATCCCAAATGTATGAGAGCCTAGAATGGTTTGGAGATGCTGATTCAGCTGGGATTTAGGCAGCATGGTCCCGCAAATAGCACAGTGGAGAGGTATTTGGGAGACCTGGGTTCTCATATCTCTGCATTGACCTTAGGCAAGTCAGTTCACCTGTCTGTTCTGCTGTTCCCCTCCCACCATTGGTCTGCTCTATTTAGGTTGTAAACTCTTTGGGGCAAAGGCTGTTTCTTAACATATATATTCAGTGCCTAATACAACGGGGTCCTGTTCTCAGCTGGGGCCTCTGGGTCTACTGTTAAACAAATATTAATAACAAAATGGAAAAAATAAGGGTTTTTTTATAATGAGAAGTATATGGGAAAGTCATGAATGTCAGACTTTAGGGCCCAAAGCAGGAACCAGTCGTTCATTTGCATACGTTACATCATAAAGGGAGACGTGGCTTCTATTTGGAGACAGCTCTGCTCCCATTAAAAACAACTGGAACTTTAGCATTGGCTTCACTGTGGCCCTTATCACGCTCTTAAACTTCACGGGGTAAATATGTTTTAAATTCCTCTTCATCTACATCGATCCCACTCAGAGGCAGATTGTAAATGCAGAAAAAAGTGTTGCCGGAAACAAGGATTTTCTGTAGACTTTAAGAAACAAAGTGTCAGAGCTGGAGTATGGGATCATTTGAAGGCAACTCATTGTGAAGCTAACATCATCCTTACCACACTGAGATCTATTCAATCAGTTACGAATGTGTGAACCTAATTAACCTCAGTGGAAATCACAGTTGCTCTTCTGCAAAGGAACCTTTTGAAAGACATAAGACGCCCAGGCCCAGATCCTCAAAGGTATTCCGGCACCTAGCTCCCATTGATTTCAATGGGGACTTAGATGACTAAATACCTTTGAGGTCCCGTTGCTAAGTCCTAGGACTAGCTTGTGCTCTTCTATTGTGAGTGTGCATGAAGAGCACTCTCTGTGCAGCAGGAGCACACAACCAGAGTCACTGTCTGATTCCTTCATGCACCCTCTGAGCTGCAAGTCACTCCCCGGGGGAGTGGGGAGGGAGAAAGTGAGGCCATGGGCCGTCTGCTAGAAACCCAGCTAACCTATCTGGTTTGGATGTTAGGGTGGCGGTGGCTTGTACTGCACCTCTGACAGGATGGAGCAGCAGATGCACTGCCACTGGATGTGGGGCACTTTCAGAGGCATTCGGCGTCCTGAAGCTTCACCAGGGCAATAAGATTGCACACCACCCTCAGCATAGGCTCTGCCCCACGTCAATCGATGGGTACTCTATATTCAAAGGGTATTTGTGTGTTTTTCCATAAGGATCTTACTTTCTCCCCTTTCCCACCCCTACCGTTTCACTCTTCCAAATTTCTCCATTTCCCCCTTTGATCCCCCACCACTGGATTAGATTCTCTCCATCCCTCCCCCCCCCAACCCCACTGTCTGAACCAGTCCCTGCCCCACAGCTCTTAAAGCTGAAATAGACAAAACAGAAGCATTTACCTCCATTTTACAGGTGGGGAACTAAGACACAGAGAGAGATGTCCCCGGCATGCAGGAAGACTGAAGCAGAGCCAGTTAATGCAAGATCTCTTTTGTCCATAGCCACAAAATCACCCTTCCTCTTCAATACGCAACCAACGGCGTTTGAGTGCAGTCAAGCTTTTGAGCTTGTAGCATGTGAGTGTGTCAAAATTAAGCAAAGCTTGTCAATAACTGCTCGATGCTTTGGATAAACACAGAGAGCTATTGACTTGCCTGAGGTCAAAGAGTGAACCAGTGGCAGGGAATAGATCCCCAGGAACCCAGAATTTCAGCCCCTGTGAAAAACACTGCATGTAAGTGGAAGGGAGGATGGGCCTCTGGATATTAAATAGACCTCTGATCTTCCTTCTCTATCCCTGATTTTGTAAACTGGTTCTGTGCTCACAAAAGCCTGCATGACTCAACTGGTGGGAATTTTCCATTCCTGCTAAACCAGCACTTTTCTTTCTATTTAACACTCATAAATCAGGCCCTGTCTATCTCATTTCATAACCCAAAGGTATGGAAGCCCTACTTGCATTATGCTCTGTCAGCTGTGCCTCAGAAACACTGCTTTACAGCCCTATTTTTTCCTACCTTTGCATGTTTCCAATGATGTCCAGAGTAGAACTGTCTACACCTTGCCCAGAAGGAAAATGCGTTGGGCCCCATTCTCCCGTACACAAGCTACTGTTGGAAAGGTAATAAGGTTTCAATTCAGTTTCCTTTGGATTTTTCATGCAGGTGAGAAGGTCTGTTCCCTGCTCCTTCTTGCAGAAGAGATTAGTTGTTCCGTTCCCCGGTATGTGTGGGTCTTAGGGAGGCTGATGGAGTTAAGAGGCAATCCAGGTGGAAAATGTCTCCTATCTATGCTGCTGTCCCCTTCCCGCCCCCTCCATGTGCTCCTTGGACAGTACAGTTCTCATTGCCAGAGCTGCCACTGAAAGCTACCCAGGGAGACGACATTTCACAGCGGAGGGGGGCGGGGGAAGCAGGGCAAGTCACTGTAGACCCTGGCTGTAGTACCTTGTTCCAGTTTTCCCTGGCGGATACCTTCCAGCCCTCCCCAAACCTTCTGAGGCAGAAACCTACTGGAAGAGCGTCCATGGGACTGGGAGGAAAGGGAGGATCCTGCCACAGACCTCCTTACTTCCATGCCACCCCACTGAGCCAGGAACCCAGGTAGGGTGACCAGATGTCCGGATTTTATAGGGACAGTCCCGATTTTTGGGTCTTTTTCTTATATGGGCTCCTATTACCCCCCACCCCCTGTCCCGATTTTTCACATTTGCTGTCTGGTCACCCTAGACCCAGGCAGCAGCAGAGGGGTAGCATTGGGCCTACAGAATTATAATTTTTGCCTGAAAATGATGGATCAAATTCTAGTTGTCTTCAAATTCAGAGTAACTCTTTGGGAGTCAGTGACCAGCCCATAGAAAAGAGCTCTGTTAGGGACCAGGACTTAGGTGGTCATGCCTAGTGGCTAAAGCAGGGGTCCTTAGTCAGAGGCCAAGCACCAGAGGCAAGAATCAGGACCAGGTTACCCAGGGTGGGGCAAGGCAGGAGTTATCACAGCCACAGACAAATGCTTTGAGTAGCTGCTGAACTGTTGCTACTGCTGGGCTAAAAAGTGAGCCGGCTCAATTCCTCAGCCATCAGGTGGCCTAGATGATGCAGACCAGCTGTGCTCACTACCTCCCAGGAGGTGGAGCAGGTGCATCTGCAGGACCTTATTCCTGATAAGCCACTTCCACAGCATGCTTCCACCTAGCCCCAGGAAGTCTCCTCCCCTGGGGTTCTGGGGTTGGGAGGGGGCAGGGAAAAGCCGCTGGCAGGGATCTGTCGGATACGAGGTTCTCTAACTTTGTTCATAGAGAGGACTTTTAATAGGGAGATTGTCTCTTGAATACCTCCACGTCCCAATGCCATTCATCTAGACATCCCCTCTCTCACTGGTGACCATACAGGCAAACACCCCTCCCTCATGCAATCACATGGTGCACCTACTGTCCCTTTCATGACCACATGGAACACCTTTCCTTCCTGACTGCACAACGTTCCTATGGCAACAGTTGCAACTTTTTCTGTGGAAAAATAACATGAGGAAAATATTTAGCTGATTCTTAATACAGTTTCGCAGAACGATACAATGGGCTGGAGCCAGCACTATGTTTGCAGACAGCTCTTTGCAGGGCACCAGCAAGTGCCAGTGGTTCATAGAATCATAGGACTGGAAAAGACCTCAAGACGTCATCAAGTCCAGTCCCCTGCACTCAAGGCAGGACTAAGTATTATCTAGACCATCCCTGACAGGTGTTTGTCTAACCTGCTCTTAAACATCTTCAATGATGGAGATTCCACAATCTCTCTAGGCAATTTATTCCAGTGCTTAACCACCCTGACAGTTAGGAAGTTTTTCCTAATGTCCAATCTAAATCACCCTTGCTGCAATTTAAGCCCATTGCTTCTTCTCCTATCCTCAGAGGTTAAAGAGAACAATTTTTCTCACTCCTCCTTGTAACAACGTTTTATGTAATTGAAAGCTGTTATCATGTCCCCTCTGTCTTCTCTTCTCCAGACTAAACAAACCACAATTTTTCAATCTTCCCTCATAGGGCATGCTTTCTAGACCTTTAATCATTTGTATTGCCTTCTCTGGATTTTCTCCAATTTGTTCACATCTTTCCTGAAATGTGGCACCCAGAACTGGACACAATACTTCAGTTGAGGCTTAATCAGCATGGAGTAGAGTGGAAGAATTACTTCTTGTGTCTTCTTTACAACACTTCTTCTAATACAGCCCAGAATGTTTGATTGTTGTTGCAATAGTGTTACACCGTTGCAATATATTTAGCTTGTGCTCCATTACGACCCCCAGATTGCCCTTATTGAATTTCATCCTATTTACTTCAGACCATTTCTCCAGTTTGTCCAGATCATTTAAAATTTTAATCCTATCCTCCAAAGCACTTGCAACCATTCCCAGTTTGAGAGTAGCAGCCGTGTTAGTCTGTATCCATAAAAAGAACAGGAGTACTTGTGGCACCTTAGAGACTAACAAATTTATTTCAGCATAAGCTTTCGTAGGCTATAGCCCACTTCATCGGATGTACAGAATAGAACACACAGATGTAAGATGTGTGTATATATACACACAGAAAACTTAGAAGTTGCCATACCAATTATAAGAGGCTATTTCATTTAGATGAGCTATTATCAGCAGGAGAAAAAAAACCTTTTGTAGTGATAATCAAGAAGGCCTATATCACACAATTGACAAGAAGGGGTGAGGATACTTAACTTTGGGGAAATAGATTCAATGAGTTTGGTATCATCTGCAAACTTTATAATTGTACTCTCTGTGCCATTATCTAAATCATTGATGAAGATATTGAACAGAACCAGACCCAGGACTGATCCCTGTGGGACCCCACTTGATATGCCCTTCCAGCTTGACTGTGAAGGATCATCAGAACTGATACATAGATCAATGAAAACAGGGGAGTTACTCCTAGTGTAGCTGAGAGTAGATTGGGCCCCACAATATGAGTTTGAGTGTGGTGATGAAGTGTAGGGTGTATTTGCTGTAGTGATGGATCTGCTAAGCAGGGGACTTTAACTCCCCTTAATAATACTGCACATCCCCTTCATCCTGGCAAGATAAGGAGAAAGGCCCTGAATTAGGAAGTGGCTGGGCTCTATTTTATGAAGTGGTGGCACGTGACAAGCCAGGAGCTGCAGAGAAGATGGATGCAGAAAGGATTCACCAGAAACTGTAGGCAGATCCATGTGTGGAATAGGCTGTGATCGCCAGATATTACAGCTTGGTGCAGGCCCGTGTGGGACTTATGAGGGATCAGCAACAGCTGGGCAGGGAGCCAGTGTAGAGGAGCCCCAATGAGAGACACTAAATGAGCCCAGCCTGGAAATCTGTTTGCTTGAATAGAAACTAGACTGGAGAGGGCACCCCACACACTAGACTTGAAGAGCCCCGATTCTTGACCAGACTGCCCCAGTGACCCAAACAAGAACTGCTATTGAACTGTAACTGTTTGCGCCTCTGCCCCTAGTGTATTAACAACCTATCCCTTTCCTGCCAGCTCTAGTAAACTACCTTTTCCTCTTCGCCATTTGTCTGAATGGTTATTGGGAACCACCAGGGCTAAACAATGCCTACAAGGGCTAGGTGCTGAAACATCTGCCATGCTTGCCTCTGTGCCACAATACACTTAGCATGTTCCTGGCACCTTAGGAGGCTGGTGTACTCCATTACTGAGCAGCCTCAATATTTCTGCTGTACAGCAGAAAACAAAACCAGTGCTGTTACTGAAAACAGCTGTTAACATTTGGACGAGGCGCATAGCAGGAGAAGCTTCACCACTTGAATCCTGTAAACCTAGACTGGCCAAAAACTCTTGAATGTACGAGGACCAGACAGAATCCTGCATTGACTGGAGTGGGTGAACAGGATGTCCCCCCAGTGGGGGAAGGGATAGCTCAGTGGTTTGAGCATTAGCCTAGTAAACCCAGGATTGTGAGTTCAATCCTTTAGGGGACTGTTTAGGGATCTGGGGCAAAAAAAATCTGTCAGGGGACAGTACTTGGTCCTGCTAGTGAAGGCAGGGGACTGGACTTGATGACCTTGAAAGGTCCTTCCAGTTCTAGGAGACTGGCATATCTCCATTTAATTTACCCCAAAAGGTTTTTCCCATCTCTGTGTTCTAGGATTCCTGTGTTAGGGTGTCTATAGCTGTGTCGTAGATATTTCTATTTCCTTAATGAGGTGGTTAATTTTGTGAGTAACATTTCCCATGGATAAAAGTCCTTTGTGTATTTCACTTGACCTTACCAGGCTTAACCCTCTCCCACCCCAAAGTCAGCATAATATGACACCTACTGAAATCATACAGTTATAGTGGTCTTTGATTTGACACTTCAAAAAATGTAAATAAAAATAGTTCCTCTTACTACCATAGGGGCCTTTGCAACATAAATTAGAATTTCGTGTTCTAATTTGCCATTGACAAGTCTTAGAGGCAGAGTTAAGACAAAATTCTTGAGCCAGCAAACTTGCTTCTACAAGTACAAAGGAATTTAAAGAGTGGCCTGGGGAAGAAATGGATGTAGCTGTCAGTCACATGAAAGAATTTAGAAAAAAAATGCTGATGCTTCGTCAAATGGTGGGATTCAAATGTAGTGGCATGTCGCTGACCCTGATGCTGAGCATCACATACTTCAAATCCCTGAAGATTAATAGGAAAGATGGTTATGGCTCTCACAGCAGCTGCTAAAAGGTGTTCATAGCTCAGGTTTTAATTACATGTATTTATACAGTAAAAAGTCCTAAATGCATGATAGCCCGTAGTATGCAACAATTTTGAACATTTATGAGATTCCAGCAATTAAGAGTCTAAACTTTCAAATGTTTCCAGATGGCACACTGATTAACAATTGTGTGAATTTAATATTTGTTTAAATGCACTGCACTGTAAAATATTTCTTAATAGTATATGAATGCATCTCAATGAATCTAGGAACAGCTCTTCTCAGCGCATAACTTGTCTCGTTGCCTGGAGAGCTGGAAATCTCATTAGCTGATTATATAGACCAAAAGCAGTGGCAGAGTGGAACAAGAAGACTGAAAAGAGGCTTTTTCTAAGCTGAGGATTATTTCTCCTTTCTGTTTTAAGCCCTGATCCAGCAAAGCACGCGTGTCATTTTAAGCATGTGAGTAGTCTCATCTTCAACACAAATACACACAGTAGAAGTCAGATACATGTGTAAGGCCCTGATGCTGCAATTCTTGCAGGTGAGCAGACAGCTGTGCCTTCAGGGATCCCTGCTGAAGACAATGGCGCTCCATGTAGCCACAGCAATTCATGTGCTATGAATGGCAGGATAGGGCCTAAGGCCCAGACAAAGGGAACTAGGTGCCTAAATACATTTGAGAATCTGGTCCCAAATGCTTTGCTTTATCAGGGACCTGCTTATGTTTCGTTGTGTACTTGAAACTCAGTGCAGTTTGATTGAAAACTCACCGTCATTCAAACCAGTTTACCAAGGGCTGCGATGGATTCTCCAGCAGTGAAAAGCTTTAAATGAAGATTGGTTGTCTTTCTAAAAGATGCACTCTGGTTCAGCCACAGCTATTGGACGTGAAGCATGAATTAATTCAAATTAACCCATGGCCTATGTTGTGCGGGAAATCAGAGTAGATGATCCCAATGGTCCCTTCTGGCTTTAAAATCTATGAAAAAATCACCAAAATTTGCAAATATTTTGAGGTGACCTGAGCCAATTGGTAGTTCTGTGTAGAAACTAGAGATGGGCCTAAAAAATTCAGATCTGATTCCCTAGATTCTGAACATCACATATATCATGGGTGTCTGAATCCAGTGTTTTGAGCTGCGTATGTGTCAAGCTGTATGCACATGAAACTTTTGGTGACAAAATGGCAGATGAAATTCACTGTTGATAAATGCAAAGTAAGACGCACTGGAAAACATAATTCCAATATGCAACGATGGGGTCTAAATTAGCTGTTACCCTCAAGAAAGAGATCTCGGAGTCATTGTGGACAGTTCTCTGAAAACATCCACTCAATGTGCAGTGGCAATCAAAAAAGCTAAAAGGATATTAGGAACCATTAGGAAAGGGATAGATAACTCAGAAAATATCATGATGCCACAATATAAATCCATGGTTCACCCACATCTTCAATACCCCATCTCAAAAAAGATATATTGGAATTGGAAAAGGTACAGAAAAGGGCAACTAAAATGATTAGGGGTATGGAACAGATTTTGTATGAGGAGAGATTAAAAAGACCGGGACTTTTCAGCCTGGAAAAGAGACGACTTAGGGGAGATATGATAGAGGTCTATGAAATCATGACTGGTGTGGAGAAAATAAATAAGGAAGCATTATTTACCCCTTAACATAACACAAGAATGAGGGTCACCCAATGAAATGAATAGGCAGTAGGTTTAAAATAAACAAAAGGAAGAACTTCTTCACACAAGGTGCAGTCAACCTGTGGAACTCTTTGCCGGGGATGTTGTGAAGGCCAAGACTATAACAGGGTTGAAAGAAGAACTAGATATGTTCATGGAGGATAGGTCTATCAATGGCTATTAGCCAGGATGGGCAGGGACAGAACACCATGCTCTGAGTGCTCCTAGCCTCTGTTTCCCAGAAACTGGGAGTGGACGACAAGGGATGGATCACTTCATGACTTCCTGTTCTGTTCATTCCCTCTGAAGCACCTGGCATTGGTCACTGTCAGAACACAGGGTGCTGGACTAGATGGACCATTGGTCTCACCCAGTATGGCTGTTATGGTTTTGCATGTTTCAACACAAAATGAGGTGGAAATCAATGTTTTGGGCAGAATTGTCTTTGGAGTTGACGGGTTAGCTAGTTAGTTCCTTCAAACCTGAAATGCAATGAAAACTAGGAGGAGCAACCCATGAAAACAAATACTGTCTTCTGAGCCCTACAATATGAGAGAAAGGTGGCCTTACAATCTAAGCAACTTGGATGCAGAATAAACAAATCACACACTGAAGCCGAGAGTAGCTTGCATGTGTCTTAAAACTATTGTTGCTCTTGTGTATCAAAACTCAAAAGCAGCAGAAATTTAAGCAGGGAAAATCCAATGAAAACCTCAACATGACTTTTCAATGTCAATTCAGAACTCTGTGTGAGGAATGACTTTTAAAACTCTTCATCTATGCAAAATAATTCTTAGGATAGTATTGCTGGACCAGAAGATACAGCTGCTATGCACTCTACACAGAATGTCAAGAAAAATGTCAGTCTTCACACATCTAGCACCATATTTGTGAAACCAAAACCACTGGCATTGATTTGATTAGTAAAGGCTGCAATAACCAAGTTATAATTGAATTGAATATTATTTTCTTCATTGTGTTCTCACCACTCCCTTTCCCAGGGACAGAGTGGTCAGACTGTTCATTACCCTCCTTCATTTAGGGAATTATATAAATAGCATCAAAACAGAGTGATAAATCCGGGCATCCTTTCCACAATGTCAATTATTTAGACAGAATAAAGTCTACCTGGTAAAATGAAATTGCTTCGCTCCTAAAGGGCAGAGATTAACTTTTTTTTTTGGCTGCTTGTGCAGAAATGTTATAAATATTTAAATGTAAATAATAAAATCTTTACACGTATAAATAAACATGAGATTGATATTACGTACGCAGACACACAAGAAGACAATTGCCACTTCTTTAGGAAAATCAATATCTCCTGAGATTGCACTGAGAATCAGTCAACTGTTTAATGTCAAACAGGATACCACATACCTCACCAACCCTGTATCTTTTTGCCCAGATCACAAACAACAGACTTATCTTTTGATTTACAAATAATTGTTTTGGGTTGTTTTCTTCCAAATTCACTTCCCTATCTCAACTACCTGTTGAGAGTTACACAGGGACTCAACTCGCAACATGTGAGTCTAAAGGCGTGGATTGCTATTGCTTGAGCTAACGGACCAAAGTGTCCCTCCCTTGACTGGATAATACTTAACTGAACTTTTCCATACTGCCAAACAAGTTCAGTTCAGAATCAGTTGAAGGGAAGGTTGCAGGTTTGGGGAGGGGTAATTATTTTTAAAACCAGGTTATAATTATTGTTATTATTTTATTTATTGGCGTATGAAATCCAGTCAAGCCAAGCCACAGCGTTCTTATCAACAATGTTCAAGGCACGATGACCTCCAGGAAGTTGAGTCATTTTGCATTCCTCAAGAATGAGAAGGCTCCATTGCCTTCATGGTAAATCAAACCTGGGTTGATGTTGAATGGGGTCCGAGACAAGATAATTATTTGTCACTTTTTCTGTGGATCATGAAGCTTACCATGAATCCTCTACCATAAATCCCTCACCTGCTAAACTTATCCACAGTAGGTGCCGTGAGGGCAGACAATCATGTGGTGGCATATCATGCAATTTCCTCACATGTTTTGCTACGCTTTCCTCTCTGCAAACACTGGGCAGAGCAATGTTGCAGAGAACAGGTATCCATGGTAGAGGAGTAGATTTAACTTTGCCTGAAATAATACGCATGGTGGAATTATGTTGACTACCAAAGTCACCAATATACACTGCCCGATACTTAAGCCTTAGGAGAACTTGAACACCAGGTGAAAAGTTCACACTAGGGAAGTCCATCTATACAGAGTTCCATCTATACAGAGTCAAAGTGACTTGCCTAAGATCATACGGAAAAGCTGTAGCATAGCAGGGAACAGACCAAAGACCTTGTTAATCTGAATCTATTGCCTTAACCATAGCACCATCCAGGGCTGGCTTTAAGCCGATTCCACCGCTCTGGCGGGAGTTGTTGGTTTGTTTTTTTTTCTCGGCCAAGGGAGGTTTTTTTTTGCTTGGCGGGAGGGTGCGGGGCCCTGCTGTCGTTCTTCACATGGGGGCCTGCACCCGCTAAAGCCGGCCCTGGTACCATCCTCCCTTTCCTCACAAACCAGGAGGAGACCCAGTAGTTTCTGCTGAGTTTCAAGGTCAAGGCTTGGGATTTGTTCAGAGCTGAAACATAAAGTTGAATCTCAGAGATACAAATCTTATGGGTCAAAACCAAAGGAATATTTGCAGGAACCATATAATGCAAAACTGATGAGCTCTGTGCAGCTCATTACTGCTGCTGTTTGTTTTAACGTGACAAACCACTCCCTCCAATCACACCCATTTGATCTAGATACTGATTGTGATTTTCAAAGCTGCCTAAGGAATTTTGGCACCCATTTTCCATCTGGGTGCCCAAATCTTCCAGGTTGCTCTGAAGATCTCAGCTTCCATATTAAAATTGGAATTAGGCCCTCTAACTCTGCAGGATCTTATTCTGCCCTGGGGGCCAATTAATGCATCCAGAGGGTAATATCCACCTCCTGCACCAGAGGTAATTCATGACTCCCATGAATTACAGGATGCTTCTTTCATACTCCAGGCCACAAACGCTCAGCTCTGCTTGATGATCAAAACTCTTCACGAGGCACCCTCCAGTTCCAGGAGAGCTAACCTCAAAGCATTTTATAATCTCGCATTACGCCCCTGCTCACGTGGCACGTACTTGTGGCGGCTTGGCAATAAGCATGGTTGCACCACGCAGAGTAAGAAAAGCCCTGGAGAAGTTTTGGAACCTGACAAAATTCCTCCGGGATTCCTGTGGCAGCTTAGTTTGCTAACATTAGACCACTGCTCAGGTGGGAGCATGAGTCTGAGGACCATTGAACGCCATGAGTTTCCCTGATGGATCGTTATTAAACACCTGTGCTAGCTAACTTTTTGCTGATCCTCTGTGAAAATTTACAGAGTGTTCAATAGTCCTTAACATTTTCCATCTCTTATGTGGGCAGGTGGTCTCATGACTGAACTCCGGTCTGCAGTTAAAAAGCACTGCAGACAGAGATGCAGATTCAAGACCTCTGCAAAACCTTTTTTAAAAATATGCTACTTAAAAGAGTCTTCTGGGCTTTATTTCGTCAGCATAGATTTTTGTTCCTGGCTTGCATTTATATGGAGCCTATTTATGACCGGGGTCAAAGTGGACTTTCATTACACTAGTGAAATAAGAACCTGTAACAGCCGCATTTCAAACAGTGTCAGTTCATGTGAGCAAGGGGAAGAAATAAATAAGATCATCTGTGGGATCAACAAATCATAGAATCTCAGGGTTGGAAGGGACCTTAGGAGGTCATCTAAGGGTACGTCCATACTTACTGGCTGGTTCGGCGGCAAGCAATCGATCTTCTGGGATCGATTTATCGCGTCTTGTCTAGACGTGATAAATCGATCCCAGAAGTGCTCACCTTCGATGCCAGTAATCCTGCTCCGCGAGAGGAGTAGGTGGAGTTGACGGGGGAGCCTGCCTACTGCGTCTGGACCCGCGGTAAGTACCTTTAGTTCGAACTAAGGTACTTTGACTTCAGCTACGTAATTAATGTAGCTGAAGTTGCATATCTTAGTTCAAACTGGGGGCTTAGTGTGGACCAAGCCTAAGTCCAACCCCCCCTGCTCAAAGCAGGACCAATCCCCAATTTTTGCCCCAGATCCCTAAATGGCCCCCTCAAGGATTGAACTCATAACCCTGGGTTTAGCAGGCCAACACTCAAACCACTGAGCTATCCCTCCTCCTTGAATACTCATGGGATCTCTTACCCTGATAGATCCTAGTTCTGGAGTGTACTTGGGAACCATAGGGCACTATCGCGGGAGCTGCTGAGCACCCACAACTCCCATGGACTTACAGAAACCCAGCATCAAGCCCCACAGTTAGTATCTTTCTAGTGAATTTGAGGCCTAATTCTCTACAGCCTGGCACCTCATGTAGGCATTTACCCATGTGGAAATGAGCATGAACTGGCTGGATAGGTCGTGTTTTCCAATCAGCTTTGCACAGATGACTGCTCCAGGTGCAAGGCTATGGAGACTCAGGTCCCAGTCTACATTCCAGTTAGAACATTTGACCCAAAATGGAACATTATGTTTCATTTTGGGGTATGTTTAACCTTTTTAAAAAAGAAAATGAAGGGCTAGATGCACAAAAACCACGAAAGCTTATGCTGAAATAAATTTGTTAGTCTCTAAGGTGCTACAAGTTTTTCTTTCTTATTTTCGTTTTGCTGACACAGACTAACACGGCTACTACACTGAAAAATAAACCAAGGAGGATCCCTGCCCCCTTATAACCTTTAGTCCAGTGATTAAAATACTCACCCAGTAGGACTCCATGGGAATCCCTACGTCGCAGCAGCAGGGACTTAAATCCAGTTCTTCTGCTAATCATCAGACGATTGGGTTTTCTAGGACTGCCCCTCTCTCAACCTCTCTTGGTGAAGCTGTTCCACTTCGTATAATACTTGAATAGTCATTGGGTCAGAAAAAGTGACTGGGAATGGCTCGCTAATCCAATGGTGAGGTCACCCCATTGCAGGGGTGGAGAGGACACCATGTTTCAAGTCCCTGTTCCAATAAATATGTATTTACACAAAATGGAAAAGCTTCATTGGAAGAGATTATGGGTGTCATAACTGAGAATATCCTATAGCCTGGTGGTGAGGGTACGTATCTGGTGAGGGAGTGCCTTGGTTCAAAACCCTGTTCCAGAACAGCGATTGAGACATGCCTGTCCTACATGAATGTGCTAACCAGTCGTCTAAATGTTTTAAGGTCATCACCTCCAGTTTCGTGAACGGCGCCTGAAGACCCTCATGACTTTAGCCCCCAAAATCAAATTGGTTCATTCTCATAACGAATCATTTTGACATTTCCCATTTTCTTTTTGTTTCATCTGAAACAATTTGCCAAAACTCTATGCAGATATGTGAAACATTTCTAGTGAACCAAATGTGCATTTTTCAGCCCCCCCAAAAAATGTTTTGGTGAAAAAATGTCACCCAGGTCTGCTCAGCATCTTGCAGGATTTGGCCTATTGGAAGTTTTGCCTGAGGAAGGGCTGCTGGAATGAGATCTGAGGACTGCCGGGATTGGCCTTGAGAGAACAATGAAACCCAATGATCAAAGATATGTCACCCAGTTTCTTGGGGCGTTAGGAATGATTGTGGCCAGGTGGCACACATTTCCAGAAATGCAACGGTGTAAACTAATGCGCTTGTGAAGCTAATCTGTGTTAGACGCACACACTGCACTGTGATATGACACTGTCTACCCGGCAGTTTTCTTTCCATTAAATGCACTTTGATGTACTCATTTGAGGGGAGGGATAGCTTAGTGGTTTGAGCATTGGCCTGCTAAACCCAGAGTTGTGAGTTCAATCCTCGAGGGGGCCATTTAGGGATCTGGGGCAAAAATTGGGGATTGGTCCTGCTTTGAGCAGAGGGTTGGACTAGATGACCTCCTAAGGTTCCTTCCAACCCTGATATTCTATGATTCTAAAATGTGTTGTAGGAGAGGATTGAATTGTCAGGCATTTACCCAATCCCTTTGTCTAAAGATGGGGAAACTGGTTCAGATAAAATAAGAACAAATCTGCAGCCTTGCCTACCCTTTGAACTGAATTCAAAACATTTCTGGAGGGATAAGGGATGCTGATGTTCTGGGAAAGGTGGTGGTGGTTGTGAGGTACATATGAAGAGTCAAAAATTGTGATAATTATATAAGCTTTAAGATTAACACCAAACCCTGAATCTTGACGTTGCTGAAGTTGGACTCTGAACCTGGATCCATGCTTGAAGTTTGCAGCTGTCCCTTATGTTTATAATACGACTGTTGTATCCCTGGGGCAACAACAATGCTGTTTCAGGCCAAACTATGGGGTATTCAAAATCTTGATCCAGGTACAAATTTTCTGGCTCGGTCTAATCTGAACTACTAAATTGTGGAAATGCAAAGCGTGGTAGTTTCAATTTTTTTTTGAATAAGTGCCTCACATCTAACATCTTTAAGTTAATGTAGGTGACGTTCTGCAGCATCAGCTAATTTTCAGTGAAATCCAATGGTTCAGTCAGTGACCATTATTTACTTGTATTCCTGCTGTGAATGCCACACCTGAAGACCCTGACTAGAAGGCCTGATCCAGTCCCCATTGAAATCAATTAGAGGCTTTCTATTGACTTCCATATGTACAGAAAGGTTCCTTATAATGCGAGGCACTGTACAACCATAATCCCTGTCCCAAAGGCTTTACAATCTAGTCAGTCGAGATGAGTTCCACAGACTCAGTATTTGAAACATTTTTCAGCCAGAAATCTTGCTTTGCATTCATTATTATGCTTTTATTATTATCTGAGGAACCAACACTTCCACTAGTCATTTCTCTATCATCTTTGGTGGTAGCTCTTGGATTACAAATGCTTTTCTCATCTGGTGCCATGCAGCCATTAGAGCAACTTTAGATAGTCTGTACCTTTTTTTTTTCCCCACCCGGGATGGATTAAGACAATTCATGTGAAACCTTACCTGTCACCAGCACTACTTATGAAGAAACCGTGCTTCGTTTCGCACCAGGAAGGAATGCAATTTGATCTTCAAAAGTGTTCATTTATATGTTGACTAATAATGACACTATTGTGTAATTGTTTAGACAATAGCCTCTGAGTAAATGTGTAGTCTTAGGCAATTAAAAAAAAGAAAATAACGTTCTCTGGTTTTGGTCGAACCTTACTGTTAAATATCTCGCTGGCTAATGTTTAAAGCCCTCTTGCTAGCTTGTGCTGATCTTGACAATAATTAACCTGAAGTAATTGCAGTTGCTCCTAATATAGGAACATGTTTATTTTGACATTTTTAAATTTGCTTGTTAAATAGCGGGTAAATAGTTAAAAACAAATATAGTTTAAGTAGTAGTAGAAAACTCGATGATAACATTCACCCCTTGTGCCATATCTACAGCTTCCCTGAATTTATGCTCAGCACAAGTGGATAAAAGAAGTCACTTTAAAACACTTTTCTGCCTCCCCCAATCCTGGGGTGGACCCAGGCCAAAATTGGCCCGAATGGTATGTTAGAGCAGCCCCAGAGCTGCTCTAGCATACAACAGCTATGATAACCCCAAGGAAATGTTCTGCTGGCTGGCCCAGGCCAACTGGGGCTTATTGCCTTCTGGTTCTATCTCCCTTCCCCTCCCCAGACTACCCCTATGCCACATCTGCCAGAGGGGAGGATGGAGTATCAGAAAATAACATTGACTTTATGCCAACTTAGAACTCCCTCACAATGAGGAATGTTAATTTAAGACTTGTTGGAGGTCTCTTTGCACCACAGAAGTTGTCACCTGTAATTAGACTTGTATGGGATCCATGATGGGCAGTATTCACTACCTTGGGCAGTCACATGTTCAAGGTCTGATATTTCATGAATATAAGTGGGAGACTTGTACCACTGGAAATTATTATTAATATTATACTAGTGCTTAGAAACCACAACTGAGCCCCAGACCCTATTGTGCTAGCCCCAAGCTATGAAATTGAAAAGACAGCCAAGGTAAGTAACACAGTGTATACACAGACACTGGGCTACACCTCTCGTGGAGGTGGAGTTATTATTGTGGTGTAGTAGGGCACTTACATCAGTTGGACAAGGCTGGAGTGTGTACACTGACATAAATAGGTTGACATAAGCGGCCTTACATTGACCTAACTATGTAGAGTAGACCAGTGGTTTTCAAAGTTTGGGTCGTGACCCAGTACTGGGTCGCAGAATGCAAGGCACTAGGTCACCTTGCTCCGCACCCAGGGACCCCGGCGGCTGGCCAGTAAAAACTAGTTGCCCCTACCTGTTCTGACACCACGCTGCACCCTGGAAGCAGCCAGCAGCAGGTCTGGCTTGTAGGCAAGGGGGCCATGGGCTCTGCGTGTTGCCCCCGCCCCGAGTGGGAGAGAGCCATGCGGAGCCGCTTGTGTGCCTCCACCTAGGAGCCGGACCTGCTGGCTGCTTCTGGGGCACAGCACGGTCCGTGGTTCCAGGACAGGCGGGAAGACTGCCTCTGCACCCCGCCTGCACCGCTCATTGGGAGCCGTCGGAGGTAAGCCTGCACCCCCCTTCCTGCACCCCAACTCCCTCATTCCGGGACCCACCCCAGAGCCTGCACCCCCAGCCCAGAGCCCTGACCCCTCCCCCACCTCAACACCCTGCCCCAGCCCAGAGCCCCCTCCCACATCCTGAACCCCTTGTTCACTGCCCCATCCCACAGCCCTCACCCCGACCCTCTACCCAAGGCCTGAGCCCCCTCCCATGCCCCAAACCCCTCATCCCCAGCTCAGTTGGGTCGCGGGCATCAACAATTTTCTTCAACTGAGTCACCAGAAAAGAAGTTTGAAAATCTCTGGTGTAGACCAGGCCTCAGTCAGAGGCTAATTGCCATTTATGAACCTATCCTCCATGAACGTATCTAGTTCGTTTTTGAACCCTTATTAAAGTTTAGGCCTTCACAATATCCCTTGGCAATGAGTTCCATAGGCTGACTGTGCGTTGTGCGAAGAAGTATTTTCTTATGTTTGTTTTAAACCTGCTGCCGATTAATGTCATTGGGTGACCCTTGTTCTTGTGTTATGTGAAGGGGTAAATAATGCTTCCTTATTCACTTCCTCCACATCATTCATGATTTTATGGACCTCTATCATATCCCCCTTAGTTGTCTGTTTTCTAAGATGTACGGTCCCGGTCTTTTTAATCTCTCCTCATACGGAAGTTGTTCCAGACACTAATAATTTTTGTTGCCCTTCTCTGTATTTTTTTCAATTCTAATATATCTTTTTGAGACGGGGTGACCAGAACTGCATGCAGTATTCAAGGTGTGGGCATACCATGGATTGATACAGTGGCATTATCATATTTTCTGTTTTATTATCTCTGTCTTTTAATGGTTTCTAACATTCTGTTAACTCTTTTGATTATCACTGCACATCGAGCAGATATTTTCAGAGGACCCTTCACAACGACTCAAAGATCTCTTTTATGAATGGTAACGGCTTATTTAGACTCTGTCATTTGTACATATAGTTGGGATTATGTTTTCCAGTGGACATTACTTTGCTTTGATCAGCATTGAGTTTCATCTGCCATTTTGTTGTCCAGTCACCCAGTTTAGTGAGATCCCTTTATAACTCTTCTCTGTCACTTAGGACTTAGCTATCTTGAGTTGTTTTGTATTGTCTGCAAACTTTGCAGCCTCACTGT
Source organism: Macrochelys suwanniensis (assembly GCA_033296515.1). NCBI lineage: Eukaryota > Metazoa > Chordata > Testudines > Chelydridae > Macrochelys > Macrochelys suwanniensis. The sequence continues at coordinate 12,107,763 of CM065777.1, read as the reverse complement.
TTATTCCATTTACTTCCCTCTCCTATACAATGCCCATCATCAAAAACATTTTTGTTTTAAACATGGAGGCACCACTGTGTAGATGCCAGTCCTATTTCAGATCTACAGCATGTTACAGCTAGACTTCAAGCAATTTTACTTAATGAAGATGTGAATTAGAAGCTGGAAAATAAGATATTGTTCTGTATGTAAAATGAGGGAAATCATGCATAATGCTTCCCCTCATTTGTACGTATCACATTTGCTATTGTGAAGAACAGGATTAACCATCCCTCTTGGGTTGTACATTCCAAAATGCTTAATCTATTCTCCCCTTGACACGACAGAGTAACTCCCATTCATACACACTCGTACTTAAAGGAGAATATACCCTCATTTCTTGGCTTTTATTAATTACCTCCCACTTTCTACTAGCACCCAAAAATCACAGAGCTTCTCTTTTGTGTGTGGGGGACCCATATAAAGTTCAGTATAATGAAAGCTAACTTAAAAAAAATAAATTACAGAACACAGATTATTACCCATTATTTTCACAGTGGGTCTGATTGTCGTCTTGATAGCATCCTGAGAATTCCCTTTCACAGCATGGTGGAACACTGGTATAGCCAGACCCTGTATCACCCTCTTAACCCCAGTATAAGCAGTGGATCAGTGGCAGAAGTGGAACTAGTTGGAGCTCTAGCAATTCTCAGTTAGTAGATAGTCCCTTAGAGACCATTGCCAGCTGGCATAAATTGATCAATCCCAATGGCTTCTCTAATCTACGCTGGGGATGGAGCTGTTCAGGACAGAGCCAAACTACCTCCCTAATGACCTAGCCCTCCTTCTGCCGTGAGCAGATTTCATCATTGTAGGTGATCTAGCCCAATGTGTACAACCAATCCTAGTGAGAGGAGACTCAGATTCAGTGGGTCAGATTGTGATCTCAATTACACTGGTATACATCCGGAGAAAATCCATGAAGTGAGATCACCATGTGACCAAAGTATCTGGAAAACCCCCCACCAGCTGTGCTACGATATGCATTGGTATACTTCATGTATTTGAGATTAGAAAGCAACTCTCTAAAGTCTTAAAGAGTCTATTCTCCCAAAGGTCCAGAACTCCCATTAAAGTCCATGAGAGTTTAGCTGGCTGACTTGACTCTCCCCTTTGCAATGTACAATTTCTGAGATGCAATGACACAAAGTGGACACTTCTGAAAAGCATAGCATCTTTTACTGAATAATATACCTTTTTTTACTGAAGTCCTTTTACCAAATATACAGAGTGCCTGTGTATTAATGCTGGGTATATCAGCACTATCAAACTGTCACATCTTGGATCCAATGAGATGTTTTACTAAGTGTAGGATTATTTTTTTATTTTTGTAATAAATGGAGAAATTAAGATTTGTTTTTTGTTTTGTGACAATCCATCAGGCGGCTTTTGTTTTTGCAGAACCCAAACTACAGGTAGTTCCAATCTCAGTCTCTTTGTATCTCAACCCTCAAAGCCCAGGGGGATCAGATAAGTGGTTCTGTTTCAGACCATTTCTAGTCTTCATGTATTTTCAGAAAAAGCGAATTGTGTTTTTATTTATTCATACTTATGACATTGTGATGAGACAAGTGCAGCAAATGCTTTGGGGGTTATGCCCCAGAAGGAGCAAGTTAGGCACATGCTTTAAGTGTTTTGCTGGATCGAGATCAGTCTTTGATACATTGCAAGACTGAGCCCTTCCTGGAAAACCAGCAGAATATCAGTGTGTGTGGGGAGAAATGGCTAGGCATTAATGCTACAAATACTAAGGGAGGCAGTGTAGCTTAGTAGATAGAGCACTGGACAGGGACTCAGGAGGCCTGGGATCTATTCCTGGCTCAGCCACTGGACTGCTAGGTGGCTTGAGGAATGTTACTTCACTGCTCTGTGCCTCAGTGTCCCCATCTATAAAATGGGGGTAATACTGACCTAATTTGTAAAGCACCTAGAGATCTACTGATGAAAAGTGCTCTCTTAGAGCCAGGTATTTTTAACAGGAATATGCTTAACTTTTAAGTATCAGCGTAGCCCCCAAGAAGTCAAGCATTGATGTGTGCAGGATCAGAGCCTTAGCGTCAGTGTCTAAGAAGAGGCGTTCAGCACCATGTACTGCTGGAACCCTGATCCATGTATTCCTTTTTAAGCAATGTAATTGTTGTTCTGTTTAAATGGGGGCATATTCAGACAAAGATCCCGAAGGCCTTAGAAGTTAGTGCTTGAACTAGATAAATGGATAAGCAGTCCCTATATGGCACTTCTCACATTCAGGATGTTCTAAGCAATTGAAAAACACCAGTTAATTTTGAACCTGAACATTTCTGTAATGTATTAACACTTCCATTCTGGAATGCAATACACCAATGTTAGCAGCATCACTATGTGAAATGCAATATTCACACTTTTTGATTTATCCACCGATAATTCAAATTATCTCACTGTAACGGTTTCCGGATCTGTTAAACCTACAGAGAAATGTGGATCAGATAACGGTTATCTTGTTACAAAAGAATTTGATTTCATTTATGATAGTGGTATATCACAGTCTATCTTAATCTCAGAATCACATTGGAATTACCATTATGTCATGTCCAGAATAACCCAAAGCACATGAAGGGAAACATATCATACCAGAAACTTTGGAGTGGGGGAGATGTATATAATTTCTCCAGATCGGATAACATGTGTTGATATTCAATACAGGTAGCGAGTGTCCATTTATTAAGGCAAACAAATTAATGTCAACGGTAGTGCAGGTTTTTACAGCTGTGTTTTTTCTATTGTGCAAATTAATTTGCATATCTATATATTGACTCCAAGTTAGCAGGAGCGTGGCCACAGAAACCATGAGTGGACAAAAGACTCCTTAAGAAGCTCCAAACCAACAACCAGAAAGCCTTTTAGCTGTAAGTCAGCAGACTTTTATGTCAAGCTTGGCTGACTAATTATTGCTTATAATTTGCATTAGGATTAATTAACTAATTAGAGAGGAATGTCTGAAGGCAAAGTTATGGCTCTGCTTGTCAAGCTGAGGACTTTAATTATTCTGATATTTTTAATTATAATCAGCTGCTGAATGAGAATTACATTGTCAGCTACTATAGCTGATGCTACAGTGGGTAGCAGGGCTGGAGGAATTATGGGTATTGGACTACCACTTTACCTAGAACCAGTGGAAAGGTATAGCCAGCAACTCAGACATAATAGGAAAGCCTTCTGGCTGCAATAATCATTAAAAGTATGTACACAGCATGAGGCAAACTGTGACAGTCCAGGGTTACGTGTCATGTTAAGAGTGAAGCGGGAACTGCTCTGGAGCGGTAAAGAAGCCAGTATTCTGCTTTGTTTTAATTCTGAATCTACTCTCGGGTCCATAAAGCCACATTGTTCTATGGAGCATGGTGCAGCAGAGAATGCCCAGCCCAGGATGGAGCAGGAGAAAAGTGGCTTTATGTGTAAGTTAGAGCAGCTCATGGGGTGCTCTAATTTACACCAGCCTATTCAGCAATTCAGAGCCTAGCACCCCACAATCTCTATCGAGGCATGTCATGGAGGCTCTCACTCTCACCCCTGACATGCCCCCTCTGCTCTGGCTTTCAAGGAGGCAGCCCTGTGTGGTGCCTATGCTGGAGGAATTCTCCTTTGATTCCTTATGGCACAATTCCAACTCTGTTCTGGCTCCAGAGAGGCATATGGGGGCTGTATGGAGGAGAGAATCTGTCCCATTATTGTCTGCAAAATTGGCTAGCACAGATGCAAGATACAATCACAGCAACAGAGTTTACAAGATATCCATCAAGATATGGCAGCGTATCTGGAATCAGCCTTTTATCTATGATCTTCTGGCTTAAGGGCACGATTCTGCAAACTCGACGTGAGTAACTTTATGCATTGAGTCAATAGGACCGTTCCCTGAGTAGTTACTCCAGTGCATAACTGTTTGCAGGATTGGGTCTTAACTGTGGTAAGATGGACAAAGAGCAAAATAGCTTCTGACCAGTTCAGAGATGGCATAAGAACAAACAACACCGAGCTTGTCTGTGCCTATCAGAACGTTATACTCAAAACCCCCTTCCTTATGTTGTGAGGAAATTAAACACAGAATTACAAGCCCAAGATATTCAAAATGGTCCATACTAAACCATGCCTTTTTTGTTAACCTTGTAGAGGGTATGTTTACACTACAGCAAATTGAAGATGAATTAACAGTGTGATGTTGTTTGGAAAAAGGCAAATGTCATTCTGGGATGCATTAACTGGAGTGTCGTATGTAAGACATGAGAGGTAATAGTTCCATTCTGCTCAGCACTGGGGAGGCCTCAGTTGGAGTACTGTGTCTAGTTTTGGGCACCATGCTTTAAGAAAGATTTGAGAGAGTCCAGAGAAGAGCATTAAACATGTTACGAGTTTTATAAAATATGACCTACCAGGATAGATTGAAAGAATTGGGCAGATTTAATCTAGAGAAGATAAGGATGAACGAGAACATGATAATAGTCTTTAAATATGGAGAAGATTGTTGAGAGATAAAAGGTAGGTGAGGTAATAGCTTGTATTGTTCCAAAGAGGATGGTGATCAATTTTTCTGCATATCTACTGAAGGTAGACTTTTATCTTAGTTTGCAGCAAGATTTAAGTTGGATATTAGGAATGACTTTCTGACTATAAGCACTGGAACAGATTACTAAGGGAAGCTGTGGATCATCATTGGGGGTTTTTAAGAACAAGTTAGAAAAACACCTGTCAGGGACGGCCTAGGGATGCTTAATCCTGTCTCAGCACAGGGGGATAGACTAGGATGACCTCTTGAGGTCCCTTAGAGCTCTACACTTCTGTGATCGTACAATTCTAAAAGTCATCACAATAATGGTGACTAGCATAGTTTGAGGTATGATCAAATAGTTGTCTGAATCAGAAGAATCTAAACAGCTTTAGTCAACATATCAAAAACCAAGGGATGAATCGATCTGCTCAGCTACATATATAAACAGACCAATATGATACTAATATTCTGGATCTATGAGAAAAATGGTGACTAGAAATTTATATTAAAAGTGGGATTGAGTCTGAACCAAAACCAGGGTTCTGAACATAACTGGCACTTGGTGGAACCTCTAAATACAGATCCAAATTTTGTAGCTCAGGCCTCAAAAGGAGAGCTATTTATTTTCAGTCTGAAAGACTTTTTGTTATTTTTTTAGAGACAAGGTGAGTGAGATAATATCTTTTACTGGACCTACTTCGGTTGGTGAAAGAGACAAGCTTTTGAGCTCCACAGACCTCTTTTTTTCTGGTTTGGGAAAGGTAATCAGAGTGTCACAGCTAAATACAAGGTGGAACAGATTGACAAGCAAAAGGAATTAACACATGTTGCAAGAAACTATTAAAAATGAAGTGAACAATTATCACTTCTGCAGACATAGGACAAAGGAAAGTTAGTGGGTTACAGAGTCTTGTAATGAGACATAAAACCAGTGTCTCTATTGCGTCCATGATTTTTGGGGTATACCAGAGTTATGAGTTTAAGCTCCCAGGGCTCATCTTTTGAAGGTGTTGTGGAGAATTCCTTTAAGGACAAAGACTGACAGGTCAGATATGAAGTGACGTTTTGTGAAAAAATGTTTTTTCATGGGTGATGGTGGTTTTTCTCTTATCATTTTGAATTAATCTGAGAGCATAGTGATTGTTTCGTTTCACCCTCATAGTTGTTATGGGGGCATTGAGGTACACCACATGTTGTGATAGGCATGTGTAGGACCTATGGATCTTGAAAGATGTGTTGTGGGGGTATTGGTCATCATAGCAGTGGAGATATGACTTCAGGTTTTGCATCTGTTTTTCTGGCAGGATTTGGTGCCATTTTGCATTGGTGTGTCCTGGTCTACGGGGAGCTTGCTTCTGATGATGAGCTTGGCGAGGTTGGGAGGTTGTTTGAAGCCAAGAAGAGGGGGCTCATGTAAGATTTATTTCATGATGTGATCACCATCAGGAATGGTTTATAATTGTTTGATGATGAATTCCATTGTGGGGTGCTAGATGACAAGCAGGTTGTGTGGTCAATGTTTGTTTGTTTCCCTTGTATTCATAGAATTATAGAATCATAGAATATCAAGGTTGGAAGGGACCTTAGGAGGTCATCTAGTCCAACCCCCTGCTCAAAGCAGGACCAATCCCCAATTGAAGCAAAGTCTCTTGGGAAGTTAGGATGGCCCATTCCATGATGTGATCTACTTCTCTGGTGAAGTGTACCTCTTTGGTGAAGGCAGTTTTAAGTGTGTTAAGGTGTGTATCTTGGACTTTCTCCTCTGAGCATATTCTGTGGTATCTGAGTGTCTGGCTGTAGATAACAGATTTCTTGGTGCATCTGGGATAGTTGCTGAATCTGTGGAGGTAAATGTGGTGATCTATGAATTTCTTGTATATAGTCATCTGTAGGGTTCCATTGTTGAAGCTAATCATCGTGTCTAGGAAGCTGATGCTGGTGTGTAAGTGGTTTAGAGAAAAATTGATGTACACGTGGTTGTTGTTGAAGTTGTGGTGGAAATCTGTGAGGGGAGTTTAGGTTGTCTGTCTATGGGATGAAAATATTATTGATGTATCTCAGGTATATCATCAGTTTTGTCTTGCATTTTTAAAGAAATTCTTCCTCAAAGCGGCCCATGAAGAGGTTGACATATTGGAGAGCCATCCTAGTATCATGGCTATTCCCATGGTTTGGATAAAGTGTTTGTTGTTGAATGTGAAGTTAAAAGTGAGTGAGGATAAAATGGATGAGTTTGGCAATGTGTTTGGAGTGGATATCTGAGGGTTGATCATTGTAGATATTTGAGGTAGGTATTTGAGGTAGGTAGTGATGCAGTCATGGTGATGGATGTAGGTGTATAGGGAAGTAATATCTATGATAGCAAGTATGGTGTTCTGAGGGAGGTTGTTGAAGTTGGGGAGTTTCTGGAGCAAGTTTGGTTCAGAGACGACGGGTCTGCCTGGGTTCCTGGGTTTGTGTATCTTGGGAAGCATGTAGAAAGTCCCTGGGTTGGTGAGGGATGAGTAATGGAGTTTCTCTTGGAGTTGTCTGCGGGGAAGGATTTGATGCTATCCTTAAATTGCTGGGTATATTGTGGTGTGGGGTCTTCTTTGAGTTCTTTATAGTTGGTGACATGGGAGAGTTTTCAGTTGATCTCATTGATATAGTCATCATGGTTGAGGACTACTGTGACACTCCCTTTGTCTATTGGTTTGATCGCTATTTGGTGGTTGGATTTTAGGGACTCTATTGCTATCCTTTTTGCAATCAGAGATTGTTATGGACGTGATGTTTAAGGATTTCACAAATGATTTTTTTCCCTGAAGCAATCAATGTAATCATCAAGTGTGTGGCTTCATCCGCAGGTGTGTGTCCAGTAAGATTATTCTTTTTTTGTATTATTGTCAGTGGGGATGTGGTATTTTGAGTGGTGGTGTCTTTGTTGTGAAATAATTCTTTAAGGTGGAGTCAGCAAAAAAAAATTCTTCTAGTTCTACACATTAGTATGGTATGAGGTTCTTTGTGATGGGGCAGAAGTTCAATTCCTTGGAGACCACAGATCCAATTGGGGGCAGTCTTGATAGGCTGATGATGTTGATGTGTTGTCTTGTCCATGTGGTGGGGCATGGTTCTTTTTTGAGGTGGTGGTTTGTGGTTTGTGGAGTTGTTGTTGGTTCAACTTTTTGGTTTTATGTTGGATGGCTGTGATCAGGCTTTTTTGGATAGTTTTTGGGGTTTCTTGCATGATCTTTAGGTAACGTTCATGATTTTTTTTCTATCCAGTGTGGGGAGCATGTGATGACTTCTTGTTTGAAGTGCTCCCTTCAGAAGTATGTGAGGTCATAGAATCATAGAAGATTAGGATTGGAAGAGACCTCAGTAGGTCATCTAGTCCAACCCCCTCCTCAAAGCAGGACCAACCCCAACTAAATCATCCCTGCCAGAGCTTTGTCAAGCCGGGCCTTAAGGTGCAAGAGATGCTTTAGTTTAGATGAAGGAAAACAAGAAAGGACAAATATGGTATCTGCAGGAGAAATCACAGCTGGTGTATGTCTTCTATTTGCATTCACTCTGAGAACAAAATGACTGCGGCCTCTGTGTGTAGGCCCAGCTCTGAGAAATATACAGGGAAAATACACAGAAAACTTAAAGCATCACAGTTCCATACCTACAAACAAAACAAAACCCATGTCTGATTTTAAATCTGATGCATTCAATATTTACTTCAGCTTCAGGGAACAAAAGCAAAAGGTTTTGTACTTATAGATAAGGCAGTACAGCCCATGGACGTGAGCTTTCCAGCCTCGGTTGACAGACTCGGGATCACACTACAATGCTAACAATAGCTCTGTAGATGAAGTAGCTCAGGCTGGAGTTCTGGCTTTGTGGCCTAGGGAGCTGGGTGGGCTTCAAAGCCCGAGCTCCGTCCTGAGCCACAACTTGAAAGAGTTGTCTACACCTCTACTAGCATGAGCCTTGCAATCTCAAGTCTGTTGACTCAGACTCACTGCCACGGGCTGGGTACACCTACCCTTAGTGGCCCCAGTTCTGTTCCCACTGAAAGCAAGGGGACTTTGGTGAAAGACAAAGCTCTACCGACCTATGCAGCTTTCATTTTGTTGCAGTCCACGCCTGGTTTGCAAAGAGAAACAGGTATTTACTTCCAGAAAAAAATGGCATTCGCAGTGTTTTCTAGTATGATCCTTCAAAACTAATAAACCATGAGAGGTATTGCCTTAATCTTTTATTTTTCCTTTCATCCTGCAACGAAAATTAATGAAACTTAGGTGGTACATGAAGTTAATAGATGTATGTTATGTTTAATACACCTAAAGCAGGGATACTCAAAGGTATTCTGCAGATATGTTAAAATGACACATGTTAGTTCTGGGATGAGTGGACAATCACAACTTAATGCTCCCAACACCACATCAAAAGATTAATCTGAGGCCCAGTGATACCTTTGCTGGGCCCTGGCAAGGTCCATAGACAGTGAAATATCACACACTCTGGGCCAAGATTTTCCAAACTAACTAGTGAGGTATGGGTGTCCAACTTGAGACCCTTTACAAGGGCCTGCTTTTCAGATTTTCTGAAAAATTAGGCCCCTTGAAATCATCTCAAGTTGGGCCCCTGAAATCTGAGGCACCCAAAATCACAAGTCTCTTTTGAAGATCTTGACCTTGCAGTGATTCCAATTCCATGCAATGCCAGATCGCATGACACCATGATTTGGTGTGCCCCAATCTCCTTTGTGCATCAAAGCAATGAATTCCACACATGATGCAGCTACAGAAAGCCAGTTTTGAACTGACATCCAAAGAGTTGATCCAAATTACATTCATCCAATAAGGGAACAGAAATATATCATGCAACATGCCTGTCTGATCCAATCAGTTTACATTTAGAATTATGCATATTTAATGTTCACCCCACGGTTCTTGGGCACAAATGATAAACTAAGAATTAGTGACATAAAGTATTAAGAGAATGGTTTCAAATAACAGGTTCATCCGATAAGAAATCTGTCTCTTCATAAATGCTTTATCTATCATAGGTTCTTATGTGGACTCCAACACCACAGTATCTGAGTACCTCACAATCTTGAATGTATTCATTCTGTGAGGTAGGTAAGTGCAACTATCCCCATTTTATAGATGGAGAACTGGGGCACAGAAAGGCTAAATGACTTGGCCAAGGTCATACAGGAAGTTTGCAGCAGAGCAGGGAATTGAACCCCCATCTCTGAAATGGCAGACTCATGCCCTAGCTACTAGGCCATCCTTCCTCTCTAACCAGCTTGTGAAAACGGTCAAATTATTCATTTCAACTTCTACAACCAGATCCTGTCATTGACCATTAGTTATTGGGCTCTGTCCATTTCCATGTAGACAGGTATCCACATCACAAAGCCTACAACCATATCTGGTGCTAATCATCAGTCTTGCTGGCAATCTCAGCAGAGGAACGATGCATTGAATGAGCCTGGAAAGTAAACTATCCAGAGGAGTGTTGAAATATTCACAAAGCAGCATCGTGAAGCTACTGGTTCTGTAGGTAAACAGAGGGCTTCCTTCTCCAGGGTTGTCAAGCCGATGCCTTTCATAAGCAATGAGGTCAACATTTTCTAACTCGGGTGCTTTAAAATTAGGCAGTTCTATCCATGTATATGTATCTAATTCTGGCCTGATTTTCAGAGGTCCTGAGAAACACACAGCACCCTCTAAGGTCATTGGGAGATGTGAGCTCTCAGTGCTTCAGGAAATCAGAGCACAGATTTATGGTCCCAGATCAGGCCCAGGACTTAGGAGACCTAGGTTCTACGGCTAACTCTGCCACTGACCTGCCAGGTGACCTTGGACAAGTCACTTCACCTCTCTGTGCCTCAATTTTCCTATCTGTAAATTATAGTGACCTCCTTTGTAAAGAGCTTTTGAGATTTATTGGTGAAAAATGCTATCTAAGAGGTATTCTCATTATTATTAACTTTAAGCAAGTCAGCAGTACCAGTAAAGTCTCCCAAGGCAGTCAATGGTACTATCCACAAACTTAAAGTTAGGCATATGCTTAAGACCCATGCCCTTCTAGAGCCTAGGTACCTAAATTTGGATTCACATGCCTAATTCTTGGCATGGTCTTCATGCCAAGAATTAGGCATGCCAGACGGTCTTCATTCACCCATTTTATTTTTTAAATGGACATACAAAAAACAATGCTTGGAAATTACAGGGATTTTAGGGAATATGCTGGATATTTTAGAGACATTATAGCTAGGTACAGCTTTTTTCATAAACAAAACCAATGAATTGGAGCCAAATCTACTTATAATAATTAGTGATGGGAGCTTTTCTGTCATTAAGACTGACATTCTATAGAGGGAATATTTGTTTCCATCTAAGTACAAAGAGGACAAATGCTTGGAAGACAAATGAAATTATACAATAGTGAAACCATTTCCAAAAATCAAACAAAACTCCAGACAATAAGTGTGTTCAAATGAAATCTTGAGAGCTATAAATAGAGAAACTGAACTCTAGTCTTCCTCTCAGTCAAATCCATCACCTTCTCATACTTGTCATAGAAGAAAAGTGAAATAGCAAAAGCTTTATCACTGGAACTTTATCTATGACCTTTCCAAAGTGACTTATTAGGGATGGGGAACAGGAGAACAGGCTGGAATAATTTAACAGAACATATATATACATACATACTAAATACATTAAAACTGGAAGATATTTGAGTTTGATAAGACCACTTATCACTAATCCCTCTCTATGATAATACTTGGCATTTATTGTATAAAGCAATATCATGACCTCTACTTATTATTATTCCTATCTTGGTGTTTTGTATGGCCACCAACTACCGTAGTATCAGTGTCTTCCACATAAAATCAATAACAATAATGAAGTGCCTAGTAGACTTCATGGAGTGTCTGGCACATCTCCCTTTTGGGGGTCAAAACTGCTCCAGGGAGGTTTGGTGGACTTTTAAAAGATTTTATTACTTTCCTTTCTTATTTTGGTTGGTAGGAGTTTAAGGTTAGAAGATAATGTCATCAGCTTCATTATTATAATCTGTTAACACACGTACTTCTCTGTTATGTCTTTGTGTCCTTAAGTTGTAAGGAAAAATACCAATGTGATAGCTTCAGTCCCACACATGAATAAGAGCCCAGAGACTTTTAAGAATGTACCAATGCCTCAGCTGGTGTTAACAGATGCAGCTCCATTGAGGTCCATGTAGCTATGCTGATTTATCTTAGACGAAGATCTGGCTCTTTGTAGTCTCCTGTTTCCTAAAATTCTTTTTTAATCTTTTGCCAGCTCCTCTTGCTTCCCAGCTCAAGTTCTCCTTCACTCCTCCATTTCTCTCCCCCCACCAACTTCTGAAGCATGTGACTAGTATGGGGAGTGCACGATGGGTTGTGTGGATAAATCAGGGCCTTGTTTCTTGCTCTCTTTAATCCACAAGACTGTTGGGGAAGACCCTGCCCTGGCAATATGTGTACAGGACAAATAGCGAATGTTAATGACTGGACTAAAAGAGACAGTCAGTAGTTTACAGGTCACCCAGAAATCTCATACCACTCTACATCTGGAGGAAGGTGAGGAATGGAGGGAGAGGAGCTGATTTACTGGGGCCCAAAAGAGGGAAAGAATCCTGGGTTGATGGAAATTCAAATCTCTCTCCAGGCATCCCTCTAACAACAAACAAATCCTCTCCTGAGCCTCTAGCTCGGATATAGCAACTCTTGGGGAGTTGCCATCATGATGTTCATTATTAATTCCTAATAGAAATATGCTGAAATAAATTTGTTAGTCTCTAAGGTGCCACAAGTACTCCTGTTCTTTTTGTTGACACAGAAAGCTGCTACTCTGAAACCTATTAGAAAGGATGTTCACAACAATAAATATTCCACAAATTTAAGTATGGATGAACTGAAAAGAAGCAACAACTGTAAAAACCCATGAATGCCCACTAGAAATATATGTATTTCCTTACTTAAGTTCTCCCATCACGCAGTACCTTTGCACCCTCGTAACTCTAAAAATCAGCATCTACAAACTTAACCATTTCCCTTCTGATGATTAGATAAACCCCTGCCTTCAAGATTTAACGGTTATAGCTGTGTGCCATGGGTACTCCTTAATGCCATACAAATACTTAGCCAAAGGCCTGCCTTGGTAATTATGCCTTAATTTCTGCCTTGAAGGCAGCCAACTCTGGATGTGATGAACCATCAGAGGAAGGGAAATGCGTGTTTAGATTAAATACATGGTGGGGATTTTTCCCCTAATGCTTGGAATCCTCTTTCCCAAGAGGTTGGATCCACTTTATTGAGATTAAAAGAAAAAAAATTGGACCATTATCTAATGCAGATGCTGGTCACACTAGATATATTTTTGGTATAAACTGTATTAGATTCTTAGTACAGGTGCATCTTGTTCTCTTCAATAGAGCTGAACTGCTCACTCTAAAGTCAGGAAAGGATTTCCCTTTGTGGTACATTGGCAGGGACCTTCGGATATTTTTTGCCTTCTCCTAACTCACTGATCAGGGATCAGGTGCGCAGATGCCACACCACAGATTTCATACATTTCCGGGGGGCAGGGTGTTGAGCATTGATGGCCTTCCTTTTCATCTTGTCTTTCTCTTGAAAGTTGCTTTCAAAGTATTTTGGTTGTCCTTTGGAGAAGTATAACTGTAGTCCAGATGAAGATAGGAGAGGATAAATCATATATGACGGATGCACTATATTCTTTTGAAAAACCATTCACTCACATAGGATACGGTATAGCCTTTAAATAACTAAAGGTACCTTTTGCTCCCCCTGCAAATTTGATACAAAAGAAGCTCTTAAAATGTTTGTCTCTTATATTCTTAGCTCAGACAAAAATTTCCTGCACTTTTGTCCATGTAAACACAGAATTAGTCTCCTGCAAGTTTAGGTGGTGGCAGTTCCTGAACACAGTTATATTTTGCAGATAACAGGATTAGCTTGGATGTGGGTAATAAGTTGGTGAATCTCCCCCTGGCCATTTCTCAACACTGTGAGAGCACTAATCCTTTATGCTTTGATGTCTTCTAGTTTTCCATCAGGTGCAGCTCAGCACATTTGTCCTGGGGCAGTCAGCGCTCTTATAAGATCTCATAGTGTCCTCATTAGCTGCGCCTATTTACCCAGCCAGCCTGTTGAACCCAATTTATAGTTTATGTGATTAATTCCCAAAGTACAGTAAACTCTAGCTTTAAGGCTCTCTATTATACGACTGCATCTCATATAAGGGCAAACACTAGCTAGTGCTCTTTTGTTATATGACTTCCCCATATATAAAACTATAATAATTTTGCTCTCAACTACACATTAAACATCATTATATATACCTCCTTTCAGACATATAGCCCATAAAAATGTTCCACATTGGCTCATAAAGAAGCAAGCATACGAGAAGGTCATTGCTTACTTTTTCTCTTTTTTTTAATCTTTGTTTTTAACATTTTATATTACAATTATCGGTATTGTTGAGTGAGTCTAACAAGGCATATAATTTACAACTGTTTATCCATCAAATTGTCGGTCACAAAGGCTTTAGCAATCAAAGTAGCAGCCCATATCCACTGGCACTTTTTTTTAAAAAACATGCAGGTTTTGCAGATAAAAGACTTATGTTGTGAATTTTTATACAGCCTTTTAAGTCAGCTGATGACATCTGTCAGCTTCACCATATTTGCTCCTATTGGGATATGAACTGCAAGAGTTGAATCTTGCTGGCAATTTGCATCCAAAAGAACTTTATATCTATTTTTTTTTTTTTTTTTTTTGCTAGTGGATGATCATTTCCATCCGTCTCAGCTCAGGGCTTCATTAAGAGAGACACCCTGAAACAACCTTTCCCACCTTCTCCTGTCCATCTTTCCCACCCTTCCAGTTTCAAAAAGCACAGCTCTTAGGGTGAACCAATTCCTTTAGATATATCCTATCAGTAAATAGATAAACAAGATCACAAAATCTCTGAGCCTTTGGGGCCAGATACTGATAACCTTACGCACAGTGAGAGCTGGAGTATATAGGGCTACTTGTGTAGTAAGGGGCTAACACTATGTGAGTAATGGTAACAAAAGCAAAATCCTTTACATGCAGAGACCTATACAGAAGGTAAGCATAGTTCACTTTCAGTAGTACCGTACCTCCCAAGCAGCTCCATTAAACTCATTTGGACTAGTTGTGTAATAAGACAACACACATCATGAGTAAAGTGGCAGAATTGAACCTTAAATGGCTTGCGAATGGTGTAGGTATAAACTCTGGACACTGAGGACCTGATTGGGACCTCACACCAGGCTTACGCCAAAGCATCTCCATCGATTTCAGTGGACACTCCTGATCTACATCAGTGTAAGAGCTGAACCAGCCCTGGAAGACGCCTTTTAGCTACAAATCGGGTACAATACAGGTCGCAGCAAAGCAAGCTTCCCCTAGGCTGCCTCAGTAATATGCCTTGAATTTGACCTGCAGTGATTAACCACCTCTAGGGGCGACAGAATAATTCAGTCTCCATACCCTTTCATCCTTCAGCAGTTCTAGTGAGACTGTGGACATCTGTCACAAAGAACTGGATGGGGGCAACCAATACAATCTATCTATCTATATGATGGGGCAGTGTACTCTGAGACGCCACCAGAGAGAAAAGTCTTTATTCCTTATTATCTTGTTACTCAGAGGTAAAGGTCTGTCTGTTTCCAATTCCTATATCCAGCCAGTCCTCCAGAGCACCCACACTGCTTGTGCCCAGCAGATAGAACTGTTCTGGATTCTGATATTTTTGCCATCCTCATCAGATCTACCTGTAACTCGCTGAGGTTTAGCTAAGTACACAAGATAAGGCCACTTAGCCTACTAGATGAACAACTTCATGTCAAATGCCCAGTAGCACAGTGCTCAGCCACAAAGTGAGCCGCATGCTTTAAGTGCCCAGCCGCTGCAAGTCCCATTGACTACAGCCTGAACACAAAGCACTTATCAGATTGAGTCCAGGAAGTCTCCCTAGAAGAAAGTTTCTCACCAAGCAGTCAAGTCAGTGGGCCTGATTCTTTTGTCTGGCAGATGAGAGAAAGTGAACAAGCTCCACTCACTACACTTGGAAAGACCATTATTAGAGCTGATCAAAATTTTCCCAAAGAAAAACTTTCTCGTGGGAAACTTGGATATGTGGGAAAGTGGGTTTTCACACCTTTTTACTTTTTTCCAACTGGAAAATTTTATGAAACAGAATTTTCCAAATGAAAAATTTCTAAGGGGAATTTTTCACGTGAGAATATTTTCAGGAAAAATCTAGGTTTTATAATTGCTTATATTATAGTAGCACCTACAGGTGCCAAACCATTATGAGGGCCCCACTGTGCCAAGTGCAGTACACAGAGTGACAGTCCTCCCCTGAAAAGGTTACAATGTAAATAGTCAAGACAGACAAAGGTTGGGAGAAAGGGTTAGAATGTACAACCAGAAGATAGGGAGCTAAGGGTACGTCTATACTACAGAATTAGGTCAAATTTATAGAAGTCGATATTTTAAAACCCGAATTTATGGAATCGATTGTGTGTGTCCCCACTAAAGAGCATTAAGACCACAAGGTCGATTGACTGTGTCCACAGTAGCGGGGCTAACATCGACTTTCAGAGCATTGCATTGTGGGTAGCTATCCCACAGTTCCCGCAGTCTCCGCCGCCCATTGGAATTCTGGGTTGCGATCCCAAAGCCTGATGGGGCAGAAAACATTGTCGCTGGTGGTTCTGGGTACATGTCGTCAAGCCATCAAACGTCCCTCCCTCCCTCCATGAAAGCAATCTTTTTCGCGCCTTTTTTCCGGGGTTTCCGTGTTTGCTACGGAAGCCTGCTCAGCTCACAATTACCGTACATCTCCAGCGTACGCCTGGACATTAGGTCTAGTGGGGATTCAGTCACACTATAATACAGGCAGAGGGATAGCTCAGCGTTCTGAGCGTTGGCCCACTAAACCCGGGGTTGCGAGTTCAATCCTTGAGGGGGCCATTCTGCCTGAGGCTGGTAGTCGTGGGACTACACAACAGAAGCTCCTTGCCTTCTAGCTGCAGATGGTGCAATATGCCATAAATGGTTGTGGTCACGGGACCATACAGCAGAAGCTCCTTGCCTTCTAGCTGCAGATCGTACAATATGATTGAAATTTGTGTGCTCCTGGCCGGCGGCCTATGGTGTGGCTGGCTGGGGGTGCTTGGACATAAATGGGAGTGACCAGAGTGACTCTGGTCATTCTCTTTTTTACGTTTTGTTTAAGGGAGATTCAGTACTGCCTAGAACACGGGCAGAGGGATAGCTCAGCGGTCTGAGCATTGGCCCGCTAAACCCGGGGTTGCGAGTTCAATCCTTGAGGGGGCCAGGAGATGATGATGGATATCAAGCATATTGTACCATCTGCTGCTAGAAGGGAAGGCGCCTAACCCTTGCTCCCCCCCTCCCTCCGTGAAAGCACCTGAGGGGGGAGCAAAAAATCCTTTCGTGCCTTTTTTCATATGGGCGCCATATTGCTGACTCCATTGTTATCCACCCGCTGCTTCTGCTGCCACTCTGCTGTCCTGCAAACAGCATACCAGGGAAAGCATGGAGCACGATCAGATCACCGCGGCTGTTCTCGCCGTTATGAACACCACGCGCATTGTCCAGGAGTATATGGAGAACGAGAACCAGGAGCTGCTAGAGCTACAGCAGGCGAGGAGGCGACAGCAGCGCCCTGAGGACAGTGATGAGGACATGGACACAGACCTCTCTCAAAAAAGGCCCCCCCGCAAGGTGGACATCATGGTGTTAATGGGGCTTGTTGATACAGTGGAACGCCGATTCTGGGCCCGGGAAACAAGCACAGACTGGTGGGACCACATAGTGCTGCAGGTCTGGGATGAATCCTAGTGGCTGCGAAACTTTCGCATGCGTAAGGGCACTTTCATGGAACTTTGTGAGTTACTTTCCCCTGCCCTGACGCGCAAGAACACCAAGATAAGAGCAGCCCTCACAGTACAGAAGCGACTGGCGATAGCCCTGTGGAAGCTTGCAACGCCAGACAGCTACCGGTCAGTCGCGAATCAATTCGGAGTGGGAAAATCTACAGTGGGGGCTGTTGTGATGGAAGTAGCCAGGGCGATCACCAAGCTGCTGGTACCAAGGGTTGTGAGTCTGGGAAATGTGCAGTTCATACTGGATGGCTTTGCAGCAATGGGGTTCCTGAACTGTGGTGGGGCGATAGACGGAACCCATATCCCTATCTTGGCACCGGACCACCAAGCCAGCGAGTACATAAACCGAAAGGGTTACTTTTCAATAGTGCTGCAAGCACTGGTGGATCACAAGGGACGTTTCACCAACATCAACGTGGGATGGCCGGGAAAGGTACATGACGCTCGCATCTTCAGGAACTCTGGTCTGTTTCGGCTGCTGCAGCAAGGGACTTTCTTCCCAGACCAGAAAATAACCGTTGGGGATGTTGAGATGCCTATAGTTATCCTTGGGGACCCAGCCTACCCCTTAATGCCATGGCTCATGAAGCCATACACAGGTAGCCTGGACAGTAGTCAGGACCTTTTCAACTATAGGCTGAGCAAGTGCAGAATGGTGGTGGAATGTGCATTTGGGCGTTTAAAAGCTCGCTGGTGAAGTTTATTGACTAGGTTAGATCTCAGCGAAAACAATATTCCCATTATTATTACTGCTTGCTGTGTGCTCCACAATATCTGTGAGAGTAAGGGGGAGACGTTTATGGCGGGGTGGGAGGTTGAGGCAAATCGCCTGGCCACTGGTTATGCGCAGCCAGACACCAGGGCTATTACAAGAGTACAGCAGGGTGCGTTGCGCATCAGGGAAGCTTTGAAAACCAGTTTCATGAATGGCCAGGATGCTGTGTGAAAGTTCTGTTTTTCCCCTGTAATGAAAAGCCCCGCCCCTTCATTCACTCTACTTCCCTTTACCCAAACCGCCCTGCCCTCCCCCCCTCGATCACCGCTCGCAGAGGAAATAAAGTCATTGTTGCTTAAAAATCATGCATTCTTTATTAATTCGTAAAACAAAGAGGGGGAACTATGGGGCTAACTGCCACAGTCTCCCGGGATAGCTGGTGGAGGAAGGGAAGCACCAGGATGGGTGGTGGAGGAGGGGATGAGGGAAGGACAAGGACACACAGCACTTTAAAACTTATTGAATGCCAGCCCTTTCTTGCTTGGACTGTTCTCTTGACTTGAGTGGTTGGGTGCACGGAGGCCGCCCAAACGCGTTCTTGGGCGTCTCGGGGATGAGGTTATGGGACTCGGGAAGGAGGGCTGTTGGTTACACAGGGGCTGTAGCGGCGGTCTGGGCTCAGGCGGCCTTTCCTGAACCCTACGCCTTTCCTCAGCCATAAGCCGGAGGATTTCCGTTTGATCCTCCAGTAGCCTCAGAATTGCATCCTGCCTTCTCTCTGCACGCTGACGCCACCTACTCTCTTCATCCCGCCGCTGTCTCTCTTCATCCTGCCAGTCATTGTCTTCAGCACGCCACCTGTCCGCACGATCAAATTCTGCCTTCCTGGACTCCGACAGTGTCTGCCTCCACGCATTCTGCTGGGCAGCTTCAGTGTGGGAGGATTCCATGAGTTCTGAGAACATATCGTCTCGATTCCTTTTTTTTTTACTTCTAATCTTCACTAGCCTCTGGGACGGTGATGAAAGGGGTGGCGTTGAAACATTTGCAGCTGCGGGAGGAAACAAACGGGAGAGGAGTAGTTTAAAAGACACATATTAGAGAACAATGCTCCAAACATTACATATCACATATGCATTTGGTCCAAGGTTGCACTTTGCCTGTTATATTGAGGGTCTGCCGGTTTGGTGTGAGAGATCACACAAGCAGGTCCGGCGGGCAACAGAATTCGGCTTGCAGGCAGCCATGGTAAGCCACAGTCTATAGGCTTCTTTAACCTTCATAACATGTGGGAATGTTTTCAAACAGCAACCCCCTCATTTCCCATAACAAACAGCCTTTGGGCTGGCAATTTAAAACTGGTTGGCAATTGAAAAGGGAGGGGCGGCGGTTTTCGGGTTAACGTGCAGCACGAACCTAATCGACACCCCCCCACACACACACACACACAGACACACATCCAAGATGTTCGCTGTTCCCCCTCCCCCCACCGCGTGGGTCACAGTGGGGAAGATTTCCGTTCAGCCACAGGCAAACAGCCCAGCAGGGATGGAGCCCCTCTGAATACCCCCTTAATAAAATTCCCCTATTTCAACCAGGTGACCATGAATGATATCACTCTTCTGAGGATAACACAGACAGATAAAGAACGGATGTTGCTTGAATGCCAGCAAACACCGGGACCATACGCCGCCATGCTTTGCAAAGCAATGATTCCAGACTACGTGCTACTGGCCTGGCGTGGTAGAGTGTGTTACCACGGAGCACAGGATAAGGCTGCCCTCCCCAGAAACCTTTTGCACAGGCTTTGGGAGTACATCCAGGAGAGCTTTCTGGAGATGTCCCCGGAGGATTTCTGCTCCATCCCCGAACATGTTAACAGAGTTTTCCAGTAGTTGTAGCTGTACTGGCCGCGAATTAATCATTAAACACGCTTGCTTATAAAACATGTATTAATTAACAGAGGTACACTCACCAGAGGTCCCTTCTCCTGCATCGAGCACGCCTTGGGTGGGTTCGTAGGGTACTGGCTCCAGGGTGACAAAGAATTCCTGGCTGTCGGGGAAAAGGGCTTCTCCGCTTCCTTGCTGTGTCTGGGCGCTATTTTCAGCATCATTATCATCATCATGCTCCTCTGTGGTTTCTGATGATCCACATACGGAGTCATACCACATGGGTGGGTCAGTGCTGGGTGCACCCCCTAGAATGGCATGCAGCTCATCATAGAAGCGGCATGTCTGGGGCTCTGACCCAGAGCGTTTGTTTGCATCTCTGGTTTTTTGGTAGGCTTGCCTGAGCTCCTTAATTTTCACGCGGCACTGTTGCGCGTCCCTGTTGTAGCCTCTGTCCTGCATGCCCTTGGAGACTTTGGCATATGTATTGGCGTTTCTTCTTTTGGACCGTAGCTCTGCTAGCACGGTTTCGTCTCCCCATACAGCGATCAGATCGCGTACCTCACGCTCGGTCCATGCTGGAGCTCGTCTTCGGTTCTGGGACTCCATCATGGTCACCTCTGCTGATGAGATCTGCGCTCACCTGCAGCTCACCACGCTGGCCAAACAGGAAATGAAATTCAAAAGTTCGCGGGGCTTTTCCTGTCTACCTGGGCGGAGCATTGGAGCTCAGACTGCTGTCCAGAGCGGTCAAATGTTGCACTGTGGGATAGATCCAGGAGGCCAATACCGTCGAATTGCGTCCTCACTAAGCCTACATCGATTCGGCAATATCGCTTTAAGCGCTAATCCCCTCGTTGGGGGTGGAGTGGCGAGATCGATTTTAAGAGCCCTAGAAGTCGATGTTAAGGGCTTCGTCGTGTGGACGGGTGCACGGATCAATCCAAATAACACTAATAAATTCGACCTAAACTCGTAGTGTAGACCAGGGCTAAGGCACAGAGAGATTAAGAGCCATATACTAAGCCCCTCATTTTCACTAGTGAGCACTGACTTGCCATAGGTCAGACAGGAAGTCAATTACGGTCCAATGCATAATAAATTATAGTACAGCACCAGTTACAGAAAAATAAATTCTAGTCTACATTCAAATTGTGAGCAAGTGGACAATCTGAAGCAGCCCCAAGGCAGGTTTAAATTGCTCTGTAACAAAGTGATATGATGAGTTATTCGTGATATGGATGTCCTAATGATCTCATGCCGATAATATTCTGTTCCTTAACTGTGCTTCGATGTTTTGCTGAATATACTCAGACTCACACTATGGAAAATAGAGAGAGAGAGAGCACTATTCCAGTACATGAATACATGCTCAGGTACAGCAGATTTTGCATCTGGTAGGTCAGTCCTTGATTTATAGAATTGTTTAGCACTCACAACTCCAGTTGACGGCACCCGGAGCTGCAGGTACTCACCTACTCTGAACATAAGGCCCCAGGTACACAGTGGCAATTTATTGTGTATATTCATACCCAAGACAGATTACCATAGCTTCTTGCCCACTTCTAATTGACAATTGGAGTAGACTATTCCTTTTTCTGTGATTCAAAACTTCCTTCTGAAAAGCCAGTCAAATTGCCATATTCTGCCCATCCCTGATAAAATACTGCTATAGAATTAATAGGGCTGACACCAGTTGGGTTCTATAGGACATAGTGTTCTGCAGACATTGTTCTAAAAGGTATAGAACTGGTTAGAGAATTCTAGTGCTGCTATAGAATTCCATAGGCTGGTGTAAAAGCGGAAAGGTCAGTTTCTCTGTTAAATTCTCTAGGATTCTTCCATAAGGGCTAAAATGGCATTGACTTCAACAGTAGCACAAGGGTAACAGGAGGCAGAATTTGGCATATAATGCCTGTAAGCACGATTCTGCTGCTAATAACTTCAATCTGGCATATACTGTAATAGGGTTTGCTAATATCAGATCTGATTATTCTAGCCACAAATACAGCTGGGGAAACTTTATCAGATAATCAGACTGATTTTTATGAATTTGTTTGTTATTCAGAAATGTTGGACAATGCTTTATGCAAACATATCTTGCTATTTGTTAGTCTTGAGAAGAGATGGATGGAGAAGGTGTGGGGAGAAACTGCAAATATTTTTTGAGGAAAACTACCCCCATCCTCAGCCCCCTGTTTTTCCCCCAGAAATTGCAAACAATTTCAACGAGTTCTATTCATAATGTGTGATTGGTCATATAGATCACATCGTGTTGTTTCTTATTCCTGAACAGATGACCAAAGGAGGGGACTCAACTTGATTTCAAGATGGTCTTATGTACACTTCCTGTGGGAATCCTCAAATGAGTACATGAGCATGTGAACCTTCTGCAACCACTACAGAGAACAAAATCATTCCTGGGAAGAATTCTGGGAAATGAGCAATATGGATTGTGTATACTAAACGTTGTGTTGCATTTATGGTTCATATTCAAAATGAATGTCAATAAATACTTTTCAGTACTAACCCACTCTAGTTACAAGCAGCCTGCAATATATAAATACTCTATAAATAAGGAGACTTTGTAGCATTTGAGTAAGTTTCACAACAAAGATTTTAGAAAATAGGTGCCAAATTGATGCACGAAGGTCCATATTTAGGAACCAAAATAGGTGGCCTGTTTTTCAGAGGTGCTCAGCACCCAGCAGCTCCCAGTGACTTAAAACAGCTGTCCTGCTGGGAATGACTGCTAGGGGATGTCTGATATGGTAATACAATTCTTTGAAACATTTGGCATCGGGATGCTACTAGCAGGATTGGCAATATGGTTGATAACAGTTTCCGGGAGTAATAATAATAATGTAAGAGTACTGCTCAACATTTATATAGTGATTTTCACCCCAAAATCTCAAGAGGCTTTATAAAAGCATGTGTTGGTGTCACTAATGGACATATCTGAAAAGAGAGGCAGAAAGAGGATAAGGGAGTTAGCCAAGGACACACAAGTCAGTGGTAGAACCAAGAATAAAGCCTAGGTCTCCTGTGTCCCAGTCCCATGCTTTAATCACCAGGCCACGGTGCTCGATTTGACAAATCATGTAAGGAATATTCTTTGTGCCCAAAGCAACATTACCTATTCCACGTGTTCAAAGATAAACTACTTCTGGACAAACCTGTTTTTGGTCAGTTTTTGAAGGCTACCCTACCCTTCAGCGTTTTCACACATACGTAGGATCCCGGTGGGCCTTCTGAACTTTTCCATGGCACCTATATATAGTCCCAACAATCAGTCACATAAATCAGGTTCCTCTTTAGAGAAGACTCTAAATTTACCCAGATGTGCCATAGAAACTATGTGAGGTGCATTCATTGTTTGTATTTCAAAGGGCCTTTATCTGTATTCAGATGGAATGGGAGATCTTTCCCCCATAGCAGCAAATGGCTGTTCCTACAGCCATTTTTTGCCTGACTTTTGATGTTGGTTAGTACATTATTCACAGAGGCCTCTGTGTTTGTTCTGATATATAGTTGCATCACTCTCCCCAGTTTGAACAGAGGCTGCGGTTTTAATGTTATAGTTCAGCATAAGAATTGGCTCCAGTGTAGGCCAGGGACTCCTTGTGAATACTTTATGACAAATTCTGCATTCTAATCTGTGTCTGAAGGCATCATTCAAAATCATGCCCATCAGTGCTCTGACAGTTTCTTTGTATTCGCAACCTTGCAGGAAATGGAATCTGCCTCACACTTATTCCTTTTATGGAATCTGAACATTTCCATTATAACTAGTACCTCGTGGAAGCACAAAGTGACATTTCTCTCTCTCTCTTTCTCTCTGCTTTATCAAACATTGTATTTACAGGCTGGGATAGGGTGTACCAGGAATTATAGCACATGGTTTCTTCCGAAATTCCAGTCATTACAGACAAAAGTGCTGCTTTTGAAGTATATTTTGAAGTGCTAGCTTCAAAATATGGTCAGAGACTATCTGAGTAAGTTGGCCCATACTGCAAAGGTTCAAAAACCTCAATTGATCCACAGTGCTCTCCATTACAAATTGCTTCTAATCCATTGGATATGATAGATGGGCTAAATAATGTTCTGACACTCGCAGCCTATGTGCCTTTCCAGCCAATGAGGGGAATGATGAAATAATCTCCTTCCAACTAGCACTTCTTCCTTTCCTTCCCCGTTTCTATTTAATACACCAGAATTCTTAATATAAGAAAACTGAAGTGGTCAGTTATACACTACTTTAGGACCAGTTCCTATCACTTTTACACTGAGTAGAGAAGCCCCACTTACTTCAAGAGAAGCCCCACTGGTTTCAATAGGATTACTCACAAAGTAGTCAGCAAGAATAAGAGCAATAGAATTTGTCCCTATGAAGAATACATAATAAAATGAATTTTCAAAGTAACTCATACAAATACTTGTCCTGTTTTGCTATCTATATAACTTTGGTCAAGATTATGACTTCAATTAAAACTCTTTAAATAGAATTGTTCCCATCCTCCTCAGCATATATAGGATGTACGGTGATGCGGCAACGTATAAAGGTTTCATTGCCAATTTTGGGGGGATGAGTTGCATAGCTCAACCATGAGTAATGCAGCCGTCCCAAACCCATGCCAATAAAACTATATACTACGCCATCATGTGTCTTCTGTACATATATAGAGGGACTGATAGAATGAGGTATAAAGATAGATAGAGACAGGAAAATAGAGATATGTGGGGGGATGCAAAATATTTTTATTACATAAATACAAGAAGACTCACAGAGGGCAGTGTGAGTTATGTGACTGTTTCTAACCAAATGACAGTCAGTTTTGTTTCACCCAACATCATCCCATTGCCTCGGTCATTTTTCAGCCAACCTCCCTTCTCCCTCGTTTGAATTACGTTCATTACTATGGGGCCGATGTTGGACCTGCTCCCCTAAAACCCAGATGGAATTCAGTGGAAAGAGCAGGTGCGGAATCTGCCCCGATCGGCGTAATGATGTTGCAGGGTGGCTGCCATTTTAATGACATCCATAAGTGCAGTAGCGCCTGCTTCATGCACTGTGGATATTGTCTATCCATCAATTTCAGGGACTCAGCATAGGCAGAGCAGCACCTTGTAGAAGACGGTGCTTTTTTCCAAAGAAAGGGGATGTGTGTGTGTGTGTGTGTGTGTGTGTGTGTGTGTGTGTGTGTACATGACTTACTATGATAACGCTCAGATTCGCTTATGAATTTCTTTACTGCAGCTTTTGAGCACTTCAGAGCAGCCTTGGGAGAGAGTCCTTGTTCTCCCCATTTGGCTGAGGAGGGCACTGACCTAGTCTGTAAATCTGGGTGAATAACTGATTGTTCTGTTCGCTGGCAGTTCTGGAAAAAAAAACAATTTAAACAAATCAGTTTGGGTTGAACCAAATTTTTTTAGTGAATCGAAAAAGTCAGTTAGGGCACTCACCTGGGAAGGAACAGCCAGGTTCCAGTCCCTGCTCCAATGGCCATTTACTTATTTATGTTCACAAAGTGGAAAAGCTTCAAAAGGAGGATTTGAGACACTCCCATCCCAAAATACCTGCTAGCGAAGGCACTCACTGTCTGGGGGAGATCTGGCTTCCAATACCAGCTTAAGGAAGGGGATCTGAACCTAAATCTTGCATATTGTAGATGACTTACACTAACAATTGGCCTATTGGAGCAGGGGAGGAAGGACACCAGCTCTCCCTTTTCTTCCTCCTGTGAATGGTGCCTACATTTTCTTGTGACTCTAGCCTGAAAAAATTGAAATGCTTCATTCTGACTTCAAGTCATTCTGAAATTTCCAAAAATAAAAAAATAAAATTAAAAAAAAACCGAAAACACTTTTGGTTTCCACTCAAATAATTATGCAAAATTGACACACATTCACAAAATATCTCAGTTGTCCTGAATCTAATTTTTTTGGGGCAAAAAAAGTTTCAGTCGAAAAATGTCACCCAATTAAGTAATTTAGCCAAGAAATCCTAAAGCCGAGACAGGACTAAACCCCACATCTTTGAAACCAAAACACAGGACTTTAACCAGTAGACTCTCCTTCCCAGATCAGCTCCCATTTCTCATAAGCTGCTATATACATTTCAAACCATCCTGTGAATTAATGCTACAATTAGAGCTGGGTGATTAATAGATTTTTTCAATTCGGTGTCAATTCTAAAACACTGAAAAAAAATAGTTTTGGGTCAAACCAAAAACAAAAGCTTTCAAAATTTTCAGTGGATCAAAACGTTGGAAAAAATTGTTTTGTGTTGAGCAAAACATTGTTTCAATGAAATTAAAATGTTTCATTTTCATTTCAATCATTTTTAAAATGTCTGATTTATTTTCAAAATGAAATTAAAGGAAATTTTGAAACAAAAAAGGTGCAATGAACTGCTCCTTCCCCCCGCCCCAAATAAAAAAGTTTCATTTTAAAAATTTCAAAACAAAATGTTTGTTTTTTTAAAATAGATTTTTTTTCTTTTTTGACTAAAACTGACACAACTTTGCAAAATGTTTCGGTGTAACCAAATCTGCGTTTTCCATGAGATGGATGAATAGACAGTCTGTACAACATGGACATAGCTATCGGTCTGTGTGTATGCATGCATGTGTTTTGCATATTGGAGTGAATGCTTTTTGCCAACTTCTAAAGCACTGTCCTCTAACCTATGTCATGAAGTATTAAAAAATATAATAGACAGGACCTGTGCCTATAGGGGAAAGTTCTTCTCAGCCCATTTTTCCATGTTTTCCTAGGGCATGTCTTCTTCCACCTCAGAAACTTTACTCGACTCTTCCAGTTTTCTGCTTAATTTTGGTTAATTTGTTTCTCATCTTAATACACCCCAATAGCACTTGTTATGCATCCATCTCAGAGGTTCATAAGTCACAGTCTTTAAGTAAACGTTTTCCTAAGCTGTACCCATGCAACTGACGTGCCTTGCTTGGGGGAGGATTTCTTGCTTGCATGTTTCCACATTTTTGCTATTTTATGTGCTTTCGCCAAGCGTTGTCTTTTCAGGCTGCATTGCCGTTTGTCATAGCTGTTCAAAAATAGAAAAGGTTTTGTTTTCCATTCTGGATTCCAGTTATTCGGCGCCAATAGGGGCCAGGGCCTTGTTCTTCTGCAAGTGAGTTTAAACTTATCATTCACGACTGTATCTGAATCAAAAGGTCAGATTCACTCTCACTGAGTGGTACCTTACCTGCTGAGCAGTCCCACTGATTTCAATGGGCCTACTTTTTGTGTAAGGGCATCATAATCTAGCTCTTCTTCTCCTGCAGCATTTACTAGATGAAATAAATTATGATTCTGATGTAGGCCATATTCACCTTCATGAAACTATAGGGCCAACTCCTGAGATCTTTACACAGTTTTCAGACTCAGACCTTACTCTGGCAGTTTTACAATGAAGTTGATGGGAGTATGTCTGTGAAATCAATAAAATAGAGGAGAAATTCATCTAGGTCATCTAATCCTTTTCCTGCTACTCCAGGAAGTACTTCCTACAGTCTGTTTTCTAGTTCCTGGTTCAGTCCAGTTTGAAAGATTCAAAACAAAGGGATGTTCAGCATTTCCCTTGGGATGTTGTTACACACTAATAGCGTAGATCTCACCACTAGGAAATTGTGCCTATTTCTTGTCATCTGCTTAATTCCAGCCCCTTATTCCTGCTCATCCTCCTGTGTCCTAAATAACATAGTTTCTGTCTTTGTGCTCATGCTCCTCATATACTTGCTGTAGTGCATTGTCAGGCTAATTCAAGCATAGGTGGAAAATACTGGTTTTGTCATTCAGATACCTAAATGGAAGTTAAACTGGTTTGGTAAAATCTGGGTGACTCCCAACCTTAGAGGTCTACGAAGCTGCCACTAACACTGACTTAATGGAAATGAATACCTAAGGAAATGGGTATATGAGAAGTGGGTGTATTTGTATATTTCCTTAGCAAATTTTCACTATATGTATGTACAGTGAAACACATATAGCAACGTTGATTAGGGTTTTATCCATAGATCCTAAAATGCTTTACATAGGTTCATGTTTCTTTCTTTAATGTGCACATAGTAAGTCCCATTTTACAGATAGCTTAATCAAGTCAGAAAGGTTAAGGAACTTGCCCAAAATGACACATCAAGTCACTGTGAGTGAGGTAATATCTTTTACTGGATCAACTTCTGTCGGAGAGAGAGACAAGCTTTTCATAGATTCATAGATTCTAGGGCTGGAAGGGACCTTGAGAGGTCATCAAGTCCAGCCCCCTGCCCTGATGGCAGGACCAATTACTGTCTAGACCATCCCTGATAGACATTTATCTAACCTACTCTTAAATATCTCCAGAGATGGAGATTCCACAACCGCCCTGGGCAGTTTATTCCAGTGTTTAACCACCCTGACAGTTAGGAACTTTTTCCTAATGTCCAACCTAAACCTCCCTTGCTGCAGTTTAAGCCCATTGCTTCTTGTTCTATCCTCAGATGCTAAGATGAACAAGTTTTCTCCCTCCTCCTTATGACACCCTTTTAGATACCTGAAGACCGCTATCATGTCCCCTCTCAGTCTTCTCTTTTCCAAACTAAACAAACCCAATTCCTTCAGCCTTCCTTCATAGGTCATGTTCTCTAGATCCTTAATCATTCTTGTTGCTCTTCTCTGGACCCTCTCCAATTTCTCCACATCTTTCTTGAAATAAGGTGCCCAGAACTGGACACAATACTCCAGTTGAGGCCTAACCAGCGCAGAGTAGAGCGGAAGAATGACTTCTCGTGTCTTGCTCACCACACACCTGTTAATGCAGCCCAGAATCATGTTTGCTTTTTTTGCAACAGCATCACACTGTTGACTCATATTTAGCTTGTGGTCCACTATAACCCCTAGATCCCTTTCTGCCGTACTCCTTCCTAGACAGTCTCCTCCCATTCTGTATATGTGAAACTGATTGTTCCTACCTAAGTGGAGCACTTTGCATTTGTCCTTATTAAACTTCATCCTGTTTACCTCTGACCATTTCTCCAATTTGTCCAGATCATTTTGAATTATGACCCTATCCTCCAAAGAAGTTGCAATCCCTCCCAGTTTAGTATCATCTGCAAACTTAATAAGCGTACTTTCTATGCCAATATCCAAGTCGTTGATGAAGATATTGAACAGAGCCCGTCCCAAAACAGACCCTTGCAGAACCCCACTCGTTATACCACACAGAGTTGTGTCCAATAAAAGTTGGTCCAATAAAAGATATTACCTCACCCCCCTTGAATCTCTAATGCCCTGGGACTGAGACAGCTTCAACTACGCTACATACATCAAATCAGTGAAATAATGGAAATAGAAGGAAGTTCTTCTGATGCCCAGACCCATGCCCCACCTCACTGCCTCTTACACTACACTTTGTTATAACCGTTCTTTCCACCTGAGGAAAAAACTATGAGGCTGGTGCATTATTAGTTTAATAGGCCAAGGCTTAAAACTTCTCTGATGGAAAACTATTGAGCCACTAACTATAAGTACCCAACATGATTTGGGATTGTGGCCGAAAAATAGAGATCTTTTCAATCATGAAAGAATATGTTCCAATATGGCAACACGTTGGGCGGGGGCGGAATTCTAGAACTGCAGCAGGAGCAAAAATGGGACGGACAAGCTCTCTCTATCTTATCCCGCTAAATTCCAGTTTTGCATTGGTGCAGGAAACTCTTAATGGGAGAAGTTGCTGTAGCACTGCTGATAGAGGATGCCTGCTGCCATTTTTTCTTTTTCTTTTCTGGGGAGTGGCGAACTTACATTTTGGTTTAACAGATATTTTAATTTCATTGCATTTTTTTGGAATGCAGCATGGGCCAGTGGTTAGAGCAGAGGACCAGTCAGGAAGCCTACCTTTTATGTGAAACTGAACATGTTCACTTCACCTTGCCATACCTCAGTTTCTCCATCTCTACAAATGACTAATAATACCTATGTCACAGGATCTGTGAGGCTTGGATGGAAGGTGCATAGGGCCCAGAATCATGTCCT
This sequence comes from Macrochelys suwanniensis, assembly GCA_033296515.1. Taxonomy (NCBI): domain Eukaryota; kingdom Metazoa; phylum Chordata; order Testudines; family Chelydridae; genus Macrochelys; species Macrochelys suwanniensis. Next base: position 12,077,591 of record CM065777.1, on the reverse strand, counting down.
AATTTAGTGCAAAGCATTATTATAATAACAGTTTCTTTTGTATTTGAAGCATTGCTTTTCCCTTCATACATACTGCAGGTCAGACCCAACTGGGATATAAGTAGAAACATGCAGATGTGAGAAACCAAAGGCTCAATTTTAGAGCCTACATTGAAGCCACTCTGACAATTTTGCCCAACAGTATCACTGCATATGTCACTTTAATCAGTGTCCTCTGAGCAACCAGATAACATGGGGAACCAGTTCAAAGAGGGCTCTTCTTACTTACTCAGAGGTTCAGATTATTTGTAGCCATTTTCAAAGAGGGGAACCCTGAGCACACAGGATTTATGATTTGGCACTGAGCTCACAACCCAGCCTCTTCCTCGGGATAAATGATTTGTGCTGAAAGAGCCTTGCCTGGCTGAGAATATTTTTTTGCTCTATATTACTGCCATGAATGCTTGATCAGCAAAGTGGTGGGGAATTTTAATATCGGATCTTTTATACGGTTGACAGGAAAATAAATGAAAAAGTCTTAAAGGCGTTCACATGGGTCTCCTTTATTTTCTGAGCAAAGGATGGGGGCACTTACGTGTAACAAGCTTCCTAAAGGCAAAATCTTCTCTACCCACCTACAGCCCACACTTTGGGCTCCAAAGGGTGGAGTCTAGAGTGGATTCTACTCTTCCTCAAAGCAGGGCCAAGGTGGATGGCTTCATTCTAGCCTATGCAATAGCAGCAGGATTCCTTCTAATTATAATTGATTATTTGTATTATTGTAGTGAGTGAAAGCAGTAGTGCAGCCAGGTCTGGAGCGCAGGGGGAGCAGCGCTATAAAAAGGCGCCTCCCCCTATACTCACCCGGCGGTGCTCCGGGTCTTCGGCGGCTCACTCCGGGTCTTTGGTGGTACCCGCCACCGCAATGCCGCCAAAGACCCGGAGCGCTGCCGGGAGAGTGTAAGAAGCGGCGCTTAAAAAGAAGCGGCGCCTTTTTTTAGTGCTGCTAAAAAAAGGCGCCGCTTCTGCCGCTTCTGCTCAAGGGTGAGCGGCTGCTCCCCCTGCTCCCACCCTGGCTACGCTACCGAGTGAAAGCCCTACTCATGGACTAGGACTCTGTTGTGTTAGGCACCGTACAAACAAAGACTTAAAAGACAGTCCCTGCCCCAAGGAGCTTACAATCTGAGGATAAGACAAGAGACAACCGGTGGGTACAGACAGACTGATGGGGATAACAAGGAAACAACGAGACAAATGGCAGTGGTCTCAGCACACCAAAAATCTCACCATTATCAAGTTTTCTGTAGGCATCATGGCAAAGGAGAGTTTTAAGGAGGGATTTGAAGGAGGACAACGCAGTGGCTAGACGGATGTTGACAGGGAGCACCTCCCAACCATGAGGAACGGCGTCAGATGCTGTTTGTTTGGAAATTTAACAATTGGGCAACGAAGGCTGGTGTCATGGGCTGATCACTATTTGTATTATTGTAGTGAGTAGAAGCGGCAGGAGTTGACCTTTTGGTACTGAATGAGAAATGATAGGATAAGGAGAGGCCGTGAAGGGCCTTGAAAGTGAAGGTAAGTAGTTTGTTTCATGCAACAGAGAAGAGGGAACCAGTGGAGGGATGCACAGAATGGGGTGACATAGCCAAAGCCATGGGCTAAGAAAATGATTTTTGCAACAGCCTTTTGAATAGATATGAGCGGGACGAGATGGCATTTCTAAAGGCCAGAGAACAGGGTGTTGCAGTATTAGAGAATAGAGCCTTCTATGGCCCTTGCATGGGACTTGGAGGATGCTGGATCTGTCTAAATGCTCACTGGCATCTCTGCCTTCCACAGGCACCCCTGCTTGGCTATCTCCATTGACCAGGGGTTCTCAAACTTCATTGCACTGCGACCCCCTTCTGACAACAAAAAGTACGACACAACTACCCAAGCTCTGCCGCCCCGGGGGGCGGGGGGAAAGGGGTCACAGCCTAGGCAGAGGGGGCAAAGCTGAAGCCCAAGGGCTTCAGCCCCAGGCAGAGGCTTGTTACTTAAGCCCTGACATCCAGGGCGGAAGCTCTCGGGTTTTGGCCCAGGGTGTTGGGGCTCAGGTTTTGGCCCTGGGCTCCAGCAAGTCTAAGCCAGCCCTGGCAACCACATTAAATTGGGGTCGTGACCCACTTTGGGGTCCCGACCCACAGTTTGAGAACCACTGCTGTAGACCCATATAGCTCCTGTCCAGACATAGATGGTATACAGGGCCTTGCACTAGCACTCTGTAGCATGGGTGAATTTCACTTAGATCCCAATCCTGCACCCACTGAAATCTATAGTGATCAGAGGGAAAGCAGTCAGCTATTCCTTTAAACTCCTGTGGCAGAGGAGAAATAAATATTAAACATTCTGTCTTTTTTCAGGAGTGGGCTAAAGTCATCGCTTTGGATTTAACTATCTTGAGTAATTTTGTGTCATCTGCCAACTTTTCTACCTCACTGTTTACCCCTTTTTTTCAGATTATTTATGAATATGTTGAACAGCACTAGACCCAGTACAGATCCTTGGGGGACTCTGTTATTTGCCTCTCTCCACTGTGAAAACTGACCATTTATTCCTATCCTTTGTTTCTTCTTTTAACCAGTTACTGATCCAGGAGAGGACCTTCCCTCTTATGCTATCACTGCATACTTTGCTTAAAGGCTTTCTGAAAGTCCAAGTACACTATGTCCACTGGATCATCTTGTCCAAATGTTTGTTGTCCTCCTTACAGAATTCTAATAGATTGGTGAGGGACAATTTCCCTTTACAAAAGCCATGTTGACTCTTTCCCAACATATCATGTTCATCTAACTCTGTTCTTTACTATAGTTTCAACCAATTTGCGGGGTACTGAAGTTAGGCTTACTGGCCCGTAATTGCTAAGACTGCCTCTGGAGCCTTTTTACAAAAAATTGGCATCACATTAGCTATCCTCCAGTCATGTGGTACAGATGCAGATTTAAGCGATAGGTTACATATCACACATAATAGTTCTGCAACTTCATATTTGAGTTCCTTCAAAATTCTTAGATGAATACCACCTCGTCCTGGTGACATTATGTCTAATTTATCAATTTGTTTCCAAACCTCCTCTATTAACATCTCAGTCTGGGACAGTTTCTCAGATTTGTCACCTAAAAGTAATGGCTCAGGTGTGGGAATCTCCCTCGCATACTCTGCAGTGAAGGCTGATGCAAATAGTTAATTTATCTTCTCCACAAAGGCCTTGTCTTCCTTGAGTGATCCTTTAACGCCTCCAGTGATTGCTAGGCAGACTTTCTGCTTTTGATGTACTTAATTTTTTTTCTGTTAGTTTCTGTGTCTTTTGCTAGTTGCTCTTGACATTCTTTTTTGGCCTGCCTAATTATACTTTTACAGTTGACTTGCCAGAATTTATGTTCCTTTCTATTTTCCTCAGTAGGATTTGACATCCAATTTTTAAAGGAGACCTTTTCACCTCTAACGACCTTTTTTACTCTGCTGTTTAGCTATGGTGGCATTATTTTTTGTTCCTCTTACTTTTTTTAAAATTTGTGGTATACATACAGTGTGAGCCTCTACTATACTGTTTTTAAAAAGTTTCCATGCACTTTGCAGGCATTTCAGTCTTGTGACAGTTCATTTTAATTTCCATTTGCAGCCTCCTCCTTTTTGTGTAGTTCCCTTTTTTGAAGTTAAATGGTAATGTGGCAGGTTTCTTTGGTATTCCCCCCCCCACCCCACCCCACAAGAATGTTAAATTTAATTACATTATGCTGGCTATTACTGAGCCGTCAGTGATATTCACCTTTTGGACCAGATTCTCTGCTCCACTTAGGACTAAATCAAAAATGGCCTCTCTCCTTGTAGGTTCTAGGACTAGTTGCGCCAAGAAGCTAGTGGTGTCTGGTGTCTAGAAACTTTATCTCTGCAACCCGTCCTGAGGTGACATATACCAGTCAATATGGGGATAGTTGAAATCCCCCATTATTATTGGGTTTTCTGTTTATGTAGCCTCTCTAATCTGTTTGAACATTTCACAATCACCATCACCATCCTGGTCAGGTGGTTGGTAGTATATTCCTATTGCTATACACTTATTATTCAAGCATGGAATTTCTATCCATAGATATTCTATGGTACAGTTAAGATTTTTGCTATATTTGACTCTATGCTTTCTTTCACACATAGTGCCACTCCTCCAGCAGAACAACTTACTTTGTCATTCCTTTATATTTTGTACCCTGGTACTGCTGTGTCCCATTGATTATCATCATTCCACCAAGTTTGTGTGATGCGATTTATATCAATATCCTCATTTAATACCAGGTACTCAAATTCACCCATCTTAATGTTTAGACTTCTAGTATTTGTATACAAGTACTTCAAAATTTGTTAATATTTAGTTGTCTGCCTTCATGTGATGTAACTGAATGGGATTTTTTTTTCATTTGACTTGTTCTGTTCTGCTTCTACCTGTACTTTATCAACTTTATCCTCTTCTCTTTACTAGGATATAGAGAATCCCCTTTAATAAATCCTCCCCTAAGGGATATTTCTGTCCAAACTGTGTGTTCCTCCACATGTCAGCTTTCCCCAGCCCTTAGTTTAAAAACTCCTCTACAACCTTTTTAATTTTACATGCCAGCAATCTGGTTCTGTTTTGGTTTAGCTGGAGCCCATCCTTCCCATATAGGATCTTCCTTTCCCAAAAGGGTCCCAAGTTTCTAATAACCCTAAACCCCTCTTCTGTACACCATTGTCTCATTTACGCATTGAGACCCCGCCGCTCTGCCTGTCTAACTGGTCCTGTGCATGCCACTGGAAGTATTTAAGAGAATGCTCCCATGGAGGTCCTGGACTTTAATCTCCTGCCTAACAGTCTAAATTTGGCCTCTAGGTTCTTTCTCCTACCTTTTCCTATGTTATTGGTACCTACATGTACCATGACCACCAGCTTCTCCACTGCACATAAGTCTGCCTCAATGTCTCACGAGGCCTGTCTCCTTCGCACCCAACAGGCAATTCATCATATGAGACTCCCAGTTATCACAGTCCCAACTATCTATATTTCTAATAATGGAATCCCCCATTACTATTATTAAATTATTCATGATAACAGAATAGCTTAAAAGACAGATACAGCCTGAACAGCTCAACCGACTTCAAACAACAATATATCGGAGTCTTATGAATGAAAAGAAACCCATGTACTGTACTGTCTTTGATGATTGCCACTTGTACCCTTCTAGGCTTTCACACGTCAGCTGCAACTGCTGGAAAGAAAGTGCTGCTGTTGTTTTTATAATATAACCATGTGCATTTGCTCCACTTTTACCTCAACTGCTTCTCTATAAATTAGTGTGGGTGCATATAAGTTCCATGGTATTACATAAATTCTTCCACACGGACCTAACCCATTACCAGGCCTTTGAAAAGCTTCCATTCACACAGGGATATTTTTTCAGGGTTAAAAGGCAGCACAGATAAGTAAACAAACTGAGATCCAGCAAAGAAGCATATTATTTGCCATATACTGGATCCAAATAGATCATTGGTCAATGGCGTGGTATCCTGCCTCCAGCAATTGCTCCAGCTACCCACATAGGTCTGTTGTTTACATAAAAGGGGCATTGTCTTTGGCTGCATTGTTTCTGGAGAAGTGGGACAAAAGTTTGCTATTGCCAACCCCAAGTATTCAAAAACCAGTCACCCCTGCCAAAAACGATAGAACTGTCTTAAATCTCACTATACTTATATACATGTGTACATGTTTTGGCTTCTTTTTATTTCACATTTGGTTTATGAGTCTTTAGTGTTCATGTTTCAAGCTTTCGTCTGTAACTGTGAGGGCAAGACATTTATTTTCCTTTTTTGAAAATGAATGTGGAGATTTTTCATGTACTCACATGATGGTTCCAAGACCTGGAACACCAAATAGCTCAAGTCTCATGTTAAAATGAAAGGAATATCCCCCCGCACTTCGAAGGGAGGGGAAAGATGGCCAAGTGGTTAGGGCACTAGCTGGGTACTTTAGAGATAGGGGTTTAATTCCCACACAGGCTTCATGTGTGACCATTGTGACTTACTTAATCACTCTGGGTGCTGTTCAGAAATATATTCAGGTGCCTAACTCCCTTTAAAATCAATAGGTGGCAGGTGCCTAAATCCCTTTGTGTCTCCCACCCTCTGTGCCTCATTTATCTCTCTATAAAAGAGGAATAATAGAACTTCCTGGCCTCATGAAGATAAATGCATTAAAGACTGTGAAGAGCTCTGATGCGACTGTAACTGGGGCCATATCAGTATCTAAAAAATCTAATCTCTTCACATAGGGCCTAAGCCATTTTCAGTAGGAATTTTTCCATGGAGGGCATAGATCAGCAGGCAGCCATTCAGATTAGTGTCATGTATAAGTCCATGACATCCAGGTTAGAAATCTGCATTGTCCTGTTTATGAATTCTTGTGACTACTTGAATAATGTTGTGCTCAAAACAGAAGCTCACATTCAGCTCCTCCTCCACCAAATTTGGGGAACATACTGATTCAACTCCAGCTCTTATCTTTGTCATTCCAATAATCTCAAATTTGACCAAAAAATTCCTCACTGGCCACAGACAAGCCAAATTTGAAGTTGAAAAAGACTTATATTGAGAAGTTAGGAAGGAGACAAAGTCTATCTATCTAAGATGCTTATATGGCCCCCCCATTACTGTAATATTGGAGCACCTCACACTCTTTAATTTATGTATTCTCACTACTCTCCTGGGAGGTAAATGCTATTATCCCTGTTTTACAGAAAGGAAACTGAGGCACAGAGACACATGTGACTTGCCGAAAGGTCACACAAGAGAGAGTCTTTGGTAAAGCAGAGTTGAATTTGAGTCTCTCAGGCTCTCTGACTACCACCCTAACCAGTGGATCATCCGCCTGCTAAGGCTGGGGCAGACTAGTAATGTAAAACAATCATTCATCTTAATTATGAAGTATCACTTGCCACTAAGTAATAATATTGTATTTACATACATAGGGCCTAATTCACCATTTTCTTACCTTAGTTTTGCACAGGCATAACTCTATTAGTCCCACTCCCATTCCTTTCCTTCAGTGCTGTTACCTCAGCATAAAACTGCAGTAGTAGATTGCAGAATCAGGTGCATATTATTGTATATATAGGGGAGAATGACAGACTGTGCAATCCAAGAAGTTTTCAGAAAGTTGCTGCTCGCTCTATAGCTGTGAATACTGTGCGTGCAACTTCACTAAGGGTCTCTTCTCTTACAGGGTAACAGAAATAAACTAAGCTATTTATATTCCCTTTTTTCCACCCCAGATGAGTTATTTTTAATGGTCCAAGCAGTGGAGTGCATCCAATATGTAGAAGAAATGACAGGTGCCAGTTTTGTTATTAAATCCCAGCCTCCCAAGCTCCTGAATTTTCAATGAGATCGCTTATTGGCTGTATGCGTGTGTGTGTGTTAAAAGTCAGAGGATGTGAAAGCATGACTGCATCTGAATGTGTCTCAGTCGAGCGACCCACTCCAAAGTCTTCATTAAACATGGGCATAACATTTGCACTTGTTTTGCTGGTTTTATAGAGCTGGGGCAATTACCCTGCTGACGTGTGTTTCTGTGTGTAGCCAGGGAAGGGGATGCCAGGCAAGGGGAAGAATAAGGGACCCCTCGTTTTGAATCAGTCTTTGTGGGTTGTGTTTCTGACCCCCCAAGACTGACCATGAAAGCTCCGCAGTCCTTGGTTTAAATCTGTTTTCTCAGTGACTTTAATTTAAACAGGTCCTGTTCGTGGGTGTATTTATTATTGTTTGCATCACTTATATGGCCATGGGGTTAAATAATGAGTGATCAGCGCCAAACAAGTACCAGGCCCCTGACCCAAACAATTTGCAGTCTGAAGGCACATGGCAGTTGCCAGTGAGGAAGCAGCTATAGGTCATTTTACACATTGCTCGAAATCCTATGTCCCACACACAGTTCAAGCAGCTTGTAGGGACGTGGGTGTGGGCTGGAAAGCCTAGTGGTCAGAGCCAGGAACCAAAGCTGGAGGCAGGACCCTGTCAAGGCCCAGGGCCGGGAACCACACCAAAGTTCTGGGCTGCAATCTGACTCCATTCCTGACCCTTGGTGTGACTGCTGACACAGAGTCAGATAGTTGTGCCAAGGGTCAAGACGGACTCAGGATCAAAGTGGAGTCAGTGACCAGTGCCAGGGCTAGACACAGTCAAGATCCAGTACAGCACCAGGTCAAGATCACTCTGTTATTCAGCCAGCTTCCTGTGCCTCCTTCTGGCTTAAGTAGTGTGTCCAGGTCAGTCAGTGGGGATAGATGTCTGCTTCAGTCAGGAACTTCATGAGCAGAGTGGCTCATGGGCCAGACATCCACTTCTCTCCTTTCCACGGGTTCCAGAGAGCTGTTGGGTGGCTGTAGTCTGAGCACTGCTTGGAGACCTATGGGCCTATGTCTTAACCTATGAGCCTTCACACAGCTAAACTGGACACTGGTGAGCATCCTGAGGTCACAGAGCAAAATCAGATCTGGATTGCTGCTGATATCCAAGCCTCCAGACCAGACCAGCCACAGCTACATGTGGCAAATGGCTGGTGGATCCATGTAGTATCACAGCCACTGATTTCTCCACTGTCCCCTCCTCCCACATCACTCAACCTGACCCATATCCCCACGGTGCTCAGGAATCCCTCACAAAGATAGGCTGTGTGGAATGCAATGCCCACCCAACATGCCTGGACTTATGTTCTCCAAGCACATGCGACTGAGGGTATAAAACAGAACACAGTGGCCCCATGCTTGGCCGTTACTTCTTCCCCCACCTACACTCCAAGCAACAAGAATGCTCAGAAGACTGAAGACTCCCACAGAGGCGGCTGGGCCAGATTTCAAGGGTGAAACCTGTGTATTATAAACTGTAACATCCAGTGGGGTGAGAAAACTGCTTGAGCTAAATACTGCCTAGTGTCTTACAGATTCAGGATTTAGACTGTGCACTTACTTTGTTTTCTTAGGCAAAAAGTCAGAGATAGTTACCAATCACTTATAACCACTTAAAATCTATCTTTTGTAATCAATAAACTTCTTTTACTGTTGAACTTTACCAGTGAGTTTGCCTGAAGTGCTCAGGTTTACAAAGGCTGGTGTATATCCAGTGGTTGAAGTATATGAAGTGGTGAACCAATTAATAAACTTGCATTGCTCAAGAAAAGGTCTTGAACAGTGCAAGACGATATATTCCTGAGGTACAAGGCTGGGAGCTGGGGGGGAATTTGTCTGGTGCCTTTCTCTGTGTGATTCATGAGTGGCTCTGGGAGCATTCATGCAATCTAGCTAGGTGTGGGGCTTCCCATGCAGTTGCGCTGAGTGATAACAGTGCTTGGAGGGGTTTGCTGCTTGCATTCTGAGACACAGCCCAGGCTGGAGAGTTAAGGGGGCACTGGTCCCATGGTCCCAGGGGCACCCCAGGGATCTTGTCACAGTGCCCCATCACAGTCTGGTACTTTTAAACATTTTTATCTATGATCTGGAGGTAAACATAATCATTGCTGATACAACGTGTGGATGACACAAAGATTGACGGAATGGTAACTAATGAGGAGAACAGAGAAGATCTGGGGTACTTGGTAAGCTGGGCCCATTCAATCAAAATGTGTTTTTAATACAGCTAGATTCAAAGTTGTACATCTACAAACAAGGAATGAAGGCCATACTTACATAGTGGGGCACTGTATCCTGGAAAGCAGTGACTTCGAAAAGAATTTAGGGGTCATAATGGACAAACACCTTAACATGAGCTCCCAGTGCAGTGATGTGGCAAAAAGGGCTCATGCGATCCTTGGATGTATAAACACGGGAGTAGCGAGTTAGAGTAGGACAGGTTTTCAACTTTGAACGTGGCACTAGTGAGACCAAGACTGGAATACAGTGCATAGTTCTGGTGTCCACATTTTTAAAAGGATGTTGAAAAACTGGATATGCTGCAAAGAGCCACAAAAATAATTTGAGAGCTGGAGAAAATGTCTCACAGTGAGAAACTTTTCAAGACCCTAAAGGGCTCTTTAATTTAGCAGAGAAGGCAGAACAAGAACCAATGGATGGAAACTGAAGCAGAAACATTCAAACTAGAAATTAGGCACAAATTTATAACAGTGAGGGTGATTAACCATTGGAACAAACTGCCAAGGGACGTGGTGGATTTACCCATCTCTTGATGTCCTCAGATCAAGACAAGATTCCTTTCCGGAAGAGATGCTTTAACTAAATGCAAGTTATTGTACTAGGCATAACTGGACTATAATACTGAAGGTCAGACTAGGTGATTCAATGGGCCCTCCTGGCCTTAAACGCTATGAATCAGTGGATGAAGATCTAGTGCCAATGAGGTGATGCTTGTGTACACCCAGTTTTTAAAACACTTGGGGTTCTTTGGGATAAAAGCTGTATATAAAGTAAGCTAGTCATTATCAGTTATAATAAGCATTCATAATAAATGCTACATAAATCAAATGGGTCATCTATAAAATGATCTCAGTTTTGTACATGTCTGAGCAGATAGAGCCATTACAACAAACATGCACTACTGTAGACCCACCTTAGCCCAGAAAACAGAGCCTAAATGGGATTTAGGCTTTGTGCAGCCTCTCTGTCCACAAGCGTATTTCACCTAGTTTGAGTAGTGTAATCACCCACCACAAATATCTTGTGCTGAGGTCACATCGTGATCTCATTCATATGAACGAGACTTTGCTATGCATGTCAGTGGGACCATGGTTTCTCCTTTTGTGCTCGTTATGCCTACACAGTGCATTAGTCCATGTGCTAACTAGCACGTCTGGTCCTGCTGGTGCACACTGAAAGTTCCCTAGTGTGTGGTAACGCTACCCTTTTAACATTACCATGCACCAGGGAACTTTTAGTGTCCTCCAGCAGGGCTCACGCCGACCAGTCAGTGTGCAACATGCTAGGGTGCATTAGAACGAATACCTCTCTAGTGTGGACTAATGTACCATGCACCACAGCCTATATTCTGAGTAGTTTAGTGAGACTGCCTTGAGTAAAACAAAGGTGATTCAATGGATGATCTGTTTCTGGTGGCATTTAATATATGTGTTCTGGCACTACATGGATCCACCAGCTGTCAGGAATCAGGGCTGGCAGCCAAGCTTGGGACCAGCTAATTGACCATTGCTGAACACCCTGCTTGACTTGACCTCCTGACTGGCTGAGAGGAATCACCAGGCCTGCTCTTTGGCCCAGCAGCAGCAGCACAAGGCCAGCGGCTCCTCAGTGTTTATGCCCACAGCTGTAATCACTCCTGTGCCTGCCTTGTTCCGAGTCTTGCTTCAGCCCAGCTGAAGTCCTCTCCAGCCCTGCTCGGTTCCTGACTCCAGCTCTGACCCTTGGCTCTGATCATCAGCGCTGTTCCTGGCTTCTGACGCAGTTGTTCCGACCACTACACCTGATTGCCACTGCTCCAACCACTGAGCTCCACTCTCCTTGCCGCAGTCTCTGACATCAGCTAATTGCCCCATGTAGCAGGTCCAAAACTTGCAGGGATGAGCTTCACCCTTACTGAACATCCAATTTACATTCAAGAGGAGAGATTTCTAATAAAAATGGGTCAGTAGGAAATGGCTGGATTTGGAGACACTGTCAGTGACAAATTCTATGGACTTGTCACTCACGGAAGCCTTCAAAAAGAAAATGACCAACTCTTCGGCTGGTAGAAATTGATGTTACTCCAGCGATGTCGATGGGCTGGGCTGAGGATCTGGCCCAAAGTCTGAGCCTAATGTCTTTAAACGTTTTAAATATTTATCCAGTGCTGTTTTGACTTGTCCTCTGAAGTTGGCTCTGAGTCAGATGCAGTTTTAAATAGTATTTTAGCAATTATTATGCCAGCTTAAGCCTTCACTGCGTATTAGGAATCACACAGACTTTTTTATTCTTTTCATTTTTTTTAAAGAATGAACTAAAATGTATAAATTAGCTCCATCAAAGAAGAGGCTAAATTACAGCTTGGGGTTAGAAATGTCCCATTGACATGCATGCCAACACTGGAAAACTAGAAACAGGGAGATAACTCAGCACTTGTCATCTTCAAAGCACTGCACAAACATTGACAGATACCTACCTCTCAGGAACACGATGGGCATTTAGGTATCACAGCCTCTCATACTGGGGGACATGGGATGGCCAAGGTCACAGAAGGAATGAGCACAGAGACAGGGTTTAATCACAGGAGGTCTAGCTCCCAGATCTCTAGTCAAAGCCGTACCCTGCTTTCTTTACTCTGAGTCTGATCCTGCTGAACAGGATGGGAAATGCTGCCGCATTATTGTCTTGTGTCATTATTCCTAGCAGCAGTGTTATGCACTTAAATAAATGCCATCAGTGTATATCTCTGAAATGCAGTGTCAGAGGGTCTATGGCCCTAATGCAGCAAAGTAGTTAAACACAATTTAACTTAAGCAAAGTGATTAACGTTGAGGGCTTTTCTAATCCTGGAAACACATAAGCACATGTGTGCAGAACGGGGAGGGGGCGGAGATTAAGGCCTCTCTTTTCTAGGTCATCTCTGAATATCATTTCCATGACGTACTTTAGAATTCAAGGCTCAGAGTAAAGAATGAACGGATCCCCTTCCAGATCTGGGAATGGAACAACAAAACTGCCATCCCAGATCAGACTAGTGGTCCATCTAATCCAGATACCATGCCCAACAGTGGACAGCACCAGGCACTTCTGAGGAAGGTATATGAAACCTTGTGGTTGGCAGTTACAGAATAACCTGCCCACAGAAAAAGTTGCTGCCTACTCCCCATTAAAGATTGGCTTTTGCCCTGAAACAAAAGCATTTATATTCCTTCCAAGAATCCTGGTGGTTGTTTTTTTTAAGCCCTATGATAATTGTAGACTCATATTCAATTTGTAATCCACTATAATCTTCAATTACTTTTCAGCAGTACTAACACTGTTAGTTATTTCCAATTTTGTTGTTGTGCATTTGATATAGCCTTTCTAAGTGAAGTACTTTGCACTTGTCTTTATTGAATTTCATCTTGCTGAATTCAGACCAATTCTCCAACTTGCCAAGATGATTTTGAATTCTAATCCTGTCCTCCAAAGTGCTTGAAACCCCTCCCTGCTTTGTGTCATCTGAAAATTTTATAAGTACACTCTCTCCACTCCATTATCCAAATCACTAATGAAAATATTGAATAGTACTGGACCCAGGAATGACCCCTCCGGGGACACAGTAGGTATGCCCTTCCTTTTGAGGGTGAACCATTGATATATTGAATACTTGACCATATTTGAATGTGGTCTTTCAACCAGTGTGCTCACTTTATAGTATTTTAATCTAGACTATATTTCATTAGTTTGTTTATGAGAATGTCATGTGAGATTGTCTCATAAGCCTTATTAAAATCAAGATTATCACATATCCTGCTTCCCCTCATTCAGTAGGCCAGTAACCCTGTCAAAGAAAGAAATTAGGTTGGTTTGGCATGACTTCTTCTCGACAAATCCATGCTGGCTATTCTTCACAACCCTATTATCCTGCAGGTGATTACAAACTGATTGTTTAATCATTTGTTCTAGTATCGTTCCAGAGATTGGGAAAAAAATCTGACTGGTCTATAATTCCTCAAGTCCTCTTTGTTGCCCTTTTTAAAGACTGGTGCTATGTTTGCCCTTCTGCAGTTTTCCCTGAAGTTTCTCCCATGCATCAATGTTTTCAGCACAGAGCCCTACAAGCAAGCACCATAGATGGCAGACAGCCTTAGAGAAGTCTTCACTTTCCAGCCACCCTGCCTGAAAACATGCAGTTGCCATGACAACCATCCAGCAGCGGGGTGGTGGAGAAGCGATGAAGATGCTCTGATCAAATGCGGAAAAGGAAGATGGTCCCTGAATGCGGAGAAGGACCTAGCATCACACTTCCAGAGGTCTCCTGACACCACCAATGGAATTTTAAATAAGGAACTCAACAGTCTGTACTTCCTTAATAGGGCTTTGCTGCCAAAGGGCCTGACGTTTCCCATAATGAGGTGTGGTGGGGAGGGGAATGGGAGAAGAGAGACATCCCTCCATTCTTCTTATTTCCATATTATTTTGTAATTAATTTGATGCTTTTACAGAAAATTAATTGGTTTTTGATAGTGAAATAGAAGGAACTATCTAGACTCTGGCAAATTAAAAAAAAAAAAAGAAAAGAAAGAAAAGAAAAGAAGCATTCCCTTCTAATAGGCCCCTATGTCAGACTAATAATGCTCTCTCCCTCAGGTGCTTAAAAAAAAAAAAAGTCCAAGAGGAGACACTATGAAGAGGCTTGGCGATTTAAGGGTTAATCTGCCTCCCACCCACCCTCTTGCAACTAAAGCTAAGCAGATTAATTAAAACTTAAAAGGGTTCTGATTTTGTGACGAGCAAGAGACTGAAGCGCCTCAGCCTTATGCCTATAACTCACCATTGAAGAATGACATTCGAACTGGCTTGAGCTATAATTAGCTTTTGATATAGTAGGCTCCCTGCAATTCCCCACAAAAGCACAGCCTCTGGTTTATATTTTTTCCCCTCCTCTCCAGATGTACATATTTAAAAATGGTAAACATTAATTTATATGGCGCTGACAGCTGTGGGTCATGCTGGGGGTTGATTGATGGCCCTGTAACCTCAACAGGTACCCGCTCTACTTCATTTGTCATCCGCTGGTGAAACAAAAAGCCATTCTGTAATATTCCTGCTTAATATTTCATTTTTTTCAATAAATTATCTGCAAAAGAGGCAAGTTCGAGCTTCCCTCCCTCCTCCACCAGCCTGCACTGAATATTCATGGGACGAAGTTATTTATTTTCCGTCCAAGGGACTTACTGTTTCATGCTATTTACGGTAGGGAATCATACATAAATTGCTATTATGCAGCACCTTTCGTCCCCAAAGATCACAAAGCATTTTGCAAACTGTAGGTGAAATTTACCCCTGCATAGAGGCCTGGCACAAAGCATATGTACCACGTGCACCCTCAAAATGGGATTTCAGTGGTACACAGACCTTTGATAGGCTCTCGGCACAGGGGTGATGGTGACTTTCATGCTGTGGGTCTGTCCCTGCTCCCCTGGTTTCAGGGGCAAGGCTTTCATTGATTTCAGTGGGAGTATGCACTCAGACCCAAATCTTCAAAGGCTTCTAACTTCCGTTGAGTTCAAGGATTTGAGGATATGGGCCTCAGACACCAGGTAGGTGGTTGGACATATGGTAATGAAGGCTATATTAATAGCTAGCTATCTAGAGACGTATGCAGAAATACTCACCCACTATTGTTACCTCTGGAGTGGAAGGTGGCAGCTTGGTGGACATCTTTTCAAATGTGGTTCCCTAAAATTAGACCCCTAAATCCATGGTCAATGGGAGCTCTTGATGCTCAGCCCCTCTCAAAACCAGTTCACTTATTTAGGTGACTATCCCTAGGCACCCATGTTTGAAAAGTATGGCATGAGTTGGCAGCAGGTAAGGGACATGAGGGAATATCACTGAATATCAGCCAGCGTATCACCAAACAAACCCCTTCTCTTATGAAAATTTCCCTCTGATCTTTAAGGCTAAAAGGCTCAGATTTACAAAGGTATTTAGGTGCCTACCCATTCAGAGAAACATCCAGTAGGGTTTTACAACAGCATCTAAGCAGGTTAGATGGTCAATGCCCTTTGAAAGTCAAGGCAGTTTGGTGCTTCACTGGTTTAGGTGCTTATGTAAATTCCAGTAGGTATCTATCAGCATCTTTAGGTGCCTAAATACCTTTATAAGTCTGGCCCAAGCTGCATAACTCAGATTTAGATCCAAATTTCTAACACCCCACTGTTTGTGGATATTTTGAGACAGAATTTCTATTAAGTCCCTTTTAGCACTAAGACGGGTTGAGCTAATAACCCATCTTGAGAACAAAAGTTCTCAAGTGTTTGGAGTCAGAGACTGTGGTTCCTGTTAAGTTTTTCATACACAGTGAGCAAACATGCTTTCTGTGCAAAATGACTTTGATAAACACAATAAAACAAGAACAAATGCAAATAAAGTCTCCCCAGGAAAGGAAAGTATAGTTCTTCTTTTCTATAAGCTGCATGAACCTATCAACTGCTCTTAGGGCAGTTTCTCTGACAGTTCCAGCTTTCTCCTAACTTGTCTCCCTCTACTAATGCCAAATTAGTCCAGTCCATCATCTTAACCTAAAATGAATCAATCAGCCCTTAACCTCCAGGGCTTTCAGTCTTCCTTTCTCTTCCTGTCAGTTTTTTAGCAGCAGCCTGGAATCAGGCTATTACTCCTCCACTATCCCACACCTTTCCTAAATGATAGCTTGTGATTTTCTTGTTCACTTCGGCCCCACACTGCTAAACATGGTTGATGTCCACAGTTAAAATCTCTGGTGTGACAACTCCAAGCAGGATGCACTATGGTGGTGGTGTGATTTTGAGCTATACAGGGCTCATGCCTGTTCTTGTTGAAATCAACTGGAGTTCTTCCACTAACACAGGCTCTTAAGTATCAGAGGGGTAGCCGTGTTAGTCTGGATCTGTAGAAGCGACAAAAGGTCCTGTGGCACCTTATAGACTAACAGAGGTATTGGAGCATAAGCTTTCGTGGGTGAATACCCACTTCTTCGAATGCAAGCAGTGGAAATGTCCACTGGCTCTTATGTTCTGATCCTGCAGTCCTTTACTCTCACAAGGAAAGTATTGCAAGTATATTTACAAGTATTCCCACTAGAACTCCCTGACAGGAATGGTCCCACAAATTACTCACAGGAGTAAGCATTTGCAGGGTTTGGCCCATAGGACCTCCGCCTGTACCAGATCTGCTCTTGTGCTTAGGCAGAGCACCACGGACAGCAATGAGACTTCACACAAGTACAGAAATACATACCCACACATACCCACCCAAAGGGAGGATCGGGACATAGTTTGTGAAGCACTTGGGATTCCTTTGGTGTCAAAGTCTCTGGGCTTCATCCCCCACTGCCTTGCACTCTGTGTTGTCACTCACTTTGCACCAATGTAAATATAACACTATATCATTCTGGTACGGTAGACTTTATACCTTCTTTGCATGGATGAAAATGACAACAGAAGATGCAAGGATAAAAGCTGGCGGGAAGGAAATACTTCCCTGAATTACTATATTCAGTAAATATGAGTGGTTATTTATCATTGAAAGTTTCTATTGTAAATTACAATGAATCCTCAGCCCTGGGTTTTGATTTAAAATTATTTATTTGATATTTGTTTTTGATTATTTCATCTGATGTTCTCCAATCTGGTAGAGAGAAAACAATATGTTCTGCTAATGACTGTGTTTTTAATGTCTGATGAATTTTCCTCTGTGAAAGAAGGACGCAGCTCTCTTGAGCTCAGCCGCTGTATGGATCCATACACCCTTGAGGCAGAATGTTGCCAGGATAATGACACAGCTAATGTAATTAATTAACCCTTCTGAAGTCTTAATGGTTCAAAATTCCAGGTAATGGTATTTAGGTAGCAATTTTATTTTAATTTTATTTCTGTATTATTTTACATTTATGTAAGATCTCAATTTGAGACACATGCAAAAAGCAGAAAATTCAAAGAGCAAAATGGGGAAAATCAAGTAAACTGATAAGATGAAAACTTTATAATTTCTTTTAAAAATGCATTTTCCATTTCATATCTTAAACAGTGACAAGAGAGAGGACTTTGCTTTGCAGAACGGAAGAATGACCTTATGCTTGGATTGTGACTCATGAGATTTGGATTTTAATTCCCAGCTCTACCATAGACCATTGTGTGACATTGGACAAGTCAGTGAGGGCCAGATTTTTAAAGGTATTGATTCACCTAACTCAATGGGAGTTAAAATATGGTCCTTAATCTCTCTGTACACCATTTCTCCTGCCACCTTAAAATGGGGATAGCAATATTTCCTTCCCGCCAGCTTTTATCTTTGTTATCTATTCAAGCTGCAAACACTTCTGGTCAGGAGCTGTCTTTTACCATGTATTTGTACAGCACCTAACACAATAAGGCTCTTGGTTGGAAACTATAGACACTACTGTGATGCTGCTAATGAAAGATGACATTCCATTAGCATTGATGGATATGTTTGAGCACTTTAAGTCATCCTTTGTTGCTCAAATTCTGCTATCACACTGGTATAAATCTGAAATAACTCCATTTACATCAATGGAGATTTTCTGGTTTATACTGGCATGAGCAAGCGCAGAATTTAGCCCCAAATTTCTTTTACTTTCAAATCAAAGATGCTCTCAAGTCCTTCAGGAACAGCAATCACGATATGCCAGTCATTTTAAGATTACAGTTTTTAATCCATGGAAGAACAGTTTCAAATTTGCCCTTGAAACTGACATTTTGTGTCAAACAACCCACTTAATTCAGAGTCTGTATGAAGCCTAATAGCTTTCTCTTTTGCTAGTTGTTACAGAAAAGAAATATATTGTCTTGGCTGTTTTGTCTGGTTTACAGTTCTATAAGCAGGTATTACAGGAAAAGTATGCTTGTTATCAGCTGTGACTTCCAAAGGTAGGATAGCTCGAATAACGATACCTAGCTCTTATATGGCACTTCTCATCAGTAGATCTCAAAGCATTTCACAAGCTTTTAATGTATTTTTATCCTCACAACACCCCAGTGAGGCACGGCAGTGCTATTATCGTAGATTTGCAGATGGGGAAACGAGGTACAGAGTGGCTAAGTGGCCTGCCCAAAGGAATATAGGAAGTCTCTGGTGAAGCAGGGAACTTAACCCAGTTTTCCAAGTCCTAGTCTAGTGCCCTAACCATGCAATCATATAATTCCAGTGGGGTGTTCATATCTTTGGTATTTCTCTAATCTTGCCTTATGTAACCAAGTTCCTGCTTGGGTCAAGAGCAGGTTACGCACCTGTGACCTTCAGTGCTAAAAGCATAAGTCTCTAGAGTAACTGCATTAGCAAAAAGCTGTAATAAAGTATTTCCCATCTATGTGGATTAGACCCTAGAGTGGGTGAGGAAAGACCCCCCCTCCTCCCTCAGTACAGTGCACTTGTCAAGATTAGTGGTAACCATGTGATGTCAAAGGGAGATCCTCACCATTATACAGTGTTATTTATGTTATTGTTATGCCCATCATCCACAAATGAGATCAGGACCCCACAAAGCTAGGCACTGTATACACCCATGGGAAGAGACAGTCTCTTCCCTGAAGCATTTACTAGCTAAGCAGACAAAGGGAGTACATTTTATAGATGGGAAACTGGGGCACAGAGAGCTCAAGTGAGTTATCCAAGGTCACAATGGAAATGTGTGCCAACACTGATGACAGAACCCAACTCTCTTGAGCCTCATTGCTTTAACCACAAGACCATTCTTCATTTGTGATTCCTTAAGAGGAATTTGGAACAACCAAAAGAAACGTTGTTCTGTCTTATCCGCTCAACACACTGCAAAGCCTTTCCACTGTTAAGACATATTCCTGGTATTGTGTCAGCATTTTCCTTTTTCTCACTTTCATCTCACTACTTATAATTTTATCTCCTTGGGCCACCCTAAGCAACTATGTCATGGTGGAGCTTACCTCACCAACAGCAGATGCAATCATCATTGACTATAGCTCATAATATATCAGTACAGCCTAGGGGCTGGGCCAGCTACCTGTGGTCCTCAAGAACAATGCACCAGCTAAGAATTGGCAAAACATAACTGCACTCTGCCCCTGACACACACCATATACAGGGAAGGTAGGTGTAGGAGTTAGGTATGCTGGCTTTAAACCCTCTGACACATGTCCCATGCCAGGCGAGTTCTCAGCTGGTTGGCTGCAACCAGATTCAGGTGTTAGGAAGACAGAATCTGGCCCTTTGTCTGCAACTGTGGGAATTTTGAAAAAAAAATCTGATTTCCATGTCCCATTTTTCTGGAAGTGAACATCAAGGAGAGCCTGTATGCGAACCCATGTGTTTGCTTTAGTAGCATAGAACCCTGGAACTAATCCCTTTTTGCTTTTGATGGAAGTCTCAGAGTACTAACAGAGACTTTTTAATTGTAAGCCTTCTAACAGCCATATTAAAAAAAATCTGCAATATAATCTCACCTAAATGTTATTTCAATGCCAACAAAAACCAACGAATAGACTGAAAACCTTAGTAAATAAAACCCTGTTGTTTTACTTCAGGGATTGCAATTGTTGGCCAGCCTGGGGATTTTCACGGAAAATGAGATTGGTGGTTTCATCTTAGCCTTAGTAGATCATTCACATTGAAAAATAGTTCAATAATTATTCTCATTAGTCAAGTAGGACAGAAGAAGTAGTAATGGAGTTAAACTGTAGCATGGAAATTTAGGTTAAATTTCAGTTAAAAAAAAAGCCAAAAGAACAACTGTAAGAAGAATTCAGGGAACGGAAAGAACTGTCATAGGAGCTTGTGGTATCATCACTTGAGATACTCAAGGCTGAGACTAGACAAAAGTTAACAGGGATGGTTCATTCATGGCATAGGTCTTGATTTGGGAAAGCATTTAATCATGTTCTTAAATCCCACTGAGTCATATTATCAAATTTGAGCTTTAAAAAAAACACAACTTTGGGCAAAGATTAAAGGCTCATTCCAATATTTAGGAAAAACGTTTACTCACATACCTATTTGTTGGATAGAGCAAATTTTCAGCTAGAAACAATGAAAGTTATGAGGAATTCAACACAGAAAGATAGACAGTTATGCAAACTGTTATGGTTACTGGGCTAGCTGCACCTCTGTGCCCTTCCTGGTCTCTCTGGCTGTGTTCCCTCAGGTGTCAGGCCTCCAGCCTTTACTTATCTCAGGGTGAAATTTTGCAATTCTTTCACCCTTATACCAGGCCATGGGCCTGTGTATCAACCATGCTTACCCTGAAGGTCGAACTTGGTTCTGGCATCTGTGGTCCTTCCTTTTAGGAGTCTGTGACCAGTGCTATGTAATGACCAAACAGCCTTTTAAAAATCAAAGTATAGCTTATTTTAGCAGCAGGAATAAAGCTTTTAGAGAGAAATGGTTGTAAAACAGTTTAGACATATGTCTGTCTTACCTAAAGTGTTACCATTCCATGATGATAATCAAGGCAGGCCTAATTTAGATAGGTAGTGACAAATTAGAATAATAATTTCAAACTATGTACTTTTGCTAATACAGCCATACATATATTATGGACTCTGTCTCTTTGTGTATTTGCCCATCCCTAGATTGTGAACTCCTCAAGGGAGGGATTGTCCTTTCTTTTGTTTGTAAGATGCCTAGTACATCTTGGGTACAGCTGTAAGTCTATAATTAATAATACATATATGAATAATAGTTACTAAAATAACCCATCAGTTTCCAGGACCTTTATACCAAATTCTGAACATTCTATTCTTTTCCCAGAAACCGATGAGCTCCAAGATTGAGACAGAGTCAGCTTCTGAACTCAGTGGATGTACTGTATCTCTGGATAAACCAGTGAAAACAGCTTTGGATTTTCCTACTTTAACAAGGAGCCAGTTCTCCTTTTCTAAGTGTAGATGAGAAAATGAATGGTTATCTGTGGAAATAAAATGGTTATTGCATTAGGCCAACTTCTAAGCAACTTATGAACCACTCTTTGAAGTCTGATGGTTGGTTCATGCTAACACTATAAGGTAATACACCTGATCTGGTTACCTTCCCTCCATGTGGGCTGACCTAGAGGGAAAGGCACTGTGCTACCCAGTTCAAGACTCAGCTGGAAGAGGACTCCATAAACCCATCCTTACAGGTTTTCATACACTTCCAAATTTCATTGGGACAGAAACAGTGTAAGAGCAGCACTATTAAAGGTAACAGCATCTTTCCATTGAGTTCAATATACTTTACATTAGTCCTCCATAAGTACAAGTGCCTTTTGGACATTTGAAGAAATGTAAGGCACTTTTTTTTTAACCAAGACATGTAGGCAGGGATACTGGGTCTTTTACCAGTGTAAATCATGAGTAAATCCACTGAAAGATAATCCAGACACTGATGTATAATCCTTGATGATAAGAAAAGAATAAGACCCATAGCCTTCTTTATTCTGGGTACAAAATGTCATTTACACTTATGGTATTATTACTAGTTTATTAACATTTGTATATAATAATTAATAATACACAGATGAGCATGAAAATATTTGGAAACCTACATATTGCAATAGAATGCAAACCATTTTAAATAGATTATTTGGGAATGGCTGCACTAGATCATCTCTGTCAAGCCATCTAATGGAAAAATTTGAGGGAAATTTTGAGTTTGATTCTTTGTCCACCATACATGGGTTCAAACTCTGTTCCAGTTAGAGATGTATAGATTCCAAGGTCAGATGGGATCATTGTGATCATCTCTTCCAACCTCTTGTATAATAACACAGGCCATAGAACGTCCCCAGAATAATTCCTGGAGCAGATCTGTTAGAAAAACATTCAACCTTGATTTAAAAATTGTCTGTGATGGAGAAGCCACCCCAAGCCTTGGTAACTTGTTCCTGTGGTTAATTCCCCTCATTGTCAAAAATGTACACTTTATTTCCAGTCTTAAGTTGTCTAGCTTCAACGTTCAGCCTTTGGATGTTGTTATACCTTCTCTGCTAGACTGAAGAGCCCATTATTAAATATTTGTTCTCCATGTAGCTACTTATAGACTGTGACCAAGTCACCCCTTAATCTTCTTTGTTAAACTACATAGATTGACCTCCTTGAGTCTGTCACTATAAGGCATGTTTTCTAATCTTGTAATCACTCTCATGGCTCTTCTCTGGACCATCTCCAATTTATCAGCATCTTTCTTGAACTGTGGCCAACAGAACTGAACACAGTATTTCAGTGCCGATTACAAAGGTAAATAACCTCTCTACTCCTACTTGAGAGTCTCCTGGTTACACATCCCAGAATCACATTAGCTGTTTTGGTCACACTGGGTACGTCTAAACTACAGAATTAGGTCGAAATTACAGAAGTCGATATTTTAAAACCCGATTTTATGGAATCGATTGTGTGTGTCCCCACCAAAGAGCATTAAGACCATGAGGTCGATGGACTGTGTCCACAGTATCGGGGCTAGCATCGACTTTTGGAGCGTTGCTTTGCAGGTAGCTATCCCACAGTTCCCGCAGTCTCCGCCGCCCATTGGAATTCTGGGTTGCGATCCCAAAGCCTGATGGGGCAGAAAACATTGTCGCTGGTGGTTCTGGGTACATGTCGTCAAGCCATCAAACGTCCCTCCCTCCCTCCGTGAAAGCAATCTTTTTCGCGCCTTTTTTCCGGGGTTTACGGGGTTTACGGGTTTGCTACGGAAGCCTGCTCAGCTCACAATTACCGTACATCTCCAGTGTACGCCTGGACATTAGGTCTAGTGGGGATTCAGTCACACTGTAATGCGGGCAGAGGGAAAGCTCAGCGTTCTGAGCGTTGGCCTGCTAAACCCGGGGTTGCGAGTTCAATCCTTGAGGGGACCAGGAGATGATGATGGATATCAAGCCTATTGAACCATCTGCAGCTAGAAGGGAAGGCGCCTAACCCTTGCTTCCCGGCATATTGTACCATCTGCTGTTAGAAGGAAAGGAGCCTAACCCTTGCTCCCCTCTCCCTCCGAGAAAGCAGCGGAGGGGGGAGCCCAAAATCCTTTCGCGCCTTTTCTCATGCGGGTGCCATATTGCTGACACCATTGTTATCCACCCGCCGCTTCTGCTCCCACTCTGCTGTCCTGCAGACATCATACCAGGGAAAGCATGGAGCACGATCAGATCACCGCGGCTGTTATCGCCGTTATGAACACCACGTGCATTGTCCAGGAATATATGGAGAACGAGAACCAGGAGCTGCTCCAGCTACAGCAGGCGAGGAGGAGACAGCAGCGCCCTGAGGACAGTGATGAGGACATGGACAAAGACCTCTCTCAAAAAAGCCCCCCCCCCCTGCAAGGTGGACATCATGGTGAACTCATGTTCAGCTGATTATCCACCATGACCCCCAAATCTTTTTGAATCACTACTTACCAGGATAGCATACTGTAGGTATAGACTACATTCTTTATTCCTAAATGTACACATTTGTGTTTCTCCATATTAAAACACATATAGTTTGCTTCTGCCTATCACTCTGAATCAATGACCTGTCCTCTTCATTATTTATCACTTCCCCAATTTTTGTGTCATCTGCAAACTTTATCAATGATGATTTTATATTTTCTTCCAGGTCACTGATAAAAATGTTAAATAGTGTAGAGCCAAGAACCAATCCCTGTGGGAATCCACTGGAAACAAACCTGCTTGATGACAATTCCATGTTTACAATCACATTTTGAGACCTATCAATTAGCCAGTTTTTAATCTGTTTAATGTGTGCCATGTAAATTCTGTAACTTTCTAGGGTTTTTTTTTAGTCAAAATGATGTGTAGAACCAAGTCAAATGCCTTACAGAAGTCTAAACAGACAAGGTGGGTGCGGTAATATCTTTTAATGGACCAACTTCTACTGGGGAGAGAGAGAAGCTTTTGAGTCACACACATCTTATATTAACACTATAACCTTTATCAACCAAATTTATAATCTCATTATAAAAAGCTATTAAGTTAATGTGACAAGATCTATTTTCCATACATCCATGTTTATTTGCATTAATTACATTACTCTCCTTTAATTCTTTATTAATCAAGACCCGTATCAACTGATCCATTATCTTCCCCAGCATCAGTGTCAGGTTGACCAGCCTATAGTTGCTTGGGTCATCCCATTTACATTTTTCAAAAACTGGCACAGCATGAGCGTTCTTCCAGTCATCTGCAACTTCCCCAGTGCTCCAAGACTTAGTGAAAATCAGCATTTACAGTCTAGCAAGCTCCTCAGTGATCTCTTATAAAGGTCTTGGATCCAAGTTATCTGGGCCCGCTGATTTAAAAATGTTCAACTTTAGTAGCATCTGTTTAACATCCTCCAGAGAGATTAGTGGAATGGAAAGAGTCTTATCACCATATGATGAGTCTATGTCAGTTGTTTTTTCCCCAAATACATAACAGGAATATTTATTGAACACTTCTGCCTTTTCTGCATTATTATTGATAATTTTGCCATTTCCATCTAGTAATAGACCAATATGGGCCTAACCCAAACACTGGGTCCATACTCTCCCAGTTTTTCGGGTGTTTGAAACCTAGATCTCACCTGCATTTCTTGGCTTCAACCCATCTCCGGTTCCACTATTGGAAAAAAAATGGAAAATTGAATCTGAAATCAGCAATGTGGGTCTAGGAGCAGAATTTTGCCCTGAATTCAGCATTGCACACGAGTCAGGAATATCTACAAACTCAAACAATGGGACACGCTTGTGGTAGCATATTTCAGGGTTGGAAAATAGTCCTGTGAAAGCAGACAATTATACAAAATGTGGATTCCCTCTCCCCTCCCCCAGTAATTTAGGTTCTGATTTAGGATGGTACTTAAGCATGAATGGGACTAGTCATGTGATTAAAGTTAGGCATGCACCCTCCTAAATCGAGGAACATACTCTCTTGAATGAGTATCATGCAACATACAAGTGTCATTAATGAGACAAGGTGGTGAGGTAATACCTTTTATTGGACCAACTTCTGTTGGTGAAAGAGACAAGCTTTCAGGCTTACACAGAGCTCTTCTTCACTTCTGGGTGTCATTCATATCCACCTAGAACAAAAGAACAGCTTTATTAGTGTCGATACTCATTCAACTTTTCTGTTTACTCCAAACAACATTAGTCACATGGAATACTCATTCCCCTGACCTGTATGTTTCTAGTGAACACAAAGCAAATTCTAATTTGTATAGCCATACATCTTGAACAAACACTACCAAATAACCAAATGTCTTGAATGATAAAATTCAAAACCTGGATGTTTCAAGTGTCATGGAAGAAATTCCTAGGACATATGATTGTCTGGGTAAAACCAGAACATATGGTCAATTTACCTCAAGCACAAACTATTCACCCAACCTTAGTCATAATGGGAAAAAAAAGGTATTTTATTTGTCCAACTGCAAGGACATAACTAACCCTGGAAAAGTGGAGAAGCAGAATTTTACTAAATTGCTGTCGCTCATATGTACAAGGTCTGGGACAAGGACGAGACTGTGAGGTTTTTCAGTGCATAGGAGGTGCAGACTTTCCTTCCCAACACTGGAATATTCCCAACCCAAAGGTTTAGATGATGAATCTCAAATACAATATTCCCCCTTTTTGCCTTCTAATTTTTTTTGTACACTTAGAAACCCCCTACATCTCAGAAAATGTTAATAGGCTAATTATCAGTAAGTCAATTTGCAAATCATATTCCTTCATTCCCCCACCATTTTTATTATAACCCCTCCACCCCCTCCACTACATTTTTTTGGCAAGTTTAAAAAAAAAAAGAGAGAGAAAAATCGAGTGAACTTAGCCACAAAATAAGTCAAGGGAAAAATGAAGTACTAATTAAGAAAGCTGGGGTTTTATGCAAATGACTTCTTCACCGAAGACAGTCTAATGAATGTGCCCCGAGTCGATCCGTGTGCGTTTTCGCCAAGCTGACAGCTGGCTCGGAGGAAGGTCAGACGGAATCAAGCGTGCACAGAGCATAATCCTTCAGATTGGCAGCTATGCCCCCTGGTCACTGTTTGATTATCTCCCAAATTGCTGTATTTCACAGAGATAATGATTTTTTATGGTCACAGATTTGAAGACAACTGCTGTATCCTGAGGGTTGTCGTTCTGCAAGGAGACACTGCTGCTTCCTTCAGAGGAGAAAGGGGTGTGTGTGGGGGGGAGTTCTCTCTCTCTTTTCTCCCTCTTTCCCTTCTAGATAGCTTTTTAATAAAGGAGAAGAGCCCCAATTCAGATCAATTAGGCATCTTGTCCCATTCAGTTAGCTAATGTCTTTTGGGTGGGGCTGGGGGCTGTATAATGTTACAAAACATTGCTGCACTAAGCCCGATCACAACTCGGGGAGATAACACAATTCTCCACCGAAGTATGAAAGAGCAAATGTTCCAAGGGGGGTAGAGGCTGGGAGAAGTCCAGGGACTCCTAAGGAATTCTAGTCCTAATGTGATTACTGTTCATCGGTATTTGGTGGTTTGTCGTCTGATAGCCAGATACGCTGGGCCCCAGAGGGCACTGGTGAAGGCGGTTTTTCAAAAGAGCCTCCAATTTTCAAGGGCTCGGCATCACCCCCGATTGGAGGTCCCCTTGGGGGGCTTGTGGCCAGTATTTCGCAAGAGCGCAGGACCCAGCGTGCTGAGCACTTCTGAAAATCTGGCCTGTTTTAGAAATCAGGCCCTTAGGCTCCCAGGAGGAGAGAGGGAACTATGGCTTTCTTGATGCAGTTGAGAAAAACTTCCTAACTGTCAGGGTAGTTAACATATTACCTAGAGAGGCTGTGAAATCTCCATTATTGGAGGTTTTTAAGAACAGGTTGGACAATCACCTGTCAGCGATGGTCTAGATAATAGTTAGGCCTGCCTCAGTGCAAGGGACTGGACTAGGAAACAGGGTGGTTGTATTCTCAGATGGCCGTATTGGCAAAAAAGCCCACTTTCTTCTGCAAGTGACCAGGTGATTGTGCCCCAACCTATCGGATGCAGACCTTGGTGAACAATAAACATATGACCTCCAGCCCTGACTATTCCAATTCATATTCAGGAATGAAGGCATGCAGCCTGAAATACTTGCAACTGGTGCAAAACAGTGTGTGCTTAGCAATATGGCTTATGAACACATCACCCCAAATTGGATCTCTGTACTGGCTCCCCTCTGAATAAAAATGAAATTCAAGTTCTGTCAGTGATTCAATCCCTTCTGTAAAAGTGGTCCCATCTACCTAAAAGTCACTCTCTCCACACCCACGATTGCTACATTCCACAAGAACAACAAACTCCTGCATTTGTGAGCCTTACATCAGTTAACAAACAGAATGGACATAGGAAGCAGGACATAGACTAAGGAATTAATTCCTGCAAGACATAAGGATGATTGTGCATCTTATTTAACTGAATTACGGGCATGATCCAAAGCCCGCTGAAGTCAATAGCAGACGTTCCATTGACTACAATGGGCCTTGGGTCAGGCCTACATGCACTACTTTCTCTAAGTAATTAAAATAAAACCTTTACAAACAGAACGAGCTCTGAGAATCATTGTAGCATTTCTAGTTCCAAGTACAGTACATGGAACCTCTCCAGATACAGTGATGAGGGGGACACAAATATTTAGGGCATACTGATTAGTTTGATGGGACCTTTAGAGGTGTAATTATGGGGTTTACTCTTTACTCCAAATTACTAGAGTATCAGTAGCACCCACAGTGTACTGTGTCTTGGAGGCAAGCTCTATAGGTGCATCAGCCGCTAGGCCTTGTAGGGGCTAGCCTGGTGGGTCCCAATAACTACTCAGAGACATGGCTAAAGGAAAGGTTGATACTAGGGCTAGCAGTAAAGGGAAAGGTTGCAAATACCCTAGGGACACAGGTGCCAACAGTGACAGTTCAAAGTGAGCAATAACAGTTCTTGCTTGAGTTGAGAGTAAGGGCTTTTCAGGCCTAGTGCCTGGAGTGCTATCTCCAGGCCACTCTCTATTCCAAGCAATGAGGAGGTTGCAGGGTTCCAGGCCAGGCTTAGCTGGTGTCTCTCACTGAGGCCTTTTCACTCTGGCTCTCTGCCCAGCCACTGCTGCTCCCTCTCATTCCCACACTGACCTGAACTGAGGTGTAACGTCTGGCAGTCACAATCTGTTCACCATACCGCTCTGTCCACAGTTCCTCAGGCTTCTCTCGGTCTCTCTGCTTGCCATGTGGATGATGTTTCAGCTTCCGAATAGACCTGGACCACTTCCTGATTCAAGACCTTTCCCCTGCCTGGGAAGGGAAAGTGCAGTGGGAAGGGGGCTGATGGGAGCAGTAATCCCCTGCATTGCAGAACCATCACACTGCCCTCCTCTCTGAAAAGGATGCGTCCTCACATCCAGTGCTAGTCTTATGTCACGAGGATGTACCAGCTGCCTGTCTCAGTGACATTTAGGGGTCCTAGAATACCCATAGATGGCAGCTGGAGATCTGGGTAGGCCAATATTGGTGTGGACATGAGCCTCTGCTTTAGTTCCAAAAAGGCATCTTGGCACTCAAATGTCTGCCCCTTCTCTGCCAGCTTGTGCAATGGCTGTGCAATTGTGACAAAGTCAGCAGTGAATTTGTGGTAGAATGAAGTTAAGCCAATGCAACTCTCTACCTCAATGTCAAAATATGGTACCAACCAGGATCGGATATTTTCCATCTGTTCCGGGTCTGTCCCTACACTTAGGACATGTAAATCAAGGGGTGGTAATTTAGCTAGTCACAGAAAAAATGCACTTTTCTGGTTTTACCTTTCAGTTGGCTTGGCATAAACGCTTGAGCACAATGCCCAGCTTCTGCAAGGGCTCCTTGAACAACCTCTCAATAATGATGACATCATCAAGATATGCCTAGAAAAACACACCCTGCAGGTCTGCCAGCATGTTATCAATCAATCTTTGGAATGTTCCGGGGACATTTGAGTCCAAAAGGCATGACACTAAATTAAGAGGCCCTGTTTGGCAATTAATGCCATCTTCTGTCAATCACTGGGTGCACCTCCACTTGCCAGTAGCCACTGACCAGATCCAGGGTGCAGAACCAACAGATCTTTGACAGCAAGTCTTGAGTGTCATCAGTCCTAGGGAGGGGTTAGCCACGTCTCATGGTAATGTCATTCACTCATCAATAATCCACACATCCGTGTCCCTCCGTCTTTCTTTACTAAGACTATGGCTGCTCATGGGCTCACAGAGAGCTAGACAGTGCCTCTTTATACCATCTGTTGCAGTTGTTCACTGAACTTTGCCTGGGGTGGATTGGGCTCCTCTGTGATCCCAGTCTCTCAGGTCTGGTATCTCCAGTCTTAATCCAGTGCTATCAGCCCTGTACACTCCAGGTCATCATCCCCAAAGAAGAAGACATCAAGGTGATTTCAGCTTTCAGCTGGTTAGTATCACACTACATTGCTCTGATACCCTCAATCAGTTTTCTGAGGTCTGATTCCCATGTTTCCTGTAGCAACATTGACTTCAAGTTAAGCCTCATACACCCATGCCCCTTGTTCTACAGCCTCTATAGCTAGTTCTAGCTTCATTGCAATGCTGAGGGACTCTTCTAACCCTGCAGGTCTCTCCTTATGAAGAGCGATATCTCTCTCTCTCTCTCTCTCTCTCTCAGCTGTGTGGGTTACAAATTGGTCTCTGGAAGGTAAATCCCCTGTTTGGTCATCATAGTCCAGGAATGCCTTGGTGGCCAGGTGCTGGAAGCATACCCCAAATTGCCGACCAATTCTCCCTTTTCTTGTCTGCAATTGTTGAACGCTGTTCAATTGCACTCAAGATCTGCAGTCTGAGCTAGAGACCATGGTTGGGCATCCTTGACAGAGACATATTCCCCTGGGGTATCATGTGTCAGTCCTTCAGGCACCTCTTGGGCTTTGTCTTGCAGCAGCAGGCCATGAAAATCTATCTTGACTGGCCTCATTCCAGCCATTTATTTGAGCAGCTAGTTCAAAATGGTCGATCCAGATGGTTCTGCCCTGGCCATCCTCAGTATAAGCTCTGAATGTGAAGATGGGCCACCACATCTCTCCGCTTGCACTACCCCCTGTCTATTTCCACTCTCGAAGCTCCAGGGAACACTTTGATAATCAGAGTTGTTCACTTCTGCCCGCCAAATAGCCCTCGTACCTTTAGTAGTTGCCCCTATATCCCTGCCAGTCAAACTTGCCAATTGGAATCTCAAGGCTAACACCAGTGTAATCATTGGGGTTACTTTGTACCCCAAGCTCCTAAGGTGCCAGGTTTACCGCATCTTGGAGGTAATCACTGTGGGTGCTTCATGTACTAGGCCTTGTAAGTGCTAGCCCTGATGGGGCTCAATGACCACTCACACCTAGCTAAGTTTTTTATGAGGACAGGGTGGAACGGAGAGATTGCAAATACCCTACGTACAGAGGTGTTAACAGTTACAGTTCAAAGTGAGCTATAGTGGTTCTTGTCTGGGTTCCTCGGGCTGCCCAATCGAAGTCAAGTCTCTTCAGGCCCAGTATCTGGGGTGCCTTCTCCAGTCCAGTCTGTATTCCAAGCAAATAGGATCTTGCAGGTTTCCAAGCCAAGCTCAGTTAGTCTCTCTTATTGGGGCCTCTCCACGCTAGCTTCTTGCCTCACTGCTTCTATTCTCCCAAAGTCCCATACAGACCTATACTCAACTATAACATCCATTGCTGACAGCCTATTTTCCATATGGCTCTGCATCGGTCCCTGCATCCAACTTCTCCAGCTCTCTGCTTGCCATCTGGTTGCTGCTTCAGCTTCCAAACAGACCCCAGCCACTTCCTGGTTCAAGATCTTTCCTCTTACCTGGCCAGCAGAAGGGGAAATGCAATAAGGAGGAGGCTAATTGGAGCTGTAGTCCACTGCTTTGCAGATCTATCACAGCTGGAGTGGATCCAGGCTCCAGTTGGACTTTCTTGACCCTGGTTCAAGGAATTGGTAAGGGGATATAGAGCTTTTCGTTAGGGATGGATCTGAATGGCAACTTTTCCTTGTTTCAAACTTGAATCTGAACCCTCAGATCTAGATCAAACCTTTACATCTCAAGCTTGTCCCTAGATTTCAACCACCAGGTGACTAGCAAGGGAGAATAAAAGCTAAATGAAGCTGAAAAGTCAATCCCCCTCCCAAAGCATTAGGAATGCCTCCTTGCAGAACATCTCTCCAGAGAGCCACTTCCTCCCCTCCTCCACCTCTTGACATCCTTGGATAACTTCTTGAATCTTCTCTATACTCTGTGAGAGCCTATCAGACCTCTGACTTGGATGTCATGGATTCTTTAATTCCTCCCTAGCAATTAGTTCAAGATCCAGCCCAGGTCAGGTGTGATTATCCAGCCATCTGATGACTATTCGGTGCCTTACGTGAAAGGAGTAGATTGCCTTCATCTAACTCTTAGTGAGTGTGGTACAAATGACCAGATAAGCACTTATATGGTAGAGGGAAAAGCCTGCTTGCATTCCATGGGTGAGAGCAACCAAAGGTTGAACTGGCATAAACCACCTTCTCATTCTAGATGTGATCACTTCCAGTCTGAACTGAGGCGCGCTGACGTGAGTGTAATGGGGAAGCTTCTGTTAGAGTGAGGCACCATGGTCCAGGAGATGGAGCCCTTGTCTGGGCTTCCAGAGACTCGATTTATCTTCCTGGTGCTGCCTAAGACTTGCTGTGACCTGGGTCAGGTTGTGTCACCAATCTGAACCTCTTTGTCTTGTCTCTTCAGCTTGTAAGATCCTTGGGGCAGATTTGTTCCTACAGCACCTAACACAATAGGGCCCGGATCGCTGTGGGGGACTCTTAACAGCTCCTGTAATATAAATACATTGTGCTGTTGCCCTCTACGCTGTATCTTTCTTGTGGCTGAAGAAGACTTGTCCCTTTAATCTCCAGGGCTGACCATCCAGCATAGTTTCAACAGCAACTAAAATTTCACTACTGAAAGAAAAGAGCACACCTATTTGCTCACCGTGAGCTTTCATTTTCATTCTGAACAAAGCTGGCACAGCAGTCGTATAACACTCATCTTTCCTCTGCATGCAGCTGCTTTTTCAGAGGCATTATTTTTAATGTAGGGCACTGTATTTTCAAAGACTTGCACCACCACTGAGTTTTTTAAAACCCTCATTTGGGAATCACCACTCCTGGCTCTCTTCAGAAGCAAAGCAACTTGGTGTTGGGGTTTCTTCTAGGCGGGGGAGAAGAGGCATAAACCTGAACTGAAAAGCTTTAAATAAAAGACCAATCCGCGGCTGAATGCCGGGGGTGAGCTATCCCACCCAATTATGAATCCTCTCAGAATTAGGGAGACGTCAGTTACCCAGCTTTGCCCAGCCTCTCTGGCCATGCCCCTGGATAAAATACAGAGCCACAAGGGTAGTTAAAATAATTATCATCCAATGCAGCTTGAGCCTAAGCTACTCTGCTAGGAAGTGGCAGGGAATGTTCAGACTCTTATACAACGAGTGAGCTCTCTTTCTCCCCCTTGGGTAGAGAAGCTCCTGGATTTGTAAGCAATTGTGCGCCTCTGAACTAGTCCGTGCAGGGCTTTGGGGCAGCCTGCCAGCGGCAATGCAGCCCATTATCATCATTGTGTGTCACTGGAGGCAGCAACAGGACAGAGACGCACAAGGGACTGGAAATGAGAGGAGACATTAATAACTATACGTCGCACCACACAGACAAAAGAGGCGTAAAGGCTACAAGAGCAGAGGAGGAAGAGAGTAACAGAAAATAAGGAGAAAAAAATTAACTAGTAGGAAACTAAGCTGAAGTGGGACTGTCCCTGGAATAAAACTGACAGGAATAATGAAAGTGGTCTGGGGGTTAGGGAGCTGGTCTAGCACTTAGAAGACCCAGGTTGAATTCCCTGCCCTGCCCTAGTTTTTTCTCTATGATTTTGAACACGTTGCTTAAGGCTATGATGGGCTTGTCTACAATAGAGAAGCAGTGCAATAAGAGGGGTGTGATTTCTAAAAAGCACCAATGTGTTGTGCACTCGCTGGCCTGTGTGGACCTGGCTGGCACAAACTAAAAGTTTCCTATTGTGCATGAACATAGTGCTGTTCCAAAATAGTACTACGGCCATGCATTCTAGGGCACTTTTAGTTCATGCCAGCAGTGTCTGCGTGGGCCAGTGAGCGGAGAACACGTTGGTGTCCTTTAGAACTCGCAGCCCTTTAGGGCACATTGCTCTTCCATGTAGACAAGCCCTTACAAATGCATTCAGCTGCCTAAATGACAGGCCTCCAACCTGCTTAGGCCTTCTTGTAAATTCCACTAGCTATGGACCTAGCCTGAATATCTTTAAGGATTTGTCCCCTTACTCTCTCTATGCCTCAGTTCCACATCTGTAAAATGGGGATAATATTACTTTGAATGGTATGAGGATAAATATATTAAAGATTGAGAGATGCTTGGATGCTCTAGTAAGGAGGGCCATTCATGCATCCACCCTTCAGTTTGCTATTGTGACTGATTAATTATCTCTGATCAACCCTAATAATAGTTTGTTCATATAATGATATCTCAAAACACTGTTCAAAACTCAGCAGCACTGCCTGATTGATCACTCCACCTGATTGGCTGAGGAAGTCAGCAAACCTGCTCTTAAGCCCAATAGTGACAACTAGTGTCTGGCTGCTCAACACGTACTTTACGTTTCTGTCTTACCCAGTCTGCTCCAGCCCTGCTTCTCTACTGGCTTCCTGGCTTTGGTCACTGGCTACAGCTCTGACCCCTTGGCTTTGATTATTGGCTTCATGACTCCTGCTCTCACCTCTGGCTCTTGACTCCCAATTCCCGCTCCAACCACCAGGCATGACTGCCCACATTCTGGTTTGTGATAAATGCTAACTCTATAGGAAGAATTTGCCTCCTGATTCCTCACCAATGCTAGCAGCAGCCCTGGTTTTCCTTCACCTTGAACAGTTCAATCCATGATCAGATTGGAGCCCCCAAAGGTTACATGGATGCTATGACACACTTTCAAACTTCATGTGGAAAGGTGAGAACTTGATGTTCAAATAGCTGACCCTGTTACAGAAAACATAGGTACTGTCTTAGCCCAAAGTCTGTGTTTCAAGACCTCAACGTCTATCAGCTGGCCCCACTGAGGACAAAAGCTTCCTAATTATAGACAGCTAACAGTTAACAGATTTTTAAGGCCAAAGAGACCTTTGTGATCATCTAATTTGACCTCTTGCATTACACAAGCCATAGAATTTCATCCAGTTATCCCTGTATTGAGCTTACAGCTTGGTGGGGAGTTTTTGCAAATGGAAAACTCACCATAAAAATGCATTTTTCAGGGAACAGAAACTATTTGAAAACAGCGGTCAAATTTGATGTAGTGTTTCAGGAGGGAAAAAAACATGACCACCCCCTGCAATGTCAAAAAATTTCATTTCAGCACTCTGAAATGAATCATTTTGACTTCTCATTTTGAAAATATTGCTTTGAACTGGCATATCAAATGTTTAGTTCAACACAAACAACATTTTCTTTTCACTTTGTTCAGGAAAAAAAGTGGGGGGAAAGAGCAGTTTTGGTTCAAAATGAACAGTTGCCTCTTTTTTTGGTTAGCCCACAACCCAAGAAATCAGGTGTTCCCTCAGCTCTAATTAAGCCAGGTAATTTACTCTTTTAGCTCAAGGGGCACGTGTTTGTAAATGCTGTGGTGGGTTCCCACACTAAGCATTAGGGTATCTGCATGTACATTGTGTTCAGTTGGCATTTACACAAACACACCATTTTCCACAGTTGGATAACTTTGCATTTCACGTGGTGACTGGGATGGGAAATTTTATATTATGGGAAATTTCTGGCTGGAAGCAGGGTGTTCTGGGTATGTTGATATCTGAATATCTTGATGTCTGTTCTCAGGAATCTTCCAGCCAAAATTTGCTCACTTGTGAAGTCAAATGGTTTGTTCTGGCGTCTCAACCAAGCCTGAACTCTCCGCCTTCTCAGAAAGTGAGGGGTGCATCACTTCAGCAGAGGGCCTTCGTAGCATCAGTATTAATTCCATTGGGTACATTTCATAGTTCAGCTGCAGCTGATGGTCCATAGGCTAGGTCTACACTGCAGCTCAGAGAAGCAATTCCCAGTGCTGGCAGACATGCTCATGTTAGCTCAGCTGAAGCTAGTGCACTAAAATTAGCAATGTGGATATTGTGGAACCGATGTCAGCTCAGACTAGTTTCCCAAGCGTGGACCCAGGAGGATGGGGACGGCTCGTGCTGCCACCAAAGCTGCTCCATCCACACGCCAATTTTTAGTGCTCCAGCTTAAGTGGACCTGGCACAAGTGTGTCTACCCATATTGGGAATCACACTTGCCAACTGCAGTGCAGACCTCCTCACAGAGTCCCCTGGCCATGAGCCTTCCTTGCAAAGCCAGGGTCATTGCCTCTCTCCCCGTAACACACACACAACTGAAAACCTCTTGACCCCCGTTCACGCAGGGTCTGCCTTTTTTCCCCCCAATGGGAGATAATGTGGTCAGCCTCGCTGGATAAAGATTTCAGCTGGGATAGACGGAGAGGCAATAATATAACTGAAGTACAGCTCCCTCCCTTTGAGAGATGTTGGCCATTTGAGTGAGTTTTCAGCTCCTTTTATTCCCTTCATACCGAACATCAGAAATAATGGCATGGACACAGCATCGTGAGTGTTAGAGCAAACATTGCTTGAAGGAGTTTCTATGAGAATGCAGAAACCAAAAATGAAAGCTGTGCTTATTATGGTGATCCTAGAACACTAAGGACTGGTCCCGGTGTGAATACGCACAAGCAGCACCAAACAAAAAAGCCTTTAAGACACAAGTATCTCAGGACCAATTAAGACCAGTGGTATCTCTGCCACTCTAAATGGCATTGCATTTAGCCTGCAATCTAGGCACAGAAGATATATATGAACCCAGCCTTGCATGACTATACACTTTATTGCCGGGTTTGTCTAAATACAGACAGAGGGAAGCATCACTCAAAATCTTCCATCATGAAGATCAACAGTTCTGCCTTATGAATACTTGCAATAAATGAATGCTTTATCTCTGGCATACTTGTAGCACAGCAGGGATCTGGTTTGGGTGAGGGTACATACTGATTTCTTGGCAGAAATAAAAACCTATTCAGATTTAGCTGTATTTGGAATAAATAAAAAACTAACATCTCAACCCAAGCGTTTTGCACCCAAAGGCTTTGTACAGCTGGAAGCTTTATTGATTCATATACCACCCACATAAGCTGCCAAACTGTGCTACAGGTTTTTTTTAAAGTGTTCATGGGAAAATGTAACCCTCCAAGCTCATTTATTTGGGGGGAAAGGACATAAAGAAACCCTCTGATAGTACCAGGCTAGACTGACAAGGAATGTCTCTAAGGTAATACATTCTCTTCTCCCAAGGGGGCTGGTTGCACTGTTGGAGCTCGGTCACCAGACAGCACAGCAGAGCTGGTTTTGGAGAGATCTGCTCGTTGCCAGCAAAACGGAGATTTTGATGGGATGGAGGAGATGCTGGGAACAGGAGGAGGGTTCATATCAGGTCACTACACTGCAGATTGTTCCTTGCAAATCATGGCACTAAGAAACTCCACACTCTTAATCCACACTGCAGCAGGGACCCCTTTGAAGAAGGGGTGCACATGTTAAGAACAGGTGTAAGGAGCTGCATTGAGGAAGACATTTGCACATAGAGCAATAAGGTTTATCGGTCCTACAAAAGCTAGGAACAATGCTAAACATTCCTGAGTGCTACCTACTGGCACCTTATCCAGTAACTATTTACATATGGACATAAAGTCCTTCCCCATCAGGCATTCCTCAGGATGCAGGGAATCTGTGGAAGGACTATTGCAGCCCCAGGTTTTACCTCTCCACTGTCTTCTCCGCAGGGGATAGGAGTGACTGTAAGTGCCTCAGACCAAAGGCTTCATTCTCCTGCCATTGGACAGCTCCCACCCCCAGCTGTTGAACCCCTTCCCTTTCCCCCAACCTTCCAGAAGAGACTGAAGGAGGTTTGGGATGAGAGAGAAACTGTTGTGGACACAACACTGCCTCCTCCCACCTCCACACACAATGGTGCAGTCTCCCCCAATAACACTGGCCACACAATCTTGAGTGAAGAACACTGGCCACACAATCTTGAGTGAAGACTAAGGCTCTGCATCCGGCGCCAAAGGAGAAATGACCTCCTGAGGTCCCTTCCAATGACTAGATGACCTCCTGAGGTCCCTTTCAACCCTGATAGTCTATGATTCTATGAAATAGAACTCAGAACACCTGAGTCCCAGCCCTGTGCATTAAGGTCATCCTTCAACTGTCTCAATGAGCTTATCAACCCAACATTTTAAGAGCAAGATTTCCCAATTGCTGTGTATTGCCAGCCAAATGTAATGACAAACGAGGTTTTTATGGAATTCAATGTTTCTTGGATGGCAGCTTAAAAATGAGACTTAATTGAAGGACTCAAAGGAAAGCAGTTTCATTGGTAGGATCGGAGTTAAAAAAAAGAATTTTTCAACTTGGGTGTAGGGCATAATTACAAAAACATTAAAGCAAATAATTGGTAGTGCTGTAATTTTTTCCTCCCCAGGTAACTACCAATGTATTACACAGTGCATCATTGACTCTGTCCCTCCTATCATTAATTACTGTGATGCATAAATAATTGGAAAATTATATGTCCCCAAAATGATTTAGTAATACATTTTATGCATCTAATAAGCACAGGCTTTTAATCATTGCTAGACACGTTATGATAAATTCCACTCCACGTCTCAACTATTCCATTATCTCTCTCCTGAAAAGCTGCCATCTCCTTGAATGCAAATACCAGCAAGTCACTTCATATCATATGCTTCCCAACAGAAGACTGTTATGCTGTGTGCATCTGCTATTGATACTTTGGCTCTAAATTCATGCAGAGGAACTTCTGCAATGCTACTCCATGTGGGAACAAATTAAACAATTGTCTGTTCCTAAAACAGTGGCCCATGTTTTAATTTAAATGGAAATATCTTAATCTGTTTCTTCCACCAATAAGCAACTTTTTCCCCCCCTCCACAACTGGGATGTTTCAAAGCATGCAGTTGTTTTAAAAGAACTGGGACATCCTGAATCTCTTTTCCTTTTATTGCAAACAATAGCAAATATTTTGATTTGGGCTGCTCAGCATGACATCTGTGTTATCTTTTTTCCAGGTTCGGCATCATTACCTTTGACATTCCATCAACTAGTTTTGACTCTACACCTTAAAGGAATGACTCAACCTGAAAAAGCACAAGAACCATTGATACGTCGGGCAGCTATTTAAAGCTCAACCAAAGCAACACCGAACCTGTCAAAACTGTTCAGATTACATTTGTCGCTCTGAAGCTAATCATCCACGATGAGTTTCAGTACTGCACACAGAACCTATTGCTTCTTACAGTCCAGAAAATCTAGGTTTACTATTGGCTGAAAACAGTCATGTGATGAGGCTGGTCAAGAAACTGTCTTCACACAGGTCCATGTAGTGAGGACTGTAGTGATCTTAACCAATCAGGTTGCATAGGTATATATCTGTATGCTAAGTGGCTGTAGACAAATTAAAAAATATATTCATCTCTTAGCCAATGAGCTTACAAAAGTCTCTGCTTCTTGATTGGCTTGTCAAGGATTAAATGGGTTTTTTTTGGATCTCTTGACTCTCTCTTTTTTTTAATGTAAAAGGAAAATTCCTGCTATACTTATTCATAGCAATTAGGCAGACATTTCTGACATGTCTCATATTCCAAATGTTTGCATGTATAATGATACATTTTGAGTTTAGCTTTGTAGTGATTATCAATACGTTGCACTCCAGTTAATTTGTACTTTAAGTCACCATAACTCTATGGCCAGCTGACTAGACTACATGGTTCTTGCTTTATTAATTCAATATCAAAGGCCATAAAAAGCATCCTGCTTCTGTTAGGGCAAGTACACCTTCTTCAACCAATCACTGGTGCCATCAAAATCAACAGTGTCTCAAGAAGCAATTTGGACCCATTGACTTCAACCGGTGTAAAAGGCTGGGTTAAAGCGATCCTAGTTGTATGCACAAGTCACAATAAACATATGATATATATTGTGTGGAGCCCTTACTCTCTGTGTCAAGAATGTGTCTGCCTTTTTGAAAAAGATCTGTCCCTGTTTGTTAAGGACTGGGAAGAAGGGAGGAGCTTGTCTCCTTGTTCAAAAAAAAAAACCCAATTGGTTAAACAAGCAAGAAATCCTACTTTGAACTTCCTGCTACCAACTCTTCTTCTGTTTGAGGATGGGAATACCACTCTAAGGGCTTGTCTTCACTACCCGCCGGATCAGCGGGTAGCAATCGATCTATCGGGGATCGATTTTTCGCGTCTCGTTAAGACACGATTAATCAATCCCCGATCGCGCTCCCCGTCGGCTCCGGAAATCCACCTCATCGAAAGGCGGAAGCGGAGTCGACGTGAGAGCGGCAGCGATCGACTCGCCGCCGTCCTCATGGCCAGGTAAGTCGATTATGATGTGCCGACTTCAGCTACGCTATTCACGTAGCTGAAGTTGCGTATCGTAGATCGACCCCCTCCCCTAGTGTAGCCCTGGGCTAAGAAAAGCTCACCTCCTCCCAATTGGGTAACTGGCTACAGGGTACCTGAACTATGGCAGGGCTTCCAGATAAGACTTTGTGTCAAAACAGCACATAGATTCATAGATTCTAGGGCTGGAAGGGACCTCGAGAGGTCATCGAGTCCAGCCCCCTGCCCTCATGGCAGGACCAATTACTGTCTAGACCATCCCTGATGGAGTTCATGATGGAATACTTTATGGAAGCAATCCTGATAGGTGGCAGTCTGATGGAGGCAGCACTCACAAAGACTGCAGGAGTCTACTGAGAACCTTACACTGGAAGAGTTTGATAAAGCCATAGAAGTACCTGACACCTGCAGTGGGAAACAATGTAACCGCAGGTTGGAGTGCATGAAACGAAACACAACACAATGCAAAAAGGCACAATGGGATGAGTGGAATTGCAAAGAGGGGATAATATGAGGAACAGCTGCAGAATTACAAGGACAGGCTGCAATGTGTGAGGGAAAGGAGCAAAACCTGTGAAATTGAAATGTAGCATGTCCCACACATGAGACAGATGTGTTTGGCAACACACATCCTAAACTTGTACCTGAAGAAAAGCTTCCCCTGGGTGAAATATTACCCTATGAGTTTAATTTGAATAAATTCAGTTTCAAGGGACCTTGATGAGGGCTAAATACACAGATACAGTGATGCAAGCTGCAGCAAAATGTGCACTGACGCTTAGGAACCTGGAGAGTTAATATTAATCAAGCACTTACTTTCCTGGAGATGCTGCCTAGGACTACTGTTGAATTCTTTCTTGTGCAATCTGATTTGACTTTTACAACACTTCTGGAGCATTCTCTGAACAGGCAGCATTATGAAGAATTGCTCTTTTGCCCCTTCGGGCTACTTAATTAATCTGTGCATGTTAGGGAAAAACTGGGCAGTTTCCCCTAAACAGTCATTGTGGCTCACCTAGAATAGAATATCAGAGTTGGAAGGGACCTCAGGAGGTCATCTAGTCCAACCCCTGCTCAAAGCAGGACCAATCCCCAATTTATTTATTTTTTTCCCCAGATCCCTAAATAGCCCCCTCAAGGATTGAACTCACAACCCTGGGTTTAGCAGGCCAATGCTCAAACCACTGAGCTATCCTCTCCCCACCTGATGGCCCTGGGACTGAGTGTGTGGCAAAGGCAAAGAAGCACATTTCTCTCTCCTGCTTGAGAGAAGGACTTTGCTTGATCAACGTGATCTGATGCACCCAACTTCTTCACACATAAAACACAATGGTCCACATTGTATGCTGGATACCTATGCACAGATCTCCCCACATAGGAAGGTGGGCATCAAATCCCTTCCCCATGTGACTGACTCTGAGCATAGGAAGATATGGGCAGAATCGATGGGGTTGACACTACCAGCCCTGAGGACTTCCCTTTGAAGCCCAACACCTCGCCAAATGCTCTACACCCATGCTGAGCATTTTACAGATAGGGAAAATGAGGCACAAAAATCTTACGGCATTTCCCAAGGTCCCACAGCAAGTCGATGGCAGAGCCAGGCATGGCACCCAGCTCTCTTGTCTTCCACTATCCCAGTGCCTAGCCACTGTGTCAGACTGCCACCTATAAACCACCTCAGAGAGAGAATAGGAGTCCAACCCTTACTCATGTGAGTAATTGTTGCATTATTAGGCACATGCATGTATTATATGGTGGAATGCTGAGAACCCCCCGAAAGAAACAAAGTAGTTTCCTACGTTCAGGCAAGGATAATGTCTGCAGTATCACATTAGCCAATGTTTTCATTGACCACCTGCCAGTATATAAATCTCATTGCCTCGATGAATCTAGCTCGATCACCTCAAGGGATGAATTTCAGGTCATAAAATGTAGATCATCATGGATTGGCATTGTTCAAACAGGACA
Organism: Macrochelys suwanniensis; assembly: GCA_033296515.1. Classification (NCBI taxonomy): domain Eukaryota; kingdom Metazoa; phylum Chordata; order Testudines; family Chelydridae; genus Macrochelys; species Macrochelys suwanniensis. The sequence continues at coordinate 12,035,408 of CM065777.1, read as the reverse complement.
GATCAAGATGAGTTTTTTGGTGTGTCAGATTTGGTTTTAATTTAGATTGATAGATGCCAACTTGTCAAGGAAATGCCATCAAATATTAGTGTTTCTTTCCTGTATGGTACAGTATTGTATAGTGCAAACATTTTCTTGCTTAAAACCAGCCAACCAACCAACAACCAACACGACACTTTATCCTCTGTTCTTATACAAAAGATAGTACAATAGAGTTGCTATTACTGTACAGGAATAAACGACTGACTTCCTGTCAACCTCACCTGGCAATACAATAAAGGAGTGATATTATTATTCTTATTTCAGATACGTGTCAGGATAGCATAGCTTCTCCTCCCTGCTCTGTTTGATTTACAGCAAGGATTTCAACCTGGTTCTCTTACATTTCAGTGGGTGGCCTAGCCAGGAATCTCTAGAGCCTGTCTCGCTTTCTCTGGCCCAGTTAATGTTTAATTATTTATATGAAATGTAACAGGAATTCTAGGGGGATAATAGTGAATAGATCAGTGGTTAGGCTCCTTGCCTAGAATCTAGGAAACTTCTGTTCAAGTCCTTGATCTGTTTAATTCTGTGCCCTTACTGGTGGGTTATTCTCTTTCTTACTTGGACAGGAAATTCCATCCTGCACTTGAGAAGCCTTCTCAAGCCTGAGGGCTACAACCTGACTGCCCTTTTTGGGGTTTTTTGGTTTTTGGTAAATGGAAACCGAGAGGCTCATTTAATCACATGACTCCTAGTGCTGGGGCTTTTGAGAAAAAATATTGAGATCCATGAAGATCATGGGAGTTGGCATCATTATATTAGAGCATGCTCCTTTCTGTGCTTGCTCCACGGAGGAGGTGAGTCTGATAGAAATGTGCGCTTTAGCTTGAATTGTAGCAATTCATGCTTTTAACGCTGGGAACCCCTGGATGTTGGCCAAGATAGAGGCTGGCACAGCCACATCTGTTCAAAAAGCTGCAGGGAAGAAAGATTCAGACTTTAAAGCCAGAAGGGACCATTTATGATCATCTAGTCTGACCTCCTGCAGAACGTAGGCCAGAGAATAGAACCTTGCTGTAAACTCTGCATCGGGCCCAATAACTTCTGCTAGAGTTGGAGGACAGTGTCACAGTTTCAGAGTAACTGGAGTTGTATCCTCCCTCCATTATACCATAGGTGCTGGAACTAGGGGTACGGCGGGTGCTGCAGCTCCCCCTGGCTTGAAGTGGTTTCCATCATATACAGGGTTTACAGTTTGGTTCAAGGGTTCTCAGAACCCCCCCTACACAAATTATTCCCGCTCCTCTCCATGATACTTTCCAAGACTTCCCTGTCAGGTCTTAGGTCTCCAGACACCACCTGTCTTGGACAGGGACCCTTGTCCAACTCCTTTCTGACCATTCCCTGTAATATCCCCAGTAAGCCAATCTGCCCAAAGGCCAGCACCTGGGCATTTCTTTCTCTCTCAGTGTATTGCATCCAGCTACCAGTTACCACCCAGCTCTTTCTAAGCAAGCACATTTATTCTTAAAGTAAAAGCATTACAGAAAAAAAACCATAATAAAACCACTAACAGACTTCAACTCACACGAAACTTACCAGAGGTCACCCATCAGTCTTATGTGGCCATGGTAAGCCAAAGTCTTTCCAACCCTTCTGCAAGGGATGGGATCTTGGACAGAAGAGATCAGAAGGGTAGGCCTGAGTCAGTTGAAACCCAGCCTTTTAATATCGAAAGCCCATTCTTTGTCTCTTTCCTCCACCCCTGTAAAACTCAGTTTGAACAAGTGTATATGTGAGCCTCCCCCAGGGATGGGACCTCTCTGGAGGTCTTTACAACCTAAGCAATTCATCTTAATCACCCCCCACTGCCTTTGGTTCTTGAACGAGCTGTGATAATTCCCCTCCCCTCTCCGGACTTTCATATAATTCCTGACCCACAGTGCTACATACACTTCATACAATAAGGTCCCCAAAGATATTGCATGGGATTGCAGTGTCTCTCACACACCGTTTTTAGAAACACCTTCAATCTTGCTTTAAAGGCTCCAGGTGATAGAGAATCCGCCATGTCTCTAGGTTAGCTAGGCCAATAGCTAATCTCATTGTCTAAAAACTAAAAACTAGCAATATTTGTGTGAGGGTGACAGTGTGATCAAGACACAATCTGTTAAAATGTGACTGTAAAGTGGGGAGATGTCAACTAGGGGCGATGAGGTGCCAGGGCAATGAGTGTGTGTGTAGTGGGGAGTATGTGATGTGCTCCCAGTGCCTAAACACAGTTAGCTTTATAGGAGGTATATAAATGAAGTGGGGAGCAATTTCCTTCTTCCTCCCCACTCTTCAATTCAATGGGAATCTCTTGGATGATATTAGGTGCATGGAACAGCTGAAATGACCCAATGGCATGTAGCAACCCAGCAATTGCTCACCCACAATCAGGTGTCTGAGCCTGTTTAGCTGATCTCTAGCTGCCCCCTAAAGTCACCGACCTCTCCCCCGCAGCATGACACCATTGGGGATTGACAGAAGGCAACATTGCTGCCTTATCAGCTCAGCAGTGAAAAGATAAAATCAGGAGGCTTCCCTTAATCACCCTAGGTGCAGATTCACTGAAAAATTTATCTCTGACCACAGGCCATGGCTGCAGCCTCCCATGTGGGAGAACCCTTCCACTAATTTAAATTTGTCAGAGCAAAGCATCTTGTGCCTTTTATGGCCGGGGAGGACAAAGTAATGAATTTTTATTTTTTCACTATAAGAAGGCAAATATATTAAAGGGAAAACAGGTGTCTAAAACACTCTCTGGGAAGGAAGCTTTTTAACACATTGGCCGTTGTAGAAGCTGGAATTGTTGGATCTCAATTTAGTGTTCACATTTTGAAAAGCAGGAGGGCATACATAAAAAAATATATGTACTCAGAGACACACACACACATATACACTTATAGGGTTGGCATAAACCCCTCAAAGTTTTTTTTTCTTTCTTTTTTTAATTTAATTCTTTCCCTTCACTTGGCAAAATCCTGGGCTGTACCACCACACAAGTGGGATCCTAATTTTATGACCACCCAAACTCTCCTTGCTTTGAGGCTGGTGCTGCCCCAAGAGAAATTAAAAGAGACCTGAAGGCTGCTGTAAAACAGCACTGTAACACAGCTTGCTAAGGGCTTCTATGCAACCCAGAGTAGCTGAAGCATCGAACAGGGCCACTCTTCCACCTGCCCCTGCTATCGCCATGTGTCAAGAGCTGTGCAGGGCATTGCAGGTTTAAGTCAGCTCTAAGCTGCTCCTATGCAGGGGGGAATTCTTCAGGGGGCTTTTGGGAACTGAGGCTGTCATAGGAATGGAATCAAGGGGCTAGAATCTAACCTCCTGATCTCTACAGCAACCAGGAAATTGAAGGGCTTCCATTCAAACAGGTTCCTCCTATTAACATAAGTTCCTTCCTACCTTGCTGGAACTTCCAGTGTGAGTTTCAAGTTCCGACAATCCCCAAATAAAGCAACATCCAGTCTGAAAGAAGCACCTTTCACCTGCTTTGATTTCACAGAAAGATCATTTGGGGCCTTTTTTTTTTAATCTTGCCAGATTCCTACACTGGCAGTCCTCTTCATAGTATCTGGACAGAGGAGCATGTCTAAACATTTAAAACAAAGGCCATTTTTCAATTAAAACACTTTCTTCAAACCTGGAACAATAAGAAGTTTGCTTTTTTTAAGTAGTAGCCATGTTAGTCTGTATACTCAAAAAGAACGAGGAGTCCTTGTGGCACCTTAGAGACTAACACATTTATTTGGGCATAAGCTTTTGTGGGTTAGAACCCACTTCATCAGATGCATAGAGTGGAACATACTGTTAGTCTCGAAGGGCTGGTCTACACTACTCGCCGAATCGGCGGGTAGCGATTGATTTTTTGGGGATCGATTTTTCATGTTTAGTGTAGACGTGATAAATCGATCCCTGGTCGCTCTGCTGTCAACTCCGGTAATCCACCCCGGCGAGAGGCAGAAGCGGAGTCTACGGGGGGAGCGGCAGCAGTCGACCCTGCGGTGTCCTCACGGCGCGGTAAGTCGATCGAGGTACGTCGACTTCAGCTACGTTATTCACGTAGCTGAAGTTGCATACCTTACATCGAACCCCGCCCCTAGTGTAGACCTGGTGTAAGGTGCCACAAGTACTCTTTGTTCTTTTTTCTTTAAAAAAAAATCTCATTCTCTCTTGGGGTACTTTCTATCAACGGTTTGACTGAGAACCAGAACTGTGAACCAAAATCTCCAATGGCAGCTTTGAAGCAAAAGTCACAGAAAACGGATCAATTCTGAACCCTGAAAAACTGAAATAATTTGAAATGTTTTACTTTTATTTTTTTCTGACCAGCTCCGCTGAGCATCTTTCTCAAAGCAAGCCTGACCTTTGCTAAGATGCTCCAGAGTCCTGCTCAAGTAAAACACAGCAGATGTGCTGCAGTGTACTTTCCCTACCAACCTGGAAAAGCGAGCCTGGTTACGTGAATGCTGTGTTAAGAACTTACTTTTATGCTATCAATGGGTCTATAGATACAAGTGAGGGTGAACTGTCAGAGCAAATATGTTGTTGAGCACTGATTGCCTTTAAGGCTGAGGTTCTTTTGTCCCTGGAGGCTTGGGGCCAGATCCTGTGATGTGGTGAGTGCCTCCTGTGGGAAGCTGAGCAGATCAGCTGCACTGGGAGTGGAGCTACACAGTAGCCACGTTTACAAAATTGTTCTATACCCATTAATCCGTCTATTGATTTCCGTTGTAAAGCCCAGCTCCAGCCAAGCCCATGCTTAACTTTAAGCACGTGAGTGGTCCCATTGACTTCAATACTAACGTCTTAAATCTTAAAGTGAAGCACTTGCTTTAGCACTTTGCTAGATCAGGGCTGCATGGCACAAGAATCATTTATAGCAAGGACACCTCTGATGTCAAGAAGGGTAAAAGTTAATTTTGCAAAAATAGAAGATGGCTAATGAACTTCAAATTGCTGATTGGTCTGTGGCATTAAGTTATCCAGCAAATCTAGGAAACACAACACATCAAATAAGTGCAAAAAGCAAGAAAATCGTCATGAGATTGTCTTGCTTTCTGAGAATGTGTGATTAAAATATTTGACTAAATAATTGATGTGATTTTCTTTGATGTGGTGACATTTTGCTCTTACTGCTCACACTCTCCTACCTCACAGGGATGTTTTAAGGATTTATTAGTTAACGTTCGTAAAGAGCTTTGGAGATGAAAAGCTCTTCATAAGTGGCTACAGTAAGTATTATTATTACACTTACAGCTGTGGCTAGAATGCATTTTCTCAGTTGTCTTGCAGTCTGCTTCCCTCTTCCCCTTGTTGAGGAATAAATACAAATTTTACAGTAAAAGAGAGAATGCATGTTTAATTGGAGTGATCTGTTTGCAGTAATGGAATCCAAACCAAAATGTCTCATATGACCACAAAATAAATCAGTCTGCTTTTTACAAACTGATCAGATGTTAAGCCACCATTGAAGTATTTTATATCTCCATGGCAATTAATTTATAAGAGGATACACACACTTACCGAACATCCTTTTTTGAAAAAAGTACAAAAAGAAAACAACTCATAATAAGCAGTGTGGCATACTGTCAATTTCACCTCCAGTCTTTGTGATTAGAGTTCTAATGCTGTATTGCTTTTAAGCGTGGCGATTTCATTTCTACATTGCAATGGGCTTAATGCTATGATGGGAAGGCGAGTGGTGGGGGCGGGGGGGGGGGGAAACTGATTATTTAAAAGGAGAAAGCATTGATTCTTTTGGCTTATCTCATGGAGAGGGAAAAAAAATACCCCCAGAATGTATTGTACTGAAAGTGCCAGCTTTTTTGGTTTTAAATAACAAATAAAGTAGCAAAACATTTTTTCCCATCATAAAAACTGACTTTGATCCCCAGTACAGCCATTGAGTGGAAAATTGAACCACACTATAATTGCTTTCCCTGTGACCGATAAAGTGGTGTAACAAATTTTGTGTTTGAATGATAAAATCAGCAATTGGCCCCTAGCATTTCCTTCTCCCATTCCTCCAAGGACACCAGAGTCCCATCAGGCTCCAGGGCAAGAGAAAAGGCTGAAGAACTGTAAATCTACTCCAAGTTGTTGTTGGGTACTCTCTGTGTGTCTCTATTTTTAATAGAAAGGCATGATTTTTTAAATGACTAATGTAAATTACTTCTGGATGACAAAAAATGCAATGCAGGCTGATTGTAGCCATATAAACTAAAAACACACAGAATAAAAATATATTTTACTCCAGAGTAAAATCTTGTTACGAAGGACAAATTATTTCCCTCTGTAACAGTGACAAGTCTTGTAGCTGTCTGAAACTGGAAAGAACACCCCCCAAAATTTCCCCTATAAGAAAGTAAAAACATGTTGTATTGTAAATGTATCATGATGGGGTTTCAGTGTAAGGGGTAAATCATTCCTTGTTCCACTCAAATACATTGAATCAGGAGGGGCAGATTAGAGATTAGGAAAAATCATATTTTTCTCTTGGTTTTTTGAGGCCAAGATTTCCAGAAATAGGTGCATGAATTTAATGGGAACTGAGTTCTCAGCACTTCTAGAAAACCATTCATTTAGCCTAAATATGGACTTAAGAGCCCGCTCTTAAGCACCTAATTAAAAAAAAGCCCAAACCTTTTACTTTAGTTTTGTCTTGCGCATTCAACGGCACTTTGTGTTTAGTGAGTTTCACTTTTGTAATCAATTGTTTCGTTTCCAGGGCCACCCCCAGATTGCTTCTAGCCAGCTGAAGATAAAAATATGTCACTATTTTACCTGAACCAGTTCTCCCATTGCTATTTAAAATTCCAGACAGCTACCTACAGGTGAATTCAACTCTTGGTAGCAGGTGAACATTGCCATAGTTCATTAAAGTCAATGGAGCTCTGACACCAGCTGGGATCAGTCTTTGTAACAGTTCCCGCACTCTTTGACTAGTAGTGTAGATATCTAGCATTCCCTACACTTAAAATAAAACAACTTGAATAGGCAGTGGGTGTCTTCGCTGTGGATTTAAAAAAAAACCAACTATTTGCTTTACTCGCTCAGCTAGTCCTACAGATTTCAATAGGCCAGATCCTAATCTGGTGTAAATCAGTTATTCCATTGACTTCAGGATCACTACAATAGTTTACAGCAGCTGAGGATCTGACCCGCTGGGACTAGTCACACAAGACGAGCAGGACTGGATACCTCATGAGAGAGGCCACATTCAGTCAGCCAGACACGTATGGGTTTTGAGAGAACTGGGCCAATTCTGAGAAATTCAACTCTGTAGGGCCTGACTATCATTTACAGCGCCAAAACAGGAAAAAAGGGGGCCTTAGCATAAATGAGACTCTACCCCTGTAGTTTGACCAATTATGAGGCAGAACGAGCAATTTCAGCCGAGTTTTCCTCTGGGTTTTGAATCAGTGGGAGCTCTTAAGCATTCCCTGTGTGAACTAGATGTTTCCAGAAGTCTCAGCGGACTCAGGCTATGTTCAGACTAAGAGCGCTTCAGCGGTGTAGGAATACTGGCAAAGCACTCCTCGTATAGATGCAGCCATAACACCGGCCAAGCTGTGCTTTGCACTGAGATGATAAAACCACTCTCCAGGAGTGAAACAAGCTGTACTGTACTGGTAAAAGCACGGATTTGCTGGTATAACTGCCTCTGCACTAGGGGCTTCTGCTGGCCCTGCACTTTCAGTCAGGGATCACACCTCCTCAGACCCCTGTCTGACATAGCTATGACAGCAGAGGTCTGCAGTATAGACATGGCATCAGATTTAGGCCTTGTCTCTGCAGGAGATTTTTTTTTTTAAAGTAACATAAGGTGTGATTCTAAACCAATATAGCTATACTGGTGTAGCATCACCCCCTCCCATGCACAATCTCTTACTCTGATATAACTCTGCCTTTTATGGTTTAATTTGTGTCCTCAAGGCCAGTTATCCTACACAACTGCTTAATACAGAAGTGCAACCCCCAGGCACTACAGGTCCCAGCATGCAGTGTTCCTTCTGGAACCATGTGAACAGTGGTGACTAAACCTCACAGCTTGCGATGCTCCACCTTGTTATGAGCAGCTTCCTCTTGGCTCATTGCAAGCCAGGACCAATAATCTCTGCCCTTCAGTTTTAAGGTGACACCGGTGACTATCTGCTCCGTTCTATGCAAATCAAGTGCAGCCCTCAGACTGCTCAGCTGCCAACTTGTATGGCCCTTTTCTGTTGCCCGTTGTTTTGGGCAGCCCTGACTTAACCTGTTGCAAGCACAATTCGATAGAATCAGAAACCACTGCAGGTGCTAACTTTGCAGAGGAGGCTTGTACAAAAATACATTGGAGGATTTTATGTATTGATTAAGTGGAGTAATATTAATATATCTTTTGCCTCCAGTCAGTTTCCCTTTCTTCAGAACATTTCCAACTGGGAACCGAGCTACTTTCCCTTATTCCAGCTGAATACTAATGCCATAAAGTCTTGCATGACCGTTTGACCTGCACCTCTTCTTTCTTTCCAAATTTTTATTTTATTTCATTTTTTCCCTGGTCCTCCAGAGATCACCGCTTCATGTTTTTTTCACTTTCACGTGTCATCTCGGCTCACCGGTGACGCAGTGACTGATGGTTAGCAGCGCTGCCTCCCTTGACCTCATCAACATCAGAAAGCTTTTTCAAATCTCAGTCATCTCTGACAGCCTTTGAGCAGAGAAATGAGACAGTCTCCCTGACACACAGGCTTCTGGCCTGGGGTAAAAAATTCCTTTTGAAACAACAACAAAAAAAAGCTGAACACTCCCCAGACCACACTGCTTTCCATTCATCTTGCAATGCAATCCATCCATTCCTGCTCCATTACTTTTCAGACACCACAGTCTTTCTGTTTACTGTAGGCCAACCGCCATACCTAAGATGCTTTTGCTATTATACTTTGTGGTTTTTCATAGACTCCTTTCCAAATTAAAGAGGCAATGGGTTTACATGCAACAATCCTAATGACCAGTTCTGGGTGGATAATTGGGACTAATTCCAGCCTTAAAAATTCTCCAAAATTGGGCAAAATTATATCCCTATACTGGGGCTTCAAGAAAATAATATGTAGAACTTTATCAATAGAAATGGGGAAACTTAGGCACCAGGCGGGTACATTTACCCAAGGTCAGCCAGTCTGTGGCACAGGTAGAAATAGAATCCAGATCTCGTCACTCCACCTATGCCCTATCCCCTAATCCAGGGCACACGAATAGGCCCCTGCACCATAATGGCACCAAATCCTCCAGCACCTTACAGGTACATCTGCAAAAGGCTATGTGAATGTAATAGCTATGCATCCTCAATTTACTTTACTGGAAAGCTGCATGGCTGTAGGCAAAATTCACCACTTAATATTTCCAAAAAATACTGTTATTAATTTCCAGTGGTAAGAAATAACCATGCCCAACACCACTGAGATTGAAACAAACAAGCCCTGGCATGGAGAGGAAGTCAAGTGAATCCATTTAATTCTGCAATGCTGGTTGACATGGGGAAGCACAGTTTATTCCCACCTTCTTCAGTAAAATATGATTGTTCCACGAGTTTTATCAAAACAGACACATCTACTGGGATTTTGCATCTAGCAAGGCTGAGGGGACATACACTTTTACTTGTACTATGCAATAATCCTTTTGTTATTTTTCCTATAGTGATTCTGATGGTTTAATTTGTTCGCTTCCTGTCCCCTGCTATGTTGCCTTTGCTACATAAATCCACCATTTCTCTGCATTCAAAGAGTTAAGCCAATCATCTCAACGCCCAGAAGTTCAAATTGGAGCTGGGATCTGAATAACTAACATTAACAGCACTGCTCCTTGATGTTCTTTCTTTTGCAACGATTGTTCATGACAAGAGAACCGGGGGACGGGGGACCATACCGTGAGCCTGATTCCGTATGTTTTCCTCGCATTGGAATCAGATCTGTTCTGACTAAGACCAACAATTAGGATTCCATTCCTAATCCAGTCAGACTGCTGGGGCATAAACCCAGAGGGTTCAAGGACAGTATGTGTATGTTGTGGTGTGTCTAGTAGCTGAGCTGGTGTAGCACACGCAAAGGTAGCTGCAAGGCCTGACTTTAATCCCCAGCTGTGACTTGGTATTTCTTTTTATCAAAGGCTCCAGGGTTATCAGAGTTAGGTGAATGGTTTCAGATAAATGCCCCCCCAAAACCCATCCTAATAAAAAATGTGCATGTATTTATTGAAAAAGAAGGCGCACTAGCTTTGACGGTGAATGTAAAGTCCCCTTCAAAATGTGCCAGGAATCTACTGTCACAGATGGGACCAATCAAGGAGCCTTAATGCACATTTTAGTTTGCCCCCATGGAATAATAATTATTAAAGAGTCTCTGTTTTCTTCATGTATCGTTCAGCAAGACCATTGGGAGTTATGACTCTAGTTTTACTGAAAGCAAACCAGGAGTTTTTTGGGTAGCTCTGGATCAATTTGAATTTCTGGCCCTGTTTTCACGGACCATTAAATGCCAAGATTACTCGATAAGTGCTTGTAAAATTGAAATAAATAATTAAAATGAGATAAATAAGCACAGCAGCTGCCTACTTTGTGCTGTACAAAATTTCTGATCAAGAAGTCAAACCTGAGCTTCAAGTCAAATGTGGAGGATTTTTCCTCCTTACTGTAAATTTCATGTTGTTTTAACAAAAGGGGGGAGGAAAGACAGGTTCTATCAAATTTGTTAAAGTCCCCAAGAGACCCAGTCCATTTCTATGGTTTTTATTTACAGGCAAGGGTATTATTTTATTTAAAATATGGCTTACCTTGACAACACTTCTATATGAATTGCTTGTGGGGAGCAAGGTGAATTCCAACCACCTGCTTCCCATAATAAACTTGAGGCAAGGTAGGTGAGGTAATATCCTTTTATTGCAGTGTTTCCCAAACTTGGGACAGCGCTTGTCCAGGGAAAGCCCCTGGTGCACCCGGCCGGTTTGTTTACCGGCCGCGTCCGCAGGTTTGGCTGATTGTGGCTCCCACTGGCCGCGGTTCACTGGGCTCAGCCAATGGGAGCTGCGGGACGCAGCAGTCAGTACGTCCCTCGGCCCGCGCTGCGTCCCGCAGCCCCCATTGGCTGGGCACAGCGAACCGCAGCCAATGGGAGCCACAATCAGCCGAACCTGCAGACGCGGCAGGTAAACAAACCGGTCGCGTGCGCCAGGGGCTTTCCCTGGACAAGCGCCGTCCCAAGTTTGGGAAACACCGTTTTATTAGATCAATTTTTCTTGGTGGAAGGGACAAGCTTTTGAGCTTCACAGATCCTCAGAGCTGAAAAAGAGCTCTGTGAAGCTTGAAAGTGTGTCCCTTCCACCAACAGACGCTGATCCAATAAAGGCTATTACATCATTTACTTTGTCTCTCTCATATCCTGCGCCCAACGCAGCTACACCAACGCTGAAAATCACGGAATGAACTTGTCAGTTGTATGGTAACACACTTTCATTCTCCTTTCGTGAGAAGTTTGACTAGAGAAGGATCCATTGTAGTGTCAATGGGAATAGGGACAAATACCTAACCTCTCCTGGCTGGGTTTACAGCAATTGCCTTCTTATTTTAAGCAGAGGCTTGCTAGATTCAGAGCTGAAACCTGCAGTGTAATGAAAACCATGCTCTTTAGGGCTGGCTAAGGCTGGTTAGGAACAGGGAATGTGTATGTTACCAAGGGAGACAGTGAACAAAACTTCTGGAGAACTTAATAGATGTTCAGTACATTAAAATATACAGTTGCATATTTATTCAATAAACTCCAAGATCCTAGACGTTCTTCTGTTGATGGAGACAATTAAAATTGCTTTCTCCTGACTGTGGTACCAGTTTAGCAAAACACTTAATTTAAGTATGTGAGTAGTCTCATGAAATGAAAGTTAGTAAGATACTTAAGCATGTACCTGAATGGGGGGCTATGCGGCAAGCTTGATATTGTGCACTAACAACATATGCAGTTAAAAAAAATAACTTCTCCACCAGGCAGTCCATCAAGAACAAATATTTTCTCTTACCAAAGTTTGCCATAGACCAATCAAAAGCTTGTGATGTGTAGAGGTGAAAAGAGGGATTGACTTTTTTTCCTCTCTTCAGATCAGGCTGCTGTTGACCAAATGCTGTGATTGACATTTCATGTGGATTTTTTTTTAAACCATCAAGGGAGTCTACTAACACTTGGAGAGTCACCTGGGCATAGCATTTAGCAAAGGTTGTTTTCTCTTGTCCTGTTACTCCTTTAATTTAGAATTTGATTTTCTTCTCCCTTCTCCCCACCCCTCCCCCGAATAGCACCTCCTACGCAAGTAGAAAGGGGCAAGGACAACACACGGTCCCGCTGGCACAGAGTCTAGGCACAGAACAATCACACCTACCATATGATCTATCGATTACATCCTGTCGTATGACCAACATTCAGTTTCCATGCTCTAATAAAGAGAGGGAAGATGAGTGAGATAATATCTTTTATTAGATCGACTCCTGTTGGTGAAAGAGAAAAGCGTTTGAGCTCCACAGAGCTCATCTTCAGGTCTGCTGGAGCACGAAAGCTTGTCTCTTTCACCAGCAGAAGTTGGTCCAATAAAGATGTTACCTTACCTGTCTTGTCTCTCTCATATCCTGGGACCAACACTGCTTACAACAACACTGCAAACATCTAATAAGGTACAGTCAGCTCTCCTTCTGTGGCAGCAATGCTAACAGTTGCTGTTAATTCATCAACTTACATTACCTGGATCAAAATTAAAAGGTCGCTCTGTTATGTCCCGTTCTGAGCCCCAAGGAATGATTTCCTTGGAGTAGCATTGCAAAATACCTATTTCCTCCTGATGCCTTCTCTCCAGCCACTCCTAGGAGGTGAAACAAAGTGTCTTGACTGTATTAAGCTCCAGGGTTTAAGCATGTGCAGTAATAGCCCTGACCTTTTCCTAGTGTTGTCATTCCAAATGACATTTATGGCATAAACAACCAGTGACACACAACTGACAGGCCACGTTGGCATCTAGGAGGAGAAACACGAAATGGAAAGAAAAGAGTTTCCAAAGGCATAGCCCAGACTTTAATAAAGCCTCTCTCCAATTGGCAAGAACCCTCTCCACAATGTTACCACTCCTATCAATAATCAACGCCGCCTGTGATAGATCTCTTAATTTTCAGAAAACTCCTTCATTTTTCCTGGGACTTTGGGGCCAGATTTTGATTATTCTGACATTAACACAGGGATAAAGCTGGAGAGACAATTCCAGAGAATTATTCCAAATTTATTCTCATGGAATCGCATGACCCATACATTAAAAGTATATATAAAACAAAATGAATAGGTAAGAGAATTGTTTTTTAAAGTAAGGTGGACAAATGGGTTGAGAAATATGCACCTGCCTTACTCAGCCCTGTCTGTACATCTGCAAACAAAATTGTAACCTCAAGAGATCAACTTGGATGGTCTGGAGCAGGGATCTCAAACTCAAATCACCAGGAGGGCCACATGAGAACTAGTAAATTTTCCCAAGGGCCGCATCACTGGAATCTTTTCATACAATGATACAAAAGTAGAGTCAAAAATGAAAAAAATGAAGAGTAATATAGTATGATATTAAAAGTCAATGTATTAACTTTTTAAAAACTGTAATGCAAAGAGCGTTTTAATAAAATATAAACACTCAGTAATGTTTTGGAGCTTGGCTGCCAGTGGAGTCGGCGCCTATGGCGGGCCGCAGGAAATAACTCCGCGGGCCAGCCGCGTGTTTCAGACCCCTGGTCTGGAGTGCTCCACTGTTATCATCAAGGTCACCTCACAACCAGAGCAGGTTGGAAAATACCAATTACTTTTTACAGGAAATTACAAAAAACCAAAACTGTTTGTCAAACTTTTCCATGAATGTAGTTTTGTTTCTTTGTCAATGAAAAAAAATGGAAATGTTTTCAAAACTGTTTCTAGTTTTTGTTTTTTGGTAAAATTTGCATTTGTCAAAAATTGCTAAAAAAAATTTCTTTTACTAAAATGTTACTGAAAAAATGGGGTTTTGGTTTAAAACTTGCTTTCAACAAAGCCATTTCTCAGTGAAATTACCTTTTGATGGAAACATTTCAGCCTACTCTAGCCACACAACCCGATCCTGGAAGACGGCACACTCTCCAGGAGTCCATTCTCAGAGTACAAGGGGCAGGAGCAGAAGGCGGTGAAGCAGCTAGTCAAAAAGATCCCTTTTCTGAGACACCCTACTCCTGGACTGAAAAGTCAAGAGCTCACATGGCGGTGGTCCAAGTAGTAAAGCCCTGAATTTGAAAAACCTATCACTATCATCCAGAACAATGAAGTAAGAGAAAGTTGATTGTTTCACCATGACTGAATGTCAGGGAAAGGCCCATCTCCAGCACATAGACAATCCTAGGTTCAAATTGCAATGATGACATTTACATCAAACCACAGCGTGATGTTAACATACTCGGACTCGTTTCAGAGTTTGCTCCGATTCACAGGTATTACTTACGTCATAGAATAATCAGTAGAATGAGGGGCTATGGTTAACATCTGGATCAGGTTTAGGCATGGGTTTATTATGACATAATCCAGTATGGCAGTTTGGTTTGGACTCAGAAGCTACTCTCATAAGATTTATATCCCCAAATAGCTGATCTCATAAAAGTCAGCTGAGAGTGTGATACTTCTTCCATCTTGAATAGTAGAAATTTTTAGAGATCAGCTCTTGTGAGATCCCTGCAACTACCGAAAATCAGTCACCTTCTAGGGAAATTCACACAAGTGACTTGCCCAACATCATTCAGAAAATGAGTATCAGCAACAGGACTAGAACTCAGATCTACTTCTACTGACTCCTATTCTTGGGCTTAAACCAGAAGACGTATTGCTTCTCTGATAAAACTAGCAAGAAGAGCTTACTGAATTATCTGGATATGGAGTATGTGTATTTACTGCATATGTTATACATCGTGTATGCATTACATTACACACATCAGTCTATAAGTGTGTCTAAATTCATGTATTTTGTATGCCTTCAACACTTTGGATTTTATAATTAATCTGATTAATTTAAAATGCATCACATGATAAAAACCCATTGTGCTAGGTTTCCCTTCAAACTGACAGCAGATGGCAATAGTCCATACAGAAGGGGCATAGCCCATGTGGGATGTCCAACCATATCCTCTCACATGTCTTCCTGCACATTCTTCAGAGCAACCACTGCTCCTGCAGGGAGCAATGAGTTTCCCCTAAAATGTATAAGATGGCTTCAAGAAATGTGCTCATTTATCTCCTTTTCCATTTAATATTTATTGCATATTTAACATAATTGAAACAATTCATTTTTTGTGTGTAATCTTTTCATTCATTGTCCCCTTTTGGGTACAACAAACACCAGCCATCTTGGAGTGGCAATATCAGTAGGAAGTGGGCAATATTTTAGTCTCTAAAGCTATTTTTTACCCTTTGGCAACCATTTTGCTGTACTACTAATGATAAATTAGGCCAATCCGAGGGCCAAAATCTGTCCTGAATGTTCACAGGAAGCTTTAGCTAACTTCAGCTGGGAGCACTACATGCGTCTCAGAGATCAGAACTTGGTTTCATCTGTGTGTTTAAATGTAACCTTTGATGCACGCAGAATATAAAATCAAGGGAGACGTCGTAGACTCATTGACTACAATAGAGTCAGGATTTCACATAGAATCTAGAGATGAAAAAGTGAGCTTCTCCATTAGATCTCTTCCTATGCAGAATTGTTGCCTATTTTCTTTAACCGGATAACACATATAGTTATCTATATAAGATTCCAGGATGGTCACTCTGAAGCCTAGAATGTCTGAGTCAGTGAGAAGTAATGGAAACAGCTACAAGCCTGACTGAGAGCTCTTCCTGCTTAGAATATAGACTCATAGACTTTAAGGTCAGAAGGGACCATTATGATCATCTAGTCTGACCTCCTGCACAATGCAGGCCACAGAATCTCACCCACCCACTCCTGGAATAATCCGCTCACCTATGTCTCAGCTATTGAAGTCCTCAAATCATGGTTTAAAGACTTCAAGATGCAGAGCATCCTCCAGTAAGTGACCCGGGCCCCATGCTGCAGAGGAAGGCAAAAAACCTTCAGGGCCTCTGCCAATCTACCCTGGAGGAAAATTCCTTCCCCACCCCAAATATGGTGATCAGCTGAACCCCGAGCATGTGGGCAAGACTCACCAGCCAGACACCCAGGAAAAAGTTCTGTGTAGTAACTTCTAACATCCCATCATTGACCATTGGTCCTATTTACCACTGCTGGCAATTCATTGACCTTTGACTAAGATCATGTTATCCCATCAAACCATCTCTTCCATAAATGTATCTAGCTTAATCTTGAAGCCAGATAGGTCTTTTGCCCCCACTGCTTCCCTTGGAAGACTGTTCCAGAACTTCACTCCTCTGATGGTTAGAAACCTTCATCTAATTTCAAGTCTAAACTTCCTGATGGCCAGTTTATATCCATTTGTTCTTGTGTCCACATTGGTACTGAGCTGAAAGGTTCAGTCATGACTCAGATTCCCAGTCTATTACTGTCCAATTTGTAAGTTCTCAGCCATTTAACTCTATGAATTATACCCATGCAACAGTGAGGCATGTATGTATGTCCCATGCCAAGAGTCGTAGACCATTATGATATCAGAGGTAACTCAACCAATCACTATCCTTACTCTACAGGTAATCAGCATACAATAATTTCATTGGGTGAAATGAGTCAGTGATGTGAGGGAGACAGCATAGATGGTGGAATACTTGGTCCAACTGCCACAGTTCTTCAAACATTGAATTTGCCTCCTGTACAACTCAGCCTGAGTTACACCTGAGTGATCACGATTACTACATTTAGAACTGTACTTCCAGAATCAGCTGTTCAGCTCCCAAGAACTTCAAGAGGAGTAGTTCTCATTCATCTGTTTTATTTAGGTTCGTATACTGTACCCATCATTGGGTATCTGAGAACAAAATGTGAGCCATAGAGTGAGAGCACACACATGTGTGCGTACACGCAACAATATATAGATTCCTCCTGAAACTCATTTCTTCTGTAGGCTAGAAATAAGTGAGTCAATAATATTTCCAACTAAATTTTTAAATACATCACTTTTTATGTATAACAAATCTTTCCTGGACCACAAAGATATGCAGAGTACACATCTGATCATATCACTGTGACCCTCCTTCTTCACCACCTTATCTGCTTCTTAATCACATCTAAAATTAGATGCTTAAGTCTTTGAGGCAGGGATCTTGTCTTTTATTATATCTTCAGCAAAAGAGCTAGCATCGTTAGATAGTATAAGATTTATACACACATGGCCAAGATTTGCAAAAATGACTAATGATTTTGAGTGTGTCTATTTGAAGATGTTCAACTTAAAACACTCTTGAAGGGCCTGATTTTTCAGAAAGTGCTGAGCCCCTGCTTTTTAAAGTGTCTCAGATAGGGGACCCAAAAGTTGAGGCACACAAAATCAGTAGACACTTGAAAATCTTGACTGGGTGGGTGGGTGTGAGTGTGTAGAGGTGTGTGTTTAAAAAAAGGCACACCCAAGAAACCACCCAACCACATGTTCAAGATGATCAAGTGTTTTTGTAAACAGAGAGAAAGAGACAGACAGAATCCATGTACGTTATATGATATGAAGATTTTATATCATGTATTTATCAATTTCTCTGGTATTTATGAACATTCATATATAAAAATTATCTCCCTCTATCTCTCTGTTATTATAGAGCAAGATGCAGAACTTATAGCATAAAAATTGTTGGCCTGTTATTTAAAGGATTGACCTAGAGAGTGATGAGAACTGTGAAAATGATACTTATTTGCTTATTGTAACCCGCCTGTTCCAAAAGAGAGAAAGAAGGGCTGGTGTTATTTTAAACTAGGTTGCATTGCTCTCCACATATATATGGATGTATGTGTATCTATATATTTCCTGAAATGAAGAGCCAAAAAAAAATGCAAATACCAAACTGCCACCCAGTTTAGCGTTTCAAGAAGAAGGAGGGAGGGAAAAAAACTTCAGGAAAAAAAATAAAACATCAGCAGGCAATTAGACTAATCTTCAGCAAGCCAGGCTTGTGGGATCATTGTTTGGTATTTGCTAGGGCCCAAGCTGTGTGCCCTGAAGGCCCGACCTTCTAATCATTATCTGTCTGTTTTATTACCCAGCCAAACTGGGCCCAGTTTTAAATAAAATATGCAAAGGTTTCTTAAATTATCACCTGGGGCAAGGCGGATCGCCTTTCTTGCTGTACATGTTGTTAATCTGTGAAATGCAAATTCCCTTCATCTTATAGTTGGGCTTTATTAACTTTTTTGAATTTAAAATTTCTCGAACAATGAGTTCTGTCAGCTTCTGAAATTATATTTTCTCTTTCTCTCTCTCTCTCTCTTTTTTCCCCTCCCTTTTCCCCCCTCCAACACGGAAGCGAGTTTAAAGCATAAAATCACCAGGGGAAATAAGAAGGGTTTCATCTCGCTTTCAGAATTTAATTGGCTCCTTAGCAATTATTAGTTTTTGCTGTTAAAGTCTTTTTTTATTACTATAAGTATTTTCTTAAAGAAACCGCATTACCTTTCTCGGGTGAGGATCTAAATGTCACAGGGAAAAGATGAAGAGAGGATGGCAAGGAAAAAAAAGGAAAGGAGCAGACTTCAGAAGTGATCCAAGTAACTCAACACTACTGATCTTGCTACAGTTAGAAGTTGGCAGATTTAACCCTTGCTTGCTGCAGTGATCTGCTTTTTGGCTTTCAAATGTATAGACTGGAAGTGAAGCAAAGCAAAAAACCCAAAAAAACAAAAACAAAAGCCGCTCTTATCTCAAGCACAGAACAAACATCTCCAGAAGAAAGTGTGATTGAGTAGATAAGGTATGGGGGCCAGAAGTCAGGAGGTCTGGTTTCTGTTCTTGGTTCTGCCACTGACTTACTGGGTGACCTTGACCAAATCACTTAACCTTGCTCTGCTCTGTTTCCCCTCTCACCCTTTGTTTAAATTGAAAGCTCTTCAGGGCATGGACTGTCTCTTATCATGTATTTGTACAATGCCTTGCACAACAGGCTGCTAGAAGCTACTATCATAATAATCACATTGCATTCCAATATCAACCCATATTCCTGTCCCACTGCCATAAGTTTAATTCAGTGGCTGCTATAATACATACATTCTCTTAGTAATGGTTTCTCAGCAATCTCACTCCACAACAGAAATAATGAACATCCCAGGCTGCAGGTCTCTCCAGCCAGGTCAGGGACAGAGGAGATTTAAAAGGTTCCTCAGTCCCTCTTTACCATTTAGCATGCAAACATATGACAAGATGAGGGGGAAAAAAGTGCTGAGAGATCAAAGAAACCATGCAGGAATTGCAAAACACTTTGCCATTGGTAAAGGGCATGGTTTCTGTAATATAAAGAGTAAATAGGAGCCAAACACTCAGGTGGAAAAAATATTTCTCAGCAATCTAAACTGATGGGTAAATACTAACAATCCTGGCACTTAGTCATTAACCACCTTTATGAATATACTACAACAAAGACCAAAACGCGGCAGTCTGCTGTATTTCAAAACTGTTTTGGAATTGTAGGCTGTCACTTCAGTTTGTAGGGGGTTGCCCAGTCCTGTTTGCAGGCTAGGGAGGCTCTGCAGGAAAGTGTGTAATCAGACTCAGTTTGCAGATAGCCTAGAGGAAGGCGGGGTGTGTTTGCCTCTTTTGTAGGGAGCAGCCTGTTTTCTCTCTCTCTGGTTTTGGGTTTGTATGTGTTTATTTTTCTGAATTGTAAGAGATAAAGAACTGCTACATTGCATCTTTCCAGCAAAAATATTTTATGTTTTTCATCTAACCTTTCTGTGAGTATACTATGCACATTACAGTTAGTAACACTATATTGGTAAATTTGTGGTGGATTCAACCATCCTTATTAGCTCCCACTATGACAGTGTGGCCAAAAGAGCTAATGTGATTCTGAGATGCATAAATAGGGGAATCTTGAGTAGAAGTAGAGGGTTTTATTTTACCATCTGTATTTGGCACTGGTATTACTGCTGCTGGAATACTGTGTCCAATTCTGGTGCCCACAGTTCAAGAAGGATGTTGATAAATTGGAGATGGTTCAGAGAGGAAGCTACAAGAGCAATTAAAGGATTAGAAAACATGCCTTCAAATGACAGACTCAAAGAGCTCAATCTATTTAGCTAAACAAAGAGAAGGTTAAGGGGTGACTTGTTTAGTCTATAAGCTTCTTCATGGTGTAGCCCATAAGGCCAGCTTGCTAGCTTGCTATATTGCACAATGTGTTTTCTTCATTGGTTTGATTGATTATATTATTATTTTCTTGGGTTTTGTTTATGCTGAATTCCAGTATATGTTACTCATAATAGTTGGCTGTGACGCAAGGAACCTACAGGCCTGTATCTTGTATGATTAGCTAGAGCAAGTTAGCATAAGTGTTTGTACCCTTTGGCATAGATAAATGGCCTACTGGTTGCCCCTTTTTACTTTGGGGAACTGAATGGGGAGCTGAACTAAGAACTGAATGTGTTTACCTTAAGTCTGGAACAGACCAGTAACCGCAGGATACACTGCAGAACGTGAAAGTCATGATTTAGGCCAAAGGTAACGGTTTCGGGGATGAGATAATCAATACTAATACGTATGAATACATGTCATAATAGGTTAACCCATAGAGTGAGTGTACCTGAAGGTTTATCTGGGTGAGGAAATAAGATTTGGGCATGGTAGGTTGGGTCCTGATTAAGGCAGTGCCAGGCCCTTATAAGAGGGCAAACAACCATGCAGGAGAGTCGCTCTTTCCTATTTTCTATCAAGCTGTCAGCTCAGTTTTGCAATATAGCTTAGCTCTCAACACTCAAACCTGATCCCTACCAACTTGGGAAGCCTGGACCATCGAATTCATGGGGCATGCCAGAGCTGAGGCTGGTCTCCCACTACCAGGTCTTCAGGGAAGGGTATGAGTATGCTAATTTAAATAGTCTTTTAGAATAGAGATGGTGCCACCAGGGACCATAGAATTGTATTACTTCTTTGTGACTGTGTGTTTTATATATTTTATTATTCTTTCATTCATTTGAATAAAATCTTAACGTTTTGGTATTATCCTCAGTATAAGTGTCCTTGCCACACAAGCCGTGGGTCCACTCACGATGTTGAACTCTCTAAGTTTTCTAACCCTATAGCCTGAATTGGGACAAGAGCCTAAATATCTTCTGATGAGATCATTGACGAGACGTAATAAGCTAGCCCATAAATTCTGGTCAACAATGGGGAAAAATATTTAATGATGGGCTCTTCCATCTAGCAGAGAAAAAAGTATAACATGATCCAATGGTTGGAAATTGAAGCTAGACAAATACAGTGTGGAAATAGGCATACATTCTGTGAGATAAATTAACCATTGAAACAATGTACCAAATGTCATGGTGGATTCTCCATCACTGACAACTTTTAAATCAATATTGAATGTTTTTCTAAAATATATGCTTTAGGAATTATTTTTGGGGAAGCCTGTGTTATATAGGAAGTTAGACTAGATGATCACTATTGTCACTTCTGGCCTTGGAATCTATGAATGTATATCAAAACGGGTATCTATTTGGTTGACTGTTGATAAAATTGTTCCCTCTGAATTGATCTGATCATGTCACACAACAATTGAAAAGACGAGGTCTTAATTTACTTTAGTTATGCTGGTCTAAATCCAGATGAATTCCACTGAAATCAGTGGAAATGATCCTGATTTAATCCACTTGCTGCAAGCAAAAGGTGGCCCCATCTGTTGATATTAAAAGTGAATTTGTGTTTTCTCATTGGTCAAATGATGGCCAGCAGGCCTTAGCAATTTCTCACTGAGCGTGAGATGATCAGTTTAAATCTTCTTGCAAACATTCTAAGCCTAGAATGTTAACTCTTAAACTGGCACTGAGGAGGAGGAAAAGTATAGCAACATTTTGTCAACACTCAGTAACCGAAGTCTAGACACTGAAATGTACAAATACGACTTAGCAAGTCAAATAATGACACCTTGCATGTGGGTTATTGATCACACCTAGAGCTGTCTGAAAATTGCAAAATCAGCTTTCGCTATCATTCATTCAAATTCTGAGCAGCTGTTGAATTCACAAAAGTTCAATGAACATTCTCACGAAGAGAATTTTGTTTGCATGAGTGTTTGGGCCATGGATGGATGTATAACTATTTTCTTACCCAAACAAGCATGTCCGTATGTGAACAAGAATATTCACAACCAGCTGTATCATTACTCATTATTCAACTGTTTAAAAATTTGGCATCCCATCAAGAAGCCAAGCACTGGAAAAAAGAGAAAGGGTTGATTTGATCTTATAGCTCTGGGCTGATATGTTGCAAAGTTGTGTTCAGTTCCTGCCTATACCATGGACTCCTTGTGCAACCTTGGTGAAGTCATTTTGTCTCTCTCTGCCCCAGTTCCCCATCTGTAAAATAAGGGCAATGATACAGTACTTGCTTTCTCCCACCCTTTTATCATATTGGTTTAGATTAGGATCTCCTCCAGGTAGGTGCCATCACGTACTGTGATTATGCAGTGTCTATCAGAATGAAGTCCTGGGCTCAGCTGGGGCATTAGGTGATGCAGCAATGAGAATAACAGTCCCATGTGACTTAGGTGACTGATCATATATTGAATGCTTTTCTAAAATATATGCTCTGGGAATTATTTTGGGGAAATTCTATGGCCTGTGTTCTGCAGGATGTCCAACTATATTATCACAGTCGTGTCATCTGGAATCTATATAACATGAGCAAATGGTCAATGGTCAAATTCAACAGTTTGCAAACACCTCCTAAGGTGACATTTTTGCACATTTGTTTCATAGATTCTCAAAGATTTTAAGGCCAGAAAGGACCACTATGATCATCTAGCCTGACCTCCTATATAATATAGGCCGCAGAACCTCCCCAAAACAATTCCTAGAGCAGATCTCTTAGAAAAACATTCAACCTTGATTTAAAAATGATCAGTAATGGAAAATCCATCATGCCACTTGGTAAATTGCTTCAATAGTTAATTTCTCTGAATTAGAAATTTATACTTTATTTCCAGTCTGAATTTGTCTAGCTTCAACTTTCAAACATTGGATCATGTTGTACTATTGAAGAGCCGGTTATTAAATATTTCTTCCCTTTGTACGTACTTACAGACTGTAATCAAGTCACCCGATAACCTTCTCTTTGTTAAACTAAATGGATCGAGCTCCTTTAGTTTGTCACTATAAGGCATGTTTTCTAATCCTTTAATCATTCTTGTGGCTCTTCTCTGAACCCTCTCCAATTTATCAACATCCTTCTTGAATTGTGGGCACCAGAACTGGACACACTATTCCAGCAGCAGTCACACCAGTTCCAAATATAGATGGTAAAATAAAACTCTCTGATCCTACACAAGATTTCCCTGTTTATGCATCCCAGGACTACATTAGCTGATTATCCCCTGATTATCCATCCCCAATCTTTGAATATTTAGTAAATTTGTAATAATCATTTTTTTGCAAATAATTCATGACTAGGAACAATATAGAAGTTCATTAGATAATTTATATTCAACAACCCAGCCAGTTCTAAATATACGTTGTCATATGGCAAGTACTTAGTTAATGTAGAAATCCATACTATTAACTTTTCCCTTAATAAGGCAAGTAGCGCCACGTGGTTCAAAATATAATAAAAATAGTATAGGACCAAATCCTCAGCAGGTGTAAATAGTCATTGCTCTATTGAAGCCAAAGGTGCTGTGCTGCTTTCCACCTGCAAAGGAACTGGATCACATGGTATAATAATGTTTAACTCTTCCATTCTGGGATTCATGGAAGAAGTCAGGCAGTGCCAAAAAAGATTAACTTCAGTTGGTTGTCTGATCATCCTTGTACCTCAATAATAACTGCAGAGTCAAGCCTAACAATAGGCTCTCTAACTTCTTTATTGGCGTGCAAAGTTTGCACAGTAAATATTCTCTCACATTGCATTTTTTTCCCCCTCTTCCAACAAACTCTCAAAGCAAATGTTCCAAAGTAAACAGAAATTGAATGGACTGTTATTATCCAAACCATATTAATTCCGCTCCCGGCTCACTTTATACGGCACAAAATGTGTGTCTTATGATGCCTGGTGAAATGTGGAAACCCATCACTGAAATGAGTCTGAGCCACGTATTTCAAAGACCAAATTAGTTTGCAAACTGAACTTCCCCACAGCTTAAGGGTGTCCAGATGTGGTACTCCCATTTCATCCCTTATGGCAGCCCCGAGTCTTAAAGCTCATGGGGAAAACTCCCATTGACTTAAGTGGGGCTAGGATTTCACTCCAGATCTAGATCTGATCTCCCCGAAGCTTGGGTGGGGCAGAGGGAGATTTGGATCCAGCGTTCTGGATTTGAGACCATTTGTAATGAAATTAGGAATGTAAATGATGTATAAGAATAGCCACTGAAATGTGGCTGGCACAATCCCAGGCATCAATTTGTGGGCTCAATGGAGAGATTCCAATTGATTTCAAGGGGCTTTGGGTCAGGCTCTGTTCACAAATCCCCTGTCTGCCCAGGTAAATTTGAAACACACACTTATGTTTGTACTCTTTTTTAAAGATTTTCCCCATAACCTAATTTAGGGTGCATTTCTGCAGCTGTTTCTCAGTCGTAGCATTGCCAATTTAGATTATTCCCTAATCACATTGGTGGCTTGTTCCAATCACAGTTAACAGAGAAATGCATTTGCAGAGAAATACAGACATGCCAAATATTTTGGAATCTGTTAATGAATAACACCACAACATTATATGTTTCTCTCTTGAACACAGGCTAGCAAACTCAACTTCAAGATTCTTGAGAGTGTTATGACTTTATTTTCTCCATTAAAAGTGGTATGTGTGTTTTGGTGGGGAAAAGGGTAGTTCTGATTATGGGTGGTATGTTCTTGTTTTGTTTTCCTTACGTTTCCTGAACATCTTGATCTGACAACAATCCGCGGCTATTTGACACACTGCATCAGTGACTATTTCAGGCAGTTGTGAAACAGAGGAGCAAAGTCAAGCAAATTCAAAAAGACATTATTTCTAATTTTTTTATGTCATGTCTTGAAATAGACAGGAGGAGGGAATCAAACAAGCAGAACCAGTATCTTTAGTAAGGAGTTTTCTGTAGAGATGCCTTTATTTATTATTTACTTAGTAATATCTCAGAAGCACCTGATGGACCCCAATCAGGATTGGGGGTCAGTCTTACTAGCTGAATCCAGGTATTTCAGACTACCTAAGTAACCAGACACTCAGGACAATTGAAGCCTCATTAGGCATCCCCATTTTGGGACAATTTGTCAAGGGGCTCAAATTGTCTCATTGTTTCCTTGTGCTCCCCTATCTGTTTGCCTGGATCTGCCTTTCATCTCTTTGTTTTGTACTTATAAGTTCTTTGGGGCAGGGTCTGTCTTTTTGACTGTGTTTGTACAAGGCCTAGCCGAATGGAGTCCTGGTTCCTTACTGGGGCTCCTAGGTGCTACCACAATACAACAGTAATAATAGTCAGGCCACCACACTGTGAGTGGGGGTAAATTAATAATGATTCCTAACATTGATTTCCCCCCCCTCACACACACACACAACACCTTCAATTTGTGAACTATACTGGCAAATTTGTAAATTTTGTCCTGTTTTTATGGTCAGCTCAATTCAGAACATGCCACTGGTGCTGGGGGATGCTCATGGTGGCACAGTGTCCACTAGACCTGGGCAATATTTTGCAGCCAAAACTTTTTAGCCTAAAGTGCAGACTTGGTGACACCAAAATGTTTTGCAAATTCATGTTAGTTTTGCTGAAGTATTTGGGTTGAAATGTTTTGTTTTGACATTTTCTACACAAAATGCTTTGATTTTTCAGTTTGCTTCAGTTTCAAAACTTTTGGTGATTTAAAATAAATGATCAAAAACCATTTTCAAAGAGCCAAAACCAAAATGAAATGTTCTGATTTCATCAAAATGATATATTTGGTTTGACTCAAAATGATTTTCCAACTTTTCTCTTTGCCAAAAATTGCACACAAAAAACTGCTTTTGTTTCAACCCAAATCTCTCTCTCTCCATACACCCCATCTATCTATCTATCTATCTATCTATCTATCTATCGACATTGTCAGTAAACCAACAAATCCATTATTCATACAACTCTTGTGCACACCAACATCATGCCAACCTCTCAGGAGCTAAGAAAACTACTGGCAGTTCTGCGTGAATTTGGGGGTCTCCAAGGACATTTGCTTTTGGCTTCGATTCTCTTGGCTTTATAACCATTGTATTGCACTTTGAGTCACCATCTTGAATAAACCCCCAAACTCTAAGTGAAACTCCATCGAAACCACAGAGTCTTATGAGGTTTCAGGTCAAAATCCTGGGTTTCGATATCATGAATTTAGCACAAGTTTGCTCGAAACTGGGTCCAAGGTAGCTCCAAATAGTCACAAATATTGTGGTGAACCTTGCCTAGATTCCAGCTTTGTCACAGAAACCAAGTTTTATTTTTCACCCGGGGTCAGGTTTCACTAGGAAGGTTTTGCGCCGCTCTACTTGAAAATATATGCAGCTCTAGAAAACAAAGGGGAAACTGGCATATTTGAAGCCAGAAACCATGATGACATTCAAAAACTTGTCACAGGCATTGGAGAGAGAGAGAGGGCGAATTGACCATGAGTAATGCAATGTGGATCGCCTCTCCTGCCCTTCCAGAGGCTGATTACATGATCAGTCTGATGTGCAAAATTCCTTGTCTCTTTCAGCAGCGGGTTAACCTACACCAGGGGCAAAAGACAAACAATTCCATCATTTTGCTTGTTGGATTTATTTCTGTTCAAAAAACTCATTAGAACCAGACCAGGACAGAAGATTTTGGCAGACTGAATCAACCCATTGGTACAATAAGGTCAATATCTTTCCTTTTGCAGCAGCCAACCCTATTCTGAACAAGGAAGCTAGTCATATGCATACTATAAGTAGAAGTAGTATTGAATGTAGACAGTGTGGTTCTGGGGGCTGTAGAGAACACAGAAGAAGATGTTCATGCCACAAGGAATTCAAAAATTAAAAGGTTTGATCCTCTACAGTAGAGGTTTTGCCTGAGTAGACACTTCAGGATGGTTTAAATTCTATTCAGTGGGTCAATTGAGAGGTGTTGTTTAAACTAGTGGAAAATATGCTCCCTTAGACCTACTTTCACCCACCTGGCAAAGAGTGTATGTCTGTTATTACATCCTTCCCACACCAATGTCAGTGCACAGGGCAGAAACTGGTCTCTTCCATTCCTTTCTGTCATTTGCTGCTGCTTTCGTTTGCTCTATAGCGTTGAGATTATCTAAGAACCCTTAGGAGAGAGGACAGAATAAAGTTTCTCTTAGGTGCCACTGTGGCCTCACAGCAGTTGGTTTCCATTTGACTGCTTCATGTGGGTGCCTGTTTTGGCATCTGGAGTACATGCCCCAAATATGTCCCATGCTTCCCTTCTGCTTCTGGTGGAAATGAGCTGCTGGTTGGTGATCTCTCAGATCTCTTTGCTGGTGAGGACGTTTTTCCAACCAATGCCCAGAATCTTTCATTGTAGAAGGCATCCAGTTTTCTCTCTAATGTTTTAGTAGATCTCCATGTTAGCACCAAGATTATATTTGAATTGAAAAGTAGGACAACTTCACACATCTTTTTATATCCTTCTGTTCGTGACTTCGCTTACTGTATTTGGCTCAACTTGACCCAAAACCCACTGACGCTAATGGGAATCTTTGTTTATGTCCCTGGACTGCAGACCAGGACCCCATAGTGAGTTACATCAAAATGGGTGGGTGTTCATCAGTGGGTGAAATTCACAGGTGATGTGAAAGGGTCATGTGAGTTACACAGCAATAAATGGACAAGAGGCTGAGTGATTCTAAGTCTAAGGAGAGCAGAGAGAACGCGAGTGATGTAACATACATTGTGAAGAGCCAACATAAAGTATAATTTACCCTCACCTCTGAATTTGATCCAATGATTCTCAATTGCACTGGTAAAAATCCAGAATAACTCCACTAAAGTCAATGGAATTATTCTGGATTTAACATGGATCTAGTTAAAAGCAGAACAGGCATTTATTATCATTATTATTATTTTATTATAAGCACTGGCAATATAACATTTATAATAAATGCTTGGGATATGACTGAAAGCTCTCCCACACGCACAAAACGTGTTCGAAGAAGGAATTGAAACAAAAGCTAAACTCTGGGCACTAAATCCCTTACATAAAATCCAAGTATAACAATTAAATTGCATATTGAATCAAAAATAATCTTAAATCTACTTTTATATTTATAAATGAGATATAAACATGCACATGCGTACGAATACACATAGAGACATATTTACATACCTGTATATATTTTAATGTATAACTTCAAAAATGGCCCAATCGATTTTATTTTTTTAACGTTAAATAAAAAACCCCAATACAACCCTCACTCACAGCCTCGGTTCCAGCCCGAAGCTCATTTTTACAGCTGAAAATAGTGGCGTATAATGAAAATGCTGACACCACCTTAACTATAGAGGGGCTAGCAGACAGTGCTCTAATAAATAATGTGGGGAATATTTTACACTTCAAGGCAATTACATGTTCAGCCATCTTTAGGATATCTGGGCCATGAAGGGTAGGGATTAGGTGTCCTTGACAAGTGTAACAAACCCATGACTCATGACTGCTAGAAGGCAGGAATGAATTACGAGGGCTGAGTAAAAGTTTCATAATCACCTAGCATAGGTAAAAATATTATGTTTATTTTGGGGCTGGGTAAGGCACAGATGAATAGGGGGCATGGATTTCAGATTGCATTTAGACTGCTCCCCTCATAACTCACCAAATGGTAAAAGGTAGTTAGATACATTGTCCAAAATAAACTGCCATCCGCATGTGCATGGGGGTGAGCATTGATTTTCATTCTCCGCACCAAGTAAACATGGCTTTAGCGGGTGGTGGAAACACAGTTCATGCTCGCAAAAGATAGGCCTGTATTTCCATATGCTCTAATGACGACTAAGGGGCCAATTTTTAGAAGTATTTCAGTGCCTAACTCCCATTGATTTCACTGGGAGTTAGGTGCCTAAATAGCTTTAAACATCTATCCCTAAAGCCCCAATCTTGCAATGATACATCTATTTTACCCACCCACCCTCTTTATCTGTCTTGTCTGTTTAGACTGTAGGGTCTTGAGGGCAAGGACTGTCCCTCACTATGTGTTTGTACCGTGCCTAGCGCAATGGGTTCCTGGTCACGGTTGGGGAAACTGGGTACAATAATAATATAATAACCTTTGCAGAGCCATGAGGCCCACTTGCGTGGATCTCACTTCAGGATCAGGGCCTAACATCAGGAGAATGGCTGAGAAAGAATTTGCATGCTAGACATGCAGGAAGGAGGAAGAGGGACGGGCTTCTTCCAGAGCCCCTTCCTCTGAACTTTGTTTTAAGGGAGAAATTTGCAGAAGAGAGTCCTAATGGACTGGTAGCCTTTCAGTTCTTGGGTATCATGTTGTACCCAGCCCATGGTAACTGGTGTTTTACCATTTATAGGCTCTTTGGTGACATATGGGAAATGAGTTCAAACATCTCAGCCCAATTCCTAGATGAAAGAGGTGCACATCACATAACGATGACCCTCATGTTGTGCTAGTTGGTAACGTTGCAATTGGCAGTGTCTGTAGGGAGGCCAGCAAATGAACAGGTATGGAAACTGACCTAGCATTTCACTCACAGAGGTTACCTCCAGGTCAAGATTGAGGCAGATGGGTGGGGTGAGATGGGGGTAGCTCAGGTTGTCACTTGTTGGGACAGTTCCTATCTAACCTCTCTCTCTCTCAGGTGTTTCCAAAGTGCCTACCACTAGGGTGCCTAAGCCCCGGTTTTGTGCTTAGAAAGATAACTTCATTTTTCATGGCTGTCAATCTGCCACCTTTCCCCAAAAAGAAAGAGTTTGTGTGTATCCCCTACACACCCCACCAACTCCCCCTCCCAAGAACGAAAGCCGAAATAACCCCCATCTCAAACAAAACAGTGTCCTGTCTTGGGTTATTAATAAACCTGTTAAACAACATTTCTGCCCCTTTACCCAAGCATTCCTAGGACTTTGCTTGCCTTCTTCTGGAATGACACTTCTAATATATGAAAATGCTTGTGGTTGGGCAGAATACTAAGCCATAGATATCTATCTAACTTTTTTTTCTCGGTTTCAAATTCCATCATCTTATTTATTATTTACATCAGCCATGGCTACAAGAAATACAATAGATTATGGGAGTGAAAAAACTTCTTTGCTCATAAATTTGCTTGCCATTGTCCCAGAAAATTAGATGTGTGCTTTACAATATATTGTTGGCAAAAATCCTACAATTGACTGGAAATAGACTAGATGATTTAATACAATACAACAGAGGTGAAATTCTGGAACGCTGACGTCAATGGGAGTTTTGCCATTGGCTTCAGTGGGGCCAGGATTTCACCCAAGGAGTTTATCTTTAATTCCTATGATACTATGACAATCCCGTTGCCAGTCAAATTACTCCAGTCCCATTTTTTTCAACTGAATAAAATAAGTGAAAATCTTTCATCCCAATACTTTCGCTGCTAGAATGCCCTATTATGAACATTCAATTAATTTAAAAAGTCTGCATGTCTACATAGCTAGACATACAGCTTTTCAGTTGCAGGTAATGGCATGATTGTTTAAGACACTTAAAATAACGTGACACCAATTTATTACCATTAGAACTAAAGCCTTTGGAAAAGACCCTAAGCATTTTGCTAACATTGATATGTCAATCCTTTATTTGAAGGATGGCATGTCTGAATCCCACCACAGCCTTAATTAACAGAGAATAATTAGCATCATTTTCCCAGCTGTGAATTTGAGATTTTTTTTCTAACAGAATCCATTGATTGATAATTAAGGAGGAGTTAGTTGTAATAAAACTCCCAGTATTGCAATTTCTAATTGGCCTTTAAGGACATTTTACAGTTACAGTTACTTTGTTCCAGGCGTTTTCTGCCTTTTGAACAGCTTTAATAAGGAATTCTTTCTCAATACAGTTAAAGTGATGCAGCTGAGAAGGGAAAGCCATGGTAATGCATCATATATGAATGAACGACAGCATACAATCTAGTACATTTGGTTTGGTTAGGTATTAATTGGTGCTGGGTGAACATAAAAAGTTGTGAGGCTCGCTGTGAATAACCCAAGAATTTGGATGCTTATCCAAGCTCTTGAGTGTGCAGATAAAACCAAGATCCTGTAGAGATTTACATATGTGCTTAACTTAACTCAGTGTTAATAGTCCTGTTGGCTTCACTGGAACAGCTCACAGTGCATATAGTTATGCACATGTCTAAATCTTTGCAGAATGGTCTTCTGGGTTGGAAATCTCATAGGATCTCAAATCTCATGCTCAGCTCAAGGCATGTTGGGTTATTTCATTCTTCCAACCAGGGCATAACTATTGCTAGAACAGTGTCTTCCAAGGCCTTTTGGAACTTGCTTCTCCAATTGAAAAATGGTTGAAAAATGGTATGTTTTGTGACTTATTTTTGAACCCCACATTTAAATATGGTCAGATTTTTTTTTTATTTCTTTCTTCTTCCTTTTTGGAAGACAAAATGAAGAAAGAAAGAAAAAGAAGAAAGGAGAAGAGCGGGAAAGAAAAAACAAAAAAAAACCCAAAAAAACTGAAGACTGAAATTTTTGGGATCCTTCAAAAGGATTTTCATTGAAAAATTGGAACATTGAAAATGTACATTTTAAAAAGAAAGCCATTTTTCATTGAAAAGAGTTGTGATCAAAAAATTTCAACCAAATATACGCATGCATGAACCAAGCAGTTCAGAGGCACAGGCAAATATAACAGTCCTAGCTGAAAAAGATTCAATTCAGGTTTGGTTTAAGTTTAAAAAAATCTTTGTGTGGATCAGTTCTTATTGTATTTTCATTCTTTTTAATTTATTCCTCCCCCCTTCCCTCACACCTTCTTAAAACCTGATCCACAATGCTTAAGCAACTCAGGTAAAATCCTGGTCCCAGTGCAAACAAGTTGGAGTTTTGCCATTGATTTTAAGGGGACCGGGATTTCATCCCGTATATCCAAAAGATAATTTGGCCAAATGATAATTGTGCCTTAACTTACATGCTACTTCATGTTCATATTAATGACATGCTTTTTCTTCCACGGTCCCCTCTCTCTGGCCTTGTTATACCCACTTGTTGCAACTTGTCCCTGATTAGGTGGTAAGCATTTTCAGCAGGGACTGACTTTTATTTAGGGCTATATGGCATTCATCACAATGGCGCTTGATCCTGACTGAGGTTAGATCCTGACTTAGGCTTCTGGGTTATATCAAATACTGAAATACAGTAGCGGCGCCAGGGTTTTTTCCACCCTAGGCGGCAGCGCTCCTCCGCCATAATCGGTGGCACTTTGGCGGCAGCTCCTCTGAAGCTGCGTTCTCGGCGGCCGCTTTTCTTGCCGCTGAATCGCCGCCGGGAAATGAGTCACCACCAGAATGCCACCCCTCAAATCCTGCCGCCCTAGGCGACCGCCTAGGGTCGCCTAGTGGAAGCGCCGGCCCTGCTGAAATATTATTATTAAACAAAGATTTAAGGGGCAACTTCATACCTCCAGCACAACACCCAATTGTGATAAATGCAGTGTGAATGGGGGATCAGCACAGGAAGTAGTTGTGGACAGCATCATAGGCACAATTCAATGTGACTCAGAGCACTGAGCAATGATGTAGCCATTCTAGGCTATAGCAGCCTTGGCCCACTACATTCAGCCATGAGATACTATGGTGATGTGGGTGTAACCCATGTCTGCTGGGTGTGGGACTCAGTCCTCATCTAATGGCACTGAGACCACTTAGAGATTAATGAGTCTACTATAGCCTTAGCTAAAAGCCACATGTGGCTTTTAGCTCATGCAGTAGAGGCTCATGCGCTAAATTTCAGAAATCCCCAATTCAATCCAATTCAATCCAGCCCACCGATAACTGGTGGGGGCTCATCCAGGATATCAACTGGGAAGTCTCTGAAGCTCAGGACACATTTCCTCAGCTAGGGGAAGTATGTAAGCCATGCCTGCTGGGTGTGGTACTCTGTCTCCCTCTAGTGGCACTGAGACCACTGGCTTTTAGCTCAGGCAGTAGAGTCTCATGCACTGAGCTTCAGAGGTCCAAGGTTTGATCTTGCCCACTGACAACTGGGGTCTGTCAGTGTTACATGGGCAGTGCAGGAATAGGACAGAATAGGAGAGTGGCAACCGGTGGACTAGCATATTTCACAGATCTGAAATGTAGATTTTATTCATGCGCTCTATGGGGCATGTTTCATTTCATTGTGTTTCACTTGGTGATTGAAGACTGATTTGCCCCCCAAACTGAAGGCACAGCTCAGGAGATGCCAACCCAGTGCAGACTGAAAGAGATGAAAATGGCTGTACAATGTGGTGATGACCCAGGACCACTGCAATCAGTGGTAGGGACTTCAATGCAAGGAGTATCAGGGCCATAATGAATTTTTCATTTAAGTCTGATATATTTGAAAATGTTATGGGCATAAAAGTCACTCTAATACCGAGCTCTTTCCCCGCTAGCTATTGACATCTACAGGGTCTGTCTTCCTCTTCCTTCTACTGCCCGCATGTAACATGTCTTCTTGCTAGGGTAGTGAAAACCAGAGATGTGTGATCACAATTTCATGTTGATCTTTAAAGATCACATCAGCTCAGTCCCTTCATCTTAGGCATGCTACACAGCTGTAATGCTAGCTCTCCTAAGTGGATGTCAGCTTGCGTATCCTTGACTTTGTTACGTCTTGGCTAGACTAATGCAGCTATCTCTCTTTGGAGGTCTTCCAACACAGCTATACGCTGGTTACAGATTTATTCAAAACGCCTCCACCACATTTTGTTAACACAGGCTGAAATGTCCTCTCTCATTTCAGTCATGCTGAGATCACCAGACTGGCTTTCACTCAAAACAGCAGATAGATTTCAAAAATCTTACTGCTTACATTCAAGACACTTTCTTCATGTTACCCATTCTCCCAACCTAGTCACACATTTCCCATCACATAAGTATGCAGGAACAGAGGAATTGCCCCACTACATCAGAGCAATGGCCCATCTAGTCCAGTATCCTGTCT
This sequence comes from Macrochelys suwanniensis, assembly GCA_033296515.1. Classification (NCBI taxonomy): domain Eukaryota; kingdom Metazoa; phylum Chordata; order Testudines; family Chelydridae; genus Macrochelys; species Macrochelys suwanniensis. The sequence continues at coordinate 12,001,074 of CM065777.1, read as the reverse complement.
CTTACAATGGCTGTTAAAAGATATTTCAAAACAAGATTAAATTTGGGGGAATTTTTGCAGGCAACACTTTTTTTCAGCACGCATCAAAACATTGTGCAAATTTGTGTGAGTTTTGGGGAAAAAAATTGAGCATAAGTATGTTTTACCATACCCTATGTAATTGTAGACACTCCCATTATTCATAGAAATGTCTAATCACCTTGGGTAGCCTGCTAAGCTCTTGGCCTCAATGATATCTGGTGGCAGTAAATTCCACAGGCTAATTATACATTACATAAAAAAAGTATGTTCTTTCATCATTTTAAAATGGGTTGCTTTTCAGCTTCTTTGCATATCACCTTATCCTTGTATTATGCAAGAAAATGGGTGAGCCCAATGACCTTTTTTTCTAAGCTAGTAATAATATATCAGTAGATCTCAAAATGCTTTACAAAGGAGATCAATATTTTCAGCACCGTTTTACAGAACGGGAAACTGACGTACAGCTAGGTGAAGACCTGGTCAAGATTGCCCGGCAGGCTAGCGTCTGAGCCAGGATCAGAATCTAGATCTCCTGAGTCCTAGCCACATGCTCAATCCACTAGGCATACTACTCCTAATAATGTTATGCACTCAGTTGTCCTTGCTCACTATAATTTTATATACTTCTGTCATATCACCTCTTCTCCTCCTCTCTAGTGTCTTTAAGTACAATAAACATTGTACTTAATTATCTCAATTGGTTTAGAAACCGATGAAGTTAAATTCGTGTAACCCCAGTGTGTGGACTTGAGTGAAAGAATTTAATTAAATCTGTTTAGAAGCTGAGGTTGTTAAATCTGAGCAACACTTTTATACATACCTGAATAGCCACAAAGGGATCACATTGGTTTAATGACTTCAGTTTCTAAACCAATAGAGTTAAATCATTGCAACTTTTGTATGTAGAGAAACCCTAAGCTAAACAAGCCAGATCTCTTCAATGTTCTTTCTAGGGAAGTCTTTCCATGCCTCTAACAATGTTCTGAGGCAAAATGGCTTCTGTTCTGCGCATTTTTACCTTCTTTCTAGAGCTGTTGAAATGTTCTTAGTGAAAGGACTGCTAGCTATTCAGTCCCACTTCTGTTTGTCCATCTTGATTTTGATATAGCACCCATTACAGTGGTATCCAAGGTCCCAGGTCATCGGCTGTGTAAATCAGCACAGCTTCATGGAAGTCAATGGTGCTATATTGATATACTGCAGCTACTAACCAGGACCTAATTGTCCACAAAGATATTCTTCTCTCTGACTCTCTCTTCCCTACCTTGACCAGGTACTGGGCCTCATTTGATCTGTGCTGCTACTGTGGGAGTCTAGGTCAAAGAAATGGGTTATGCAATCTGCTCACAGTTTTCAAATGCAGATAATTCCTAGACTCGTGGACTTTAAGGCCAAAAGGAACCATCATGATCATCTAGTCTGACCTCCTGCACATTGCAGGCCACAGAACCTCACCCAGTCACTGACGTAATAGACCCCTAACCTCTGGCTGAGTTACTGAAGTCCTCAAATCATGGTTTAAAGATATCAAGTTACAGAGAATTCACCATTTACTCTAGTTTAAACCCGCAACTGACCATGCCCCAGGCTGCAGAGGAAGGCAAGCCCTCCTCCCCGTCCCCTCCAGGTCTCTACAAATGATTGTGAGCTACAGTTAAAAGCTGTTGGATGTTGAGATACCTGATCTGAGTAAAGATGCCGAGTTTCATGGTTATCCTGATTTGGTTGGTTTGGGAGGAGGAGTCAGGGGAGGGTTGGAAGGAGGCAATTTCAGTAGGTTTGACTAGGCCTCTGAACACCTGAAGGCTTACCTGAACTTACCCTCAAAATCCTTTGATGTTGGCTTTTCACCCATGTTTATTCTAATCATTGATTAGCACAGCTGTTACTTACTGTTTACGCAGTGTTTTGCCTGAAACCCACCAAGATTTTAGTGAGTAATCTCACTTAACGTCTACACCATAATTCCAGTGTTGCATAAAAGGACATTTCTTCAACTGGTGTAAACCAGCACAGCTACATTGGCTTAAATGGAGAAACACTGATTTATAGCAGCTGAGGGCACAACCCCCATATACATGCACAGACACACACAGCTGAGTTTGTTGTAGTAAAACCTGGCCCAGAGTGTAGTTGTTCTGTGAACAGAAGTCTATTTTGTGTTCTCAAGAGAGTAGTGAATACTTAAAAAGGTTAAATAATAAAATCTAGATTATGAAGCAACATTGCCCCTCTCAAGTGGCACAAAGGGGTCATGCAGTGACATATGCCCAGCCGGGAATCCTTCATTAATGCACAGCTCTTTCAGGACCCTGTGTTGCTGGTGGAACTTGGAGCTGCTGAGGACCAGCATTGTTGGGGCCAATCCAACTCTTTGGGCAAGTCTACATGGCAAAATTAGGTTGACCTAAGTTACATTGATGTACAGCCACAGCAGTAATTAAATCGCTTTTGCATGTCCACACTATGCTTCTTGTGTCAGCGGCGCGTATCCTCACCAAGACCACTTAAACCAATTAAACTGTCAGTGTGGGGCATTGTGGGACCTGCTTCTGAAAGGCAGCAACAGTCGATGCAAGCAATGCAGTGTCTACACTGATAACACTTGTCTACAATTTTTGAGAAGTCGTCTGCTTCAGAGATAAAATGTGCTATTTAGTATGTATTTTGACGTGCTGAATTCAAATATGACAATTAAAACAACTGATTGGCTACTGTTTCTAAGATATTTAAGTTTTTACATTTTAGGTCTATGTATATTGTGTAGATAGTAGAGTTTTAATCATAAATTGTAAACCTAGGTCTTTTCATGTGTTTATGGTTGCTTTACATGATACTATTTCACCTGTCCTGTTTATGTAACACTTTAAAAATCAGCAAAGCGGTTATATAAATAAAATTTATTATGAAACAAAAGGCAAAAACTATTATGTACATAGTTTAGTCCTATTCAGTGTCTACTCGGCGCTTCTTGGCTTGTCTCTTGTATTCATTAAATGGAGCATCTCTTGTCACTGTCCAGCAATAGTCTGCAAGCATTGATGGGCTCCATTTGCCCTGATAGTGTTTCTCCATTGTTGCAATGTCCTGGTGAAATCGCTTGCCGTGCTCATCGCTCACTGGTCCACAGTTAGGTGGAAAAAAATCTAGATGAGAGTGCAAAAAATGTATCTTTAGTGACATGTTGCAACCAAGGCTTTTGTATGCCTTGAGGAGGTTTTCCACCAACATCCTGTAGTTGTCTGCCTTGTTGTTTCTGAGAAAATTGATTGCCACTAACTGGAAGGCTTTCCATGCCTTTTTTTCCTTGCCACGCAGTGCATGGTCAAATGCATCATCTTGAAGAAGTTCACGAATCTCAGGACCAACAAAGACACCTTCCTTTATCTTAGCTTCACTTAACCTTGGAAATTTTCCATGGAGGTACTTGAAAGCTGCTTGTGTTTTGTCAATGGCCTTGACAAAGTTCTTCATCAGACCCAGCTTGATGTGTAAGGGTGGTAACAAAATCTTCCTTGATTCAACAAGTGGTGGATGCTGAACACTTTTCCTCCCAGGCTCCAATGACTGTCGGAGTGGCCAATCTTTCTTGATGTAGTGGGAATCTCTTGCACGACTATCCCATTCGCAGAGAAAACAGCAGTACTTTGTGTATCCAGTCTGCAGACCAAGCAAGAGAGCAACAACCTTTAAATCACCACAAAGCTTCCACTGATGTTGGTCATAGTTTATGCACCTCAAAAGTTGTTTCATGTTGTTATAGGTTTCCTTCATATGGACTGCATGACCAACTGGAATTGATGGCAAAACATTGCCATTATGCAGTAAAACAGTTTTAAGACTCGTCTTTGATGAATCAATGAACAGTCTCCACTCATCTGGCTCGTGAACGATGTTGAGGGCTGCCATCACACCATCGATGTTGTTGCAGGCTACAAGATCACCTTCCATGAAGAAGAATGGGACAAGATCCTTTTGACGGTCACGGAACATGGAAACCCTAACATCACCTGCCAGGAGATTCCACTGCTGTAGTCTGGAGCCCAAAAGCTCTGCCTTACTCTTGGGTAGTTCCAAATCCCTGACAAGGTCATTCAGTTCACCTTGTGTTATGAGGTGTGGTTCAGAGGAGGAGGATGGGAGAAAATGTGGGTTCTGTGACATTGATGGTTCAGGACCAGAAGTTTCATCCTCTTCTTCTTCCTCGTCTGACTCAAGTGAGAATGATTCTGGTGCATCAGGAACCGGCAGTCCTTCTCCGTGGGGTACTGGGTGTATAGCTGATGGAATGTTTGGATAATGCACAGTCCACTTTTTCTTCTTTGACACACCTTTCCCAACTGGAGGCACCATGCAGAAGTAACAATTGCTGGTATGATCTGTTGGCTCTCTCCAAATCATTGGCACTGCAAAAGGCATAGATTTCCTTTTCCTGTTCAACCACTGGCGAAGATTTGTTGCACAAGTGTTGCAGCATATGTGTGGGGCCAACCTCTTGTCCTGATCTCCAATTTTGCAGCCAAAAGAAAGGTGATAGGCTTTCTTAACCATAGTGGTTATACTGCGCTTTTGTGATGCAAAAGTCACTTCACCACAAACATAGCAGAAGTTATCTGCACTGTTCACACAAGTACGAGGCATCTCTGCTCACTTTGGGTAAACAGAAATATGTCCCTTTGCAAAATCAAACACTGACAAATAAGAGCACTACACTGTATGATTTCTAGAGCTGATATAGTGCAATTTGTGCAGCAGAGTGATGTAAGCTTCGTTATGATTGCATCATCCATGACTTCTAGGAATAACATGATGCAATTCATATCATGTATGACACAATACCTGCTTCAGATTGAATCATTCATTGTTTTGCCTAAAAAGCAAGTACTGTCCAAACCCAGTCATAGATTTATTCATAGATCCAGTCAAAGATGTATTTTAGTCATTTCTGGTTTAAATTGAGATCCCTTCCCTTTATAACTCACTTATCCTCCGCCATTCCCAAGTCAAGGGTCGTATATATGACCCAATAGCATGTCTTGAAAACTAGAGCCAATCAACAATTTTAAGCATCATTTTCATTCTCAGTGACCCAGAATTAGTAAAGTTTGACTACATTTATTTCAGAAGCATTTTGGCTGTAGAGCAGTGTAATGCATCAACCTAACAACATCAACCTAAACGCAACGCCTCTCAGGAGATGGAGTTATTATTGCGGCATAGTGGGCGACTTACATTGGTGGCAGCAACATTTTAGTGGAGACGCTTACAGAGTTAGGTCAACATAAGCTGCCTCAAATAAACCTATCTCTGTAGTGCAGATGAGGCCTGAGAATCAATGAGTTATATCTGGGATCCTGGGGCCTGTCTTTTATCCTGCTCTGATCTCTAGTCAACATACGACAGAATCTGAACCTGAAAGAGTATAGAATAGACCAAATTAGAAAGAGTGTCACCATTTACACTTGAGCTAGCTGAAGTTTTTTGGCCAAAACTTTTTTCTCCGTAAAAAAAGGGTGGGGCCAAATATGGGTCAACCAAAACATTTCACAAATTTGTGTCACTGGAGGGTGTGTGTGTGTGTGTGTGTGTGTGTGTGTGGCAAAATATGAAAAATTGAAATGTTTCATTTCAACATACTTCAAAGTGAAAAGTTTTCATTTTTCATTTCAAAACAGCTCTTCATTTTGAAATATAGTTCAATTTGAACTTTTAATTTTGTAAAATCTTTTTAAAAGCTTGAAAATTAAGCAAAAATTGTGTTTTGGATTCAATGTAACATTTTGTTCAACCTCAAATGAATTTATCTTTTGGGGTTTTTTTTCTTTTACTTTTCAGTTCACCAAAAAACTGGTTGACCTGAAACATTTTTTTAAAAATTTCGGAAATGCAAGCAGACCAAAAAATCAGGTATTTGTTCAGGCTGTAATCTACAACAGAGAGGTTAGTAAAGAATGAACAAACAGGCATGTACGGGGTGCTGCATACCAAAAGAAAAAATCATTTGCAATATGAAACAGATGTGGGTTTCCTTATTGATTTTGAAAACACAGCAATATCTACTACAGGCAGATGCTCACAAGGACGAATAAGATTGTGGGGCCTTTTGATACCATGTTTGAAAATTTACCTCATCAATAAAACACATTGTACATTCCCAGCAGATGGACAGTTTCATATCGGGGCAAAAATACAGGCTAAAAAAACAACTAGAGAAAAACTTGTATTAAGAATAAAACAAACCCCAAACTACTTTTATTCCTGTAACTCAGCGCTAAGTTTCGGGACCATCTCCTGAAGACTTAAGCCAACGCTATTAATTATAGTGCCTAAAATTAGGCTCCTGAGTCTATATTTAGGCACCTGATGAGTGGTCTGATTTTCAAAAGTCCTGAGCCAGAGCTCATTAGGAGTTGGGGGGGGGGGGGTGCACAGCATTTTTGAAAATCAGGTGCCCATAGGTGGATTTAAGAGTCCTATTTTTGAGGATAGGTTTCAGAGTGGTAGCCGTGTTAGTCTGTATCAGCAAAAAGAATTAGGAGTACTTGTGCACCTTAGAGACTAAGAAATTTATTTGTGCATAAGCTTTAATAAATTTGTTAGTCTCTACGGTACCACAAGTACTCCTGGTTATTTTTGAGAATATTGATCTTAGAACATTGATGTTGATGTTGATCTTAGAACACTGCATAAAAATGGCAAAAATTGCATAAAAACGTTGCATAAAAATTGAACATGTCCTATTCAAACAGACCTCAAGTGATTTTGGGCCCAAATTCAGCTTTTTTAATGGTTCATAATACCTGTTTTTATTATTTCAAGGTCATTGGAAAATGTAAGATAAACATTTTATCTGCCGCTATTAATTATTATTTATATGATTCCTTAACTTAGCATAGTTGAAAGATCTGGGAAGAAACCAGCTGTTTTGGACTGTGTTTCACCTTACCATGGTTGTACAATTTTTATGCCCATGAAACTCTCCTGAATCTTTGTGTGAGCGTGTGAGCATGCACATATATTGATTCACATAAGTATGTATGCTTATTTAACCCTGGGTTTGCAACACTGGGTGAAATCTTGGGCCCCACTGAACTCAAAGGGTGTTTTACCAGTGACTTCAATGGCACCAGGATTTTACCTCGAGATTTTAAATAGTGCCACTCAGCAAAATATCAAAGCGTTTCAGGCCAAAGTACCATGAACAATAAGTGTCAGCTGCGCTATTCATGCCCTGAGTTAGTTGGTCCATTTGAATGCAGAATTCAACATAAAATTCAGGGGCATGAACCCAGACTAGTCACAAAGAAAGGGTAGCTTTGCATGAGCCATTGGGAATGGGGAGTGATACATTTGTCACAGCTCTAGCTGGAAACACAAAACCTGAAGACAGAAACCTGATAAAAGTTCAGGTTTTTTCCATTAAAATATAGACATTCAGTCATGGGCTGGAGCCCAGGCTCTGGGACCTTCCTCCCTTGTGGCTGCACAGTTTGAACCCCGGGAGCCTGAGTCAGTGGACACAGATTAACGATGGCTGTTTACCTGGAGTTTCCACATACCCTTAATGACTCACCAGATCGCATAAGTATACGAGTAACACAGGTAAGGAATTATGGGCCAGATCCTCAGCTGGAGCAAATCACCACAGAGTTCCTCAGATTTAAATGGAGATACTCTGATTTACACCAGATGGGGATTAGGCCCTATTCATTTAATTATACTATTTTTATTCAGAAAGGGAGAGTAATTGACATACACAAATACCATCTTATGAGAATGAATAATAGGGCTTGTCTTCACTACGGGGGTAAATCGACCTAAATTATGCTACTCCAGCTACTTGAATAATGTAGCTTGAGTCAATGTATCTTAGGTTGACTTAATCCGGTGTTTTCACTGCACTGCGTCAATGGGAGACACTCTCTGGTCAACTTCCCTTAGGCCTGGTCTACACTTGTGGGGGGCGGGGAATTGATCTAATATACGCAACTTCAGCTATGAAAATAACATAGCTGAAATCGACGTATTTAGATCTACTCACCGCTGCATCTTCACTGAGTCGACCGCTGCCGCTTCCCCATCGACTCCTCCTGTGCCTCTGGCGGTGGAGTACAGAAGTCAACGGGAGAGCAAGGGGGTCAATTTACCGCGTCTAGACTAGATGCGATAAATCGACTCCTGCTGGATCGATTGCTACCCGCCAATCTGGCGGGTAGTGTAGACATACCCCTACTCTTCTTGGGGAACTTGAGTATTGGGGTCGACTGGAGAAGAGCGCTCTGCTGTTGATTTAGTGAGTCTTCATTAGACCTGCTAAATCGACACCCGCTGTGTCAATTGCAGCAGCGTTGATCTCCCCGGTAGCGAAAACAAGCCCCTGGTCAATACAAATATTAAGCTGCAGTCCATTGCCAATATAAAATAGCTGTTCTTGTGCAGCTGTGATGTAGAAGAAAAGGAACTGGTTTTAGCAACAGTCCAGTCACTGTTTACCCTTTTCGTTTTCATTTTTTTTCTTTTAATCACAGAACTTAATATACTCCTAGCTGCTGACTTGCATGGAAGCAGTGAGCATGCGGAGATGCATTTGTATGTAAGCTTCCTTTATCACCTCACATACATATCAAGGAGTGAACAATGAGCAACATTGTGGCACAAGCTCCAATAGCGCTGCTGGCAAGAAGATTCTCAAATAACCACGGACCCCCTGGGAACAGGAATATCCTATGGTATAGAGAGCATTAGCTGTAGCGTTAGAAGGCTCATAGGATTTTTTCCTCTTCTTTTATTCTGTTTATTTGTTTGCACTGTTGCTGTTGTCATCTGAAACCCAGAAATACAATAAGGTTAAATCTATTACAGGGAATTATGTTGATCCTCCAATTAAATGAACAAGTTCACCTTGCCCAGGATGCCATCAAACATCAGTAGGCGCATTTGGTGCAATCAATCTATTCCACATCAATTTTATAGCTATATAATGAGGTTTAATTGCTGTTTTATTAGTCTGGCTAATATTAAGTGTCAGTAATTGCTTTGCATTCAACTCAGTTTTCTCATTTAAATTACAGTTCCAATATTTAACCATAAACTTATTTCTTTATTTCTTTCTTTATTTTATTTAATGAATTTTTACTTTTATGCTCGTGGCACATGGAAAAGTCTGTGTTTATGGGATTTCCCTCCCATACTATAAATTAGTAATCTAAGTAGTGCACTGGCTATAATACACAGGCCTTTGGTATTAGGAAACATTAAATCCTCATCGGATACGAATGCAAAACGGGCTTGATGGTCTAATTAGCAATTCAGCAAGGTACTTAACCATGTGACTAGTCCTATTGAAGTCAATGGGCCCTAATGCTGATCTCACCTCAAAGCACATTGCAAAAGTAGCGTGGCACAATTTAGCATGACTGGCAAGCCAGATTGTTTCACGTCAGAGTTTTGGCACATTGCCAAAGCTGGGGGATATGAGACATGTCAGGACTAGAGTAGGAGTGGGGATTGCGTATAAGAGTTGATGTACATTAGATTCATTGTAGTCGGGAGGAAGTTGTGGCTGACTCAAGCTAGAGCTTTGACTTGTATTCACAAACGTAACAGTCTTTGGGTGAAATTCTGGCCTTATTGAAGTCAATGGGAGTTTTGCCATTTACATACAGGCGACCAGGAGCAAGATTTCATCCTATATTTTATAAATACAGCTGTTTATACAATGATTAAATACATTTATTGACACTGGCTCCGACACATAGTGGCCTCCATTACAAGTCACCATTTACCAAAAGATATCACAGCTGTAGACTATGACTTTCAACAAATATTTCCTGTTCTTAGTAAATCAGATTCAATGGCAGGGTTGGGCAAATATTGACTTTTCAATGGTAACCACTATACAAAAACTGATAGGTGCAATAAATGGCAATATTACTTTAGGTTTTCCTCCAGTGAAGGCAGCAGCACTCATGCATTCTATACTGGTTCCAGGAACCAAGAATCATGTTTTCTATCTCTCTCTTTCCTAAACGATCTATTGAAGAAACACTCACATTGGTTTCCTCAGAATTAGATGCCAGTTCATTTCCATTTCTTTCTACAAATGGCTTCACTTTATTGCTTCTGATTTTTTTCTTTTTAAATAAAGTGTCTCTGATTTTGCACAGATGACTATGTGAGCTCAGCTTGCTGAAGAGCTGTGCCAGTTGTTATTAATATCAACTAATCCTTCAGTGACAGCTGGCTAACATCACCCTTCAAGCACCTCCTGAAATAAAATCCAGCTTTGCACTGGGAAAAAAATGGTCTGGAAAGGGGGTTTCTCATCTGCCTAGATAGTACAATGATAGGAATATTAGAATGTGATAGATTAGACAGATGAGAATATTGCACTGCCATTCTATTTCTATTCTAGTTGATTTACCAATGAAACTTTGAGACTTGACTGCCCATCATTTGGAATCCACTGGATTGGAGAGAGATTCATGAATAAAGAGAATCTCCTTGGCATTCAGTCTTTTTTAAAGGACAGACCATCCGTGGGCAACAAGATCCTCTCCATTACACAGTACTGGTTTTAAAGGGAGGTTCTTTTCTGAAACGGGCTCCATATTTATTGTGTCTCAATTACCGCCACTGCCAATTTGCAAGTAAAAAAATTGCCCCCTCTCCACTCCAGGAGTGCCAACTGCCAAGTCTGTCAGTTGAGCCTGGGATCTGAAAGCCAAGCTGGGTTCCTTCTGTCCTCCTCCTCATCCCCACCAATATTATGTAAGTTATCTCAAATTATCCCTCAAAGTACACCTGTTCACCCTATTGCCTTCCTTGGAGTTACCCAGCAGTAACTGAAGGCATAATATGAAGACAATGTGGTTGCAGAAAGGTCCAGAAATTGGGAGTTTAGTTAACAATTCCATTGATGTGAAAATGAGAAAAGAATGTTGGGGTGACAGGGTTGACAGGAATAAAATCCTCCTATTATTTTTTACTCTAAATCAGCAGAGCTGACTAAACACAGGATGCTGATCGACTGAACAAGAATGCCAATTTTACATAGTCACTCTCCAGACAAGAACTGCATTTTAAATGTATCCGTCAGTCTTGTCACTGTCAGGGTAAATCCTTAACCAGGGAGATTTTTGTTTCTGTGCACTGACTGTCAAAGCTTGAGGTCAGGAATGTTTTTTTTCCCCCTCTGGCATATTGGCAGGGTGTGTATGTGCAAGGGAATAATCCACCTTCCTTGGAAGCAGTGAGCTGAGATTCTCTATGAGGATCAAATGGGTATATTGCAATCAGGCAAAGTCCTGGGATTGCAAATGGGCAAGCACATTTGTGGATCTCAGTTTTTCACTTTCCTTCTACCGGAACACAGGCACAGCCAGACTAGATCATCTGACCCAAAGTCATTCTAGTCCAGTAACCTGTTTCTGACAGTGGTCAGCACCAGTGCTTGAGAGGAAGTTGTAATAACCCCACAACAGGCGTATGTGGGCTAATCTGCCATCCTCCCTATGTTACTATAATACAAAACTGAATTAGACTTCTAAGGGAGGCTGTGGATTCCCTGTCATTGGAAGTTTTTTAAGAACAGGTTGGACAAACACCTGTCAGGGATGGTCTAGGTTCACTTGGTCCTGCCTCACTGCAGAGGGATGGACTAACATGACCCCTTGTGGTCCCTTCCAGCCCTGCATTTCTATGAAAACACCAGTCATAAACCCCACACAGATCAAACCGAGACACTCTCTTCTCCTGATCTCACTACTAGGGTGAGATTCTCACCCCTGCTCTGGCCCTGGATGGCAGCTGAAGCCTTAGCATTGTCTGGAAGACAATTTACCCAGTGTAGGATGTGGGGAGGACAGCCCCTGCTGTTTTTCAAGGACACCCCTTGCAAGCCCTTGTGTAGGGGGCATCCTTGGGGTGGGGCCATTCTAGTCTCTGGAGCAGCCCAGAATCAGGAAGGCATGAAGGTGTCTTAAAACCACTGTAGTCCCTGCCTATCCCTGGGATGTGAGTTCTGTGCTGTGCTTCTGCTGTGTAAACCTAGCCAGGGAACAGTTCCCCCTTCTTATGTTGTAGCTCCAGTTCTGTTCAACAAGACTATTGATCTCCTCTGAGCTATGTTCCTCCTGGCTGGGGTTCCTTAGCAGCATCTCTCCTCTTGAAGGATGGAGAGTTAATCCCATTTTAAATTGTGAACTCTTTGAGTCAGGAACCATCTTTTCACTGTGTATGTGTAGCCCCAAACACAATGGTGTCCTGTAACATTACCCAACGTACAATCTGGACCAATGAACAGCTGTGTCCCCTCAGTTCTCCAACCTGCTTTGCGGTGAGAGCAAGCACTCCTGGTCTGCTCACAGACAGCCTCCAGCATGTAAATTACTTCCAGTCATATGGCAAGAGTGCTCCAGCCAGCCACCCTTGAATTGCATGTAGAGCAACACCAATACATTCCCACTCCCAGACTTTCCCCCAAATATGTGTGTCTTGTACTGTCCAGCCCTCTCCTGGACAATACAAGCTCATATAAAGTCCGCCATTTTAATAACAGAAAATGATATGCACAAATCCTTCTATCCCAAATGGAATTTCCCAAACACTTCAATCCAAACACAATGGCTTAGATACAATCAAAAAACCCTCCCCAACGTTATTAACTAAAAAAGGTAAGATTTGACGTGTACTCATACAATTAATGAAACATAACAATCAGAACTCGTTACAAGAAAATAAAAGTAAATTGCAATTAACTACTAATTTAACAAGCTAGAGTGAATTCAAAGCAAAGGCCTCTCTCACCAAGTTGCAGCACTCTCAGTGGCTGAATCGTTCAATCAGGATCCCTGTTCCACTCCAAAGCTGTTTCCTTTGTTCTTCAGGTGTTGTGGATGCCATGGGTAGAGCGGAAAAGAGGAAGAGATAATCTGGGGGTGTCTGCTCCCCCTTCTTATAGCTCTTTTACTTCTTTGAGAATCATCTCCCACTGAGGTTCAGGAGACAGAAAATCTGTGTGGACAGGAACCCGCCACTGTCTCTTTGTCACAATGTAGATTTTTACCCACATCCTCTACCCTGTCAAAGAATGGCTACTTAACCAGATGATAGTCCATTTGATTGTGTTGACACCTGGTTGAGGCATCAGCTAACCTTTTCTCTCTGTTGAACTGGCTTGTGACTCTTCCCCAGACTCAGAACATGTCTTTAGCAATATCATCCAGTAGAATCCTATAACTTCACATACAGTGTTGCCACACCTATTTTATCAGGACAATCATGATCAGTAAATTATGAGTTTTCAGATGGTACCTTACAAGGCATACTTTACGCAAAATTTATTATAGTCTTATAGAAGGGGTAAATACAGGGGTATGGGCTGTCGCAGTTCCCCAATCTCTGATTAGTCCCTCTAGATGATACTCAAGTGCCAATAAATAATAATCTCTCCCAAGAACAGTTAAGGGTCTGTGTAAATCCCTTTAACTCAGATTGAAAGATCAATATTGCCTATATATCACCTAATTCTAGCCACTTTCATTTAGTGAAAGGAGGTCTTTAGCTAACTTCAAAACAAACAAATAAAAAAAGAACCCACACGGCCAGATCCTCAGCCTTCATTGGGGCAGTGCTGATTTACACTGAGGATTTATCCCACAGTGTCAACCCAACCACATCCTAACATACAAACAAAGGGCCAGATAAGGAGCTGCTTAATATTTTCATCAAACGCTGCTCTCTCCCCGCCATGTGCGCACCCCTTCTAAAAATATTTACCACTGCACAGTGCATGGAAATAAACAGGGAAGGGTAAAATATAGAACCATTAATCCAAGATAAGATCAGCCAGCCTCAACTACATCATCTCATAAAACTTGGAGTGTCACGTTTCTCTTTATGTAATCAGGGAGAATCCCCAGAAAGTGAAGCTAGTTTTAAAAGAGCTATTTCACTGCTTGGACGTTTGGTGTGTTGTTTTTTAAAAAGCCACTTTTATATTTCACCCTAACTCTCTTAGAATTCCTAACTGCTCTTACACATTTGCCTTCTTTTATTTATATGCCCAATTCCCAGTGTACGTCATTGCTTCTCTGTTGGTACAATGCAGACACTATAGTGAGAGTGAGGTTTTATGTCCCACACATGGTGTGTAATAAATGTGGCATTTTTACTTTCCATTCGGAAATATCTCCGGAAGGGGATCAGGTTCATTACTTTCATAAACCAAAGAAGGAACCCCAGACAATCTTGATGACTTGTTAAGTAGTCTTTCAAATACGTCTTTAAATCAGGATTGGATGTCTTTCTAAAAGAGATGCTCTTGCTCGACCCGACGTTATAGGATTGATGGAGGAGTCATTGGGTGAAATCCTATAGCCTGTGTCATGCAGGAAGTCAGACCACATTATCACAATGGTCCCTTGTGGCCTTCAAATTTATGAATCTATAAATGGAAGACAGTGACCTCAGCTGGCCGAGGTACCATACAAAGATAGAGCCAGATCTTAAACACCTCTCTGAACAAAAGCCAGCAGATTTACAGAGCAGATATGGCTAGGATATAATAGATACTGGCCATGAGTAGGAGATGAGTCGCTCTTATTGAAAATTCACCTTTTCCCCTAAGGTACTTCTATGGCCTCCACCATTACAGTATCCAAGTGCCTCATAATTTTTAATGTATTTATCCCAAAAATCCTCCGCAAGAAAGGGAAATATTATGACCCCCATTTTACAGATGGGGAACTGAGGCACAAAGAGACCAAGTGACTTGCCCAAAGTCACAGACAACATCTATAGCAAAGCAGGAACGGAACCTGAGAGTTCCGGGGCACAACCTAGTGCTTTAACCACTGGGTCATCACTCCTCAGAATGATGGTGTTGTGCTGTCATTCTCAATAGTCAGTCAGCAGCAGCATTAACACAATGCTAAGAAGAATGTGTACTCCTATGCCTGCTACCTGCTTTTGTGACTTGCTTTCTAAGGGCTAGATCCTCAACTGGAGTGAATTTACCCAGCTTCAGTGGCTCCATGAGCAACCCTGATTTATATTTATTTTTAAAGATGTACATTTTCCAAGTGGACTGACTTTGTATCCTTAACTTCATGGCTGGAAAGATCTGACTTGCTCCTCTAGATTTCTACAGGAGGAAAGATTTTCCTTGGATTGGTTTATGGCTATGCCCACTTCCCGCTTCCAATGCCCCTTTAAAAAATATTCCGTGACATTGTTGTAATGGCAATTTCAAGACAGAGCTGAAAATGTGTAATAAACTTAGATGGGCCCTAACCAAAACCCTGGATTCAGATTCTGAGTTTGAACTCTGGATCTGATTCCTAGCTTTATGTGCCTGATTCTGATCTCATTTATACCAGATTTAGACCTGTGGAACTCTATGGCCTCACTTAAGTTACTAGTGAGTTGCACCAATGTTACTGCTAGGAGAATATCTCTCTCTCTCTCTCTCTCTCTCTCTCTTCAATGGGATTTGTGGTCCTAAAGCCTTTAGGCACTTTTGGTAATCTCTTCCCAAACCTCAGATGTAATCATCACCATCAGGTGTCATCACAAAGGATTGAATCTGGGACCTCTCCAATAAAAAGCACTAGCCTTTATAACTTAAGGCTCAGCTAAAGAAGTCACTCTTCAAGATGGCAAGAGTAAAATAATCATTTTCTCTTGTAACCTGCTGTTCAGTGTATATTATGTGTCCCTCTCAAGTGACTGGTCCAAAATGCAAACCTACTACAGTGGTTAGTTAGAGAAGTTACTTTGCTCATGCTTTTAACATTGGAGATTCCACGTTCAATGCATTCCCAAACTTGTGGATTTGAAAACTGCACCTGTCTTTTGTTAAAGCTTGGGGTGCTCGGATTTGGCTCATTAGAGGGACAGTCACCAGCTGAAGTTTTGAATCCAGATCTGGGGCTATGGTTGTAGTTTGGGCCTATCTCTAGCCTGGAACCAAAAATGAGAAGGAATGTCAGTCTTCACCACCTGCTGAACTGGAATATAATAATTCAGACCCTGGTCATGTCCCCAGGATAGTCGGAGGAGGTGTACATTTTTGCTGATGATGTCGGTCCTTTTGCCAGTTAGCAGCAGCAGAACTGCAGTTATCTGCTGAATAGCACATTTGTTTATAAAATAGTAGATTAAGAATATTTGTGTGCATGACAAACTCCTTGGGGGTATGGACGATGCGCTTCTGAAGACTGGGAGGCCCTGTGCCATTAGACTAATCAAGCGTTGTAGATCAATAAACAAGAGTTACAAATGAGAGCGCTAAATAGGTTCTCTATTGCAATAGTGTACTCGGTATCAAGTCCTGAGGACAATCTGTTCAAAGAGCTTTTCGTGTGCCATGCACTCAGGTTACTACGTGCCGTACATAGGGAAGACTTTGTTATGGTGTGTTTGTTAATGAAACATGAAGAGCTGTGTGCCGGCACTTTACAGCCATCCAGTATATATTTAGGGCGGCCCAAATCCTTCTTCCCTGTGTAAACCAAGTGAAATGTATCCCATGTAGCAGGCCTGTTTTGAAAGTGTAAGTGGAACTGAAGTGGTTCCTGTGCCTTCTACAGACCTATGTACAGGGTAGGGTGACCAGATAGCAAGTGTGAAAAATCGGGACCGGGGTGTGTGTCTGGAGATACTGGTAGAAGCAATCAAAGAACAATTATTTTCCATTACAGAAGCCTTAAGAAATCAATCATAACAAAGTAAAGAGTAGTAACAGCTGAGGCCGTGGTTCAGGCACTAGCCTGTGTGTCATGAGATCAGTATTCAAGCCTCAGCTCTGATACAGGTTTCCTTTATAACCACAGGCAAGTCGGTTCAGTCTGTAAAATGGGGCCAACACTACTTCTTTTCTTGTACAATTAAACTTGCTAGCTCTTTGGAGCAGCAACTGTTTCTTTCTGTTATAACCCAAACTTGTGTGCAGGAATGTATCAGTTCAGATGAAACTTCCATCAGGGATGGCTTTATAGGTCTATGATGTAGAGCAGGGACTTGAATTCCCTCATTGCAAGTGCTGACCACTGGGCTAAAGGCTATTCTCAAGTAGATAACTGTGCTTCCCTCCTTTCCTAGTTTTTCCACAAAAAATCTTTGAAATGTCTCAGTTTCATCCCAGTGTGAAATGGGAAAAAATGAAATCATGAAAATTTTCATAGCAGATGAAAACCATTTTCTACCCAACTCTAATTACTATGTGTTTGCTACATTAGTTTCCAATCTCAATTGGGGGGCCTCTAGAGGCTACTGTCATATTAATAATAAAGCTACCCTAAGTTTTCTACTCAGCCTTGAAAATCTACAATAGTTGTTTCCTTGTAAGCGTGATTGAAAAAGACATGCATGGAGTTCACAAGGGAAATGGAGAGCTTAGCTGACGTGATGATGATGAACAGGATTGACCTTCGTCCACACTAACCGTCATGTCATGTCCATCGTTGTACAGTATCGTCAAACTCAATTGTTCATAAATGTGCTCAAACGTAACTCCATTTTGTGGGGCATACAGGACTATGAGTCTCAGCTCTTGGACATGCTGGAGAAAGATCTCATTGGTAACTGGGTGTTTTGGGGAAGAGAATCCATGAGTAGGGGAGAGTTGTGGAAACCCTCAAAGTGTAAGTTCTTTGGGACAGGGACTGTGTTATTTTTTTTTGGTTTTGTTCTATGTTGGGACAACACTTAGTACAATGGGGTCCGGGTCAATGGCTAGGGTTCCTAGCACTTTGGTAATATCAATAATAATAGTTAAAATCCTGGAAAAAAAACGTAAATTATGTGTGGGTGGTAACAAAAAGTATTTGGGGCCTCCAGAGTGCTGTGGTCCCCTTCTGAATATTATTAGTACTCATTACTGGTATTGTAGTAGTGTCTAGGAGCCCCACTCATGGACCGGGACCCCCTTAGGCTATAAGCTATGCAAAGAATAAAAAGATGGCTGTCTCCAAAGAGATGGGGTCCACATCAGCTGATCACTTTAATCATATGTTCAGTGATCACTCGCCACAAACGTAATATGTAAGTCTCCTTTAAATTTTCAGAATTGCATGGGATTTCACCACACGGCTGACTAGTGTTGACTTTCCTGTGGCCAGCAGAACATGCACAGAACTCCCAGTGGAGGGTGCCCGAAGAGTAGGTGGCTTTAACACAGCTGATTCCGTGAGTAAAGAGAGAAGGAAAATAAAGGGGAACAGGAGACTTAAAACTGAGGGAAAGGTAATGAGACACTTCTTTGGGGACAGCTCTTGTATCCAATTTCAAAAGTATGCAATCAACTTCATAGAACAAATAGTGTCCCCCTTCCAATCCAGTAGCTGTAAAAAACAACATTAAAAATTGCTACATGAAGTGGCTGCCATGGGATACCTGAACTGAGATCATTATTCTAATATTACTATTTATAATTATTCAAAGAGCCCCAAAGTGCGGCAAGACTTAGACAACATCTTAAAACACACAGTTTCTCAGTGTTTACACCCTGGTGAACCATTAAGTTTGAAGAACCCAAAATGAATTGATCAACATAAAAAAATTGAAAATTAGAAAAAAAACCCATGCCTTGGGCTGTTAACTTCCTGAGTTCAGACTCCTCCTAGTGCCTCTGTGGTGAGTGACAGAAGATGCCTTCTGCAATCTCATAATTATGTCTTTTATTCCCGTTCTCCTGTTCTCCCTCTTCAACTAATTCAGGAATCACTTCCAAAGAGGAAACGAGTTCTCTTGGTAAAAGCTGTCTGTTCAGTTGCAAGAAAATCAAGCTCTCAAGGTTCATGTTTAACTAGCTAAATCCTCTCTTTCTGACCTGGAAGACCTCAAAGCTAGCAAAATGTGACCACCAAAAAGTCTGGAGGTCCAACTGGGATAACCACCAAAAGAATGGAGAGTTATCCCACTGTCCTGACTCCAACCAGCCCCTCCCCAAACCCATCACTGCCTTTCCCTTACCATCTGCCTGACACTTAATTTCCTCACCTTTGCTTTAAGCACAGTGTCTGATTTTAAGGCCAGATGGGATCATTATGATAATCTAGTCTGACTTCTTGCATGGAAGGCCATAGAAGTTGCACACAGACCATCGAAGTTCACCCAGCAATGTCTGCATCAAGCCCATCATTTCCGGTTGAGCTAGAAAATGTTTTTTAGAAAGATGTTTCATTTGAACCATTTCATCCCCAATGAGGGAGACAGCAAGAACTAGTGCTTGAGGCAAAGGACTGGGTGTCAAAAGACTTGGAATAAAATCCTGGCCCATTGAAGCCAATGGGAGTTTTGCTATTGACTTCAAGGGAACCAGTATTTCAACCCTTGGAATAGTTCCCATTTTGGGTATCAATTAGCTATACTTTGTGCAAATCACTTAGCATCACTCTATGCCTTATCTATAAAATGGATATGATACTTACCCACTTTATAGAGCATTCATATCCTCCCATAAAAGCAAATTTGTAGATGCAAAATATTAAAATCATTAGAACAAACACCCCTGGAACGTGTATAGCAAAGAAACTCTGTAGCAAGAAAACTGTGTTGACATAAAGTCCCCTTGGTTTCTTAGAAGTCCCAAGGCTCATCCTTTAACATGAGACAGCTCCTGTCCTTCTCCTGTCCCTGTCTTTCTCTTCTTTCATAACAGGTGGTGTGTAGCTAATTGCACACATTTTCTCCTAAGCTATTGCATGGTTATTTTTCAAGTGACTTCTTTCTGCATATGTTCTCCAGTTCCCAGATGTGCATGTCACCTCCTTCACTCAGCCAAAGCTCACTTGACACACACTGCAGATTGCACAGCCGCTATTTGAGCTAGAGAGTTTGCACAACTGCACACCTGTGACATTGCTCTCCTATTATTATCAGGCTAGTTGGCAACAGTGGTTCTTGGGCAACAGGCCTCCCTGTTACCTTCCCTGCTAGTGCTACTGGCTGCAAATATTTTCTTTTGGCTTTGCTTCCTCCATGACCTTTGTTTTCCTTCTGCACTCAACCCCCTTCCTTACATTAATCAGTTAGCATTAACTTAATTTTTCTCTAAACATCGCATGCCTCAGTCTTTAATGAGGCTAATGTGGAGCTTAGGGATTGTGGCAGCATGACAAATGGGAATAAGGATGTGGGGGTAGATATTACAATATCTGAGGTAGAAGCCAAACTCGAACAGCTTAATGGGAGTAAATCGGGCAACCCAGATAATCTTCATCCAAGAATATTAAAGGAATTGGCACGTGAAATTGCAAGCCCATTAGCACAAATTTTTAATGAATCTCTAAACTCAGGGGTTGTACCGTTTGACTGGAGGATCGCTAATATAGTTTCTATTTTTAAAAAGGGGGGGGGGGAAAGTGACCCGGGTAACTACAGGCCTGTTAGTTTGACATCTGTAGTATGCAAGGTCTTGGAAAATTTTTTGAAAGAGAAAGTAGTTAAGGACATTGAGGTCAATAGCAATTGGGACAAATTACAACATGGTTTTACAAAAGGTAGATCATGCCAAACCAACCTGATCTCCTTCTTTGAGAAAGTAACAGATTTTTTAGATAAAGGAAATGCAGTGGATCTAATCTACCTTGATTTCAGTAAGGCATTTGATACAGTACCACATGAGGAATTATTGGTTAAATTGGAAAAGATGGGGATCAATATGAAAATTGGGAGGTGGATAAGGAACTGGTTAAAGGGGAGACTACAGCGGGTCATACTGAAAGGTGAACTGTCAGGTTGGAGGGAGGTTACTAGTGGAGTTCCTCAAGGTTCAGTTCTGGGACCAATTTTATTTAATCTATGTATTACTGACCTCGGCACCAAAAGTTGGGAGTGTGCTAATAAAGTTTGCGGATGACACAAAGTTGGGAGGTATTGCCAATTCAGAAAAGGATCGGGATATCATACAGAAAGATCTGGATGACCTTGTAAACTGGAGTAATAGTAATAGGATGAAATTTAATAGTGAGAAGTGTAAGGTTATGCATTTAGGGATTAATAACAAGAATTTTAGTTATAAGCTGGGGACACTTCAGTTGGAAGTAACGGAAGAGGAGAAGGACCTCGGAGTCCTGGTTGATCATAGGATGACTATGAGTCTCCAATGTGATGTGGCTGTGAAAAAAGCTAATGCGGTCTTGGGATGCATTAGGCGAGGTATTTCTAGTAGAGATAAGGAGGTGTTAGTACCGTTATACAAGGCATTGGTGAGACCTCATTTGGAATACTGTGTGCAGTTCTGGTCTCCCATGTTTAAGAAGGATGAATTCAAACTGGAACAGGTACAAAGAAGGGCCACTAGGAATGGAATGGAAAACCTGTTGTATGAAAGGAGACTCAAGGAGCTTGTTTTGTTTACCTTAACCAAAAGAAGGCTGAGGGGAGATATGATTGCTCTCTTTAAATATATCAGAGGGATAAATACCAGGGAGGGAGAGAAATTATTTAAGCTCAGTACCAATGTGGACACAAGAACAAATGGATATAAACTGGTCATCAGGAAGTTTAGACTTGAAATTAGATGAAGGTTTCTAACCATCAGAGGAGTGAAGTTCTGGAACAGCCTTCCAAGGGAAGCAGTGGGGGCAAAAGACCTATCTGGCTTCAAGATTAAACTAGATGAGTTTATGGAGGGGATGGTTTGATGGGATAACATGATCTTAGTCAAAGATCAATTAATTGCCATCAGTGTTAAATAGGACCAATGGTCAATGATGGGATGTTAGAAGTTACTACAGAGAACTTTTTCCTGGGTGTCTGGCTGGTGAGTCTTGCCCACATGCTCGGGGTTCAGCTGATCACCATATTTGGGGTCAGGGAGGAATTTTCCTCCAGGGTAGATCGGCAGAGGCCCTGGAGGTTTTTCGCCTTCCTCTGCAGCATGGGGCACGGGTCATTTGCTGGAGGATTCTCTGCATCTTGAAGTCTTTAAACCATGATTTGAGGACTTCAATAGCTGAGACATAGGTGAGAGGATTATTCCAGGAGTGGGTGGGTGAGATTTTGTGGCCTGCATTGTGCAGGAGATCAGACTAGATGATCATAATGGTCCCTTCTGACCTTAAAGTCTATGGGTCTATAAAAGTGAAGATTGTTGTTCAGAAAGAGAACCCTGATGGGTTTAACTAATATCTGGACTGGCTTTTGCTTCAGCTATGGACCAAAACCTTGCAAACCCTCTGTGGGTCAAAAAACATACATGCTTCAAAAAAATAAAAATAAAAAGGATATACCCTATATGGAACTCCAAGAAAAGAGTATTTCTTGGTTGTTGTTGTTGTTGTTTTCTAAGAGAAGAACGTGACATGTTAATATGCATTAGCTATCAAGTTAGAGTCCATTGCAGGAAAACAAAGCAAGTATTTAAGCAAAGTCAAGGCAACTAAGGCAGAGGGATACAAAAAGAATTCCAATAAATATGTTTTTTTGTTAAAGTTTTGATTACACACACACACACATATACTGCAAGTGTAAAATAACACCTCAAGCCTATAGTCTTCTTCAGGCAACTAACACTCACAGAAACCAGAGAAATAACAGCAAGATAATGCCCATAATTTGTGGGGTTTAGGTTTCTTTATTTGTTTGATTGATTTCAATTTAAATTACATTACAATATAACCATATAGAAAGCTCTAGTTCTAACAATTATTAGACTTAAAGACAACAAATAATAACCACTCAGAAGAAAAAAATTATATGCAAATAATTAATTAAATCCGGTAGCCAAGAAATCAATGCAGTAAAACATCCCTTTCAAGCTATCTCAGGAACATGTCCTCTATCTTACCCCCAAGAATGAATAGAGATTGGTATATTCCAAGTTTTTAAGGCCAGAAGGGACCATTATGATCCTCTAGTCTGACCTCGGGCATAACCCTGGCCATACAATCTTACTCAGTAATTCCTACATCTAGCCCATAAAT
Organism: Macrochelys suwanniensis; assembly: GCA_033296515.1. NCBI lineage: Eukaryota > Metazoa > Chordata > Testudines > Chelydridae > Macrochelys > Macrochelys suwanniensis. Next base: position 11,978,122 of record CM065777.1, on the reverse strand, counting down.
TTGAGCTATGGTATGTTTTTTCAAAAGACGTCCCATTTTGATATACCGAGTTCAGCCAATGAAGAATCCACCACATTCCTTAATGAGTTGTTCCAATAGTGAATTACCCATGCTGTTAAAAAGTTTTGTTATTATTTCCAATGCAACATTATCTAGCTTCAACTTCATAGATTCATAGATTCCAAGGCCAGAAGGGACATTGCGATCATCTAGTCTGACCGCCTGTATAATACCGGCCATAGAACTTCCCTAGAATAATTCCTAGAGCAGATCTGTTAGAAAACATCCCATCTTGACTTAAAAATTGTCAGTGCTGGAGAATCCACCATGACCCTTTGTGAATTGTTCCCGTGGTTAATTACTCTTACCTTTAAAAATGTACTCCTTATTTCCAGTCTGACTTCTATCCATTGGATCTTGCTGTGCCTTTGTTTATAGGATTAAAATCTCCTCTGGCCCTCTATATATAAATAAAACTTGCTCATCCCTAAGAGCTCTGGTCTTCTTTTCATAGAATATCAGGGTTGGAAGGGACCTTAGGAGATCATCTAGTCCAACCCCCTGCTCAAAGCAGGACCAATCCCCAATTTTTGCCCCAGATCCCTAAATGGCCCCTCAAGGATTCAACTCACAACCCTGGGTTTAGCAGGTCAATGCTCAAATCACTGAGCTATCCCTCCCCAGTTCTTAAATTCACATCTGTTATGTCCTAATATCCAGTAAGCCTTCTCTTTCTTTTGCAACAGTAATAACTGAGCCAGTATTCCACATTCTTTCAAAATCCACCCCATCCCACCTGTACTTAAGCCATAAAAACACATGCACCTCAGTTTGCACTCAGCCACAAAGTTTGTCAAGCACGTTAGGAACTTTGGATGAAAGGAATCTCATAAATGTATATGATTGTACGACCATTATTATTGCGTTGTCATTCTGCGTTTGGCCTTTAAATTAGTTTCAGTCTACTCTAGCTTATGTGGCTTAATTTCCTATCTGTAAATTAACAGCCACATTGAATAAAAGAAGAAAGTGGACATTAAAAATAGACTGAGTTTTCGGTATTATTATTATCACAGCTTACCCCGTAATGGCTTCATTCCATTATAACGAGTGCCAAGAATGTGTGGCAATAACAGGATATATTTATGTAATGCAGGACCCGTAATACCAATTACAGAGTGGAAAAAAATATCTTATGAAAAGTAGTTAATGCGCATCGGTCATATCCTGCCGGGTGCTGAATACTCCCAATTACAATGAGGCTTAATAATAACTCCTAGCACTTATATAGCGCTTAATATTTGTAGATCTTGAAGAGCTTTACAAGAAGGTAAGCACCCTTATCCCCATTTTACATATGGGGAAACTGAGGCATGGAGTGGGGCAGGGCTAGGTGCCCAAAGGGACTTAGGTATTGCACCCTGCCACATGATAGAATTCATAGCCCTGAGCTAGGCACCCAAACTAATATTGCATTGTTTGGGGAAATCAGGTGCTCAAGAATGGGATTCACAGAAGCCAGCAAGGGTTCAAGTCCTATTCCAAATCAAACCTGGGTCTCTGATCTGGAAGGTCTCCGTCTGGTTTTTCATGGGAAAGGATTTATCCCTGGCTCTTTTGTGCTGGTTAAGCATGCTCTGAGCATGTCTACTGGATCAGGGCCTGCAGGCGAAATAGATGAGGAATGCCTCGTTTGTGAATCCCGCCAAGGTTTAGACGTGAGCAGGGCACAGAGCAGCTCAGCAGCATGGGCACCTCGGAAAATTAGGAAGACACAGGAGTAGGCAGCAGCTGAGCAGGGGTTTTGAAGATCTCAATGGTGCAAGAGGCATTTAGGCACCGAAGCCCCTACGTGGATCTAGACCAAAGTGACTTGACCTAGGTCATCCAGTAATCCAGTGGCAGTGATAGGAGGAAAACTCAGCTCTCCTGAGTCCCCAGTCCAGTGCACGCAGGGGTAAGGCACACTTGGAGTAAGGTTGTACTCAGGGTAAATAAGGGCATCAGGTTCTGGCCCTCAGGCATCTAAATAGTCCTGATTTAAAGAGGTACTGGGCCAGCACTAGAGGTCGTTGAACATTTTCTGCTGAGATTTTTTTCAATGAAAAATGGATTTTTCAATTTTCTCAAAAAAAAAAGTGTCTGTTTTAAAAGGAACATGTTTGGATTTTCAATTTTTTCCCATTTTTTTTCCTAAAAACAAACAAATAAAATTAATAATTGTTGATGACCCCCCTCCCTCCAAATTGGTTTTGTCTGCATTTCAGGGCCGGGGGGAGGGGAGAGGGAGAAATCTCTTCCCAAACAGCTCTGCTCAGTGCTTATAGCTCCCCCTGAAATCAGTGTGACGTCAAGTGCTCAGCACATTTGAAACAAGGAACTGAAGGCACCATCCTGTGAAGATGTATACACATGCTTAAATTTACGGACAGTGAGCACTTGCATTGAGCATTCCTGATGCATACGGCTAAGTAAGGTTGAAATATGTACATGATTGGGGCCTAAAACTGGAATTTTCAAAAGGGCCTAGATAACTTTGGAATACAAGACACATCGAAAGTCAATGGGAACCCTGCTCCTAAATTACATATGTGCTTTTGAAAATGCCACTCTATATGCCTATGTCCATGCACTGAAGTTTTGTCTAAATGTCATTATTTGACAACACACATGTGTAGGCCAGATTGAGGTCCCTCTATGAATGGGACTCCAAAATTAAATAACAGCAATAACTTTTATTAATAACAATACAATAATTATGGGGATAATGTTGTACTAAATGAGACACTAATTAATGAGAATTCTGCACAGCAGGTTTGAAACCAATAAAAAGAGGAATTGATAATGGAAGAGTATCCAGAATTCAAAAGCCTGAATTGTACCATTATATTATGGGAATTAAAACCCAGTAGAAACACAATATAGTGCAGTTCAACAGAAAATGCGTATGGCTGGCCCCAGTGCAAATTATATGATGCCATCTTATGATTACTTTGCTTCTGACACAGTTTTGTTCTAGTATCCAATCTGTTATGTTGGATTGCAACTGTGTGTTCTCCACTAGGAACAAAATATATCAGTAAAACTTACCATCTGTGTCAAAATATGACTGTAAATTTCAATTGGAGCATATTTGTTAGTTTTAATTCCCAGAAATGTTTGTGTTTAAGCTGTCATTTCCTCTAGACTTCAACATAAGCCTCCTAGTGATGTCCTCAAACATCCTCCTTAGGAGTCATCTTCAAATCAGAAAAAAAAATATTGCTTTTAAATCTCAGGGTAGGGGTTTAAAGTTTATTTTGAACAGATTTCTCTTTTTGAAGTCCATCCCTGAGACCGAAATTGACGTGGAGGGGTTAAAGGTCACCCCCAGTGACAGGAGGTGAAAGCTCATTGACTCTGCCAATAATCTCTCCCTCGGCTTTATGTTTTAAACTGTGTTGCTGTTCCACAAACAACTTTTGATTAATCTTTACCTGGCCTGCTCTAATGCCCACTTGCAGAGACAGTCCTGCTCCTGTGGGCCACATCATTTGGAATGCGGAAAAGTCAGTGAAGGTTTATAATTGGATTAAGCTCTGTGTCCTACACACTCACTGGCAACTTTCCTGACAGCTTCGGTAACAAGATAATATGCAACAAAGAGATCTGGTATTCAGAAGGGCCCCACACCTTACCTTGGGGGGATACACCTGGGCAGGCTATGCTAAGCAACAGAATAACAGGCAACCAACAGCAACGCTGCTCTGATATTGTCATATTCCCCTATACTGGGCGTGTGTTTGTAGGAGCAACTCAACCCCAAAGTTTTAGCTTCTCACAGTGATTGGTTTCAGCTGGAGATTCCTGAAGCTAATGTCTGTGTCAGCGGGCACTCCTGACAGGAGCTTGAGGCAGTTCCTTGGTCCTTTCCCTTGGAAAGCAAAATATCAATCAGACCATGTGCAGTGGGGGAAGGGAATGCAATGCACATTTGACTTAATGAAGCAATGTCTTTAGTTATTACTTTTTTTTTAAACTGAGGCAGCATGGTCCAGTAGGCAGGGCACTGTCTTCACCCCCAGGAAGCCTAGAATCTAATGCCGGTTCTGTCAGTGACCACATGGCCTAAGCAGAATCACTCAGCGCCAGGTTTTTAAAGGTACTCGACACCCACAGCTGGAGCCCGATTTTCAAAAGAGCTCAGCCTGGTGCCTGGGTGTTGTGTGCTGAGCTCACAACATAGAACATACGCACGGCCATACCGGGTCAGACGTAAGGTCCATCTAGTCCAGTATCCTGTCTTCCGACAGTGGCCAATGCCAGGTGCCCCAGAGGGAATGAACAGAGCAGGCAATCACCAGCTGATCCATCCTTTGCTGCCCATTCCCAGTTTCTGTCACACAGAGGCTTGGGACACCATCCCTGCCCACCCTGGCCAATAGCCATTGATGGACCTGTCCTCCATGAACTTATCTAGTTCTTTTTTGAACCCCGTTATAGTCTTGGCCTTCACTTTAATCTCACTGGGTAATTTTTCCAAACATTCCTAAAGTACTTAAAAGCCGAAGTCCCATTTTCAATAGTGACAGAAGCTATGTCTACACTAGAGACCTTACATTGGCACATTTGTACCGCTGCAACTGCACCTCTGTAAGGTCTCCTGTGTAGCCGCTCTATGTTAATGGGAGAGAACTCTCCCGTCGGTGTCATTAAACCACCCCCAACAAGATGTCAGCCTCCCACTGACCTAGCGCTGTCCACACTGGCACTTCTGTCAGTGTAACTTATGTCAGTCAGGGGTGTGTTTTCTCACAACCCTTAGCAACATACGTTTCACCGCCAAAGGGGCTAGTGTAGACATCACCTCGGACACAAGCCTGCGTCCCCAGTGGCACCCTAGTCTTCTAAGTGCATAAAGGTATGTCCACAAAGGTGGTGGTGGTGGGGAAACAATTGACTCAGGGCTAGAAATAGCCGTGTAGACATTCAGACTCAAGCTGGTGCCTAGGCTCCAGGACCAACTCCCATTGATGAGTTTCAGAGCCTGGGCTCCATTTCAAGCCAGAACGTCTACACTCAGGGCCGGTGCAAGGAAGTTTCGCGCCCTAGGCAAAACTTCCTTGCACCAACCCTGCTCCCCCCAACCCCGCCCAGCTAATGCCACCCCCCCTCCTGCAGCATCCAGCTCCCCTGCCCATGGCAGGCAGCTCCCCATCCCCCCCGCGCTGGCTGTCCACCCCCTCCCCACCTGTGGCAGCTCAGCCCCCCGCCCATGGCAGCCGGCTCCCCACACTCCCACGGCAGCCTCCCCCGACCTGTGGCGAGCCACCTGCTGCCTCCCGGCTCCACGCTCAGCCGCTGAGCCGAGCGCGGAGCCGAGAGGAAGGAGGCAGCCGCAGCGAGCCACCCGCAAAGCCCTGCTGAGCCCCAGCGGCGGCAACAGCCCTCGCCACAGCAGGGCTTCGCGAGGAAGCGGGCAGCTGCCTCTTGCCTCCCGGCTCGAGCGTGGAGGCAGGAGGCAGCCACCCACCGCCAAGGGCGGCGTAATGCCGCCCCCCCAAATCCTGGCACCCTAAGCGACCGCCTAGGGTCATCTAGTGAAAGCACCAGCCCTGTCTACACTGCTATTTATAACTCCCCCCCTCCACCCCAGTAGAGCCCTATGAGCCAGAGTCAGTTGAGCTGGGCTCTGAAACTTTTTTGGCTTCACAGACATACCCTAAGTGTCCGTTGAAAGCAGGACTTTGGCTCCTAAATCACTTCTGAAAACGATACCCTCTGGGCCTCTGCCTCCCTTCATCTGTCTTGTCTATTTTGACTGTTTGCAGAAACCATCTCTTGTATAGTGCCTAGCACAATAGGGCTCCAGATAAATCGAGCCCTCTACGTGCACCATGCTATTAACACAGCTGTCCCATTCACCGCAATAGGCACTGGATCAAATCCTTGAAGAACAGCCCTGCCTAAGTCAGTCAATGCCTGCCTGCCACACTCATCATAGGCAGTAAGCCAGGGATTAGTTATGGTATCTATTAAAATGATTTTTTTTTTGAAACTGGAAATACCAGCATGCCATCATTTTTGTAGCTTCCACTACAGGAAACATGGGGGCGGGGGAAGGTCCAGGATTTGAATGCAGATCTATCAAAGCTCACGCTAGCACATTCATCACAAGTCGACATTTTCTCTCAGTGCAATGATGAAAGAGATCATACTTTTTAATCTAATGGATTTCAATGCCATTGGGTTTCAGCCGCCTCCATATCTGGCCACATACACAACCTAAATAAGTTACTAACACTTTATTTCAAATGTCCAATCAGTAATAATTGGCATGTTTTTTTCCTACAGATTCTGAGGTTGTCTTTAGAATCTTAGCTCTCTTTCATGATCTAATATCAATGAACATCAGAAGTTCTTTGAATTCTTTGGATATCACATCCATCCATTTCCACAGCACTTCCACTGCACCCTAAAGACCTTGTGGTAAAAGTTTTAAAACAAACTGTTTTTACAGTTTTCTGTCTATACAGATTCCCTTTCAAATTTCAAAATCTTAATACATTTGTGCAGTTTCTGGAGCATGCAACTTGACATTTTGAACACCCAAACTGACTTGACCCCATTCTAACTTTTTGAAAGAGCCCCCCCCACACACACACCCACACACCCCGTGAGCCTCTGGGGATATTTGATTAACTGTAAGACAGACACACAACCCAAGATCAGCACCTTATAGTCTCTGAAAAGTTAAATATTAGCATTTTTGTAAAATTACTCAAAAGCTTGTCTCTTTTACATTGGGAAGAAAATCAGGGTAACAATAGGACATTGATCCAGTATATAGGGTCAAAATTACTGATTTTGTGACTTCCGTTTGTGTCTGCCTACTGACATTTTGTCAGTTATGAAACCTTTCTTCTTCAGTATGAAACATAAACCTGGAAAACTAGTTCAGCAGAACCACCCACTCACTGAAAACTCAGGATGAAAAATATGCTCTTTGATCTTAATGTCCATAAACTACCAGAATGCTAGTGCTGCATTTCATCCTTGCATCACCACCATTCATGCAGCTATACTGGATTAAGGTGGTTGTTAAGCCCTGACCTTCCCATAACTAGCCTTCTTCTGTTTGTGCAGCTTTTTACAGCAACATGTTTCACGGGCTTCATTTAATGTCCGGTATGGGATCATGTGTCAACATTCTTATTTGCAGAATTGTTATCAGTCCAACTGTTTGACCCTGCAAAGTAATGAGCATCCCTTGGCTTTGTATAGTCTAGAGGTTTTGGTTGTGTTATAACTTTTAGCTGATGCCAATCAACACATGTTCACTAACAATTGAATAAATATTACTTGAGGATTACCTGTTCTTTTCATTCCCTCTGGGGCACCTGTCACTGGCCACTGTCAGAAGACAGGATACTGGGCTAGATGGATCTTTGGTCTGACCCAGTATGGCCGTTCTTAAGTTCTTAATCTATACACCTCACCAAACATCATGAAGTGCCTACATTAGCATTTACAATTATGTTGATTTTCAGTCAGTTGGTCATGTTATAATATGACTGAAACCTGTAGTCTAGAAAAGGCCCTTTAAAAGTGCCCTGAAGTCTCCTGCACTAATTGGGCTGCTTCTTAGAAGCAAATATCCCAGAATTTTAGAAAAGACCCACATTTATGCAGTGATGTCTCATCAGGAGCAAATCTTTTTCAGGAAGACTCTTTGAGATGTAACATAGGGTCGATATCCAACCATATTCCCCTCTCCCAAATTCTGCTTTGAATTTCAGGTTAGAATGTATTCACAAGCTCAAAGGGAAAGTTACTAAAATCTGTAATGTAACAAAACCTGAAACCACTTGGGTTCCATGTTCTTTTGTGTTTCCAAGGCTACTCCATTACTGCAAACACTTTTCACAAGGCTCTTCCAGGCTTGACCTAGGGCCAGACCTTGGCGTATTTACACCAATGAAATCAATGAGAGATTTGTATAAAAACAAAGGTGGGCCAAAGTTTTCCAGCTTCTTATGGTATACAAATTTGCTTTGTTTTAAGTTATCTTGTTCTTCCTCCTCCTTATTGCCATTTGTTTGTCTCTGCCATCTCTTGTGTCTGTTCACAGCCTAGACTGTAAACTCTTTGAGGAAAGGAATGTCTTTTTACTGAGTGTCTGTACAGAGCGCAGCACTACAGCTGGATGAGAAATTATTTTCCTGTCCTGCAAATATTTTTGAGAGTTCAAATTTATTTCACATCACCAATCAACTAGAAAAGTCATAATCTGGAAAACATTGGCCAACTGAAAAACAGAAATATTGTTGTTTTGATATTGACTTTTTTACTTTAAAAATGGTTTTAGTCTAATTAGCTTAAATTTGAAAACAAACATTCTTTTTAACTAGATTTTTTTTATTTCAAAAATGTCAAAACAAAATGTGACAAATTTGATGCTTTTTCTTGACTTTTCTTCTCAAGACATAACGTTTTCAAAACTGACCCTATTTTGGGGACAGTTTCAGTTTCCACATCAAAAAATGTCCACCAAAAAATCAGTGAACAATTCCTGACCAGCTCTGCTTAGTGCAATGACCCTGGATTGGTACCCTTACATGCTACTGCATTATAAATAAAATAATAAATAATAATAATAATAATAATAATAATTAATAGTGGAGTCCAACCTAGTTGGCCTATACATGCTATCACAATATAAAAGTTATATAATAATACATTAACAACAATAATGAAGGTAAATCTGAGTTCCTTCATCTTCACATTAAAAGGGGCTGAACTCAGTCACCACCTAAACTTCTGGCAGATGACATGAGAAGCTGGAGAGAAACATTAAGAGAAACAAAGGCAGAACCATATTATATGGAAAAGGCATTAATCATAGAATATCAGGGTTGGAAGGGACCTTAGGAGGTCATCTAGTCCAACCCGCTGCTCAAAGCAGGACCGATCCCCAATTTTTGCCCCAGATCCCTAACTGACTCCCTCAAGGATTGAACTCACAACCTGGGTTTAGCAGACCAATGCTCAAACCACTGAGCTATCCCTCCCCCCATTCTGGCCCTTTAAATAATTAAAATGAAGTAATGGGGCTTTGTGCAGAGATCTCTGTTGGGTTGGGTCATTCACATTCCCAACCCACAGGCCGGCTATGGGGTTGCAATAAAGGCCCTATCTGATCCATTGGATCTATATTATCACAGGTCTGCTAGCTATGATTTTGGCCTACCCCAAGACCTTGTTGTGCACCAGCCCATTTGGAGCTTGCAAGAACCTCTCCTCAGCATGAAGACCCTGCTTGGCCTCTCCACCCAAATGAATCCTTGCCAGTGTAGTGCCACCAAGGGACTGGAATAAGTGGTCCAGCGGCAACTGGCCCTCCAGATCCTGACTTATTTTCACCCACGGGTAAGTTACTTTTAGAGAGCCCTATATAGTTCATTCCCTCATTCAGTGTTGGTTAGATTTGCCGTCCTCAGGTATTCAAAGTCTTTCATAATCTCTGCTACAACATGACATGAGCACCTCTCAAATGCTCTTTCCATCTATGCACATGGCACCAAACCTGAAAGGGAAAAACAGATGTTATAAGAGAAGCCTGAGGCAGGAACCAGTGAACTTCAGGAGAAATGTCTAAGAAAGATCCAGAGGGCAAGATAGACAGTAAATCAAAGACTAGTAAAAATAAAAGAAACTGTCAAGCATTTGTCTTAAAAAGCACTAAATTGTCTTGAATGGAGGGAATACTTTCCTCTGGGTTTTCTTTTTGTAGAATTAAAAAAAAAAAGCTGCACATAAAAAAAAGATGGACACAATATCATTCTAGGTTAGAGCTGAGCAGGAAATGGTTTTCCTATTCTGTAAAATTTTTCAAAATATTGAAAAATTTCCCCATCCCGAATCGAGATGAAAAGTCAAAATCTCAAAATTTTTCATGAACTTACTATCTGAAAAAACATTTTGTTTCCAAAAACATTTAAAAAGTTTCCTTTGAATTTTGCCCTTTTATCATTTTTAACCTTTTGTTTTCTAAATTTACTAAAATGTTGACATTAAAATTCATTTTGACTCAAAAAATGGTTCTGGTTCAAAAATGTTGCAGTGGAATGATTTGATAACTTTTAAATTTGCTCATGCCAAAAAATTTTAAGGCCGGAGGTTAATTAAAGCAATGTTTCATTTTTGTTTTGGCAAATTGAATTTTTTTGACAAAAAACACTTAATCATCGAATTCCTGAACAGCTGTAGCATAGATCAAGCTAGGTAGTGGGGTGTACAGTCTACCAGATCTTGATACATGGGGCATTAGAGCTAAATTTGGTGAGTATGTCCACTGTTTGTTCTGAAGGGTTAACGTGTTGAGTAAAGACAGCTGAAAATTTCCTTATAATTTTTGAAAATTCCATTCTCTAAGCAGAGAAATGTGGCAAAAATGTTTTGTTTACATTTTTAAAATTTTAAAATGTTTCACCTGTTCTGGTGTCAAGAACAATGATTATTATTTTTTGCTGATAGGCTAGACAGTTGAGTCCAGATGCTCAAAGGTATTTGGGTAGGTGCATAATACATATTGATTCCTAAATTCATGTGAAGATCTGGGGCTTGGCCCAATACAGCAAGATACTGAAACACACACCTAACTTTAAGCATGTAAGTAGTACCTGTTGAACACTGTATTTCAATGAGAGCACAACACCAAGTTCTGCATGAATTAGTATCCAGCACAAATTTAAGGTACTGAGCTTGACTTAGCTGGCTTTGAGACCTGCCTGTTTGAGAAAACACTCTCTGTGTCATGCTACCAGAGCATGTTACAACCATCTCAAGTTGGAGTGGGGAAGGTCTACGTTGGATATTAGGAAACACTATTTCACTAGGAGGGTGGTGAAGCACTGGACTGGGTTACCTAGGGAGTTGGTGGAGTATCCATCCTTAGAGGTTTTTAAGGCCCAGCTTGACAAAGCCCTGGCTGGGATGATTTAGTTGGTGTTGGTCCTGCTTTGAGCAGGGGGTTGGACTAGATGACTTCCTGAGTTCTCTTTCAACCCTAATCTTCTATGATTCTATCTGAGGCTGAATTATCCTCAGTTTAAGAGCAGGAGGCCTGACAGTAGGATATTGTCTATTAAAGTACCTCATCTTGAGAACTTACTCTCCTACTCTTTGTTCCGAAATATCCCAATACTGTTGGCTTTCAGGGCATGATAACCTTCAGGTCAGGTCATTGGAGGTGGAGGAAGGGGAATGGACTTGATGATATCTTGAAGACCCTTCCATCACTACATTTCTATGATGCTACAATGTAAGTTTTCTCTAGTCACTCAGGCCATGAAGTCAAAGTGGTGTGAGAGTGGCTGTTTTTTGTGCGATTGAATTGAGTTTGTTTTGTTGGGGTCTGCCAGTGCATTATCTGCTGGGATTGTAATTTATTTGATTAACTACTCTTTTAACCCATGGCATAAATGCCAAGAGAGGGAGGGAATTGGATGGATAGATAGATATTTTATAGAGACATGAGTTTGGATAGAAATCTTGAGCCAAACTATAGCAGTAGTAAAAATTCGGAGTTTACAGATATCCAGAAGTTATGATCACTCTGCAATTTTGGAAAATATATTACATGTGGGATGCCTTGTGTCCCTAGGGTAAGTGTTCTGTTTCTTTCATGACCCATAACTCAAGAGTATGGCATTCGCACTTTACAAAATATCTTCATTCTTCCTAGGTGAGATAGAACCTGTAGAATGCAGAGTATCTTACTTATTTGGCAGTGATCTCAGGGGGGTTTATTATTTTAAACACTAACTTTATATGGTCAGTATCACAGATAGATAAGGGAAATAAGAAAAGGCAGTAGAAGTGAATTTAATTTTATACTAAATATATCATAGTTGTGATCTGACTAATACGCTAGAGTAAATTACACGCTACAAAAGAACGAGAAGAATGGATCCGATGCACAGTGCAGGAGTCTGTCTGGAAAACACAATCCTAAACATTTTCTTTTTGGTTTTGAGAACCCAAAAACCCACAAATGTTTGGCTTTCTTCACTGAAACATTTTGAGTGAGATACAAATTTTCTGTTACAATTTTAATTTTAAGCAATGGGCCATTTTCCATTTGTGGGGGAAACAGTTTAAATGGAAAATGTTCAGTTAGCTCCGGTTGCAGCTCTGCAGATGACAGCATTTCACTGATGGGTGAAATGGATTCGATAGAGATATTTGTAAAGCTCTATGAGATCTTTGGGAATGGAAGCTGCTAGCTAAATGTAAGGTACTCATATTTATCTTTCTCCCACCTCCCACCCCACTTTTCTCTTCCCTGTTTTTAATTAGTGGAATCTAGAGAAAATACACAAACAAATTAAAAACCCCTCTGGGGTTATTTTCTACTAGGACTGTTCAGAAATAGAACATCTCAAACAAGCAGTTTAGAGAGATACGTTAACTGACTTTGTCAGTTATTACATTGTCGTAGGCACTGTTCCCTCTAAGTTGTGCACGTGTGTGCGTGCACACAGATCCTAAACCCCACGCACACGGCAAAAGACCGTGCACACAAAAATTTGCACAGAAGCACAACAATTTGCATAGATGAATTTTTTTGCGCACACGGCCTGTCAAAAATTAGAGGGAACATTGGACTCATAATAGCTACCATAGATGGAGGAGCAGCTGGGGTTAGCCGATCTTTATTTTTGAAAAATAATATTGGTGATATATTGTATCCCATTTACCTTCCCTTGATTTCTGTTCTTCTAAGGCCTCTTCTAAGCTTATGTATATGCTTAACTTTACTCACATGAATATTGCCACTGGAACTATTTAAAGATAAGCACTTTGGTACCAATTCAGCAAAGTACTCGACCATGGGCTTCACTTTAATCCCATTTCAAGCCCCATTTACTTTAATCAGACTGATAAATATGATCCTTAAAGTTAAGCACATGCTCAAGTGCTTTGCTGAACTGGGGCCACAGAACCTGATCCCATAGCACTGAAGTCAATGAGATCCCAACGTGTGCAGGATCACGCCTCATTTGTTTGCAGAATTGGGACCTAAAGGCTCCATGTGAAGAGCAGTTTTCTGCCCATGCAAAACAATGTGCATGATCAGAGCTGGAGGGTATGTCTACACTGCATTCACAGGGTGAGATTGCATCTCTTGCAGACACATCTGAGCTAGCTTTAATCTAACTAGTTCGGGTACCAGAGCAGTGATGCAGTGCACTCTTCAGCATAAGATACCCCTGCAAGTAATTATCCAGGGTTCTGGGCTGGCTTGTACAGCTCACGCTGCTGTGATTTCACTTAGTACCCAAGCTAGCTAGGTTAAAGCTAGCTCAAGTATGTCCACATGAGTTGCAGTGTAGCCAGACCCTGAGAGTGTAAACCCTTTGATGCACTCCTCAAGCTGTATGTTCCTGGTGGTGTGGGCAATGCCTTGTGGTTACTAAAATCAATAACAATAATCATAACAATAATGTGAGAATTTCCATGTATTTTTACCACATTGTAGTCAATCCAGTAACACTGAAATAGAACAAGATTTGGTTGTTACATGCATTGATTTGTACAAACTTTTTTATGGTCATAAATGGACTATAGTTGCCTAGGAGATATATCATCTTATTGCCATCACTTCTTCTCATCATTGCCTCTATAGAGGGCCCAATCCCGCACTCCCCTAAACTCTCATTAAAAGCAGAGTTTTATAAACCTGCATGTTGATTAACAGCTGCTTGTCTCCCCCTCCACCCCCCACCGCACTCATCTTTAGCACCAGTTTCTCATTTCACCGATGAACCATTTTTTCTGTCACTTTAGATTAGGTCAAATTAGTTTTCATTTCAATAACTGACAAAGATTATCTTTGACAATAGCAATGACCTCACATGTCCTGGCAAGGACACATGATCAGAGTCTATTGAAGGGGAAGAAAAGTTTTACTATGACAATGCATTTTTCAGAAGATGATGATCAGTAATAAGTCAATATATGTACCCTGCTTTGGATATGTAAAGCCCTGTGTATAAGAGTTACATATTATAAGTGGTAAAAGTTGTTCATTACTCATTGATTATCTGGGATTAGCTCTGCTGTTAAAACTAGGCTTGCCACCAACTAAAACAAAATATAGATCATATTTTGGTGGAATAAACCTTTATAAACCCAATTCAGCTACTGCAATAGGTGTGGGTCCCATTGACTTCAATTGAACTATTCTCATGCTGAAAGATGTGTATGTGCATAAATACCTTGCTGAATTAGGGAAGTAAGTAGCAGTACCGGCCAACTGCTTAAAGTTAAGTGCATGCTTAAGTGCTTTGCTGAATCAGAGCCTTAGAAGAGTTCAGCACAGGTGAAATTCACACCTGTGCCCAAGGTCTATGTATCACTTAAGCCCTTAAAATAGGGTGTAAGTGGTAAATGGGATGTAAGTGGTAAATGGGTCTCATATTGACCTTCTGCATGGGGTGATTATCATTTCCAATAGAATAAATTGTTAAGGGAGGGTGAGGAATGTCTATCACTAATAATATGCAAGACGAGACCTGCCACTCATCTGATGGTGTTGGTGTTAGTTTAAGGTTAATGAAATTAATCATCTGTCTTCCCAGAATTCAAGCAAAAAATAATAAAAAAAGACCAATACTCTTTTTAACCAAATCCATCTTTTAGTCTCAGTACCACGCGCTACTAAATGTTAACTTAAAATATTATTTTTTTTCTCCTCCAAATCTCTATATAACTCTTAGTATAAATCAATAGTTTTGTGAGTGGTTGTTGATGTTGTCTGGTGTTTTTAGTTTTGTTTTTTTGCGGGGAGTTTCTCACTGGTACCACTGAAGTACCAGTTTCTCTGAAATAGTTAAAAAGCTAACTTGTTACCTATAAGCCCTACTAAGAGATTAATGATAGCATAGTTTATCTCATTTATTTGTGGGCCAAATATGATTAAATGTGATATTAAAACTTTACAAAGGACATATATGTACAGGGATACATATATGAGATGGAACATAGCAGTTGTTCAACCGTGGACAAATACACAACACAACAGCTTAAAACAGGAAACAAAAAGAACATTGTGCATAACCAAAGTTGCAGCAATAACTTGAAGCAGTTAAAATGAAGTTATTCAAACTCAAATTAGGTCACAAGATAAACACTCAGATAAACACTCTTACACTCAGTTTTTAGATATCATCCACAACAAGCTGATTCAGGCATCAGTGACTCAACACTACATCTGCTTTGAAAAAGAGGGGAACATTTTCACACCTATTTTGGTGAGAAATTGTGCTCCTTCTTTGAAATTTGAAAATTAAGTATTTCAATTTTTTAAGTTAAAAATTCTGAAAACTCAAAAAAAGTTAATCAGTTCTATGGAGCTGGTGAAAAAAAAGCTGTTTGCTTGTATGTTTTTGTGAAAATGTCATCAAATCCCCTGCCCCCTCCCCCGTATTTTTGTCAAATTCTGAATTTTGAAATTGCATCAGACATTCAACACCATGATGGATACATATCCATCCAGAGCTGACTGGAAAAATGGGGCGTTTGTACAGTTCAACTTAGTAGTGACTCTCCAATTGATATTGTACCAGTTATTTCATACTATTCAACTTCCAGGGCTGATTTCTAGCCTGGTTGTAGCTTTTAGATATGCCCAGGAGCACAGGTTGACCATTCTCCAAAGACGAGTAAAAATTAACTAAAATCTCAGAACGTCTGATGACAATTTGAATGTGGAAATGTCATGCGTTCCACAAGTATATGTAGCATGGCTTAAATTAGCATGGGCCTAGGTCATTCATTCATGGTCAGATTGTTCTTGGCTTGTGAACAGCTGTGTAGAGAAGAATTGTGCAATGAGCCCTAACCTTTGGCACGTCCCATGCAAAGTCAAGACATAATCACAACCCTTGACCTCAGGGGAGCTCCTGGGGGGGTCACAAAATATGCCAAAGAGACCAGGGAAGAGTTGGCCCTGGTACCTGGATGGTGTGGCCTGTTCACTCAGTGGAGCTCCCATGGGTTGTAGCAGTTCTGTACTGCCCTTACCAATAGGGTGACCAGACAGCAAGTGTGAAAAATCGGGACGGGGGTGGGGGGTAATAGGAGCCTATATAAGAAAAAGCCCCAAATATCGGGACTATCCCTATAAAATTGGAACATCTGGTCACCCTACTTACCACAGAGCTGTGGAGACACCTCACAACTTACCCTTAATAAATAGACGATAGGTGGGACTTGGAAGAGAGATCAAGGGAGTAGGTTACCTCCCTAGCATTTATAAGACCGCTGTTCGCAATTCCCTGCTCTACCACAGGCTTCCTGTGTGACTTTGGTTCAGGTATTTAGGCATTGCCAAGCTCAGCATGGCAATGCCTACTTGATTTAGGAACATGTCTCATTTTTCAAAAAGTGATTCAGGCACTTAGGAGCCTAAATCCCAGCAATGCCTAAATGCCTTTAAAAATCTGGGCCTTAGCCTCTCTGGGCCTCAGTTCTCCGGCTGCAATATGGGGCTAATCACACTTCCCTACCTCAAAGGGATGTTATGAGGATGATACATTAAAGATCGTGCGGCACTTTGAGATCTACTGATGAGAAGTGCTATATAACAGGTGTTCTCAACCTTTTTCTTTCTGGTGCCCTCCCAACGGGATATGAAAGCTCCACGGCCCACCTGTGCCACAACAACTGGTTTTCTGCATATAAAATCCAGGGCTAGCATTAGGGGGTAGCAAACAGGGCAATTGCCTGGGGCCCCATGCCACAGGGCACCCACAAAGCAAAGTTACTCAGGCTTTGGCTTCAGCCCCAGGTGGCGGGGCTCAGGGCCCTGGGCTTCAGCCCCACGCAGTGGGGATTCAGCTTTCTATCCTGGGCCCCAGTGAGTCTCATGCTGGCCCTGCTTGGATGACCCCCAGAAACCTGCTCACAGCCCCCAAGGGGGCCCCGGACTCCGTGTTGAGAACCACTGCTATATAAGACATATGTATTGTTTTCAGACATATTCAGTGTTGGTCTAACTCTGCTCTCACTGATGCCAATTAAAGTTTTAGCTTAGGTTTCAACAGGAGCAGTGGTAGGCCACAGCTGAGATCCCACCCTGTAATAATGAGGGGACCCAATCCTGGCTGTTTTGCCATCAATATCAATGGAAGTAGGGACAGCCCCTTCATTATTGATCTCAGGTATGACATCAAAAACTACTTTACCAATAAACCCGAGGTTAGACTACAGTCTTTAGTATGCAGCAAATGAAGCTATGAATGGACAAGCTGTATTCAGTTCTATCCCGTGCAGCATCGACTAACCATGGCCATCCGAGTTCCAGTTCATGATGATGTATAAAGAAGGAAGACTCTATCATTCATTTTTTTTCTGGCATCACTGTGAGCTCCAATACCAATCATAACTAAAAAAAAATGTATTTTGACTTGTCAACTATCACTTAGACAGAGTCACTCATCAGCTTTTACTACATTCTGAGGTTGAATTTCTTTCCTGAATCAACCCATTAACTCCTCAATTGCCACTTCATTAAGTAATCAGGAGGGATGTCTAAAACCAGTTAATATTAATTAGTAGTGTGCCAATTAGCAAGGTTGTTTTTTTCCTTAGGCAAAGGCCAAATAGCCCTCCAATCCTTCTTGTATGCAATTGTTTTCTGTTAATTTGGTTAGAAACAGTGGCAGGTAATGGGGACGAAGTGTTTATGCAATTTGGGATTGTTAGACTCTAAGAATTGCTAGAATCTTGTTAGGCAATCTCTGTAGAAATTCTCATAGGAAGACAGGATTCCTTGATTCATTGCGAACAGTCTATAGAATGCTTCTTTTTAAATAATGTACTTGCATAAGCTTTGCTAGATTGTATTACAACACATAAATACACAGCAATGACCTTCATCCATCCCACATACCCATATTCGGAAATGATGAGCTTCATAATAAAGGCACGTACACAAAGTATTAAAAGGGCTGACTGCCTCTGTCAAAGATCAAATAAAATTGGGTTGGTTGATCTATCCATGCCTATGGGGTATTAGTGATTATAATACTGGGCTTTAATGGACTATAGACCCAATTTACATAACATTTACATTGCATCTGCATACTCCTTATGGAGGAAAAGGGAGAAATTCAGCTGCAAAAAATGTCTTTTACACACGCTCACAAATCCCAAACCTGATTTTCTTTCTGATTCTCAGGGTAGGTCAACACTGCAGGAGACTGAGTTAGCTGGCACGGGCCAGCCACAGGTTTTTAATTGCAGCATAGACATATTCTCAGAGTCTGGAGTCCACAGTAATTTGTGCTCTGACTTCAGCTATCCTTTCTGGAATCTGAAGGTGAATCACGAGGCAGAGTTGGACTAGCTAAAATACCATCTTCCCCACCTCCAGAGGCCAAGGGAAGTATTCACAGCTAGTGCAAAACAATCATAGAAGATTATGTTTGGAAGAGACCTCAGGAGGACATCTAGTCCAACTCCCTGCTCAAAGCAGGACCAACACCAACTAAATCATTCCAGCCAAGGCTTTGTCAAGCCTGACCATAAAAAACTCTAAGGATGGAGATTCCACACCTCCCTAGGTAACCCAGTCCAGTGCTTCACTACCCTTCTAGTGAAATAGTTTTTCCTAATATCCGACCTAAACCTCCCCCACTGCACGGAGACCATTGCTCCTTGTTCTGTTATCTGCCACCACTGAGAACAGCCAAGCTCCATCCTCTTTGGAACCCCCCTTCAGGTAGTTGAAGGCTGCTATCAAATCCCCCCTCACTCTTCTCTTCTGCAGACTAAACAAACCCAGTTCCCTCAGCCTCTTCTCAGAAGTCATGTGCCCCAGCTCCCTAATCATTTTTGTTGCCCTCTGCTGGACTCTCTCCAATTTGTCCACATCCTTTCTGTATTGGGGTGGGGTGGGGCAAAACTGGACACAATACTCCAGATGTGGCCTCACCAGTGCTGAATAGTGGGGAATAATCACTTCCCTCGATCTGCTGACAATGCTCCTACTAATGCAGCCCAATATGCTGTTAGCCTTCTTGGCAACAAGGGCACGTTGCTGACTCATATCCAGCTTCTCATCCACTGTAATCCCCAGGTCCTTTTCTTCAGAACTGCTGCTTAGCCAGTCGATCCCCAGCCTGTAGTGATGCATGGGATTCTTCCATCCTAAGTGCAAGACTCTGCACTTGTCCTTGTTGAACCCCATCAGATTTCTTTTGGCCCAATCCTCCAATTTGTCTAGGTCACTCTGGACCCTATCTCTATCCTCCAGTGTATCTACCTCTCCCGTCAGTTTAGTGTCATCTGTGAATTTGCTGAGGGTGCAATCCATCCCATCATCCAGATCATTAATAAAGATGTTGAACAAAACCGGCCCCAGGACCGACCCCTGGGGTACTCTGCTTGATACCTGCTGCCAACTAGACATTGAGCCATTGATCACTACCCATTGAGCCCGACAATCTAGCCAGCTTTCTATCCACCTTATAGTCCATTCATTCAATCCATACTTTTTTAACTTGCTTGCAAGAATACTGTGGGAGACCGTAACAAAAGCTTTGCTAAAGTCAAGATATATCATGTCCACTGCTTTCCCCTCATCCACAGAGCCAGGTAGCTCACCATAGAAGGCAATCAGGTTGGTCAGGCATGACTTGCCCTTGGTGAATCCATGTTAACTGTTCCTGATCACCTTCCTCTCCTCCAAGTGCTTCAAAATGGTTCCCTTGAGGACCTGCTCCATGATTTTTCCAGGGACTGAGGTGAGGCTGGTTCCTGAGCTGGTTCTACATCTATCAAACCAAAAGACTTTTCATCAAAAAATGCCCTTTTTCTTTTCATCCAGCTTTTCAAAGAAAATTTTCCCATTTTTAAAGAATATATGTGGGTCTCCTGCAATTCCTGCACCCAGAGAATCCTCCCTTGCTTTTAGAGCCCCTTTAGACTACTCTGGACCCTTGTCTCATTCTCCCTGCTCATCTTTTAGGGCCCAGTTTGCCTACTGAGTTCTGACCTGATAGTTTGACCAATAGAGATCAGAGAACAGTACAGTCATGTGCTGCAGGATACACAGGGTTCACTGCAACCCAAAGGTGATTTTTTTTCCTGCTGCAGTGGTATCCACTGAAGAAAAATACATTCTATCATTGATGTGCAGGAAGGTGTACAAACCAACTTAAAGGGGCTGTATTGTCTGCAATTCTGTGAAAGGTGAGACAGATGTTTCATCGAGGGGAAAAATCTAATCTCTATAGCATAGAGATGAGAAAGAAGAAGAACATAAAAGAAGCAGAAGGCTGAAGTATTTCAGTGATTTTTCTAAGGAAAGGTTTATTCTCATTGGTTGGTACAACCATTAAAAGATATTGATTTACAACTACATAGAACCTTTCGAGAACTGGCATCTCTTTTTGCTGCCAAGGAGCGTATACTATAACTATATACATTTATTTAAGAAATTTTATAGCTTAATATTTTCAGATTCTTATTAATTGTACATTTTGTTATGTTAGAAAGTGGTGAATGATACATTGCTTATTTACTAGATAATTAGCTTTTTGCTCATAGTTTGAGTCAAGCTGCATTAGGATGGTAACTGGAATTTAATTGAACACCCAAAACACTGTATAGAAGTTGTTTTATTAAACAAAACAATCTTAAATATTTTGGATACATAAATTCTCTTATCAAAGCATGTTTCACATTTACAGCTACATGATTTATTAAAGGAACAGAGGGATTAACTGTAGTTTGTGAATTAAACTGAATATTTCAGGTCAGCCTGGGAAAAATTTCAAATAAGCCTAAGTAAAAGTGACTGGAACAGATAGATGATAGCCCCTCCCTCTTCATTTTAGTTGTAGACTGGAAGAGAGAAAAAATAAGTTTTCCTGATTTTTCAACTTCCCATCAATTTCTTAATTTTGAATGAATTAGTCCAAAGGAAGAACATATACTTTCTTTGCCTGCAAAAGAGGCTACTGCTCTCAAAAACTGGTTTAGCAAATCAACAAACTTTGGTTCCAGGTGTTTAGCAAGCAGCTTCCATCAGTTTAATGGTGTGACTTTCTTTAAAACATCATCAGCAAACATGTACAGCAAACATCAGTTGACATGACTGATGGGTGATTTGTAGATGCCCATGTCATAGCAGCATCTTCTTCTGCAGTTAGATATCTACCCTGGTACTTTGGTCGAGAATATTGGCAAGAAAATTAAGTGGAGTAAGAGTTTGATCCATCCACTTCATTACTGCCTGCAATTTAATTTTGTTGTTGTATATTTCTTTCTTCAATGTCTCTTGACGTTCTTCCCAGACTTCAACAGCACCAGCAATACCTCAACAATCTTTCTGAGGTTTGTCCAAAGCAATGGAAATAGGTTTCAACATATCTTCTACATTTCTCTTTAGTTTGATGTTGACTACTTTGGCTGTGATAGTTCCATCTATTTTGTCATGGTTTTCTTCACAAATTGTCATCAGAATAGGCCAGCTCAGAACAGTCAAGCACTGAATTCTGTCATACATCTTATGGGAGAATTAGTTTGGATCCTCCAGCCCTCTTCAGTGAAGCTAAAACAGCCTCGTCGTTACATGAGTATTTTTCAATTACAATAACATTTCCCTTTTTTCTTGGAGTTGTACTTAAGTTTTTGGCTAAAAGATGCATCAAATGAGCACTGCACCCATATGTTATAAGTTTCAGGTTTCCTTAATTATCTGCTAGATATTTTGTCATGTTTGCTACGATTGCAACATTGTCTGTGACAAAGCGACACACTTGACACTTGAATTTTTGTTCGCAGTTTTTATAGCTTTTACTGCTACTTTTTAAAATTATTCTGCTGTATGGGCATTTCCTGATGTATCGATTGTTTCTGTAAGACAGAAAGAGAGAGTCCAGCGGAGGGCAACAAAAATGATCAGGGGGCTGGGGCACAAGACTTATGAGGAGAGGCTGAGGGAACTGGGGTTATTTAGTCTGCAGAAGAGAAGAGTGGGGGGGCGGGATTTGATAGCAACCTTTAACTACCTGAAGGGGGGTTCCAAAGAGGATGGAGCTCGGCTGTTCTCAGTGGTGGCAGATGACAGAACAAGGAGCAATGGTCTCAAGTTGCAGTGGAGGAGGTGTATGTTGGATATTAGGAAACACTGTTTCATTCGGAGGGTGGTGAAGCACTGGACTGGGTTACCTAGGAAGGTGGTGGAATCTCCATTCTTAGAGGTTTTAAAGGGCCGGCTTGACAAAGCCCTGCCTGGGATGATTTAGTTGGTGTTGGTCCTGCTTTGAGCAGGGGGTTGGACTAGATGACCCCCTGAGGTCTCTTTCAACCCTAATATTCTATGATTCTATGACAGAAAGTCCCATCTTCTCTTGTCACAGAAGCATATTACTGGATCACTGCGTACATTGCTCCACCCAGCAAGACTCAGATTAATGAATGTCCAGTTGATGTTTTTACACACTGTTCAATTTCCTTCTCATACACAGTATCCAGCAACCTTCCAGCAATGTCTGCTCTGCCAGGTGGAGTGTAA
The DNA here is from genome assembly GCA_033296515.1 of Macrochelys suwanniensis. NCBI lineage: Eukaryota > Metazoa > Chordata > Testudines > Chelydridae > Macrochelys > Macrochelys suwanniensis. Next base: position 11,955,552 of record CM065777.1, on the reverse strand, counting down.
TGACTGAACCATGTCAATGAGATGGTTGTTCTGAACAAGAAGGGAATGGAGAATGTTTTGCATAAATGAACAAAGTGATCTTTACATCTATGGAGTCTTTCTGGAGTTTGCTGGTTCCATCCACAGTTTTATTGGATGATGACGATTTTTTGTTTTGTTTGTTTTGTTTGGATACAAGTAATTTACCGTCTGATGCATGTTTAGTTGCAGCGCTGCTGGTGGTACCAGCTGATGAGTCTGAAGTTGTGGACATTTCAGATGATGGACATTCATAACCCTTTATGTCTAAGCTGGAGCCTGAAACAAAATGGTAAAAAAAAGTCACTTTCACTCACTATTTCTCGGTGCACTGTTTTAAAAAAAACCCGAGACTGTAAATGAAAGATTCCGCTTACCGCCACTGTTTGTATCACTGCTGAAATGCTATAATGTATTTAAATCCAGCTTTATAGGAAAATAATTAATAAATCATAAGGATTTTCAAAATGTATTTAAACCCTTACCTCTACCAACATACCAAACATTTTGGGGAAAAAAATGTAAAACTCATAAATGCTTAATAAAACTTTACTTTTAAATAGGAAATCTTCACTAGGATGTTTGCTTACACCGAGCAATAAAAAAAATATTCAGAAGTCCAGCAATAACAGTAAAAATGTGATTGATAAATACTCCCACAACAAACTGACATATTTTGAACACAGACATTTTGAATTCGTAAGTAAGTAATCCAACCACCTTAGTTGTCATTTACTAGCATAGTAAGACACAGTTGGCTAGACCATAAGAATGGTGCAAAAATAAGTTTGCCAATCAGTCGATCCAAACTGTTCAGAAGTGCCCACATCTTCACCCTCACAGCCTCTGCCTTTTGAGGAGCCTTTCTCATAAGGTTTCATTCGAACAATGAGGTCTTGCATCTCTCTGTTGCACTGTTTACATTTGGCACGTGTTCTTTTTTTACCCAAAGGTACAGGAATTTCTTGAAAATATTCCCAAATAGGGTCTTTTTTACGACCAGCAGCCAAGGCCACTTTTTTTTTTCTCTCCACTTCCCAGTGTTGAAATTAACACTGGAGTCTGCGCTCTGAAGAATGTTGTCCCTTCTTCCCTGAGGTGTCCTGCTTTGACACCAGTGTTGCTCCTTTCAGGTTGCATACGCTGCTCCTTCTCCCTTGTTACACAACTTCTCCACCCCTACCCCCAGAAAAACAAAAGAACTAGCAACAATCCAAGACTTCTGCTTGCATAACCCACAAGCCTTTTGCACATCTGTATTCTATTTGTTTAAAGATAGACGGAGACAGTTCAGAAATGAATGGATGGCTGTTTGTATCTCTGTCTGTGTGCACATGCAAGGACACAGAGCAAGGTCATTTACATGAAGTGCCCAGAAACAAGGGCTTGTAGTTACTGGGCAAAGCCATGTTTTCCCTTGAACTTGGGAGTACGTTTCCATGGAGTCGTAAGTATTCATAATTTGAGAACTGAGCCAGTCAGAACTCAGGTAGGGAGAAGCTATAAAATAGGAGCACGAGACCACCCCAGTGGCCTCTGTGGATAATCCTGATTCAACACATGATGGTTTCTCCTGAAGTCAGGTCCCCACAGCTGTGATGACTTTTCCAGTCTCTTGCACCCAGTAGCAGAGCTCTCAGTCCCCCACAGGATCAAGCCCTTAATACAGTACATGGCTTATTATGCTTTATTTATGAAGCTTGACCTCAAAAGTTAGATTTTTTCCCTGATTCTTCCTTTAAATAGAAAAGCCGTCAAAGTTTGTGACAGATGCTCAGTCATGCATTTGACATATTGTTTTTTATTTAAATGTTTTAAGAGATTTTAACAAGTTTATGCCTTAACATATTTTGTATTAAATTCAGATTTCATTTTAAACAGGTTTATTTTGAAAAAGACAAAACTTATTATAATTTAAATAACAAAAAAATCTGATTTAAATAAAATTTTGATTTAGATGAAACAACTGATTTGTTTCCCCAAAAATTCATAGATTTTTATCCACCCTGCTTGCAAAAATGCTTCTGCACTAGCACACAGGTAGATGGGCACGTAAAATGGGAAATTGTGTGTGTCAGTGCTAGTTGGATGCACAACTACTGGTATGTGTATGAACACACCCATTTTAAGGGTGTGGAAACTTGTAGTGGCCTGTGTTTGAAAATGGCATTTGTGGTATTTTAGGTGATGGTGTATATTCAAATATACTGGCAAAAACACTATTCTGAGATGCTTGTGTGATTTTAATAGCATTATTAATTTTTGAAATTAAAATATCACGTAGCGGCTACAAATTAGATGGAACCCTCTTTCTGCTAGGAGCTGTACGAACATAGTAAAAACAGTCCCTGTCCCAAAGAGCTGACAGATAAAACAGACAAAGCAGAAAGGAAGTATTGTCATCCTCATTTTGCATAGGAAGAACAGAGATATTCAGCAACTCACCCAACATCACAGAAGAAGTCCGTGTCAGAACTAGTCACTAAATGCTGGGCAACAAAATGGCAGATGAAATTCAGTGTTGATAAATGCAAAATAATGCACATCAGAAAACATAATCCCAACTATACATACAAAATGATGGGGTCTAAATTAGCTGTTACCACTCAAGAAAGAGATCTTGGAGTCATTGTGGATAGTTCTCAGAAAACATCCACTCAATGTGAAGTGGCACTCAAAAAAGCAAACAGAATGTTAGGGACTATTAGGAAAGAGGTAGGTAATAAGACAGATATTATCATAATGCCTCTATATAAATCCATGGTACGCCCACCCCTTGAATACTGTGTGCAGTTCTGGTTGCCCCATCTCAAAAAAGATATATTGGAATTGGAAAAGGTACAGAGAAGTCCAGCAAGAATGCTTACAGGTATGGAACAGCTTATGTATGAGGAGAGATTAAAAAGAATGGGACTGTTCAGCTTGGAAAAGAGACAACTAAGGGGGGATATGATAGAGGCCTATAAAATCAAGAATGGGGTGGAAAAAGTGAATAGGTGAGTGTTATTTATCCCTTCACATAACACAAGAACTAATGAAATTACTAGGCAACAGGTTTAAAACAACTCCTTCACACAACACAGTCAACCTGTGGAACTCGTTGCCAGGGAATGTTGTGAAGGCCAAAAGTAAAACTGGGTTCAAAAATAAATTAGATAAATTAATGGGGGTTAGGTCCATCAATTATTTTAGCCAAGATGGTCAGGGATGCAACCCCTTGCTCTGGGTGTTCCTAGGATTCTGACTTCAAGATGCTGGGAGGGGAGGTATCATTTCCCTGTTCTGTTCATTCTGTATGAAGCATCTGGCATTGGCCACTGTCAGAAGACAGGACACTGGGCTAGACGGCCCACCAGTCTAACCCAGTATGACTGGTCTTATATTCGTATTATTTCCCAACTCTGGTCTGTTACAAACCAATCAAATGCCTTAATCACAAAATTGGCTTTTGCTGTTCTCTGAAGTGGAGAGTGTAGGCACATAGCTAAGGTCCAAGGGGCCAAATAGTCCAGATACCCTTGGTCATGGGAGATTTATTGCTATTGTTTGTACAGCGCTTTGAATTTTTAATAAATAAATAGTAACAACTAGCTCTTGGATTGAGCTTTTCATCAGTGGAGCTCAAAGCATTTTACAAATGAGGTCAGTATCATCATCCTTATTTACATATGGGGAAACTGAGGCACAGGCCGGTGAAGTGCCTTGCCCTCGGTCACCCAGCAGAGCCAGGAATCAAACTCAGGTATCCTGAATCCCACTCTAGTGCACTATCCGAAAGGTCACACTGCCTTCCTCAACAATAATTCATGCTGCGGCATAATATGAACAAACATTATTATTTTTATAGCAGGAAGAGACCCCCCTCCAGATAGCCATAGCCTGGTGGGTAGGGCAGTTACCTGGGATGAGAAAGGCATATGTTCAAGTACCTGCTCAACATGATTTGGCCAGGGTAGTTGAACCTTGACTTCCTACATTCCAGGTGACTTTGCTAACCAGCAGACTATTCTGAGCTTGGCTGTCTCTGGCTTTGACCAGAAATTACATCCTGAGAAATCTTTCTTGACTAAACATGTGTCAAACTGAGTATATTCCCACAAACACTTTCAGTTTCAATTAATTGGCATTTTTCAACAACAACAACAACTAACTTTTGTCAAAAAATTCCCAACCAGCTCTAAATTATTATTTGTATTATTCAATATTCTATGGCGGTGGTGGGAGGGGGGTGACTTTAAAATACAACCGTGGGGAGTTTGCTTTGTATAAGCTTCTCACACACCATCTTTTTGGAACGAGAAGATTAATTGTCCCCTGCATTGCAAGTAGAAGAGATGTGACAACATTCCGTCACCCGCATGCTTGTTTCCCTCTCCCTACTCACCCCCTTGATGTCGATTTCAAAAAGCTCTAGTGTAAAATCCACCTTGACCTTCTTGCATTGTCAACAACAAACAACTTTCATGCGCTCTCTCCGGTGACTTTTTTAAAACATCAATATGTAATGATGCAAAAGGATTTCTGATAACGTAATTTTTCTGACTGGGAGCAAAAAAAATACCGCTGCCCATGTTATTACGGGTTTATTTTGCCGTTTTTTCTTTCTTTTCTTTACCAGAAAGGATTGATTTTAATCTCCTTTTAACTGGAAAACCTTCTCGAGCCCCTTTGCAATTGTTTAGCCTCCACGTATTAATTCTTCAGTTAGCAGACAGGGAAGAGAGGACTAAAAAAGTGCTGCTGCTGTTCAGAAAGGAAGAATGTGTGTTTAGTGGTCAGAGAGGGAACTGAAGAGACAGGACTCTGGGGGGTCGGCCTACACAGCAATTAAAAACCCCACAGCTGGCCTCAGTAGTGCAGCCAGGTCCGGAGCGCAGGGGGAGTGGCACTATAAAAAGGCACCTCCCCCTGTACTCCCCCCGCGGCGTTCCAGGTCTTCGGCAGCTCACTCTGGGTCTTCGGGGGTACCCGCCACCAAAATGCCGCCGAAGACCCAGAGCGCCACCGGGTAAGTGCAAGAAGCGGCGCTTAAAAAAAAGCGGCGCCCTTTTTTAGTGCTGCTAAAAAAAGGCGCCGCTTCCGCCGCTTCTGCTCAAGGGGGAGCGGCCGTTCCCCCTGCTCCCCCCTGGCTACGCTACTGGCTGGCCTGTGCCAGCTGACTCAGGCTCGCTGGGCTCGGGCTAAGGGACTGTTTATTTGCAGTGTAGACGTTCCAGCTCAGGCTGGAGCCCGGGCTCTAGGACATTGCAAGAGGGGAAGAGTTCCAGAGTCTAATGCCTACACCACAATTAAACAGTCCTTTAGCCCGAGACCCTGAGCCCGAGTCAGCTGGCCCGGGTCAGCCACGGTTGTCTAATTGCAGTGCAGACATCCCCTTGGGTTCCAATCCACTGTGTGGTGGATGGGGATTTTTTTCATTCAATTTTCGAGACCGCTCTGACCAAGAAAGCATACATCTGCGATGACTGCAACAGCGCCTAGACAGTCACTTTAGTGCCTTTATCAATCAAATCAAATAAGGGAAGCAAATTTGTAGCGCCGCCAATGATTGTGTGTGTGATGTTGGGAAATAACCTTACTGTGAATATACTCGGGTGTCATCTACCTGCCAAGAGTCTTGTGAAGATTAATTAATGGGTCTGCGGTGCTTGGAAATCCTTTGCTGAAAGTGTTAGTGCAGTTCAAGTAAGAACCAATATTGGTGATTCATTGCTCATGCGAGAAGTCCTTACACATGCAGTCTCATTGACTCAACTGGAGTACCCGTGTGAGTACAGGTCTGCAAGATCAGGCCCGTTAATATGACACAGGCAGGGGAGCTGAAACACTTTATAGATTGGGCTATTAGCTATATTAGCTATTAGCAATGGCTATTAGCCAGGATGGGCAGGGACGGTGTCCCTAGCCTCTGTTTGCCAGAAGCTGGGAATGGGCGACAGGGGATGGATCACTTGATCATTCCCTGTTCTGTTCATTCCCTCTGGGGCACCTGGAATTGGCCACTGTTGGAAGCCAGGATACTGGGCCAGATGGACCTTTGGTCTGACCCAGTATGGCCGTTCGTATGAGCGGGTGTTGAGAGCCATTGAACCCAACTATAAACCCTGTATCATGGCAATCGGGGGAGGTCCCGGATAACTGGAAAAAAGCTAATGTAGTGCCCATCTTTAAAAAAGGGAAGAAGGAAGATCCAGGGAACTACAGGCCAGTCAGTCTCACCTCAGTCCCTGGAAAAATCATGGAACAGGTCCTCAAGGAATCAATTCTAAACCACTTAAAGGAGAGGAAAGTGACCAGGAACAGTCAGCATGGATTCACCAAGGGCAAGTCATGCCTGACTAACCTAATTGCCTTCTACGATGAGATAACTGGCTCTGTGGATGAGGGGAAAGCAGTGGATGTGCTATTTCTTGACTTTAGCAAAGCTTTTGATACAGTCTCCCACAGTATTCTTGCCAGCAAGTTAAAGAAGTATGGGCTGGATGAATGGACGGTAAGGTGGATAGAAAACTGGCTAGATGGTCGTGCTCAACGGGTAGTGATCAATGGCTCCATGTCTAGTTGACAGCCGGTATCAAGTGGAGTGCCCCAAGGGTCGGTGCTGGGGCCGGTTTTGTTCAATATCTTCATTAACGATCTGGAGGATGGTGTGGACTGCACCCTTAGCAAGTTTGCAGATGACACTAAACTGGGAGGAGTGGTTGATACGCTGGAGGGTAGGGACAGGATACAGAGGGACCTAGACAAATTAGAGGATTGGGCCAAAAGAAATCTGAGGAGGTTCAACAAGGGCAAGTGCAGAGTCCTGCACTTAGGACGGAAGAATCCCATGCACTGCTACAGACTAGGGACTAAATGTCTGGGCAGCAGTTCTGCAGAAAAGGACGTAGGGGTTACGGTGGACGAAAAGCTGAATATGAGTCAACAGTGTGCCCTTGTTGCCAAGAAGGCTAATGGCATTTTGGGTTGTATAAGTAGGGGCATTTCCAGCAGATCGAGGGACGTGATCATTCCCCTCTATTCGGCACTGGTGAGGCCTCATTTGGAGTACTGTGTCCAGTTTTGGGCCCCACGCTACAAGAAGGATGTGGATAAATTGGAAAGTGTCCAGCAGAGGGCAACAAAAATGATTAGGGGGATGGAGCACATGACTTATGAGGAGAGGCTGAGGGAACTGGGATTGTTTAGCCTGCAGAAGAGAAGAATGAGGGGGGATTTGATAGCTGCTTTCAACTACCTGAAAGGGGGTTCCAAAGAGGATGGGTCTAGACTGTTCTCAGTGGTAGAAGATGACAGAACAAGGAATAATGGTTTTAAGTTGCAGAGGGGGAGGTTTAGGTTGGATATTAGGACAAACTTTTTCACTAGTAGGGTGGTGAAGAACTGGAATGGGTTACCTAGGGAAGTGGTGGAATCTCCTTCCTTAGAGGTTTTTAAGGTCAGGCTTGACAAAGCCCTGGCTGGGATGATTTAGTTGGTGTTGGTCCTGCTTTGAGCAGGGGGTTGGACTAGATGACCTCCTGACGTCCCTTCCAACCCTGAGATTCTATGATTTTATGATTCTATATGATGGAAACAACTTCAAGCCAGGGGATGCAGCAGCAGCACCCACAGCACCCTTAGTTCCAGCACCTATTGACACAGGCTCAGTATATGGAATTTGATGGGCGCAGGAATAAATGCAGTTATGTGCATGGGCTCAGTGCCTTCACCAAGCAGCTTTCACTAAATTGCAATTTTTGGCCATACAGGACTGAATGATCTTGTGGTGAAGACTGGAGTCCTGAGTTCAATTCCTGGCTCCGCTGCAGGCTTTCTGCACGATCATAGGCCAGTTATTTAGGGTGAAATTGTCAAAAGTGTCTTAGTCCCATGTTCAAAAGTGATTTAGGGTAATTTTTTCACAAGTGCCTAGGTGAATTAGGCTCCTAACTCACCGAGGTGCTTCTGCAAATGTTACCCCTCATCTCTCTGGGATTGATTTATAAACCATGATTTGAGGACTTCAATAGCTGAGACATAGGTGAGAGGATTATTGCAGGAGTGGGTGGGTGAGATTCTGTGGCCTGGTTTGTGCAGGAGGTCAGACTAGATGATCATAATGGTCCATTCTGACCTTAAAGTCTATGAGTCTATAAAGCTATTTAAGCACCTAAAGATGCAGACAGGTGCCTAGTGGAGTTTTCAAAATTGGGAGTTAGGTGTCTGGGAGCCTTTGAAAATCTCACTAGGCACCTAGCTGCATCGTTAGGTGCCTAAATACCTTTAAAAATCTGTCCTTCTGTGTCTCAAGGCCCATCTGTAAATCAATAATAATAATAATTAACCCTCAAACTTTGAAACCTCACAAGTGATTTGATCCAAGTTCTGGACAAAGACCCAGGTCAACTTTAATGTTATCTTTGTTGCTTAGTCGTTCCCTGCTCAGAATAGTTAGAAATGCGTGAAACGCCACAGCATTCGGATTTAGGATGGGATGTTGACCTTTGTTTGGAGTGTTCAGATCTGAAATCTGGGAGGGGCATGTCTCTAAATTCCCTCTACACAAAGTGCAGATGTAACCCACACACCTTCTGGGTGTGGTGCTTTGTCCCTTCTAGTGGCACCGAGACCACGTAGAGATTAATGAATCTGCTACAGCCTTAGCTAAGAGCTATGTGGGTTTTAGCTCATGCAGCACAGGCTTGTGCATTTAGCTTCAGAGATCCCAGGTTCGATCGTGCCTGCCGACGACCGGGGTCTGTCGGCGTTACACTGATATGAAGAAATGGGTTATGTTTGCATTCCTATCATTGTTGCACAGGCATGCAGATGGGCACTTTTTCATAGGAATCTAAAGAAATGGATACAAAGTCTCATTCAAAGCTCTCTGAAGCTGGCTGAAGTCTTTCCATTTACTTCAATGGGCTCTGGTCTGAATACAGAGGGGTACACTTGGGAGAATAATATCCCACTCCTGATAACTGTTCATCATATGAAATTGCTGGGACTAGTCACGCAAGTGAGAGTTTGTAGACTCAAGCAGCAAATCCTGCTTGTTTTAAGTAGTGCCACCAACTCTAATGGGAGTAGCATTTGGCCTGATCTGTAAAGACAGGGCCAGGTTGGGAATGAAGACACTAGAGAAGAGGAAGCAGTGCCACAAGCTCTCCTTCGTTTACCAAGTGTACAGGGGGGGTGAACTAGGGTGACCAGACAGCAAGTGTGAAAAATCGGGACGGGGGTGGGGGATAATAGGAGCCCATAGGAGAAAAAGACCCCAAAATCGGGACTGTCCCTATAAAATCGGGACATCTGGTCACCCTAGAGTGAACCCACCATTACACATTAGAGGGGGGTTCATCTTCATTGGCTAGTGCATACAGAGAACAGGGCTATGGCCGTACCTCCCCTCCACCTCTTCCCATCTGCTTTGGGGTGTCTAGTTCCTCAGGGGATGCTAGCAGGGAACAGTTCCTGTACTCAGACCCTGTGCAGACAAGGAAAGGACAAGTTCCTTGAACCCTCCCCTTCCCTTGTGAATCCAAACCCAGCCCAGCCCGAACCCATCAGTCTAACAAACTGTTGAAGGTCTGCAGCTTCCCTTTGCTGTGCTCGCCATTAAACGCTTCATTTGCATATTCCACTCATCCTAAAGCATCCTATTAAAGAGGCCGGCGGTGGGAGACAACCCCAAACGACGACTCGCACTCCATCGGCCGAGGCCCCCGTTGCCATTAATTCAAGTGACATTTTGACAATAGCATGCTGTCAGTCCAATGGTTTGACCTATACAACAACCTCTAATTATTACTAATTAAAGAATTAATTATTCATGGTGGGGCACGCTATTAGCATAGCAGTGATGTGTTGGAATATGAGTTGTGTGCGCGGTATGAATCTTCAGAAAATAGATTCTTTAATAAATTAATAAAGGGGCTCTGGGGTTTCATTAAAAGGTGGCTGGAGGGGTTGCATGCCAGTTTCCAAGGAGACCACAGGTGGTTCGCTCAGATTTTTTTTTTTTAGTCAAACTTGTTTGGGCCAGATGATTTCCCTCCCCCCTCACCCTGTCCTCACTGCTCTTTCCTCAGGCGGAGAGGCGAACATTTTAATGAACCCCCTGTTGTCCTCATCTCGCTTTGATCCCCGGGTGGGCTCCAGTCTCCATGTTGGCCACTTGGAGGCTGATAGGGCTGTTGTTTCTGACTGAAAGCTGTGGCACACGCCTCCATGAATAAACAACAGAGATGATAAAAGTGCTCGGCTAAAGGAAGATAGAACAAACAAAGAGGGAAAGAAAGGAAATCGCATCATTCAAACGAGTCCGTCAGGGTGCAAGCGACATGAATTGCCCTGCTTTCTATCGGGTGGGGTGGATTTGGCTGAGTGGGCTTGTTTCAAACATTCTATTTCTCGCCTTTGGTCTGATTGATCGTTTTTTATCATTATTAAAAAAAATGTTTCGTGTCTTGATTCATTTTTTTTCTGTCACTGCCAGTGTTTCCCAGCATTTATTTCACTGTAATAACGATGATGGCAATATTAATACCTTCTAGCGCTGCTAACTAAATAGTGATATAAATAGTAATATTAATGTTTTCAAGCATCCGCTCGGATGCCCCAGGGCACAGTATAAATTCTGTCTTTGTTTAAGCAACGGGGGATCAACAAAATAGCATCACTCTAGCATTTCAAAACTAGCATTACCCAGCATCAGCTCTCAGTCTAGACTGCCACAGCCTGATCCCACCACCCGTACCTATGTGAGTAATCTGTACCCAGTGGACGTGTTCTTACTTCTGCACAAGTAGGTCCATACAAATCCCATTTTCACAGTCAGGAGGCCAAAAGGAGTTGGGAGTGGATAAGAGTTGAGTGCCTAACCGCATTCGGCCCCTTTGAACATCCCAGCCTTAAGGACTCCCAGTGCAACAACATGTAGCAGGGTCAGGTGTGTTGTCTTGTCACATGTCCATTCTGTGCCCTTTTTGAAAGACCACTTGCAGAAAAAACAAGGCAGAAAGTGTGGTCTTGATATTAAGGCACTGCATGGGGGGGAGGGATAGCTCAGTGGTTTGAGCATTGGCCTGCTAAACCCAGGGTTGTGAGTTCAATTCTTGAGGGGGCCATTTAGTGATCTAGGGCAAAAATCTGTCAGGGGACAGTACTTGGTCCTGCTAGTGAAGGCAGGGGACTGGACTCAATGACCTTGAAAGGTCCTTCCAGTTCTGGGAGATTGGCATATCTTCATTTATTTTTTTATTTTATTTTTTATTTTTTTGGGAGGCAGGATACCTAGCTTTCAGGCTCCAGTTCTGCAACTGACTCCCTGTGTGACCTTGGGTTATACCACGTGATCGCTCTGTGCCTGAACGCCCCGTGTGGAACATGAGGGATAATAATACTGCCTTCCTCCCGCCCTTTTTCTTTTCATAGGCGTAGATCTGAAGGCCAGAAGGGACCATTACGTTCATCTACTCTGACCTGCTGCGTACCACCCAACACGGAATATCCCCACCCAGTGATTCCTTCATGACGTTCGTAACTTTGTTGTTCAGAGCATATCTTGTAGAAAGAAATACCTAATCCTGATTTAAAGACTTCAATTGATGGTAAATCCACCGCATCTCTTGGTGATTTGTTCCTATGGTTAATGTACCCGCAGTGCAAAACACTTGTTTCTTACCTCTTTAGCTTTGGGACAGGTACAGTCGCTCTTCTTCTTACAATGTGTATGCAGAGTAGAGTGACTGCCTAGCACAGTGGAGTCCCGATCTCAGATGGAGCTTTTGGTGCAACGATCATAAAAATAAATAAATAATAAATCAAACAAATTACTAAATAAAACCAAGCTTTTATTTTTTTAAATAAATAATTATTGATATTGGGGTGGCACCAAAAGGCCCCAGATCAGAGATCCCGTGTGGCAGGTGCTGTATTTCTGTGTCTTTTTTTGAGCCTCTCAAAATCCTTTACAAATATTACCTAAGCCTCACAACACCCCTACATGGTAGCATTACTGAGTCCTTTTTACAGGTTGGTAGACTGAGGCAGAGTGATGGTAAGACAAACATTTTCAAATGTGGGTGCCTACAGTTAATCATTGAGGTAAAAAAATGTTCAAACCCGGGTGCCTAAAATTAGATTAGATTTTTAGAGGTCCTGAGTGTTATAACCTGGCCCAGTTCCCTCTGTGGTAAGTGGGCCCACCCACTGAGTCCCACGTGCTTCTAACCCATCTGAGTAGAATCTAGGAATTGCTTTACCACAGTCACCGTATTCTTAAAAAAACAGTAAAGAGTTGCAGATATTTCCAAAGTAGAAAAAGTCCTGAGACACGCCTACCCCCTCCAAATCTGATCTCACCGCTGTCTGTGATTCTGAGATTAGGCAAAGTCCCTCCAGCCATCTCTCTCTCCAGCCAAGTATTCTTGCATGTGGCAATAGAAGGCCCTCCTTACAGAGACAATCCGCAGCTCTTAAATACAGTCCCTCTCCCTTTGACCCTGTGTCCAGGCTGAGAAGCTGCATTCACTACCAACCATACTGGTACCCCTGTGTAGAAAACCCATTGTTCCATGGTTGAGCCAGCAGTTAAGAGACAACCAAGGCTGATGGTTCCAGATTGTTCTGTTATAGCCTCTCAGTGACAGTCCTTCACCTAAGTGTCACCCTCTGTCAGGGTTCCCTCCCCACTCTAAACTCTAGGGTAAAGACGTGGGGACCCGCATTCAGAGCCCCTAAACTTATTTTTACCAGCTTAGGTTAAACCCCCCAAGGTACAAAATTCCCTGCACCCCAAGAAACACTTCTCGCTGCCACCATCAAATGTCTAACAGGAATCCAGGAAAGGAATCACTTGAACTTCCCTCCCCCCCAAAATACCCCCTCAAGCCGTACACCCCCTTTCCTGGGGAAGCTTGAGAACAATCTCCCAACCAATTGGTTACACAGTGATCTAAAAACCCACCCCCTGGGTTTTAACACCATAGAAAACAGTCAGCTTCTTAAAAGAAGGATTTTATTAAAAATAAAGAAGGTAAAATCATCTCTGTAAAATCAGGATGGTAACTATTTTACAGGACACTATATTTCCAAACTCAGAGAGATTTCCCCCTCTGGACAAAACCTTAAAGTTCCAGAAAACCATGAATAACCCCCCCCCCCCTTTGCCCTTTCTAACACAGGGGATACACCAAGCAAAAATAAACAGAAATCTATACGCTATGCTATCTAAACTTACTTCAGAAAAGGGAGGTTTGATTTTCTGTAGGTTCCTTCTGTCTTCCAAGATCACCCTCTCTCAGACAAAGACACACACTAAAACCTTCCCCCCTCCCAAAGTTTGAAAGTATCTTGTCCCCTTATTGGTCAGATGCCAGCCAGGTCAGGTGTCAGTCTGGCTACCTGCATTTCTTAACCCTTTACTGGAAAGAGGATTTTATAGCAGTGCATCAGACCCTCTCCCCCTTCCCTTCATATTTATGACACCCTCTCCTTGGAAGGGTGGCTGGCTGGAATATATCATAATAGCCTGGCCATAGTCCTGCTTAGACATGAGTTCGGCACATAACACAAAATAGATATCCTAATGCAAAGTGGAAGCTACAAGACAAAAGGGAATTCACTATTTGACCCAGACATAGCCCACTCTGTCTCAGTGTGCACCTGCCATTCCACAGAAATGAACTGGAGTTGTGGATGTTCAGCATCTCAGAAAATCAGGCTGATTTCATTTAAGTACCAAAATATGGATTTAGGTGCTTAATGTCAGGCACCCAGGTTTGAACATTTTTAACCTAATTAATTTGGCCAAGATCATATAGGGAAACCGTGTTAGGGGTGGAATTAGAAATCAGAATTAGAACTCCTCACTCAAGCTGTGTGGGAAACATTCTTCCCATCCAGTGAATATTTTCGAGCTATCAAAAAATGTTCCCATCCTGAATCAGGACAAAAACTCAAACACTCCAAAATTTTCACAAACCAGCCCACCCCCTCCCCAAATCAGTTCAAGTCAATTGAAACATTTTGTTTTGAAAACTTCAGAATGTTGTCTTGTAATGACAACCTTTTTATTTTATTCTTTAAAAACTCAAATTAGCTAAACTGTCTAAATAAAAAGCTCCTTTGAACTGGAAAACAGGAATTTTTCATTTTGAAACGATCAAAATGGAATATTTCCACAATGTCTAAATGTTTTTCCAACATTTATTTCAAGTTGAAAAATCAATCAAAACCAACCATTTCCCAGTAAAAGTTTTGTTTTTGACAAGTTGATATTTTTCAATGAAAAAAGGTTTTGTCAAAAAATTCCCAAGCAGCTCTACTCTTGACTTTCAGTCTTTTTTTAATTTATTTTTTGAACCACTAAGGCTATGTCTACACTTAAATCACTAAAGCTGTAGTCGTTTCTTCCTAGTGCTGGCTACACTACAGGTTAGGTCACCTTAACTACCTTGCTCTGTGGTGTGGATTTTTCGCACCTTTGAGAGATGTAGCTGGGTCTACCTGGCTTTTTAGTGTAGACCTGGCCTAAATATCATTCCCTCCAATAAACCTATGCATTTTAGGGTTTCCATCACTGTAATATCTATGCACTCTCCATAAATATTTAGGTCCATATTGCAAAATCCTTATGCAATTGATGAGTTTTCTAATCTTCTCCCTTTCATGGTAGAGAAGGATCTGCTTGGGATATCCTTGTCTATATCTGGAAGGGGTTTTTCCCATCATGCTCGCTCTCTGTATATCTTTTTCTCTCCACCCCTTTCATTAATTTGGCTGTGGTGGGAAATCTTTCTCTTGCAGTGTGCCCTGAAAGTGGTCAGAACCCAGATTCATCAGATCTCCTCCTCTGGAAGCTTGCTTAATAGCCAAGCCCCTGCAACTGAGACCCTCTGTCACGTGCTTCTGCCCATCATGAAAAGTGGCCTTTACTCCTGCGATCTCTGTTGTAGGGTTGTTTTAGCGTGGGAGGGAAAAATTAGAAACCACCATCATGTCCCCTGTGATTTCAAGGGTAGCAAAAGATCAGGAACCTCAATAGGAATCTCTGTTGAACTGGCATTTTGTCTTGGGGGATACAATTTGGAACTGTGAGCTAGACTGTCCCAGCCCTTACAGAGGAGTAAGAGAAGTAAGAACCCCATTACTCCCCTTCTCCCTTTATGACTCGGTTGTGGAGAGAACACAATTCCCCTGCTGCAAATGGGGTGGGGAGTGGGAAGAGTCAAGGCTCTGGCCCCTTACTTGCCATGCAGAGTAAATGGCCAGAAGCCCAGAGGGGAATAAGCTTCCCTATGGGAAGAAGTGAAGTAATTTATTTGCCCCCAGAGCAAGGGAAGTGGACTGGATTGTGACTCTGAATCATACTCTGGTCCCTGCCTCACTCCTGGGGCATCCCTTACTCAAGGTGGACAGTGAAGTCCCAGTCTAGCTCTGTGTGCTGGAGGAAGGCTGCCTCTCTCTCGCGTGCGATTGAAAACACAGCCGCCTCACCAGCACCACAACCTTTCTATATTGAACCGTTTCAAAAAATCACCCCTTGGCACTGAGCTTTTCTTGTGTTTCTGCCTCTTCCCTTTGCCCCAGCCTCCACACTGCTGGGATGAAGCTGCCAGCTCTCCACTGATCCAGCTGAGCTGAGCTAGCCTATGATTGTGTGGGTTCCCTGAATGCCCTTGACATCCCAGGACACATACCTTATTCCCACAGTGCTTTTCCTTTCCTCCTACGTTCCCTGTCTGTTTTCTTTTGTACCTCCCTCTTTCCCTCTTCTCCTCCAGGGTGCTGTCTGTCCTTCTGTGATTCCACCTCTTCTTGGGTCTAACCCTGCTCCCATGAACCCAATGGCTAAAAATCCCTCATTTCTTCTTTCCTTCCTGTTTAATCCATCTCTCTCTTTCCTTCTCTCTCACTTCTTTCCCTTCTACTTACCGTCCCTTTCTCCCTCCATCTAGATGTGTGTCTGTGTCTCTTTCTGTCTTTCTCAATATTTCCTGGCACCGTCTCCAGATCCGGTTTCATTTCTTAGCTCAATATATTCTTAGGCTGTGTGCTTAACAATTATCTAGACTGGAACGTGCCATCAGAAGAAATAAAATAATATCCAGACATTGGAGTTAATTACTAACACAAATGGATGTTTACTAATACACATCGGAGGAACGGGAATCATTGTAGGAAAATATTAGCAGCCCCTAGAGGCATTTATTCCCCCACCTTATTTTTAAATGAGCTCAGGGAGGATTAAAGCCCTAATTAAACACATACTTTTTTCTGTATTTAGTTTTCACAAACTGCATCCTTTTAATGTAAAACTGTCATTCTGGCATTACTCATATGCCCAGAAGAATCTGATAATTGACAACAGTTTATAATAATAGTGGGCCAGAATAATTCATAAAGCATGACATTCAATAAAAATGGTGTGTGTTCCTTAATAATATAGTTAGTTTTGAGTGAGCATATTCACTTACTGCCTTTTTCTATAAGCCATGATCATCAGTACTGCGATTATTTATTTATTTATTTATATTGTGGTAGTGCCTAGAAACCTTAGTTACAGACCAGGACACCCTTGTGCGAGGTGCTGTAGAAACACAGACTAGAAAGAGGGTGCTTACCCCGAACACCTTAAAGCTTTGTTCTCCATTAGGTGAACTGAAATGGTTCTCGATTCTGTCCATCTGCTCAGGAATGAATGACTAAGAACATAAGAAAGGCTGTACTGGGTCAGACCAAAGGTCCATACAGCCCAGTATCCTCTCTACTGACAGTGGCCAATGCCAAGTGACCCAGAGGGAGTGAACCTAACAGGTAATGATCTAGCGATCTCTCTCCTGCCATCCGTCTCCACCCTCTGACAAACAAAGGCTAGGGACACCATTCCTTACCCATCCTGGCTAATAGCCATTAATGGACTTAACCTCCATGAATTTATCCAGTTCTCTTTTAAACCATGTTATGGTCCTAGCCTTCACAACCTCCTCAGGCAAGGAGTTCCACAGGTTGACTGTGCACTGTGTGCAGAAGAACTTCCTTGTATTTGTTTTAAACCTGCTGCCCATTTATTTCATTTGGTGGCCCCTAGTTCTTATATTATGGGAACAAGTAAATAACTTTTCCTTATTCACTTTCTCTACACCACTCATGATTTTATATACCTCTATCATATCCCGCCTTAGTATCCTCTTTTCCAAGCTGAAAAGTCCTAGTCTCTTTAATCTCTCCTCATATGGGACCTGTTCCAACCCCTAATCATTTTAGTTGCCCTTCTCTGGACCTTTTCTAATGCTAGTATATCCTTTTTGAGATAAGGAGACCACATCTGTACGCAGTATTCAAGATGTGGATGTACCATGGATTTTTATAAGGGCAATACGATATTCTCCATCTTATTCTTGATTCCTAACATCCTGTTTGCTTTTTTGACTGCTGCTGCACACTGCATGGATGTCTTCAGAGAACTATCCATGATGACTCCAAGATCTTTTTCCTGAATAGTTGTAGCTAAATTAGCTCCCATCATATTATATGCATAGTTCGGGTTATTTTTTCCAAAGTGCATTACTTTACATTTATCCACATTAAATTTCATTTGCCATTTTGTTGCCCAATCACTTAGTTTTGTCAGATCTTTTTGAAGTTCGTCGCAGTCTGCTTTGGTCTTAACTATCTTGAGCAATTTAGTATGATCTGCAAACTTTGCCACCTCTCTGTTTACCCCTTTCTCCAGATCATTTATGAATAAATTAAATAGGATTGGTCCTAGGACTGACCTTTGGGAAACACCACTAGTTACCCCTCTCCATTATGAAAATTTACTATTTATTCCTGATTGATTATTACTATTACTGATTATTTATTAATTATTACTATTACTGTTTGCAAGGTCTGCTTGAGCTTTACAGAAAGACAACTTAAAACAAACAAACAAACAAAAACTGACGACTAGTCAGTAAATCTGCAGTAGAATCATGAGAAGGTAAAATGTGTTTAGACTGTAAACTCTTTGGGACAGGGACTGCTTTTTTATTAGCTGTTTGTTTTAAGTTGTCTTTCTGTAAAGCTCAAGCAGACCTTGCAGTGTGCTTGCCTTTTTATGAGGATTATTATGTGGTCTGACTTGAAAAATCATATTCCTCATGATTCAAATGCTACCACCTCTGGTGTGGGAGGCAGTAGCTGTTTTTAACAAGGCACAGGAATGCTATACAGCTGGACAGGAAGTGATGAACAGACATTTCTCCAGTAGAAGGTTACTAGAGGAGCTGGTTCATAAATGATTGTTGCTTCCATTAAAAAACGGGATGAAAACAAAAAACAAAGCTGAAATTCTTATTCTAAAGTTTTCAGTTTGAATACATATCAGCTGAAAGCTGATATTTCTCCTGTTTTGGCCAAAATGCTTTGGATTATGGTGGCAAAAAAAAAAAAGAATTGATTTTTGGAATCCCCACCCCCAAAAAAAAATCTTTTTTTTTTTTTACAAAAACCTGAAAACATTTGCTGAGAACTGACATTTCCCACTGAAATGTCTATTTTCACAACAGCAAAAAAAACCTAAACACCAAAACACGCCCCCCCACCCCCCCACACCTTTTTGTAGAAAAAAAAGTTTCAAATGACAAATTTCAACTTCGTCCAGTCACTGGCCCTGCATAGAGTTTCTAAAATGACACAGGATCCTTTGGTTTGAAAGGGGCTATATAAATGTAAACTGTTAGTATTGTTTCTCCTTTTGACCTGCACAGTTATCCAGTATCAGGGGTCTTGTGGGTTGTTTTTGTGAGGAAGAGAATCGATGATGAAGTCAGGTGTTTCTTTGAGGCAATACTGTTTATTTACAAAGACTGTACACAAAGTCCCTGACCAGAGCTTGAATCAAAGAGCAGGAGACAGTTTCTTAAGATATTAGATGAAATGAAAAGAACAGATCCTTTGTTGCTCTTAAATATAACTGCTAATAATAACTTATAAGCATGGCTGTGCCAGGAGTCAAGGGATAAAACTATTGTGATGTAACAGGACAGTTATTTTTAATCTATTTAATATTTGTGGTTTATTCCTGTGGTTGCAAAACCTGGTCCATGTATGGCAGAGTTTTCGCTTTGTTTCCTTAATGAGTTCCTCTTTTATCATCATCTGAATTGAGCAGTTCACAAAGCCCATACTTTGTTCTAAAAGGTGTACAAATAACTGCCATGCTGAATGAAACCGTACCCAACGGGTCTTTTTGTCATTAGCAGTAGTATTTATTATAACTCCTGAAGTATTGTAAACCACAGTTCAGCAGGTATAAAACTGCATCTTTCTCTGATCCACAGAGGCTATGAATCTACAACAACTAGCTAAAGGATTTAGGCCCAGACCCTCGAAGGTATTTAGGGCCTACCTTCCACTGATTTCAAGGAGAGCTAGGGGTCTAAATATGTTTGAGGCCCTGTGTGTTAGCCCATTGGCTCAAGCTGTAACTAACCATATGTTTAGTTCTGGAAGTCTTTGGTTCAGTCTCCAGTTGATGTCTCCTAAACTAGTATTTGGAGGCCCCAGTCAGGATCGGGGCTGTGTTATGGAGGGCATCAATGGCTGCCCCAAAGAGTTACCATCAAAGGATCTGGTCTTGCCACTGAACACATGTAAGTGGATCTGTGTGCTCACTGAGAGCAGGTTTCCAAAGGCATTTAGGTGCCTAAAGATGCAGAGAGGTGCTTAGATGCATAGGTGTTTTTGAAAATCCCTCTAACGCCCTTTGATTTCAATGTTAGGCACCTACGTGCTTTGGGAAAATTGCCTTTGGTGCCTAATTAATTTTTTAAATCTTGCCCTGATGCTCCTCTTATGCTGACCCCATTGCAGGTTTGGGGCCCAAAATGACAAGCAACATATGAACAGGAGAGAGGAATGCAGTCAAAAAATTGTTGCCTCTTCTTCCAGTACCACTGTCCCATTTCTGGCTCCAGCACCAACCCTCTGCCAAACAGTAGCAGTATTCTCAAACTTAGAAGGCTCACTTCCCAGAGGAAGATAAATCAGTGATGTGGAATTTTAGGTATATGCTAAGTGTAACTTACTTTCTTTACACATAGACATCAGTCCTGGAACAGAGGTGGTCACAAACAGCACAAAGACAATTCCTTCTTCAGAAATCTTAGTTCACACACCAATGCACCAGTTTCCAAGAAGCTATTCTGTCACAAGAACTGACTCTAGCTTGAGCGATTAAGGCAGAAGGTAAATGCTCTTGCTGCCTGCCACAACTTCTCTTGAAGGGCCCTTGTATAACCAAACTAACAACAATGAAGCCTTTCTTCAAAAATTGAACACTTGCCGGCAGGCTAAGAAAAAGAACTCGTAAGACTATGTGTTTCAGCACCATCTGGTGACTCTTGTAAGAACGTTATATATCATTTTATACATGTTATATGCATATTTATATACCTTTTAATTTAACCAAACAAATCAATGTACATCAGCTACTCCAAGTGCCCCCTCCTATCCTTAATTAGCTGGCTACATGCATTGTTGTAATGGAAATAAGTGGATCTTGAGGAGTGGAGCAGAGGGAAATACCCACAGAAGTTCCAGGATGGCATTCTATGCAGAGGGGGCAGCAACAGAGAAGGAACATGGGAGAAATGCACAAGTGATCAGACAAGGCTAATATAATTGATGGAGAAGAGGAGACACAGGGCACATCTACACATTGAGCGGGAGGTGCTCCAGGAGATATACCCATGCTAGCTCTGATGGAGCTAGCAGGCTAAAAATAGACTGTAGCCACAGCGGCATGAGCAGCTAGCCACCCTGAGTATGTTCATATTCAAGATGCTAGGCACATACGCAGGCAGCTAGCTCTGCTCTATTTGAGCATGCTACCTCAAATAGAGCTACTGTGAGTATGTCTCCTTCAGCTAGAATTCACACACACACCCCCAACTCAAAGTGTAGACACAAGCAGAGTGACATGGTAAGAGAGAAGAGCAGTGAAACAGGGGTAAAGGTACCTCCTCCGTAAAACACTTTGAGATCTACTGATTAACCGCACTATGTAAGAGCTGGGTATTAGTAGTAGTAGATTTAAACAAGCACTAAGCATGCACACTAATGTATAGACTGGGGTCAGGAGACCTTGCTTCTAGTCCCAGCTTTGTCATCTGCTGTGTGACTTTGGGCGGGTCCCTTCTCTCTGTGCCTCTGTTTTCCTTCCCACCCTTTGTCTATCTTGTCTATTTCCATGGTAAGCTCTTTGGGGGCAATGGCATGTTTTTCTAGTACTTAGCATGATGGGACTCTGATCTTACTTTGGACCATTAGTTGCTATACAAATAATTACCTTTATTATTGTTATTATTATTATTATTATTATTACTATTATTAAGTCAATGAACAGGAGTCTTTCTACTGACTTAATGGGCATTGAATCAGGCTCTTAAACTTGATCTATTCATTTGATTCTGTCTTCAGCACATCCTTCTTTATGTTAATCCTGACGGTTGATCCGTCCTTTTGTCGAGCTACCGTAGGCTTATGAAATCACCACACACACACACACACACACACACACACAAAACTTCTCTCTCCCACCTTCCGATAATCTTTACCATTGACAGGATTTCACACAAGCTTTTCCGTGTGGCAGCCTTGAACGGCGGTGGATGTCAGGCATGCTGTGAAGGCTTTTCCCTGCCTTTCATGGTGGAACACACTCAATGTGTCCTATTTTGACGATGGGCTGTTGTCCCTTTCAGTTCCTGCTGCACAATCTCAATGCATGGCACAGCTCCCCTGAATGAGCCTGTTGTCTGAGAGCGAGAGACAATGGGCCTTATTTAATGAGATTAGTTACAATGGGAAAACCAGCTTAAAAAAACGAGGCAGTTATAGCAGTAGAGCAGACTGTTAAACCATTCTTTGATGCAAGTTTGGCACCAGCCATACCTTTTCCTGGAAACTTGCCAACATCCTTCACAGTTTAGAGTTTAGGCGTTGATTTTTTATTTTTATTTTTTGGTTACAATTTCCGCTCCACTTTACAGTGGCATGGCCTATGGTGTAATTCATTTCCGTTGTGAAAATGCTCTAGCATATTAACACTTCTGCTTGCTTGTAACTTAATAAAAGACAAAGTATTTGCTTTAATTTACTCTTAGCAGTGTGTGGGGGGGTTTGTGGGGCTTTTTTGTATATATAGGTTTATTACAAGCCATGTCACCATTAAAAATGGACTCCTTATTCTTGGGATAGAAGCCTACAGAAAATGCACTGGCAAATGCTTGGTGCTAGGAAAACAACCCCAAATGTAGCTGTCACACATCACAGTAATACAGTACCGGTCTGTGTTCTCCTATGGTTAATTGGCAAAGCGAGGGGCATCTGTGTTTTTGCTAGCATAGGTTAGGCAACACAACGTTACAAAGGGAAAGGGATGCAAATTGGGGCAAGTAAAGAACATATGAGAGATCTTCTGAGCAACTGGAATGAATTCAAATCAGCTGGGCCCGATGCTATTCACCTGAGGGTACTGATGGAATTAGCTGAAGAAATCTGGGAGCCACTGGCAATAATATTTACAAACTCATGCATGGCAGGAGAGGTCCCAGAAGACTGGAGAAAGACCAGGGAACTACAGACTAGTCAGCCTGACTTTGATACCTGGGAAGCTACTAGAGCAATGTATAAAACACTCAATTTGTGACTACGTGGAGGATGAAGGGGTGATCACTAGCCACCAGCATGGATTTACCAAGAACAAATCATGCCAAACCAGCTTGATTTCCTTCTTTGGCAGGATAACTGATTTAGTGGATAGGGGGAATATGGTGGCCATAATATACCTGGACTTCAGCAAGGCTTTTGACACAGTCCTACATGACATTCTCATAAGTAAGCTGGAGAAATGCGGGCTCAGTGGAACTACAATTAAGTGTCAGAGGGGTAGCCGTGTTAGTCTGGATCTGTAGAAGCTACAAAGGGTCCTGTGGCACCTTATAGACTAACAGAGGTATTGACGCATAAGCTTTCGTGGGTCAATATCCACTTCTTCGGATGCAAGCAGTAGAAATGTCCAGAGGCAGATATAAATGTGCAGGGAAGATTCAGGCTAGAGATTAGCCTGAATCTTCCCTGCACATTTATATCTGCCTCTGGACATTTCCACTGCTTGCATCCGAAGAAGTGGGTATTCACCCACGAAAGCTTATGCTTCAATACCTCTGTTAGTCTATAAGGTGCCACAGGACCCTTTGTCGCTTCTACAATTAAATGGATACATAATTGGTTAAACAACCACAAACAAAGAATAACTATTAATGGAATGGTGTTGGATTGGAGGGAGGTCTCAAGTGGGGTTCCACGGGGATCTGTTCTGGTTCTGGTGTTGTTTAACATCTTTATGAATGACCTGGATGTAGAGAGAGAGGATACTTATCAAGTTTGCAGATGACACAAAGCAGCTGGTGGTGAAGAGGTTGCCAATACTTTGGAGGACAGAGCTAAAATTCAGAGAGATCTTGATAAATTGGAGAACTGGGCTATAGACAACAAAACGAAATTCAACAAAGACAAATGTAAGGTGCTACACTTAGGCAGGGCCGGCGCTACCATTAGGCGGTTGCCTAGGGTGCCAGGATTTGGGGGACGGCATTTCAGGTTCCTCGGCGGCCGCCGGCAGGAGAGGCTGCTGCCAAAATGCCGCCGAGCTCCTCGGCGGCTGATGAAGCTGCCGCAGTCCTCGGCAGCACTTCAGCGGCACCTTGTTTGGCCGCCGGGGAATTCAGCGGCATTTCAGCGGCAGCCTCTCCTGCCGCTGCTGCCTAGGGCGGCAAAAAAGCTGGAGCCGCTCCTGCACTTAGGGAAGAAAAAACAAATGCACAAATATAGAATGGGAGAAAACTGGCATGGCAGCTGTACTGCTGAGAAGGATCTGGGTGTGGGGGTGGATCACAACCTCCACATGAGTCAGCAATGGGATGCAGTTGTAAAAAAAAAAGCAAATGCAATTTTAGGTTGCATTAACAGAGATATAACATGCGAGTCACAGGAGGTGATAGTACTGCTCTGTTCAGTGCTGGTTAGGTCTCAGCTGGAGCACTGTATCAAATTTTGGTCATCAATGTATAGAAAGGATGTAGAGAAACTGGAAGGGATCCAGAGGCGAGCAACAAAGATGATCAAAGGGATGGAACGCAAGCCATATGAGCAAAGGCTGAAGGAACTGGCTATGTTTAGTTTGGCAAAGAGGAGATTAAGGGGGGATATGATGGCGGTCTTCAGATACTTGAAAGGCTGCCATAAAAAAGATGGAGAAAAGTTGTTCTCTTTTTCCACAGAGGGCAGGACAAGAGGCAATGGGTTCAAACTACAGCAGAGCAGATTTAGATTAAATCTCAGGGAAAACTTCCTAACTGTAAGAACAGCAGGACAATGAAACAGACTGCCTGGGGTGTTTGTGGAAGCTCCTTCACTGGAGCTTTTCAAAAGGAAGCTGGATAGCCATCTGTCTTGGGTGGTTTAGACACAACAAATCCTGCATCTTAGCAAGGGGTTAGATTAGATGACCCTTGCTATCCCTTCTAACCCTATGATTCTATTAATCTAAATTTATTAAGTGCTGGTGTTATAGATTAGGGTAAAAATAGGTAGTAAATTACATGCACAAATTATGTTAAAAGTATGTTAAGGTTGCAAAGTCAAAAGGTTGGAAATTCCACAATTAAGAGTACCCATGTAAGCTGAATTCATCCCCCACTTTGTCATATGCATTATGACACTCTTTGTTTACATGACCACATGCTTCTTTTCCCATAAACTCTCTGACTGTGTAGGTTTTTTGTATGTAATTTCCTAGGTTTTTAAAATAGGAAATAGCAAAAAACAAAAATTTCATCACATGAAACCAATATTGCCCCCCAACATGGGTTATCATCAGGATTGGAACCTTTAGATCCTCAGCCCAGAACTCTTATCACTTGAGCTAATGGAATAACTGGTAGCAGTAGCAAGCTATTATATTCTATGTGGACCAGCAACTAGAAGGGGATGGGAGAGAGAATCAATCAGGATTCCTGGATTCAATACTAGGTTTGGAGGGGAGTGTTTCTAGTGGTTATAAACCCTTCGGCCTCTATGCCTGTCCCCCAGCATCTCCCAGTCCCCTCTGTTCCTATTCCCTGCCAGGTCCTACTTCTATAAATCCCCTTGACCCACCTTCCCTCAAGTTCCTCCACTGTTCTCTACTGCCTCTGTTCTGCCCAAGCCCTCAAGTTCCTGCATCAATCCCACCCTCCTCCTATCCCCATACCTCTGCTCCTGCCCTTATCCCCAATTTTGTTCCTATCCCAGCTTCCCCACATGGGCTCCTGTCCCCAGTCCCCAAACCCTATGTTCCTAACCTCTCTGCATTCCAGTCAGGCCACATGCTCTGTCTCTCCCACACTTGCCCCACCAGCAGTGGGGTCACTGGAGCAAAGGAGCTCTCTGTTCTGGTGCCCAACACCACAAAACAAACAAACAAACAAAAACCCTGGTAGCTGTGAGGAGCAATTGCAAGCAAAGTCCTGTTCAGCCCCACAGCCTGTCCGCGGAGCCTGCTCAGTTGCTCTGAGGGGATGCCACATGCAGTCCTGTTGGTTTAAAGGATCTGTGAGAGGCTGGAGCACATACAATGCAGAACGACTCTTAAGAGAATTTAGCTAGCAAACTAACAAGTCCCTACTGGACACGTGTGAATTGCAATTCTTCAGAGGCTCACAACTTGGCCAGATTTGGGCAGATTTCCACAGGAATAGCAAAAGGCACCTCCCTGACACCAGTGCTTCGATTAAACCCGCTCCTTCAAAGCAGGGAAGTAACAGAGCTTCTCAGAGAAAGGAATCCTTCATTTCATTCTTGGAAACAGTGGAGCTTCTTTGACCAAAATTTTACCAAAAAAACCCAAAACAAAACAAAAAACCTGAGGAAGACACTAAGCATGGAAAATTTCAGCCCAAATGGTGAAAGTTGTAAGCAATTGAAAACAGGGTCCTATAATCCTGGGCAACCTTACTATAGGAATCAGTACCAGCTCTGTCTATAATAAAGACAAAGTATTAAGGACCTAATTCTTTACCTTTATGTGCTCACATTAAATAGTGCCTGACCTTGCAGATAGCCCCATTGGTTACAGTGGGAATACACTCTCAGTAAGATATTGCCCCACAAGAGTAAAGATGGCAGAATCTGCCCCTAAATAAGAAAATCATCTTGTTTTGAGGAACGGTGTTATAATATGGTAGCCTACCCGACCCTGTTATAATATGCTTCACCTTGCTTGTGTAGATGACAACAAACTGCATGATGGTTCTGTAACATGACAACAATACAGCGTGATCCTAGCTATAAAGGCAAGAAAAACAGTCCGGGGGACTAAATGTTATAGTATGATTTGCTCATTGTGGTAAAACTGTGTTGTGAGGGGAGCTCACTAAAAACAAACAAACAGCCTTGAAAATGTCTTTGTTTTTAAAAACAGTGATCTCCCTTGCAGAAATAATCATTTAGTCTGATGGTTGATAACATTACAATAATTAATGGCAATTTTTAACCTATTTTCTCATTACATTTAATATTTCTTTGTGAATGTAGGGCTCACTGAAAGGGCAGTATTCACAGCCCTGGTGAGTGATGGCTTCATTTTATCCGCTCAAGAGATACAGCACAAACAATGGTACCTTCATTCTGAACCAAGGGTCTAACTTTAAAAGGGGAAGGGGAGGTTCTGTCTCCATGCCAGGCCCATCTATGTCAACAGATACTGGTATGAAATGGTAACATCATTCTTTCACTACTGACCTTACTGGATGTGGATGATGGTCTCTCTATCGTATTGCTTATCCCTAATCAATAGTGGATGTTTTTCTAAAAGATATGCTCTAGGAATTATTTGGGAACGGTTGTGAAGGCCAAGACTATAACAGGGTTCAAAAAAGAACTAGTTACGTTCATGGAGGATAGGTCCATCAATGGCTATTAGCCAAGACGGGCAGGGATGCAACCCCGTGGTCTACATGTCCCTAAGACTGTGACTGCCACATGCTAGGACTGGATAACAGGAGATGGATCTCTTGAGGATTGCCCTGTTCTCTTCATTCCCTTCAAAGCAGCTGGTATTGGCCACTGTCAGAAGATAGGTTACAGGGCTAGATGGCCCGTTGAGCTGACCCAGTATGGCCGTTCTTATGAAGTTCTATGGCCGGTATTATACAGGAAGTCAGACTAGATGAACACAATGGTCTTTTCTGGCCTTGGAATCTATGAATCCATTACTCTATGGACCATGAAATACACTTACACATATATTTTATCAGCTTATTGTTCGATGCTATTTATTTACATTGTTAGCTATAGAAGGGGAAAAGATATACAAAGTAATGGACATATTTATCGGTAACAAACATAGGATTCATATTTACTCAGATTGTAAGCACTTTGGGGTAGGGATCATCTTTTTGTGACGTGTTTGTACAGCACCTAGAGCCCTGGTTCATGACTGGGGCTCCAGGTTGCTTCCACTATTAAATAATAATAATTTATAATAAAGGATGTTCAGTTCTGTTTGTTATGCCATCTGGGTAGGACTTTCAAAAGCACCTCAGTTCCCACTGATTTTCAGTGGGACATGTTCTTAACTCCCTTAGTGGTTTGTGAAAACTCCTTCCTCTACAACGTAACTTTTTAAATAATTACAAACATAAATGGCCAAGATTATACATGTTGTAACTCTGCTCCGTCCAGGTGCAAAAGGAATGGATTTGGCCTAGGAGACAGGAATGGACATGGGTCAAAACCCCTCTCCAAAGCCAGATTGGTAACTGAGCTCCAAGATTGAGCCCATCTCGCTAAGAGGGCAAATCTGTACATCACAAGCTCTGCATTCAGATTTGGTGGAAATGAGACCATTGCATCTGCTTTTGTGGTGGCTATCAGAAGACATGCTGCACTGATCAGAGAAGGGCATCAATGCGGTCCACTGGTGAGAGATTAGTGTCAATTCAGGATGATCAATAAAAACAGTTATTAAATAGCGATTATGATAAGAAATGAAACATCTATTTAAAAATAATCACAGGGATTCAATCACAAATGACTCAAAACATCTGGAAATGAGGTGATACCTAGAACTGGTTTAAACGATTTCAGGTTCAATGCATTTATTTATCTGATTTATTTAAAATGTTACATTTTTTGAGCAACTGTAATAATAACAGCTGAACAAGACTGACTATTCCATAGTGGTGAAGGGCCTGTGCACCTTTTAGGATCTCAAAATAGGACTTAAGTAATGCATGGACTTCGTGATGGCCCTCTGCACAGTGATGACATTCACCCTCGGTGCAGTTTGGTAACTGACAAATCATCACTGCAGATTCTGTATTTCTCTGAAGACACTTGGGGGAGCGGAAATGTGGAGTTTATCGCACCATACGGACTTTATTTTTATGTCATAAATTTGTTCATTTTTATTTTGTATTTCCCTTTATTGTTTTATAGCATTTATTGCTGGCAGTTTTATGAAGTGCACATCAAAGCTGAGTTTGCATTACAGAAATACCCTGTTGTTTTCTTCAATGCAAATAAAGCACACACATGAATCGGGGCTTTTTGCTCAGTGCTCGGTCAGGAGAATTGCATAGTTCACAGCCCGCCACTGACATCTCATGAGTCCATAGACAGGAGAATCCTGCTGTGCTTCAGGGTGCCGAGTCTACACTGAGTAGGGGCATTTATTTTCACACACCCCACCTCCCCGCATCCTCTTTTGCCAATCAGCTGCCTACAGGTCCAGTAAGGGAGAGGAGCTGAAGGCTCCACTTCTCCTCCATCTCAGCAGCAGCTTCTCCAGTGGCTACAAACTCATCGTGCAGATGGAGGAATCAATGCTGAACAGGGGCCCTTTGTTCCTTCTCACTCTTGCTCATCTCTGCGTAATGAGGAAGGGGGAAATGGAGAGAAGCACTGTGAGTAAGGGAGAGTGAAGCATGGCAGCAAAGGGACTGCGATCGGGGAAGCGGTTGGAAGGGGGTCAGAACAGTCAACCCATCCCATGAGGGGCAGGCTGGTCTCATGGCTAAGACACTGGCTTGGGACGTGGAGGATCTCCATTACTCTCCCAGCTCCGCCACAGATTCCCTGCATGAGTTTGGGCAAGTCACTTAATCTCTGTGATCGATTGCTCCTCATCTGTAAAGTGGGACCAATAATACTTCCTTGCTCCCACCATTTGGCTATAATATCATAAGCTCTGCTGGTAAAGGAACGTCTCTTACTCTGGGCATATCTATGCAGCCGCTAGAAGTTGCTTCCCAGCTAGCTCTGCTAGAACTAGTGCGCTAAAAATAGCAGTATAGCCGGGTATACCCCATGACTCCGTGGGTATGTTCTCAGGCAGCTAGCCCGAGCTGCTACCCCTGGCGACATTGTTATTTTTCACACACTAGCTCAAACAGAGCTAGCACGTGTTCATCTGCCCAGGCTGGGAAGCATGTTCGCAGCTGCGGTGTAGACACGCCCTATGCGTTTGTACATTGCATAGCACAACGTGGCCACACCTAATACAGAGACAGCAGAACCTCAGGGTTACGGACCCCTTGGGCGTGGAGGCTGTCCGTAAATCTGAAATGTTTGTAACGCTGAACAAAGCGCAATTCAGCACCAGCTAGGGTGACCAGATGTCCCGATTTTATAGGGACAGTCCCGATTTTGGGTTTTTTTTCTTATATAGGCACCTATTACCCCCCAACCCCTGTCCTGATTTTTTACACTTGCTATCTGGTCACCCTAGCACCAGCAGCTGACACTCCAGGCCAGGCTTCAGCAGCAGCTGAGCTCTCTCCCCAGTTCTGGCAGCTTCCTTGAAGGCAGCTTCTTTTCTCTGAATCTGCTTGTCCCCCTCCCACATAGGCACCAAGTCCGTGGGTGCTCCGGGGTTGGAGCACCCATGGGGAAAAATTGGTGGGTGCTCTGCACCCACCAGCAGCCAAGCTCCTCTCCCCACCCCCCCGCCCCACCTCACTTCCTCCTCCGCCTCCTCCCCTGAGCGCGCCGTGTCCCCGCTCCCAGTGCTTGCTGCCATAGCAAGGTCTGGGAGGGAGGGGGGAGGAACGAGAACGTGGCGCGCTCAGGGGAGGAGGCGGGGAAGAGGCAGGGCTGGGGCGGGGATTTGGGGAAGGAGTCAGAATAGGGGCAGGAAGGGGGTGGAGTCGGGGTGGGGACTTTGGGGAAGGGGTTGGAATGGGGGTGGGGCAGGGGTGGAGTCGGGGCGGGGCCGGGGGCAGAGGAGGGTCGAGCACCCACCGGCGTGAGCAGAAGTCGGTGCCTATGCCTTCCCAGAGTGTGTGTGTGTGTGTGTGTGTGGTCCCCCTCCCGGCCCGGGGGAGGGGGTGAAACAGTGTGTTCCCCTCCCGGCTGGGGGAAAGCAGTGCAGACCCCAGCACTGCTCCTGCTCTTCTGGCTCAAGCTGCCTTGGGCTGGCAGCCCGAATGTCTTCACCTCTTAGCTGTAAGTGGCTGCCCCGTGAGGGGAGGCGGAGGGAGACAGGCAGCCCAGATGTGCCTACCTTTAATATGCAATACAGGCACAGTATAGTATTTGCGGCTTCTTTTCTTTTCTTTTCTTTTCTTTTCTTTTCTTTTCTTTTCTTTTTTTGGTCTCTGCTGCCTGATTGGTTACTTCTGGTTTCACACGGTGTCTGGTTGACTGGTCAGTCCATAACACTGGTGTTCGTATCTTTGAGATTCTACTGTAATAACAGTCAGTGGGTGTAAAGAAAGACAAAGAAACAAGAGACTTGAGAAATACAAAAATTTCCTGTTAAATATTTAGTCTATTTTTTAGTAATATAAACTGGCAGATTTTAAAGCCAGAAAGACCATTGTGATCATTTAATCTGACCTACTGTGTAAGGTAGGCCAGAAAACCAACCCCAGTAATTGCTGCATGAAAGCATAACTTCGATTTTATCTATAGCATATCTTTTAGAAAGTTATCTCATGTTGATTTAGGCTTCAAGTGATGGAGAATCCAACACATCCCATCTCTAGGTAATCTGTTCCAATGATTAATTATCCTTACTGTTAAAAATTTGCACCTTATTTCTAGTCTGAATTTGTCCAGATTCATCTTCCAACCATTGGATCTCATTATGCCTTTTTCTGGTAGATTAAAGAGCGGCCTATTATCAAAAATATCTTTCTCATGTAGTTACTTATACAGCATGATCAACTCACCCCTTAACCTTCTTTTGGATAAACTAAATAGATTGAGCTTCTTTAGTCTCTTACTTGAAGGTATGTATCCAAGACCTTGAATTATTCTTGTAGCTCTTTTCTGAGCCCTTTCCAATTTTGCGACAACCTTTCTGAAATGTGGCTGCCAGAACTGGACCCAGTATTCCAGTAATGGCCTCCCTAATGCAGTATATAGGAGTAATACCTTCTCCCTTCCTCTGCTTATACAACCAATGTTCACGTTTGCCCTCTTAACCACATCATCACACTGTAAACTCATGTTTAATTAGTTATCTATCATGACACCCAAGTTCTTTTCAGAGTCTCATAGAGACTCATTGCTTTCCAGGTTACGACTTTCATCTTAAAAGTTTGTTCTACATCCTTTATTCCTTGCAGCTGGCTGTGTTAAAATGTATGTTGTTCAAAATAGTCCATTTTATCAAATAATCCAGGTTGGTCTATATAGCCGACTTGTCCCCGTCATTATATACCACTATATATCAAATAGAGTGTCATCTGCAAATTTTACCAGCAATGAATTTATTATTTTCTTCCAGATCATTGATAAAGATATTGAACAGCATCCAGCCAATAACAGGTCCCTGCAGGACATTGGATGATGATTCCCAATTTAATTTTTTATTTTTGCAATCTATCAGTCTTTAAACCATTTAATCTGGGCTGTATTGACTTTGCATAGTACTTTCTTCTTCTTTTTTCAATAAGAATGTTGTCTGGGACTAGAACAAATGCCTTACAGAAGTATGTCAATACAGTTACCCCATCAACCAAACCTGTGATCTCATAAAAGAATCAAGTTTGTCTGATGAGACATATTTTTCATAAAACTGTGTTGATTGTCATTAATTATCTTACCATCTTTTTTAATGACTATATCTCACATCAGCCTTTCCATGATTTTGCCCAAGACTGATGGCAATCCCAACTATCCACTAGTTTCCCTAGTCATCCCTTTTACTCGTTTGAAATGTTAGCATTTTTACAGTCCTCTTTAACTTCTCATATGACAAGATTTGTTATAAATCAACATAAATAACTCAGAGAGATCCTCAGCCAATTCTTTTAATACTCTGGGGACAAGTCATCCAATCCTGCAAATGTAGCAGTTGCTGGGATGCTGTTTGTTCCGGATATATTTAAGAACATAAGTGTAACGAAAAAAAATCACTCTTTTGTAATAAAGGAAAGAAACACAATTGTGCCATACAATAGGAAACGAAAAGTTATGCGCATCATTCTATTAATACAAAAAATATGTTTTTAAAATGCAAATCCATGCTGTTAGATCCATGCACTTCCCCCTACTGGGGTAGGGGAAGGCTGTGTGATCACGTGCATGTGTCCTGAGTAACCCCATGCACTTAAAATAGATAAAATGCTGAAACAATTTTTTTAAAGAAACAAAAAACATTTTGATGCCAAGGCAGGACAGCTGCACTAAAGTAAACAGCCAGCGCCACTAGTCTGCTGCCTGAAAGACCATTATGGAAATGAGTCCCAATAAATTATTTGCTTTGACTTTTCTCATCCTATACAAAGTAACTGTTCATCATCCAACTAATAAAAAGAGAGAGGGATTTAGAAAGACCTAAATAGCCGGTAATTAACTTTCTATTTCCTGTTATAAAAATTGAACATTACTAAAGGCCTGAGTCATTTGTATCATTTTCAAGGGAGGAATTGTCATTTCTGTCAATGGTCCTCCCATAATTCAGTGCATAATTTTAGAATTTGAATGTATGGGATTGGTGTTATCACATGAAACTAAGAGGATGTAGGAAATGGGAGTTGGAAAGAAAAATGCTCCCGAAGGGAGCAGTCCAGAAAAAAAGTAAAAGCAAAATGTGCAAGCAGGATAACTCTTCCATGAGGCGACTATCCTCACTGAGCATTGGCAGGCAGGCAAATCATTAATAACAACAACAAGGGAGCATTCATTGTTAGGTGGCAACATAACTATGTGGCTCTGCACTGTGCTGGACGAGGGAATTATGTTGAAAAAGCCATTTCTAATATTTCCCCGTTTAATGGTAGGAGCCATCTGAAATGAATGAGTCTTATTAGCAGTGGCGTAGCCAGGTTTAGAGCACAGGGGGAGCGGCGGCGCTATAAAAAGGGCGCCTCCCCGCTCCCCCCTGTACTCACCCGGCTGCACTTTAAAGGGCCCGGGGCTCCAGCCGCTGCGGAGCTCCCGGGCCTTTTAAATCCCTGCCCGAGCCCTGCTCCGGCAGGGGGGCGGGGGGGGGGGCGCTTTAAAGGGCCAGCGGCTCTCCGCAGTGGCAGGGGGCTCCCTGTGGAGCTGCTGACCTTTTAAAGCGCCCCCGCCGAGCCCGGCTCCCGTAGCCAGGCTCGGGTGGCGCCTTAGCACCGCTTCTCCTCACAACGGGAGCGGCTGCTCCCCCTGCTCCCTCCACTGGCTACGCTACTGCTTATTAGTGTAAATTGCATCACACTGTCATACATAAATATCCCAATACTGAAGGGGCCCATTACCATTAACAACAGAAACGATCAACAAATAAAATTGTTAATGCCACAATATTTACTGGGCAAATTGACTATGCTCTGATGTGGGCTTGTGGTCCTGTCGTCTGTTCGATTTCATTTCACTGCAAGACGCACTAATGCATGTTGTTAAACATAGCTGTGGCTGCTTTTCATATAGATACCTATTTGAAATGGGAAAGTGTTGAAATTTAACCTCACCACAATTTTTTACTTTTTTTTGTCTCATTGATCTTGTCCAGACCAATAGGGGGAAAACATTGATTATTAGTATAAGCGGGGGGGGGGGGGGGGCAAACCCAAAGTTTTGGTCATCAAGAAAAAAAAAAGAATAAGGATTTAGGCCAATTATATATACATGTTCTACATGGAGGCGGTCAGCTTTTTTTGCATGACATTTTTCCATCAAAAATGGCCTTCTTTAAAAAAATTAAACATTTTGAGAAAAATGGTCAACATCAAACTTTTCACTAAATTGTCTGCAGTGGGTCTCCCCCCTCCCCCGAATTATTATCAAAACATTTCATTTACCAAAAACCTTGCTTTCAGTAAGAACATACAGTCTTTGGTAAATGAAAAATGTAGAAAACAATTTTGATAAAATGCAGAGAATATTTTTGGTAAAAACAATGGAAAAATAGGTCCATTTTCAAACCCTGAAAAATGGCAACAACTTTGAATTTTTTTGGTGAAATCATTTTCCTGGGTTTTCTATTAGCTCTTTTTACATGTATAGAATTACTTAAACTGTAAAGCATTGACGTAGATTGTTAGTTTTGGTCATCAAGGGGCAGAGACGATCCTTTTGCTCTGTGTTTGTCCAGTGCCTAGCATAATGGAGCCCTGGTCCATCAGTAGGGCTCAGAGGTCTAATTCAAGCCTCATCCTCAAAGCACCACAACAATCGGTGTGAGCCAATCAAATAGTTGCATACTGAAAATTAAACATGGGAGGAAATAAACTTTGGTGTCTTCTAGTCCAGTCCCTCCTGACAGTGCTGTTTTTTTTCTTCTGTACAGTGCTGGATAGCATTTCTGTGATGCCTTGGAGGGTGTGTCCAAAGCACCTGTGACTGCAGCCCATGTAGACATACCCAAGTGATCTTTGATCTACTTAGATCAGATAACAATAGCAGTGAAGCGGTGGCAGTATGAGCTCTACAAGCCCACCTGGGAACCTGGGTCTTTACTACCAAAAGGAATGGAGTGCTCAATTTACAGTGACTTTCACTGGAATTTAGGCACTCTACCAACCTTTTGCAATTCCCACCCCAAACATCTGTGCTGTGCCTTGTACAGTGAGGCCCTGCTCCTTGACCATCTAATTGTATTAACCAGTGAGAATCCAGTCAAGAGAACAAAAATCTAGTCCTGTGTAGTAGTTGAGCAGAAATCCTGCTTTTCTCAGGCCTTCACATCAATATTACACACAATCTGCAAGTAAGAAACTCAAGATCCTTGTGTCTCAGCAGGAAGCTGAAGGAAAGAGATACCATCAAGTTGAGCTAGACCCTCTTCTACCCTGTAGAGATCAAGAAAGTACCA
The DNA here is from genome assembly GCA_033296515.1 of Macrochelys suwanniensis. Classification (NCBI taxonomy): domain Eukaryota; kingdom Metazoa; phylum Chordata; order Testudines; family Chelydridae; genus Macrochelys; species Macrochelys suwanniensis. The sequence continues at coordinate 11,920,211 of CM065777.1, read as the reverse complement.
AGTGATTCACTTGTAATAGAAGAATCAAGAGAGACTAATATATACATATAATTTTGATTGAAAAGATGTAGTTAAGAAAACAACCCAGATGAAAAGATAGGAGAGGATTTGGACAAAGATACTGATCTGGATGAATGGGTCTCTAAAGGAGAAATACATCTCCAATTTGTGTAGCTCATAAAGAATTTTTTTATTAATTACTTATTGTATAGCTGGCATCTGACTCCAGTTAAAATCCATCATATTTTTTGCTATTAGGGAGGCATTCTATTGGAGGCATAACAGGGAAATGGAAGCATACATTTGGTGGTTGTGTCCAGGAATTAGACAGTTTGGGAAGGAAATTATTGGAGAGATTAATTTTCTAACAAAATGCCAGCTTCCTAGAGATCCCCTGACCTGCTTAATTAATGCTCCAGTAAAGGATCTACATTTTAAACAGAACAAATTAATGTCTTTTTTATTGTTAGCAGCAGGACTTTGTATTGCACATTACTGGATAAATGTGACATCTTCTCTGATGGAATCGTGGTATAGTAAATCATGTCCTTGTACTGGAAAAGTTTTCACACCAAGTACGTATACAAGAGAAACGCCAAAAAGAAGATAAAGGGGATTTAGAAATTTGGTCACCCTTTTTAGTGGATTCAGAGAAGGAGGGCTCTCTACCCACCAGGCCAGAATCGTTAGCCAGGTTCTTTGACTATTAAACTGATCCTATATGAGTAATAAGTAATGTACAATGTAATATGTTAATATGTAATATGTTAATATTTTAGTGTAACTGTGCCTTAATAAATAGCTTACGAGAGAGAGAGAGAGAGAGAGAGAGAGAGAGAGAGAGAGACTTGCAGTGGTAAGAGACACAGGCCCAGATTCTCAAAGGTATTTAGGCTTCTAACTCACATAAATTTCAATGATAGATAGGCAGCTTTGAGCATCTGGGCCAAGTGATCTATAGCCAGAGGTGAAAGGATAGCTTAACAGTACACTTTCAACGGAGTGGCATGACCCCCCAAAAGCATCCCAATGACTATTTATCGGTACAAAGATTCCCTTTTGCATTCTGAAAGCCCACCGGTAATATTAATAATAATAATTGCATTTTTCTAGTGCTTTCTCTACTCCACTTTTAAATGACTTGAAGAAAAGGGGGTCCATCACTCTGCTTGCGAGACTAGTTCACAGTCGAATAGCTCAAAGTCATAACAAAAGGCTGTAGCAGAGCAGGGAATAGAATCACCAGGCTGAGTCCCCAGAGGGTGTAAAGTAGCACAGCTTAGTTCAAGTCAATAGAGTAATGCCTAGTTGCACCAGCTGAGGATCTCGCCCAAGGCCTCCTAACTACCTTTGTTTTAATCACAACCTCATCCTTTCTCGATGAAGCATGATACCATAATGCTGCACAACAAATTACAACATGCAACTGTTATTACTGGCTCCTCCAGTAATGATTGCAATTAGTTGTGGAGCAATTTTTCTCCTGACTTATACATGACATGGGCACAGCATTCAAGAACCTTGTGGTCCAGTGACTAGAACAGCATGCGGGAGGTGAGAATTCTATTGCTGACTCTGCCCCTGCCCTGCTAGGTGAACTCAGGCAAGTCATTAGATACAAACATAAATGCTCTTGCTGGAAGGTTGCAATGTAACACTGCTTTATTTCTGAAAATCCACAACACTAATATGTGAGAACCAAAACCAGAAAGAGACAAAGCAGGCTGCTCCCTAAGGCAGCAAGGCACCACTCAACCCATCCTCGTCTAGGATAGATCTTTGCAGACTGACTGCAAAGATCCAAATTCCACACTTTCCTACAGAGTTAGCCTGCAAGCAGGACCAGGAAGTCCCTTACATTTAGAGCCATAGCTTTAACACAGTTTTGAATACAACACAACTTCACCCTTCTGTGTCCCCTCCAGCACCTGCCTATTTCTGAACGTAAACTCCTTGAGGCAGGGACTGTGTATTCCTGTTTGTACCGCACCTAGCACAATGGGCCCTGATTTTGACTGGGGACTGTAGCTGCTACTGTAACACAATAATAAATATTAATTCTGCCTCATAACTCCAGTTATGTAGCTCTGACTTTTTTCAGCCCCATTTTTCAGAGAGTTTAAGTGACTTGCCCTAGGTCACCCAGCAAGCCAGAATCAAAGCCAGGAATAGGACCTTAGAACGCCTAGTCTCCAGCTTTAACTACACTGCCTCTGTTTACTGGCTAGTTTCCATCTCTACAATTGAATGAGCTCTCTCCATTTCATTAGAAATTCTGATATTCTTCTCATCTTTACTTTTGTTTGCTGAAGATTTCAAGTAAGAAACTAGATATGAAGTGCTATATATATATAGTGCTTAATTCCTGGCAATTAAGCCTGGTGATAATGGTTTTTGCGCATTAGTCATAATCTCTTTTTAAGCAGCAAAGCCCATTACTGCTGTAGTGTGTGTCTCAGATGCCCTGCAGATTTGAGTCATTTTGGGTAATGCAGCTGTGTGTGGTAAAAAGATTTTACAATGTCTATAAAATTTTGCCTCATGACACGTTCAGCAGTGGCACTGTATAGCGGTTTCAGTACTGTTCATTAAATACCAGATACCGTTATATTGTGCGGTTCTTAAACAAGAGCAATCATCAGAGACGTAGGAGGGTGGGGCAGAGGCAGGCACAGGCGGGGTTGGAATCTGGAGGGAGTGCTGTGTTTGTGAGGACCTGAATGGCTTCTGGGCAGCTAATTCAGTTTCTCCTCTTTAACGTTCCCCTGGTTTGGAATGTATGAGGTTGGCTCAACCCTTCTCAACCCCAGAGCACGTTCCCAAACACAATACGTTGCTGCTACTGGCATGCAGCTTTATTACACAGCGAACCAGCTGAGAGGGTGCTTGCAGAATTCAAAGGTGGCTGCATTATATAACAAATATGTGTCACATAAACATTAGGAAAAGACAGTCAGCCTGTGGCACTGGTCTCTGGGGATGCTGGCCCCTGTCATAAGACCAGGGTATAACCCTGACAGGCAGGGCCGGCTCTAGGTTTTTGGCAGCCCCAAGCAAACAAAAAATGGCAGCTGCCGAACTGCCGAAGCAAAAAAAAAAAAATCATGGACGCCCCAAGAATCCCCGGACTGCCGCCCCTTGCAAGGTGCCACCCCAGGCACATGCTTTCTCGTCTGGTGCCTGGAGCCGGCCCTGCTGACAGGGGTAACCCTAACCCATGTCATGTGGCTGTCAAGCAATAAAGATCAATCTCTCACCAGTGTTCCTGCCTGTAACACCTTCGCTACTCGGTGAGCTAAGTCTGAAGGAGGTGTATTGAGGGGTGGGGGCCCCTGGCTCGTCCCTTGCCTCCCAATGTCCTGTACCTACAATGGCCTAGAGGTACACTTGCAGCACCTTTTACAGATGTAGGAAGAGATGCTGCTTAACCCACTTTGCTACCTTCTGCCTCTGGCTTTCCACCAGCCTGTCCCCTCTATGGGAAGAATGCCTGTCTTAGCTCAGCCACTGTAATTTAGGGTTATCACCTGGCCAGTATTTGACCAGTCTGGCAGGGTTTTTTTGTGGATTAGACAGTTGCCAGAACAATAATTTAATCTGCCGGGTTTTTTTTTTACATGGGTTTAAAGATTTGCATTATTATCACAATACACCGGGAAAGCTAACATTAGACCTTTCTGTGTCCAGCTAAAGATCCTGCAGCATTCCCACTTCCACAGTTTAAGTAAGAAAATGATGTTATCAACCTTATCTAGATGTCTGATCTCACTATAAGTGGCTGTGGAAGGGGGTGGTGGGTGGTAGAGTTGCCTTGGGGTTGGAGTTGCGGCAGACTTGCCTTGTGGTGGTGGTGGAAGGTAATAACCCTACTCTAGCTCCAATGCCAGTCCAGCACAGTCAAAGTTATACTTTACCTCACAGTAAGGACTGCAAGTTGTGGAGGAGAGGCGGGTTGTGTCCTTTTGTTCTTTGTTATAATAAGAGCTGGACAAACAATGCAAATCATTCTCCATGACGCTGTTTGAATTTTTAACTGTGCCTTTCGTCTTCCCTTCCCACAAACGTTTGGGTACGTCATTGGAATTGGCTACTGCTCGAGGAATGGGAATGGCAAAATCACATGACTGAGCTTTCATAGGCACAGATTTTTAAATTCACACATGCCGGTCTTCACATTGGCAGGGCTTCAGTCAGAGATTCCTAGGACATGAGTCTCCACCGCCCTGCACCCTGTGTTGTCATTTACTTGTGTGCAATGTAGGTGTGAAATGCTACCATGGGGCTCAATCTTGAGCCACCAAATACAGCCAGGCAGGGGAGTGTTCCCTCGCTCCTCTGTGCAGGCTGCCCACATCACCAGTCCATATACAGGGATGAAGAACAGCCACCCCTAGACAGCTACTCCACCTTCTGTGCAGTTGGGTGGGGAATGGGTGGAGTCTTGGCTCATAGACTTTAAAGTCAGAAGGGACCATTATGATCATCTAGTCTGACCTCCTGCACAATGCAGGCCACAGAATCTCACCCACCCACTCCTGCAATAATCCTCTCACCTATGTCTCAGCTATTGAAGTCCTCAAATCATGGTTTAAAGACTTCAAGATGCAGAGAATCCTCCAGCAAGTGACCCATGCCCCATGCTGCAGAGGAAGGCAAAAAAACCCCAGAGCCTCTGCCAATCTGCCCTGGAGGAAAATTCCTTCCCGACCCCAGATATGGCGATCAGCTGAACTCTGAGCATGTGGGCAAGACTCACCAGCCAGACACCCAGGAAAAAATTCTCTGTAGTAACTTCTAACATCCCATCACCGGCCACTGGTAATTTCTAACATCCCATCCCCATCCCCAAAACGCACTGGCCAGCATAGCTAAGTTAATGCAGCAAGAGAAGTAAGTTGGGCAGGAAAAAGGGACTGGTGCAACTTACTTTGCCTATAGAGGAAGAGGGAAGCAGTGATTGAATAATGACTCTGTTCCTGGACAGTGAAGCTATGTGCTGCCCCTTACGTAGGCTGGCTCCCCAGGTGCAGCCAACCCACACTGGTCTGGCATGTTTTACAACCATTTTGTACTGGTGTAAGTGACAATGCAAAGTGCAAAGCCATCAAGAATCAGCCCCCAAGCAACTTATCGGACTGACCGCAACTAAGCAGTGCAATTCAAACATTGAATGTTGGGGCCTAATCTATAGCCTAAAATACTTTTAAAGGATACCTGTTGGATAAATTCAAACAACAAGGAATCTGAAGAACTCATGGGCTGTTCAGGCAATATCCCTCCTGTTCTCTGCCTGGGGCACACAATAGTTTAATGTCCTAAGGTCTAATGTATCTGAGTCTAATTCAGGTTATTGGGCTCAACACAGCGGTAAATATATTGATGTTAGTGGCTTGTGACGTACAGGAGATCAGACAGGTTGATCTGGTGGTCACTCCTGCCCTTAAGCTGTAAGCAGCCACACTCAGGCTTAAGTGAGTCCACCCATGAAGAACTATGTGGGCAGTGTGCTTTGCTGAGCACTGTTTTGGGTAGCTGTGTATGGGGGAGGGAGGGAAGCAGGAGAAAGAGAGAGGCACCACAGGAGAAGTATCACAGAAGCAGGATGCTCCAGCAGATCCTGAACAAGCACAAATGCATGATCCTGAGGAAAAGCCATCAGAGAGAGCTTTTGTGGAGGGCTGACTGACAGAGGTTTGATGGTGTGATCAGGGAAATGGTCTCTGGTGTGTTTGATTCCTCCTGGGTTCAGGAAAATGGGACTTTGTATATTCTTGTAAATGAACAGAATCAAACAGAAGATATTTGACTCCATCATTGATTTTGTCTCCTAACTGGAATGACCGGCAAGACCCTGATTTTTGGTTAGCTGCTCAGCATAAAGGACTAACAGTTATAGTGGAAGATAGAGTTTACAAAGACAACATTCCCAAGGACATGATTTACAAGTGTTTGAAATTGGAGAAGCAGTTGTCTCCTTTTAGTCTCATACCCCTTAGTGAAAAGAGATGGCTAAACACCAGCCATGCTGTGATCCACTCAAATGCCACGAGTACTATGTCTTTAAAGATCTCTCAGCATTATGTCCCAGATAAGCCCACAGGCACAATTATTGAAAATAAATGTATTGCAATCATACTTCATTAGTTTCAATTAAACCGGGACTGAAACATCTTCCCTGATAAATTTTACCTCCATAAAACTGATCACATCCTTCAGATCAGATTCCTACTGAACTGGAAACACGAGAAGGACCTTGTTCCTGCCATTGTGGCTCATCACCATTCTGGAGGGAAAACCTCAAGGGAAGAGAAGACTGCCCAGTCTCCATAACTCTGGAATCCAAGATCTCTTTGCTGGCTGCTAAAAACGGGTGTCTATCAGAGCTGGCCGAAAATTTTACAACAGAATGATTTTCCATTGCAAAATGCTGATTCGTCAATGTCAAAATGTTCCATGGGAATGTATCAATCTCAGTTAAACCTGTCAGCTCGCCCGTCCCCATGCTCTGCCCGCTTGATGGGCCATCGCAGAGCCAGGCCACCCCTGCCGCGTTCTGGGTCCCTTTTGTCCCTATTTGGGATTAAAGGTTTTTCAAAATGATAGAATTTTTTCATGGGAAGGAAAGACTGTTTTCTGACCAACTCTTAGTGCCTTTAATTCTTGTTGCTACAGCTGCTGCCAGTTGCAACAATGACGGTTTCATGATCTGAACAAGGTCATACAAAACGCTGATTAATTTCACCTACCATAGGTCCATCAAAGAATTATCTCTGATTGTAACAATGTTCTGTTACCACTCATCTGTGCTGAGTTTCAGGAGGTCTATGAGTCTATGAGGTTGCTTATAAGTGACCTGAGAGAGAGAGAGAGAGATTGCTATACCGCTGGGCAGAAAATCATATTTTCTGTCTTGGGAAAATGTTTGAGATTGGAAAAAAATCAAAAACTCAAAAAATCAATCATTTTTGCAAAACAACATACCCCCAACGTTAAATTTGGGGTCAGTCAAAATCTTTCCATTTGGATCATTTCAAAATGTTTCATTTTTATTTTGACCATTTTTTTTACTGTAATTAGGTCAAATGTTAAAACAACAAGACATTTTGGACCATAAAACCAGATTTTTTTTTTTTAGAAAAATATCAAAATGGGACATTTTGACAATGTTGAACCTTTTTTTCAAAAAAAAAAAATGAGTTGAGAAATTCACTGAAATCAATCCTTTCCCACAACAGCTTTGGCTTCAACAAACTGATGTTTTTTAATGGTTTGCTGATAAATTCCTGACCTCTCCAGATTTCTAATCATCCCATTTCCATGCAGTGACACCCTCCTTTTCAAAAAATATCCTAACTTGCATCCCTGCTGCTATGGTTACTATGGAGTATTGCAAATGCATAAAATCTCTGGGCTGCAGGTCTGTACTCCCCGCTGCCTCCACATACTGTCCTGTGGCCCAGACCTGCCCAACCTCCCGCTCTTGCACTAGGGGGCTCTTCTGAAGATGGTGCAGGATTGGGTCTGAGTCTGATATATCTCCCCCTTGCATCAGTCCTATTCTCCTTGGGCAGGACTTACACTGGCCCTATGGCTCCTTTGTGCCGGCCAAGTCAATGCAAAGGTTCCATAGGGCAATGGTAAATTAAACACACAGGGTGGGATCTGCCTAACTCCCATTGGGAATTTGTGACTCCCACACACAATGAATAAAGCTCCCAGTTTTTTGACCTTACTATTGGACACTGATGCCCACCCCTTTGACGGCCTGGGCACCAGTGTCTCATTTTAAGAGAGCTCCAGACACACAACAGTAGCTTGTGATGCCTCTGCTCCTTAGCAGCATTTGCCGACCATCACTTTGTTGTACCATTAAAGGAAATAATAGCATGTGCCATGCTGTCCACACCTTGGCAATATCAGCCTTTCCTCATTTACTTTTGTTTACAAATTACTCCTAATTTTGTTCTTCAAAGCTAGTTAAGAACAAATGCTGGTAGGATTGATGGGGAACTAACTGCATGATTAAGTAATTACATTTTTAAAGCTTGCCTTACACCACAACTAATGATTTTTTCACAAGTAGCAGAAACTCGAGGTAATGAATGGGAAATGTTGACATGTACTTAATTTTTTCTAAGTCTTTTATCAGGCTGGGGCTGGCTCCATACTGTGGATATAATACTTGAAGGGAGGAATTCCATCAGATGGTCACAATATCCATTGTACAGCACGCTGAACTCCATTGTGCAATTTTTTATTTGATTTATTTCATGATCAAAATACGTCATTATCTGGTTGACTAGATAGCGAATAAATTCAGGCGAGGATCTTCCATTATTCACACTGCTGTAGCACCGAAGGGCCTCAACGGAGATTGGAGTCCAATTCTATTAGGCACAGTCTAAATACTTAGGACCTGATCAAAAGCACAACGAAGTCAATGGAAATACTCCCATTGATTTCACTGGACTCTGGATCAGGCCCCGCATGAGAGATAGTCCCTGCCCGGAGGCACTTACAATCTAAATAGGGAAGATAGACAAAAGGCGGGAGGGAAAACAGAGACACAGAGAGGTTAAGTAACTCGCTCAGGGTCGCTCAACAGGCCAGTGGTCAGCGCAAGAACTGGACCTAATTCTGGTCCTTTTGATGCACATAGCAAACCAGATGCTGTAACTAAACCAACAGAATAAGTCATACGATTTTAGGCCATATCATATGAATACTTTCCACCAGGCATAATAATTACTACTGTGGGTAGTCAATCAGGTATAGCTATTACCGTAGGTAGTCCCTTGACACAGTGGTACTACTCCTTGTAGTAAGCACTAGCACTGTGTCCAGATGTAAGCGTCTAGAGGTCAGATATTTAATGAAGTGATTCATCTCAGATTATTCACCAAACAGTATTTTGATGGCTAAAATAGATTTCTGTCGGGTAGTCATGGCATGAAGTGAGCCAACTTTTCCTTACAAGAGAATCCTCATGTTTCTCAAGTGACAAAAGGTATTCCTTGAATTTCAGGATATTGCCTTACTTTTGTGGAGATGAAATTTGAGGGACAACTCCAAAATTTAAATATTATTCTGATTTTAATCCATAGCACCAAACACAGCTAAATCTGTCATCATCATTTTCTCTCTAGATTCGCAAATTTTAAGACCAGCAGGGATCATAGCTATTATCTAGTCTGACTTTCTGGATAAAACAGGCCAGATAATTTCACTAAGTGGATCCGGCATCATGCTCTGGTTGAGTTAGATCATCTATTTTACAAAAACCTCCAAACTTGATTTAAAGACTCCAGGAGATGAAGATTTTGCCACATCCCTTGGTAATCTCTCCCAGTGGTAAATTACTTTCATTGTTAAAAATGCGCACCTTATTTCCAGTTTGACCTTTGCTGACTCCAGAAACAAGGCGCTGGAGCTCATTATGTTACCTGATGGATAAGTAGCAGCTTTATGGTAAATGCTCCATAAAAATGATTAACTGAGAAACTCTTTATGATCCTGATGAAATCCAGAAACCTAGGCATCCTGTTGTGTTTTCCTAGATACTAATAATCAAGCAACACAAAACACTTACAAGAATGGCATCTTGACATCTGTAGAGAGGAAAGGACAATAAATCAACATACCAAATGCAGTCCAACTCCTTGAGCTTTGGCTCTGGTCTTAGTATCTAGTCAGGAGTTCCTTGCTGGAAGTGGCATTGCCTTTTATATTCTGTTGCTAAATGTTGAATGGAACGTTCTCAACCATCAGAGGAGTAGCTGTGTTAGTCTGTATCCACAAAAACAACGAAGAGTCTGGTGGCACTTTGAAAACTAACAGATTTATTTGAGCATAAGCTTTTGTGGGTAAAAACCCATCTTGCAGCTGAAGAAGTGGATTTTTTACCCACGAAAGCTTATGCCCAAATACATCTGTTAGTGTTTAAGGTGCCACTGGCCTCCTCGTTCTCAACCAGTGGACCTGAACTGTTTAACAAGGGAAGGGTGGAAGGATGACATTTTAAAGCATGGAAGAGGTTTATCTATAGTGCTGGTTACAAATATTTAATTTTGAAATTTCAATGAACATTTCAATTAAAAATGGGGGGGGGAATAAATTAATGAAATGTTCATTATTTCCTCCCTCCCTTCCTTTAGTTGACCAGCTTGAATTCCAGCTTTCTATGGCTTTATGGTAGTACTCATCACCTTACTAGCTGAGCTCCTATCTCCACTCATTGCCTAAGACTTCAAGAAGTCAGCATGCTTGTTTTTTTGAGATCTCAATATGTTAAAATCAGATCTGCCTTGGAATTATTATTTATTTTATAAATGAAATCTAAAGGCTTCAAACAAGACCGGGATCCTATCGTACTAGGAACTGAACAACACATGCTAAGAGACAGTTTCTGTCGCAGACGGCTTACAGACTAAAGGTAGGAGAAGAAACAGAGATAAAGTGACTCATGAAAGGTCAGTGGAATAACCAGGACTTGAACTCAGGACTCCTACCTCCCCATTTAGTACCTACTGTACACCACTAGCTCACAGTACCTTAGAAAACATTGCTCTTGTTACTGAAGAGAAGAGACATTTGCTTGCCTAACCTTGCATCAGTGAAGAGTAATTAGCTGTTGTAAAACAGCAGCCGTTGCTGACAGCAGTCATGGGGGGTCATTTATTTGATGTTGATGAAGGATTAAAAATAATCTAAACCTTAAAATATCCTATGCAAAAGCACTGTTCTAGTTAGAAAAAAAAAGAACAAAAATGAAGAAGCAGCTTCTATCCCAGTGGTATTGAAACAAAATGTAAAATTGCTTTGGATGTCAGCTGAAATATTTATTCCTGTGTGCTTTTAGAATTCACCCCTTCCTACCAGCTATTCTTTCTAACACAAAGGACAACTAAATTGACATCAAGTAAAGTTAGTATTCCACTGTCATTTCTCTGGACATCATCTGTGACAGCTGCGCTCGCGGTGATTCAATCCCTCGCACGTCACTGTTTTCATGTCAGCTCTCCATTTCACGTCGCAGAAATCCCTTCTGTCAGCTCCCATTCAGTTTGATAGGTCAGGCTTACACCTGCAAACTGGGGCAGTGCTTCTCTGACAGGATCTGTCACAGCGCTGCAGTCACCACGCTCGGCGAAACAGCAACTTCTCTCAACGGCAAGTTTGTTAGGATGACTTTTTAGGGTTTGTTTGTTCCCTCCGCCCCCGTTGCCAGCTCTGTGCCAGCGACAAACACTGGGAACTACAGGAGAAATGACAACTTGCATCAGTGGGGAGAAACCAGAGACTTTTCTGGCAAAGTCAGTGCAGGGTGATGGCTTGTTTTTCCTTCCTTGGCCTGTGCCAAATCCCTTCCAAGATATCACTGCCACTATAAGATGCTCCTTGGGTTGAGTGCAATTCATGAATCATTTAGATCCATGCCCCACATTTCTAAGATGGCAAACACCTATGAGGTCATCTGGTCCATCCACTTCTGAATACACAGGATTGTTCCCTATATACGCTACAGGCATGTCCTCTAGTGCTCTGTCCACTCAGATGTAATTAAGACGTCTGTAGCAAGAGGCCTCCTGCCACTCACACAGATCTCACTGTGAGGAAATGTTTCCCATTATTCAACCTAAATTTCCCTTTCCTTAATTTCTTCCAACAGCTAGTGATACCTACTTATACCAGCCTAAGCAGTGGAGAGGCACTAGACTGGGAGTCAGGAAACCTAGGTTCTTCTCAAGTCCTCCTATGTAAACTGTGATGGGTCACTTCTGTCTCCCTTCCTATCCTTTGTCTTGTAAACTCTTTTTGTGCAAGGGACTGTCTCTTACTATGTGTATGTACAGCATCTCGCATAATGGATTGTCTTGGCTGTGGTTTTTCTAGGGGCTGGTGTAAAAGAAATAATAATCAGAGCTCTTTGGAAAATGGAAATTCCTTCCCACACAAAATTTCATGTTTAAAAAAAAAAGAAAAGGAAATCCTGATTCAGGATGAAAAGTCAAAAAAGTGACTTTTTTCTGCAGAATGGGATTGCCAGAAGAATTCTGTTTTGAGAGAACTGAAATGGAAGTTTTCAGCTTGCTGGCATGGAAGCCTCTTGTCCATTTCAGTCTCTCCACAGGCAGAAAGTGAAACTGATAAGAGCCTTCCAGGCAGGCTGCTGGAGGCTGAGTACAGAGGCTTTCCTCCTCCCTGCTCTCCTGCCCTCCTCCCAGAATGTGGCTCTCTCTGGCTACCTGCAGAAAGGGACATAGGTAAGAGGCAGCCACAGAGACATCATTTCGATTTTCCCAGTGGAAAAAAATCATATATTTTTGCAACATTTAAATTTTCCCATGGAAAATTTCACTTTTGTGAAAAGATCCTTTCCCATCAAAATATTATTCCAACAGAAAATTCCTGATCAGCTCTAATAATAATTAGTAAATAACCAATTCCCCTTTGCCTTGGTGTTTGTACTCTCAGATGTGGCACTATACATTATTTATTTCCCTGTTGCACACTTGTATAATTCAATCTTTTCTCATTTCATGATGGATTAAGCTAAGGAAGACAAAGCAGAGGAGTCTACACACCTCTGAGCTTTGGGCATTACCATTTACCTTCTTAGATCACAAGGACAGGTGAGCCAGCCATTTTTACTCAATATGCCATGCTGGAGTAGGCACGGATGGTGCTGAAAATAATGAATCCCAAACTTCCCCCTCACTGGTGGATAGAAAGCTGGCTAGATCGTTGGGCTCAAGGGTAGTGATCAATGGCTTGATGTCTAGTTGGCAGCCAGTATCAAATGGAGTGCTCCAGGGGTCTGTCCTGGGGCCAGTTTTGTTCAACATCTTCATTAATGATCTGGATGATGGGATGGATTGCACCCTCAGCAAGTTTACAGAAGACACTAGGCTAGGGGGAAGAGGTACATACGCTGGAGAGTAGGGAGAGGGTCCAGAGTGACCTAGACAAATTGGAGAATTGGGCTCAAAGAAATCTGATGAGGTTCTGCACTTAGAACGGAAGAATCCCATGCACTGCCACAGGCTGGGGACCGACTGGCTAAGCAGCAGTTCTTCAGAACAGGACCTTGGGATTGCAGTGGACGAGAAGCTGGATATGAGCCAGCAATGTGCCCTTGTTGCCAAGAAGGCTAACGACATATTGGGCTGCATTAATAGGAGCATTGCCCGCAGATTGAGGGAAGTGATTATTCCCCTCTATTCGGCACTGGTGAGGCCACATCTGGAGTATTGCATCCAGTTTTTGGCCCCCCCCCCCCACTACAGAAAGGACATGGACAAATTGGAGAGAGTCCAGTGGAGGGCAATGAAAATTATTTGTGGGCTGGGGCACATGACTTCTGAGGAGAGGCTGAGGGAACTGGGATTGTTTAGTCTGCAGAAAAAAAGAGTGAGGGGGGATTTGAAAGCAGTCTTCAACTACCTGAAGTGGGGTTCCAAGAGGATGGAGCTCAACTGTTTTCAGTAGTGGCAGATGACAGAACAAGGCGCAATGGTCTCAAGTTGCAGTGGGGGAGGTCTAGGTTGGATATTAGGAAACACTATTTCACTAGGAGGGTGGTGAAGCACTGGACTGGGTTACCTAGGGAGATGGTGGAATCTCCATTCTTAGAGGTTTTTAAGGCCCAGCTTGACAAAGCCCTGGCTGGAATGATTTAGCTGGGGTTGGTCCTGCTTTGAGCAGGGGGTTGGACTAGATGACCTCCTGAGGTCCCTTCCAACCCTAATCTTCTATGATTCTATGATCCTCCACCTAACTCACCTGCAGAGCCTGCTTCTGTAAGCATACTCAGAGTTTGCCTACTGGATTGGTCCCCTGTAGCAGTGATTCTCAACCAGGAGTCCAGGGCCCACTGGAGGGCCACAAACAGGTTTCAGGGGGTCCACCAAGTAGGGCCGGGATTAAACTTTCTGGTGCTCCAAGGCCTGCCACCCAGGGCTGAAGCCGAAGACTGAGCAACTTAGCTTCCAGGGCCACCTGTGGTGTGGGACCCCAGGCAATTGCCCTGCTCACTACCCCATAATGCCAGCCCTGGCTTTTATACGCAGAAAAAAAGTTGTAGCACAGGTGGGCCGTGGAGTTTTTCTAGTATGTCGGGAGGGGGCTCAGAAAGAAAACGGTTGAGAGCCCCTGCCCTATAGCCAAGATCACCCACAATGGTGGGGTGGGAAGAAGGAGACAGACTTACCTCATAATTCTAAACCCAGTTGTTAGGATACTCAGCTGGGATGTGGGAGACCCCTGATCAAGTCCCTCCTTCACCTGCAGGGGCAAAGGGATTTGAACAGGGGACAGTCACCTCTCAAGAGAATGCTCTAACCACTTGCCTGCAGGATAGTACAACATGGCTCTTTCTCAGCCTCTCCCATTGAAGCTGTTCCACTCTGTATGAATAATGTAAAAAGTCATTGGAGCATGGGATCCTGGCTCACCCACCTCCCACATGATTGCACTAACCATCAGGCTACAAAGCCAGACAGTCTGTCTCGCTTCTCTCTCCCTCTCCTCCTCACAATGACTATTTTAAATTGTTTTTTCCACAATGGAACTGCTCAGGAGATATTGAGGGAGCTCCATATCGCAAGTTCCCATAGCTCAGTGGTTAGAGTACTCAGCTGAGAGGTGGTAACTCCCTTCTGCCCCTCAGGTGAGAGACGGTACTTTCAGCAGGCATCTCCCACGTTTCAGAGAAGCACCCTACCCACTGGATTAAAACTCATAAGGGCGGTTCCCCTTGGGTTCTTGCTAAAACAGCACAAGTGCCTAATCCCAAGAGAGGGTTTGTAGCTGAGAATCCCAAGCAGAGGGAGGCACCACCCGGCAGCCCCAATTTAAGCAAGTATCACCAAAAGAGGGGCGGGGCTTGGCACCTCTCACTGGCTACCTTAGGCGAGGAGCTGCTTAGCCGGCTGTCTTTTGTAAATCCCATCCCCAGGCACCTGTCTCTCTTCATTCAGCGTACAGGGAAACTAAGCGCCGATCTCAGGCTTTGTGAATGGCTGTGATTTTCCAGTTAGGTGTGTTGACGCTGAGCGTTACCACACCTACGTTTCTTTGTGAATCTAGCCATAGAGCAACACAAGCAATAGTAGTTAAAAAAGAAAAGCTGGGGGGAAAGCACTCCACCTAAGGAAGTGATACACAAAGGGCAGGGGGAACCCCTAGCATTTGGCTTTCTCCAGGAACTTTAGCATCTAAATAGGAGCTAATTCATTTGGCTTTCACCCACCCAATTTTCCATTTCAGTGTATAATTTATTTATTGAGCATTACACTGATTATCCATACTTAGCCTAATGATCAAATAGCTCTAAAGTCCAATATATTTGGTTGAGGCAACCCTCAGGATTTTTTCTTTTCCTTTTCAGTCTTTTTTTTCTTTTCCTTTTATTCTGAATTTTTAGGGTGATTATAGGGCGTGTAAGATCTTTAAAGGATTGGCAGGAGGCACAACACTCAAATCCTTTATCCAGAGGCTAGAGGAAGTGTGAGTTGCCAACATGCAATTCCTCCATTGTCCCACCAGTGTCCTGAATTAACAGAGGAACCATGCTCTCTTTCCACTGAGAGAAAATCAGTTTCTTTGCTTCTGAGGGCCCCCTTTCAGGAAACCACATGCGTCTGTCCATTTCTCTTTAGGAAATCAGTTACGTACATGTTTAATTTTAAGCATGTGCCTATGTCTGGTTGACTTCAACAGCATGTAAGTATGTGCTTAGGTGATCTCCAGAATAGGGATGGTCTCCTGGATGGGGATCTAAATCAGAAAACAGGCTGCTAGTTAGTCTTTCTGCTTAGTGAGAGTAAGGTGCGCTTTAGACAATGAATCAAGATGTTGAAAGGAATTTAATCTAGTTTTATAAATCAATGTAATCTAATCTGGGAACACAAACATATTTCTTAATCACAACTGTTCAGTTATTGGATGGTGCTACTACAGGGCACAGTTTAATGTGACTGTAATAATTTTTGGTCTTTTGCAAGTCGCAGAGGAAGGATGGTTCAGTGGTTATGGAAATACTCTGAGACGTGCTCAAGTCCCTGCTTCACCATAAACTGTCTGTATGACCTTATAGAAGTCTCTGTACCTCAGTTACCCCATTCATAAGCACCTCCTTCTTTCACAAGGGTGGTATGAGGATAAATACATTACAGCTGTATTCAGGGGGAGCGATAGCTCAGTGGTTTGAGCATTGGCCTGCTTAAAGGCAGGATTGTGAGTTCAGTCCTTGAGGGGGCCACTTAGGGATCTGAGGCAAAAATCTGTCAGGGGATAGTACTTGGTCCTGCTAGTGAAGGCAGGGAACTGGACTTGATGACCTTTCAAGGTCCTTTCAGTTCTAGGAGATTAGCATATCTCCATTTATTATTATTTTATTTATTATAGATTGTGAGGTGCGCAAATACTGCAGTAATGGGGGCCATATATTATTCTACAGGGAGTTTCTATCGCCATCATCCCTAAGCACCTTCCTGTTGTGCATTAAACAATGTGACCACTTTATCTCACCCTCTCCACAGAGGGAGAAACGTGATCTATTTGTAATTTAGTAGATACGTTTACTATCTATATCATATGTACACATAGAGTATTAATAAGGCTCAACCCCTCTGAAAAGCCACACCTGCATGATAGGATAATTATTATGACTATGTTTAACCTTGGCAGAATCTGATTTTTATTGTTTTATAATTTCAACGCATCGTACCAATGTTTCTTTTTAAGCATTTTTTCTATTTTTAACTATTTTAATTTTCACTGTTGTGCAAAATTATGGGGGCAGGTCAGAAAACAGGGCTTGGATCAGGGGTGGGCAAACTTTTTGGCCCAAGGGCCACATATGGGTGGGGAAATTGCATGCAGGGGCATGAATGTAGGGCTGGGGTAGGGGGTTGGGATGTAGGAGGGAGTGTGGTGTGTGGGAGGGGGTGCAGTGTGCAGGAAGGGGCTCAGGGCAAAGGGTAGGGGAGGAGGAGGGGTACGGGGTGTAAGAGGGGGCTCAGGGCAGGGGGTTGGGGTGCAGGAGGGGTGCAGGGTGAGGCAGGGGTCTCAGAGCAGGGGGTTGGGGTGCAGGGCAGGGGGCTGGGGTGCAGGAGGAGGTGCAGAGTGCGGGAGGTGTCTCAGGGAAGGGGTTGGGGTGCAAGGTGAGGCAGGGGGCTCAGATCAGGGGATTGGGGCTCAGGGAAGGGGGTTGGGATGCAGGGCAGCGGGCTCAGGGCAGGGGGTTGGAGTGCGGTGTGAGACAGGGGGCTCAGGGCAGGGGATTGGGGCGCAGGAGGAGTTCGGGGTGCAGCAGGGGGCTCAAGGCAGCGGGTTGGGGTGTAGGAGGGGTGTGGAGTGCTGGAAGGGGCTCGGGGCAGAGGTTTGGGGTCCAGGGTGCATGAGAGGTTCGGGGTGCGGGCTCCGGCCCAGCACCGCTTACCTGGAGTAGCTCCGGCCCGGCAGCAGTGCACACCAGGGCCAGGGCAGGCTCCCCTGCCCTGGCCCCACACCGCTCTGGCACCACGTCCCTGCAGCCCCTGGGGGAGGGGAGACAGAGAGCTCCACACACTGCCCTCACCTGCGGCTACCTCCCCCGAAGCTCCCATTGGCCGCGGTTCCCCGTTCCCAGCCAATGGGAGCTGCAGAGGGTGGTGCCTGCAGGCGAGGGCAGCACATGGAGCCCTCTGCTCCCCTCCACTACCCGCTCCCCAAGGAGCCACAGGGATATGGTGCTGGTTGCTTCCGGGAGCGGCACGGGGCCCGCGGCACCACAGGTGTGGCAATCCCACGGGCTGGGTCCAAAGCGCTGATGGGCCAAATCTGGCCTGTGGGCCATAGTTTGCCCTCCCCTGGCTTGGATAATAATTTTTTAAATAGCAATAGATGTGATTCAAAAAGTTAAAGCTTTATAAGTGTTAAAACACAAGTTGTCAACACCATGTCAAAATACACAAAGTAAACATACTTAAATCAAACCCTAATGAGTTCTCAAGCGGCATTTTTTAAATACATTTTCTGTAAATTTTCAATGCGAATATTTTTTCTTCGGTTTGTGTGTGTAGGGTGAAATCAGTATCTACTGACATTACTGATAAAAATCTAATCCTTCCAAGCCTAACCATGTTTAAGCCAATGATTATGCAGGAGTCAATGGTAGGACAAAAATTGGGGGGCTTAGTCATTGTTGCATGGTCCCAGCACGTAGTGAGCTCATTATAATAAAATAATAATAATAATAATAATAAATAATTCCTAGCTCTTATTTTGCTTTACAAAGGAGAGAAGTATTAGAGCTGGTTGGCTATTTTTGATGACACCTTTTTTGTCAGAAAATGGAGATTCATTGACATCAAAACTTTTTGTGAGAAAGGGTCAGTTTTATCAAGTTTCCCCTTTCAAAAAAGGGTTGAAAACATGTTCATAATGAAAAGGTTCTTTTCTTCACTCAAAACAACTTTTCATTTAGAAATCAAAGTTAATTTATAGAAAAAAATGAAAAGGGTCGAAATAGAAATGAAACATTTGAAAAGTATGAAAATGAAGTAAATATTCTGATTGACCCCATCACTTTGCTGTTTTTGTTGTGTGTCTTGGGGGAAGAAGGCAAGGGTTTGTTTGTTTGTTTGTTCTCCTTTTCCATTCATCGAAATCTTATAGATTTTGACATTTCATCATGATTCATAACAAGGAAAGGTTTTTTTAAAAAATCTCAAAAATTCTAGAGAGATGGGAAAAGCATTTCCTGCCCAGCTCTAGTAAAGCTCATTATCCTCATTTTACAGATGGGGAAACTGAGGCACATGGTGGCAATGGGACTTACCCATGGTCATCCAACAAGCCAGTGGCACAGCTGGCGATAGCTCCCCCAGATCTCTGGAGCCCTAGTCCAGAGCGCTACCCGCTGGGACAGTGTAAATATACTGATTTAATCCACATCCTCCTGTGAGTTGTTTTGCCTCTACTCCTCTTCTGCAGTTGACCAGACTGAAAGATACACCAGTTTAGACTAAGAGGGCCAAATGCAGAGATAATTGGCTATAGCCGATTACATTTTTTTTCTGTTGAAATATTTTTGGATGGAAAATGGTTTTTCAGTTAAATTCAAAATGTCATTGTTTCACTCATTTTTGTAAAAAAAAGTTAGTCTTTCATTGACAATGAAAAATTTTCAGCTTTAAACAAAAAAGTCACTTTTTGGATTAAAAACCTGAACAATTTCAAATTTAAAATTCAATTCAATAGAAAAAAAGAGTTTTCATCTGATTTTTTTTTCCTGGGGGGAAAATGCTCATTTCCTGAGCAGCGTAACATTGAGGTGTGTGAGAGAAAGTCTATGGATGCAGAGGCTGAAAGAAACATAAACTGCATCAATTTAGACCTGTTACACTCATGTATGAATTTAGCTGCAATCTACAGAATAATTTAAGATCCTTCAGCATGAAAAACTGACATATACAGAAGTCACTGTTAGAAAGTCCCCATTTGTCAGCAGTTACCCAACCTGGAGTGGGGTATCTACCCACTCTTTCCCTCTATAGCTCTATCATCCCTCATGACTGCAGTATCTGATCATCTCACAAATATTCATGAATACGTCACTACATTTTTATTAGGTAAGAAAGTAACATTACCTCCTTTTGTAGATGGGGAACTAATGCATGGAGAGATTAAATGACTCACCATACGTCACAAGGGAAGTTTGAAGCAGAGCCAA
Organism: Macrochelys suwanniensis; assembly: GCA_033296515.1. Taxonomy (NCBI): domain Eukaryota; kingdom Metazoa; phylum Chordata; order Testudines; family Chelydridae; genus Macrochelys; species Macrochelys suwanniensis. Next base: position 11,900,494 of record CM065777.1, on the reverse strand, counting down.
AGAACTGAAACCAAATCCCTGTTACAGAGCCTTAACAACCAGATCATCCTTCATAAATATATATAGAGTAACTGTTAGCTAATTCTGTCCATTTAATGGGTTCAACTGTACAGGTAAGATACAAGAATTGCTATTTGCACCATTAGTATTTCTCTGCAACCTGTAGCCTTTAATCCTTCAGCAGTGCAGGACTCATAGCCTCATGTAATCTACCTGTCTATCTTAGATGTTGATATTGTCCCATAACCATAGTACCTGAGGACCTCACAGTCTTTAATGTACTTATCTTCACCACAACCCTGTGAGGCAGAGCAGTGCTATTATGGTAAAGGGAGGCGGTGTTGCATTATCCATGAAAACTATATCCACTTGATCTGAGGTCGAGAAGATGGTCAGAGGCAGGCCAATTTAAAGTCCCTGGGTAAAGCTAAAAGGAGGAAAAATGGGGAGATGTCTTGGTGGGGGCTACTATAGATCACCAAATCAGGAAGAGGAGATGGATGAGGCATTTCTAGAACAAAAAATAGAAATATCCAGAACACAAGGCATCGTAGTAATGGGGGCTTTAACCACCCAGACATCTGTTGAAAAAGTAATACCATAAAACACAAAATTTCCAATACGTTTTTGGAAAGTATTGAGAAAACTTTTTGTTTCAGAAAGTGGAGGAAGTAAGCAGAGGAAAAGCTATTTTAGACTTGATTGAAACCAACAGGGAGGAATTGGTTATGAATCTGAAGATAGAAGGCAATTTGGGTGAAAGTGATCATGAAATTAAAGGTTTCATGATTCTAAGGAAATGACGGAATGAGAGCAGCAGAATAAGGACAATGGACTTCAAAAAAGCAGACTTCAATAAACTAAAAAAACCTGGTAGGTAAGGTCCCATAGGAAAAAAATCAAAGGGATAAAGTTGTTGAGAAGATCTGGCAGTTCCCCAAGGAGACAATATTTAAGGCACAGCTGCAAACTATTCTATGATGAGAAGGAAAGAGAGGAAAAGTAGTAACAGGCCAATATGGCTCCATCAGGACCTCTTTAATGACCTGAAAATCAAAAAGGAATCCTACAAAAATGGAGACATGAACAAATTACTAAGGATGGGTACAAAAGAATAATACAAGCATGTAGGTACAAAATAAAAAAACTAAGGCACAAAATGAATTACACCTAGCATGGGTCATAATAGGCAATAAGAAAAGGTTCTGTAACTACATTAGGAGCAAAAGACAGATGAAGGAAAGTGGAGGTCCTCTACTTGGAGAAGAAGGAGCGCTAATAACAGATGACACCAAGAAGGCTGAGATGCTTAATGCCTATTTTGCTTCAGTCTTTATTAAAAAGGTTAGTGAAGACTAGATACTCAATACAAAAAATATTAACATGGGGGAAGGAATACAAGCTAAAAGAGGGAAAGAACAGGATATTAATGTTTAGATAAGTTAGATGTGTTCATGTCGGCAAGGCCTGATGAAATTCATCCTAGGATGTGTAAAGAACTAGCTGAAGCAATCTTAGAACCATTAGCAATTATCTTCGAGAACTCATGGAGGATGGGTGAGGTCCCAGAGGATTGGAGAAGGGCAAACATAGTAGCTATCTTTAAAAAGAAGAACAAAGAGGACCCCAGAAATTATAGACCAGTCAGCCTAACTTTGATATCTGGAAAGATACTGGAACAACTCTGGATTGTATTAACAGGAGTGCTGTATGTGAGACACGGGAGGAAGCCTTCTCAATCAACTCAGCACCGGTGAGGCCCCAACTGGAGTAAAGTGTCCAATTCTGGGCACCACACTTTAGGAAAGATGTGGACAAACTGAAGACAGTCCAGATAACAACAACAAAACGATAAAAAATTTAGAAAACTGTGTTAAAAATGTGAGTATGTTTAGTCTTGAGAAAAGAAGACTTAGTGGAAAACCTGAAAACAGTCTTCAAATATGTTAAGGGCCATTAAAAGAGGACAGTGATCAATTATTCTTCATCTCCACTGGAGATAGGACAAGGAATAAGGGGTTTAATCTGCAGCAAGGGAGATTTAGGTTAAATATTAGGAAAAAAATTTTTAACTATGAGGGTAGTTAAACTCTGGAATAGGCTTCCAAGGAAGGTTGTGGAATCCCCACAATTGGAGGTTTTTAAAAACACATTGGACAAACACCTGTCAGAGATGGTCTAGGTTTACTTGGACCTGACTCAACTCGGGAGGCTAGATGTGGTGATTTCTCAAGGTCCATTCCAGCCCTACAGTTCTTTTTATATATTTATATTTTTTATTAATTTTCCCAAATACAACAAATATACCAAAATACCAGCTTCACCACAATATGCAAAGTAAGTAATGAGGCTTAGGATAAAAGGAGAGGAAAAGACATCTCTCTCTTCAGGGTCTATATTAATCACAGACCTGTAAAAAGTCAGCCAAAAATTGCCTTGCATTTTTTGGGCTCTCCCCATCAGTGGAGTGCCAGTCATGCGTTAGCTGTGAGGTCAGCCATATGACTGAGCCAGACATCAATGTGTAGGGGGGACGACTTTTCCATTTTTGGGGGATTCATTTTTTAATGCGGGATTCATTTTAGGAACCACACTGCCTTATTACGAGGTAAACTCCAGGTACCAGGCTTATATCCAAGAACAAAACTGAAGGGGGCCCCAAAGCCCTATGTGTCTATGATCGTCCTCTTTCACAGATAAGGAATCAAGGCGTAGAGAGACTACCCACAACCTACCCAACATTATTATAGGAAGCCCCCAAAGTGCGGAATTGAACCATGTCTTTCAGTGGCTACACTAGCACCCTAGCCCCTGGACCTCCCAAATATATGGGTTCAGTTTTTACCTGAATCATTCTGGGATATCTCTCTCTCTATATATATATATAGATATAGATATATAGATATTTATATATATCCCCCTCATAGTCTTCCCTAAGCACTTTTTTTTTAAGCTATGTGCTTTTTTGCACTTTGCACGCTCGTAATGGATCTCCATTGCAACACATGCTGTTTTCTTGGCAATCTCTCGACTCCTTTCCTAACCTGGTCAGGTACATCGTCCTTCAGTGTCCGTGTGTCAACTGGTGTGTTCCTGTGAAAGGAGACAGGTGATGCCTGTGCTGACACAGGAGACGGACTTCCTGTAGTGCTGGTGCCGCTCATCTTAAAAGCCCATTGTTGCCTGGAACCTATACCCTAGAGCCAGGGTCTCATTCAGGAACCATGCCATTGTAACAGATGGGCTCCAGCGCAGACAGCCAAGAAAACATGTATATTCATTAAAAAAAAATGGGGACTGAGGGCATGAATACCAGCCAAGAACATCAGTATCTCTCTGTGTCTTCTCTTGAGCGTACACATCTATCGTTAAGGGGGTGTGTGGGCTGCGAGCTGAATTCATTAAAAAAAAGCATAAAATAAAATGCCAGGACACATAAAGGGAGATTTGGGGGCATCTTGAAAGGGATACGGTGCCCTGGGAGAGGGAAGCAATATTCTCAGAATACCTCTGGGCCAGCAAAGAGAGTGGGGTGCAACTGCTGATCTTCCACCTCTCCCCTTGACATGGAAATTAGGGTGGATTCTAGGCAGCGTCCCTTCAGGGCTGGTTGAGGAATTGGGTAGGATGACCAACCTTTCTGTATTAGGACTAGCAGGGAAACAGATTGCTCTCTGCTCCCTGATAGCCAGGCCAGTGAAAGGAGAAGGTCCAGTTCTTTGAATAACAGTTTGGTCTCTCTGCCATTGGCCCAGCAGGTATGTCACAGAACCCAGCCAGGCTGTAGAGCTTTTTCAGGAGGCAAGTAAAGGAAAATAAAATCTGTCCTACTGCCACCACACAAGGACAGTGATGGGGCAACACTTCTGCCAGCACCTAGACTAGAACTTTCTCTTATGGAACTTACTCTTGATTAAAGTCCCCCAGAGCATGCCTCATAGCATCCCTGTGTGACAGGGCAATATTATACTCATTTTACAGGTGAGGAACAGAGGCACAGAGAGATGAAGAACCAGATTTTTAAAGGGTTTTGAGCACCCAAGGATACAGCTAGGTGTCTAGTGTGATTTTCAAAATCTCTTAGCGGGCCTAAATCCCAATGAATGCTTTTGAAAATCCCACTAGGCGCCAAGCTCACACAGGAAATCTGCAATGGAAAGGAAGGGAACAGAGCCCGGTCTCCTGAGGCCCAGGCTAAACACGTTTAACCCTAGTCTCTGTAAATCGGGCTCTATAGAGACTATTTGAAAAGCCTATAGAATGTGAAAGAGCATAGTCTTTCCATAGACCTTCAAAACCATCACAGAACATTCTAAAAGGAGGGACACGTGTAATTCACTATTCAATGCTCTGGGTATTATTTATTTCTGATACTGAACTTACGACTTAACACTGATATAGCATTTTTTTCTTCAAGGCACAATAAAAGTATGAAGGGCCCGATGCAAAACCCGCTGAAGTCAATGGAAAGATTTCTGAGGACTTCAATGTGCTTTGGATCAGGCCCTAAGTAATCCGATGTTAGTGGACAGTATCCGTAATGCCCAGCCCACCCCGAGCTCTGTCTTGTTTATACCTGAGCTCTCCCCATTACATGATATGTTGAGCCCAGTTAACCTGTATCCTCAGCTATTGACTGAACTGGATTCAAAGAGGCTGTGATCTGAGCACAGAAATACAGACATATAAATAGTCTGAAGGAGTTTTGATGAGAGAGGCTTAATAGGTTGAGGAAAAGGAGTTGGGGGGCGGGGGCGGGGATTAGTGTTTTTGTTTTACTTCTCCTGAAGCTTCTGTGGATGTGCTGAAGTACTAAGCTTGTAATAGTTCAGGTGAAGCCTGCTAGCTTCTCCATGTGCTTGATCCCTAACCTGTGTGCAGCCGCGTCGATGCCAACTTTTGTTCTTTTCCAGCCAGGCCGGGATCCTGTTATTCTTCCCGGTGCCAAAAGTTAACGCTCTCTCCCTGCTGTGCGACAGCTTTTATTGTCGTTGTTATTCCCCACCTCCTAAAACAAGAAAAAAAATCCAAATTTGGATTCTGCCCTTTCTAATTACAAATCACCACTTGTGGTAAAATTATTGAAAAACAGATGAGCATTTCATTCCAGCAATAGCCTTAAAACAAGCAGCAGTTCCAACTGCCAGTGTGATGGATAGACACAACGCAGGGCAGATGAGGGATTAATTAGGTCTGTCCTTGCACATTGCCAGGGGAGCACTTCTGTAGAGGTGATTGAAAACTAGAGAGAGTGGCATTAGTCTTCATTGTTGGTTAAAGGCAACAAAAATAAAGATGCAATTGAGTTGACAAAGCTTCAAGGTATGTGGCTGAGTCATTTGGAGGTGTCAAAATGATCAAACTGTAATTAATTAGCTAAAGTGCTATATTTAATTCTTCAACTTTAATGAAGATTTTCTGCAGCTGAAAACCAAACAGCACCACCATCCATTTCTGCAGTGAAGGGGTGGGGGAGAGGTCGGTGGGATATGCTGAAGTTTTCTGTTGCCTTTATAATCAAACCCATGTTCTTAATCTTATTGTCACTTTCTTTTCGGCTGTGGAAACACAGTGCTCTACCATGCATTTGTTAAGGATGCAAGCACATGGCTACAAACCCTCACATAACTCAGAAGCCACATGCTTATTGTTTGAAGGAAAGAACCAGAATACTGGTTTATACTTCCTAATATATTCTGGTCTTACTGGCCCGAAGGTGCAGTAAGCGATAAGATACCTTGATGACAGATATCCTAATGATAGCCCTTGGGAATGGGGGGAGTGACTTGCTCCAAAAGGCAGAAGACTCAAGGGTAACAAATAGAAAGGCTGTGCTGGCTATGTCTAGGGTGACCAGATGTCCCGATTTTATAGGGACAGTCCCGATTTTGGGGTCTTTTTCTTATATAAGCTCCTATTGCCCCCCACCCCCTGTCCCGATTTTTCACACTTGCTGTCTGGTCACCCTAGCTATGTCACTGGGTTGGCACTTGCAGATGCTTGGCTCAATTCCTAGGTGTGTCACAGGCTGTGTGACTTCAAGCAAGTTACTAAGGGCTTGTCCACCCTTGAAAGTTAAGTTAGGGTGTGAATTTAATAACCATGACAGGCAGCACAATAGCCATTAAACATCTGGAAGATGCAGCCTTCTCTGTCCATCCACACCACTAAAACTCTTGTCCAGGTGCACATTTCTAATACTTCTACATCCTTTTCTCTGGCCCTAACAAAAAGAGAGGAAGGAGAGGCCAGTGGTTAGGCTATTAGCAAGGCAGTCAGGAGATTTGAGTTCAAGTCCCTGCTTTGCCTGTGCCCTTGGGCCATTTTTTAAATGGGAATAGGGTGACCAGATGTCCTGATTTTATAGGTACAGTCCTGATTTTGGGGTCTTTTTCTTATATCGGCTCCTATTACCCTCCACCCCCATCCCGATTTTTCACACTTGCTGTCTGGTCACCCTAAATGAGAACAACAGCAGTTCCCTACCTTACCACAGTATTGTGAGGACAAACGTTTGTGAAGTGCTCAGGTACTAAGATATATGCCAGGGATTATTTTGGAGAAGTTCTATGGCCTGTGTCGTACACATGGTCAGGTCCCTAGAGGATCACAACGGACTCTATAAGAGGCAGTCTTGCTCCACTCACATCCATTCAGAATGAGGCTTCAAAGATCATTTTCTTAGGCCCACGGTGCCGGCCTCCATCGCCCACTGGTGAATGTTTTAAACAAGCACCTTTGTGCTTTCTCCCATGCTGGCCCTCTTGCTTGGGAGGATCTCCCCATAATCATCCACAAAGCAACCTCATTATCCTCCTTCAAATACCTCCTTAAAACTCCCCTTTGCTGGGATGCCTGCAATCAACTTGACAACAATTAGGCTCCGAGTATACAGAAAGCACTGCCTGTCATGCTAACCAATATTGTCTCATTGTTTCCTTGTACTCCTCTGTCGGTCTGTGTATGTTTGTCGTCTCATGCCTAGGGCTCTACCAAATTCATGGCCATGAAAAATGTGTCACTGACCTGTGAAATCTGGTGTGTCCCCCACCTCCCCCTGGTGAAATCTGGTCTATTGTGTGTTTTTACCCTATAGTATACAGATTTAACAGGGGAGACCAGCGTTTCTCAAATTGGGGGTCCTGACCCAAAAAGGAGTCGCAGGGGGGTTACAAGGTTATTTTAGGGGGGTTGTGGTATTGCCACCCATGCTTCTGCACTGCCTTCAGAGAGTGGCGGCTGGTGGCCAGGTGCCCAGCTCTGAAGGCAGCGCCCCGTCTGCAGCAGCACAGAAGTAAGGGTGGCAATACCATACCGTGCCACCTTTGCTTCTGCGCTGCTGCCTTCAGAGCTGGGCGGCCGGAAAGCGGCGGCTGCTGACTGAGGGCCCAGCTCTGCAGGCAGCAGCACAGAAGTAAGGGTGACAAGACCATACCATGCCAGGCCATCCTTACTTCTGCGCTGCTGCTGGCGGCGGCTCTGCCTTCAGAGCTGGGCTCCCGGCCAGCAGCCGCCGCTCTCCAGCTGCCCAGCTCTGAAGGAAGCACTGCTGCCTGCAGCCGTGGGGAAATAAGAGTAGCAGTATCGCAACCCCCCCTACAATAACTTTGCGACCCCCCCCTCCGCCAGCAACTCCTTTTTGGGTCAGGGTCCCTCCAATTCCAACACTGTGACATTTCAGATTTCAGCAGCTGAAATCACGACATTTATGATTTTTAAAATCTTATGACTGTGAAATTGACCAAAATGGACCGTGAATCTGATAGGGCCTTATAATGAGAGTGTAAGGTCTTTGGGGCAGGCCCGAGCACAATGGGGCCCTGGTTCATAATTGGGGCTCCTAAGCGCTAGAATAATATAATCAGTCAGCACCACCCTGAATAACTCCATCTGTGGAATAGCCTTATCAGTTCCCCCTGGGTATCATAGGAATAACACTTCCTTTGTCTGTCTTGCCTATTGAGATGATAAGCTCTTCAAGGCAAGGACTATCTCTTACTAGATGTACGTACCGTGCCTCGCTGTAGGGCCTCTCGGTGCTTCTGTAATACAAATAATGAATTAATAACAACAGTCAACAGGAGCTAAATAGTGCCTCAAAGGCAAATGATACTGTTGTGATTTGGGGGTGTTGTACACGCCCTTGGCATTGCTGTAAACAACTACACCAGTATAGTGTGTGGCAACTGAGAGTCAGTATTATTAACGTTGGGTAGATGGAACTTTAAAGCTACCGCTCACCAAGAAACACAGAGTAGGAATTTTTCCTGGCTGGAATGATTGCCCAATGCACACGGAGCATACGTTCAGTGGTACATTTCTGCAGCTGATAACCTCAAACCCGCATCAACCCTGGGTGATGCTACCTTCTCCCACAGAGGAATCCTACTAAATTAACTGACAATCAAGAGTCTTAGCAGGAAGACCAGTTTACTTATTTTTTAGCTACAGTTCAAAAATGTAAGCAACGTTTTATAGACATTCTTACCATACAGCTGTTACCTTCACTTTAAGCCAGTTAAAACACCCATGTTATTCCATTCAGTCAGCCCAGGTCTGTTTCCTGTGCAGTTGTCATCTCATTAATATATTACAACACTTCAAACTTTATTAGTATATTTGCAGTGCCTTTTTATTTTATTATTTTATTGGCTAATGAGTTGCCTCCTTGCACTCCATTGTATTTCTCAGTCTTGCAGAGCGCAGACTATAAAACGGGCAAACGTGATCCCATCTGGAAGCTATTAAAGATCAATAGAGGCGGAATCTCAAAAAGAAAAAAAAAATCCCACTATCAAAACAAACGTGAAAAAAAACCCATCAGCTTCTGTTTTCAAATCCCAGAATGCTAAAGCTCATCACACTTCCACCGTGACATGCAGCACCATGGGTTTGTTAACAACAGGAATGGCTAATCTAGTTTGAAAGGAGCATAAATATGATTAAAGCCCACCATCCCCTTGATTCTTTGGGAAACTGGAAACTTTTCCCCTGTGCGAGGTATTTTTCAGAACGTGCCTTTAATGGGGGAAAACAACTGCTTCTGTGCCAGGAATATGAGTTACAATGACAGGCCCCGAGCCCGCTCCCAGTGACGTCTTCGGCAAAACTTCCATTGATTTCATTATGGCAAGATCAGGTCCTTACGGAAGAGGCTCTAATAAAGAATGAAGAGTAGCGTTTTTCAAAAGTGACTAAGGGTTTGTCTACCCAGCACATTGCTGCATGGCAAGCCAGGGCATGAATCTACAGTGCACCAGCATGCCTTGCGGTAATATCCCATGCGGACCCTGTTACAGCACACTGAAAGTCCCAGAATGCGGATTGATGTCAGTGCGTCGGACCAGGGCCAACACGGAACGTTACTGTGTGGAAAGCTGGTGTGTTGTAAATTCACACCTTACCTTGTCATGTAGTAACAGTGTACAAGTAACTGTGTAGACAAGTCCATAGGGCCAGATTTGTAAAGGTATTTAGGAACCCAGTGATGCAAATTTGGCACTATCTGCATCCTTAGGCACCTAAATACCTTTAAAGTCTGTCCTGAAAGAGCCCAAGTCTCATTGAAAATTATGTCACTTTTAAAAATAGGGCTTAGGCTCCTAAGTCACTTAGGTGCTTTTGAAAATTTTACCCTTAATTTAGCTTTAAGTAGAGTTGTTTTTCCATGATATTATACCCAAGTAATTATCTTGATCCTGCCATTTCAGTTTATGCCATGAGTTGGAAAGAAGAACTCAGAAAGAACAGTAAAAGCAAAAATGGACTAGACAAGTGATGAATATTTCGGCTAAGATTTTGAAAAATGACTCACAATTCTGAGATGCCTGATTTTCTGAGATTCGTGAGCACCGGCCTTTTGAGAACCAGTCCTTAGTGGTGTTTTTTGGTGTTCAACTTAGACACTTCTAAAAATTTTGGCCTTATCATGTATATACCTGGCCTTCTACAGAATGTAGCACTCATTCTTAAGCCAGTATTTACTCAGGCAGTGGGAGTTTGCATAAGTAGAAACTGATTAAAGTCCTGGCGAGAAGAAGGGTGATCTGGTGTTTAACACACTCGGGATACCTGGGTTCAGTTTCTAGGCTTCCTGTGTGACCTTGGGTAAGTCACATAAGGACAACCGATTTTTAAAGGTATTTAGGTACTTAAAGACACAGATAGGTGCTTAATTAGATTTTCAAGAGCTTCAGAAGTTAGGCACCTTTGAAAAATCCCATTATGTGCTTCTCTAGGTACCTAAATGCCCTTGAAACCCTAGCTTGAAATAACTTGCCTAAGTTCACAAGCCAGCTAACTTCAGAGCTAGGACTAGAACCCACATCGTCAAAGTACTCACTGAGTGTTCTAGCCACTGGGCCACATCTTGGTAGAGCAACGGGCTGCTGCTCCTCATATTGTTCCTCTTCTGATGCTGGTTGAGCATGCTGTGTAAATGGCTGGGTGGTGTTTAGTGAGCTGTGATATACAGGAGGTGAGTCTCGACGACCACATGGTCCCTTCTGGTCTTGCACTCTATGGCGCGTTTACAGACAGATTTTATCAGCAGTAGATTCACCTTGGGGGAAAAAAAGAACATCCCAGACATTGCAGCTCATCTTCTCCAGGGATGCCTTGGCATATCTGTGAGCCCTGCAGGAATTTTCAAACTTAAAATGTAACATCTTCCCCCAAAATTCTATGAAAACAACCAGCCTACAAAGATAAGCTTACAGTTTGACCTTAACCCCCTTAAAAGATAGGGCTTCCTATTAACTACCAGCAGCGAAGTAGGAAAGACAAAAGCCTTAGCTCCTAATGAATCCAGTTGGACCCAAAAGGGACCCAGGTACTACACATAAAGGATAATGCAGGATTAATACATTCCAAAGTGACTAGCAGAGACCCAACCCATAGCCTTCATTAACAGTGGTAATAGCCACCCAAGAACTGTAGGAATTCTGATGAGCATGGCAAGACAGAATTAGATACAGCAGTGTTCTTATTGGAAGAGAAAAATAGGTGATTCTTAATTATACAACAGTATCTAGATACCAAAGGGATGGGCACTTTAGGCAGAAAAAGACTGATATCCATCAGATTTTGTGGCAGGCTGCTTGATAGCTCAAGTCACCAGATTGTCCAAGTGAAAGGAAATATTTGAGAGCATTAATGCTTTGCCAGCACCAGGAGAAGCAATGCACAGTTTAAAAAATACTGCCCCTCAATGGGAGAAAATGTATTTCTATTAAGGGACCAGAATTGTGCTATGCTTGTTGGAATTTTTGCTTGTGCACAGGAATTTAGCTCCAGGTCTATGTCTGTCACTAAAATTGACAACTGCCTATGGCTCTGTACAATTGAAACGTAGATCTTAAATTTCACATCATTATCCAAATAAAATATATCTGCCAAGGGGGACTGGTATTACACAGTTAGAGAACTGTGATACCAGTTGTCTGATTAACATATTGAGAGGAATATAAGCATTTCTCACCTATTTTCCAGAGGGAGACTAACTGGGGAGCTTGTGGGAAAGAGACTAATTGAACATGTTCCCTCTGCTAAGTATGTAGATGCCCAGAAATGTGACTGATCTATGTAAGCAGGTTTTCCCCTTGTATATTACATTTGCTTTATAGGACATTCGGGAGGAAAATCATGAAACCAGTTTTAGACCCCTCCTTTCCTAAAGAAAAAAAAAATAGCCAAAGTTTCATGTTGTGCAGTGTGTATATAGCCACACACAGCTTTCATATTGCTGCTTAAACTAACACGTGGAAGGAGACTGTGTCTTAAAGGCAAATGGTAAAAATGCGTTTGGAGCCAAGAAGGACCAGGTGCTCAGCTGACATCAATGGAACGCAGACCAACTGAAGATCTGGCCTGAACTATTTAAGACTACAAAATAGTAACAGGGTATGTGTGTATGAACTTACACATTATAAACTGAGAAAGGCTGAAGCAAGGTTCAAGAACCAGAATCAAACCATAGTGGTGTTTGGGTTCAGGCTATTAGAGAAAAAGTAGCCAGCCAATCATGAAGTTCAATATCAAATCTGGATCAGAAGTTCTTACAGCCTTGGAGGTCTTTGGACCTGAACTATTGGTCCTCTAATTATGAATAAACACCAGTTAAAACCAAGGGAAAATCTATTTCCCCTTCACTTATCCTGACAATGCCTGAGAAATACAGCACCGTGACTTACCTGAGAGGCTGGATCCCTCTTCAAATACCTTCAGGCAAAGAGCAGGGTGGGCTTGAATCCAGGGTTGTCCACATGCCAGGTGAGAACCCTAATCATTGGGCTAAAAGTTATCAGGGAGGTCATCCTCTTCCTCTGATGTTTTATATGAGTTCCAAGCATGCTTACCAGATTGGGGCCTGCAGATGAGTTAGGCAGAGGAATGACTATCTACTAGTTTCATATGTCACACTGTGGCTTAGGTATCTGGATGCCTAGTGTGGAACCGGAGTGCATATGCCCAGAAGCAGAAACAGACACCTCAGAAACTTGTACTGAAAATAAATTAATCACTGAGTGATTTTAGGCACCTTGCAGTGTTCAGCAGCAGCTGAGCTCTGGTTTTGTGAATATCAGTAGTGTGGTGCCTGATCTTGGGATTTAGGCACCTAAAATGGCAGCTAGGCACCTAAGGCCCTTTGTGAATTTCACCCTATGAGTGAAATTGATTGGGAGGGAAAAAATAAACAAAAAATGTGAATGAAAATTGGGAGTCGTTTACTAGAAGAGTTTACTAGATTGTGGAATTGTGGCCTTTTGTCAATCAAAAAAGAGGGAAACTTTGGGTCAAATCCCATCTTGGTGAAGAGTGGAAGAGAAGGCTACAATTAGAAATAATAATTAGAAGGAAAAAAATATCCACAATATATAACAAAGAGAGAAAGGGGAAGTCAATCAATATTAATTAGAATTTATGATGTGTAGAAAATTGATAAGGAAAGCTAAATATATAAGAGAATACTCTGCTGATGGCAGGGCTACAGAAAATTAGAAGTTTTTAAGTATATCAGGAACAAAAGAAATCCTCAGAGTGGTATAGGCTCTCTATCTGTTAACAATGATGCAGAGAAGGCAGATGTGCTCAATAAATATTTCTGCTCTGTATTTGAAAAGAAGCTGGATGTTGTTCTTATATCATATGAAAAAGCTGAACTATTTTCCTATCCATTAATAACTAAGAAGGTTAATATACTAAGAAGATGTTAAACAGCAACTAATAGAGAGAAACCTTTTAAAAATCAGCAGGGTTGAAAAATGTGCACCCAAGGATCCTAAAAGAGTTTGCTGAGGAGATCTCTGACTCGCCGATGTTAATTTTTAATAAATCTTGGAATAACCAGGTGTAACAGGGTGTGCTGAGTGACATCAGAAGCTAACTGGCATGCTAATACCCAACAGCGTATATTAACTGGGACCTAAATGAAAGAAAGGTAGTTGACAGAGGGTGTCAATTAACTGAGTAGAGCTACAGCTGAAGGGCTAATTGAAGGGAAAGTAACCTCAGCAGCTGGGATTATATAAGAAGACTGGAAGAAAGGGCTGTGGGAGAGTAGGGAGACTGAAAGAAGGTAGAGAGAGGCAGGACTGGTTGCTGCTAGTACTGTTCCCTTCCCCAGAGGCAAGTGGGGAAGCTGGCTATGGAATGTAAATACTACAGGCTGTGGCCTGCTGAAAGAATATAATAAAGCCCCGTGGTGGTGAAGGAGACCTGGAGTGTCTGTGGTCTGTGATTAAGGCCTTAAAGGACTCTCAGGGGGACACAAGGAAATTTCAGAAGACTGGAAGAGTGCTACCATTGTGTCAATATTCAAAAAGGGCAAGCAGGATGACCTGTGTTATTATAGGCCGGTTAGCCTGACATCAATCGCCAGCAAAATAATGGAAAAGCTGATGAGGGATTTCATTGCTAATTAAAGGATGGAAATATAATTAAGGCCAGTCAGCATGGTATTATGGAAAATAGGTCTTGTCAAACCAACCTGATTTCAGTCTGTAATGAGATTACATGTTTGGTCGATAGATGTAACTGCATAACTGTAACATTACCTAGACTTTTACTATTACTTATACCTTTGCCAGGTGTTTGACTTAGTATTGCACAACATTTTGATTTAAAAATGAGCATTACAGAATATTAACAGAGCATACGATAAATGATCAAAGAACTGACCCATTGATAGATTTCAAAAAGTAGTAGTAAATGTAGAATCACCATCATATGGAGGTGTTTCTAGTAGGGTTCCACAGGGACAAGTTTCAGGCCAAACACTATTTAACACTTTCCTTAGTGTCCTGGAAGTAAATATAAACTACTGCTGATAACATTTGCAGAGGACACACAGATTGGAGAAGTGGTAAACTGAGGACTGGGCAGTCATACACAACAATCTGTATTAATTGGTAGGCTGGGCCCATTCCAATGAAGTCAAATGCAAAGTTGTACATCTAGGGAGAAAGAATTCAGGCCACACTGACAGAACAGGGGACTGTATCACAGAAAGTGACTCTGAAAAAATATTTAGGGAGTAGAATGGACAAACATAGATTCATGGATTCCAAGGCCAGAAAGGGTCATCGTGATCATCTAATCTGACCTCCTGAATAAAGCAGTATAGGATTTTCCCAAAATAATTTCTAGAGCAAATCTTTTAGAAAAACATCCAGTCTTGATTTAAAAATGGTCAGTGATGGAGAATCCACCACAACCCTTAAGAAATTGTTCCAATGGTTAATTATTCTCACCGTTAAGAATTTACACTTTATTTCCAGTCTGAATCTGTCTAACTTCAATTTCCAGCCCTTGGATTGTGTTATACATTTCTCTGCTAGATTGAAGAGCCCATTATTAAATATTTGTTTCCCGTGTAGGTAGTTATACACTGCAATCAAGACATTCCTAAAACTTCTCTTTGTTAAGTTAAATAGATTGAGGTCCTGGAGTCTATCACTATAGGGCATATTTTCTAATCCTTTAATCATTTTTGTGGCTCTTCTCTGAATCTTCTCCAGTTTACCAACATCCTTTTTAAATTGTGGGCACAAAAACTGAACACAATAAACTCAACATGAGTTCCCAGAGCCGTGGTGGGGTAGAAGGGCTAATACGATTCTTGGATGTACAAAGAGTAGTGATTTGGAGTAAAAAGGTGGTTTTACCTCTGTATGTGGCATTGGTGAGACTGATGCAGGAACACCACATACAGTTATTGTTTCCACATTTTAAAAGGATGTTGAAAAATTGGAGAGAGCACAGAGAAGAGCTGCATTTTCTTTAAGTGAAAGACTTAAAGACCTCAAACCATTTAGCTTATCAAAAAGAAGATTTGAGAGGTGATTAAGGTGTATAAGTAGGGGGAAAATACCAGGTACCAGAGGGCTCTTCAGTCTAGTGGAGAAAGGTATAACAAGAGCCAATGGCTGTAAGTTAATACCAGACAAATTCAAATTAGAAACAAGGCAGAATATTTTTAACAGAGATGGTGATGAAGTATTTGTGCAAATGACCAAAGGAAGTGATGGATTCTCCATTTCTGGATGTCTTCACATCAAGACTGGATGCACTTCTGCAAGATATGCTTTAGCCAAAACAAGTTACTGGGTTCTTTGGGTAACTGGATGAAATGTAATGGCCAGTATTGGACAAGAGGTCAAACTAGGTAAACTAATGATGGTCCCTTCCAGCCTTAACAATCTATGAAATACCTAAGGTTCAGCTCCTCTGCTGTATAAGGGAAGCTTTTTGATACTCCGCCACCGGAAAGCTGCTGGAAAGTAAGGTGAGCCAGCCCAGGAGAATCTCCTTAGCACAGAGGTATCCTCCACTGGCATCAAGCAGCTGTAAGAGTAGCAATGCCATCCTTCTTCCCTGTAGCCAATACATGGGAGAGCAAAATGGGATGGGCAGGATGGTCTTGTAAATGAGTGGTTCTCAACTAGGGGTCCGGGGCCTGCTCGGGGGCCGCAAGCAGGCTTCAGGGGGTCTGCCAAGGAGGGCCAGCATTAGACTCACTGGGGCCCAGAGCGGAAAGCCGAAGCCCCACTGCATGGGTCTGAAGCTCGGAGCCCTGAGCCCCGTCATCTGGGGTTGAAGTCAAAGCCTGAGCAATGTAGCTTTGTGGGAGACCCCTGTGGTGTGGGGCCCCAGGCAATTTCCCTGTTTGCTACCCCCTAATGCTGGCCCTGGCTTTTATATGCAGAAAAACAGTTGTTGTGGCACAAGTGGGCCATGGAATTTTTAATAGCATGTCGAAGGGGGCCTCAGAAAGAAAAATGTTGAGAACCTATGTTGTAAATGAACCTATAAGACTGGCTCTCCAATTATTTGGATTGAGTTCTCAGCTCTGCCACAGGTTTGTTGTGTGAGCGTGGGAAAATTGTGTAGTGTCTCTGATCCTCATCTGTAAAATGGGGCTAAGAGTCCTGCCATATCCATTGAGATTGGAATCTCTTCCAGGCAAGGATTGCCTCTTCCTACATAGCACCCACCACAATGGAGAGTCAGCTAGGCATTCTCAGAATTGTCTTTGCATCCCAGGGATTCCAAAACACTTGCCTCTGTTTTCATTAGCTCGCAGGCTGCGCTAACTTGTGCAGAGGACTCCAGCAGCATAAACGTTTCTTGCAACCAACTTTGCACTTTTTGGGTATGCCATATGTTAGAGGGCTTTCCCATCACCCTCTCCTTGGTTCTTGTCACGCAGATGGAGAGCAAAAGACCAGAAGTCCGAAGTGCAGGCAATGCATTGTTTATTGGGGTTTGCTTCCAGCAAACGTGTCCCAAACTCTGACGCTGCCGAGCCGTGTTTCCCAGTGTTTCATCTCCTCCTCAGCAGGCATAATTATAGCTGAAACGCATGCCCACAGTCCCACCCCTTACAACCTATGGTCATGTTCCGTTTTAGGGGGTCGTCGGGCTGGGGTCTTCATTCCCACCCCTTTTGTACCCCATGGGAGGGGTAAGGAGTGAGGTTGTACTTTGGTCAGGGACAGGCATTTCTCTGGTCTATTAGTATTTTACCTCCCCCTGCAATCCCCCTCCCGACTGGTTGCTTGACCTTCCTTTGAGATAAGAAGTTGAGGCAGTCTTCAAGTGTGCGCTCATATATTACATTCCCACCATGCCCAGTAACACTTTCATTGCTCTTATCTGTTTTCACTACACTAACAGGCCCATTTGGTTTAGGCAAAAGCAACATTTACAATATCTGTCTTTGTTTTTAATAAGAATTGTTTGTTTGCACATAGCAGTAAAAATGTATATATATCAAAAGCCAAACAAATGTGTACATACCAATAGCAAAATTTAAACTACTGTCTCAGGAGAAACTACAAGCATGAATCCTACATTGACACTAATACTCCTAACACCATATTCTCTGAACTCACACCTACAACTTGTGTGCCTAATTTAAGGACCTCCATTGAAATGTTTGCCCTTTTAAGCCAAATAGCTGTGGTGTGCTCTGCAGAGGGATCTGGTCAATAGTGGTCAAACAACTCAGGAAAAGTTATTTACTTGTTCTCATAATAGAAGAACTAGGGGCCACCCAATGAAATTAGTGGGCAGCAGGTTTAAAACAAATAAAAGGAAGTTCTTCTTCACACAGTGCACAGTCAACCTATGGAACTCCTTGCCTGAGGAGGCTGTGAAGGCTAGGACTATACCAGGGTTTAAAAGAGAACTGGATAAATTCATGGATATGAAGTCCATTAATGGCTATTAACCAGGATGGGTAAGGAATGGTGTCCTTAGCCTCTGTTTATCAGAGGAGGGTGATGGATGGCAGGAGAGAGATCACTTGATCATTGCCTGTTAGGTCCACTCACTCCAGGGCACCTGGCATTGGCCACTGTCGGTGGACAGGATACTGGGCTGGATGGACCTTTGGTCTGACCCAGTACGGCCTTTCTTATGTTCTTATTTTTCTGTCAGCCAGCTGGCCAGCAGCACTTGCATGTGTGAAACAGTCAGAGTTGGGGAAAAATGAAAGGGGCCAGAGAAGGAAAATATTCCACCAGGATTAGTCCCCCTTTCTATAACTATTTTTTCTCGGGAACAGCCATTTCCACAGAGGGAGAGAGCTTGCTTTGGTTTCAGCTGGATGAACATAGACAGTATCATAATGCTCAGCAAATTATTTTGATCTTTTGATCTCGCTAACAGCTTTTTAGTTTTTCAACAGCTCATTCAGTAAAGACAAACCAGAAACTATTCCCCTCTTGAAATGATTTGCAACCAGAGAATTATTTCAGACACATGGGATTCAATTGTGGTCAGAAATCTCCATCTGAAGACACAAAAGCAATTCTTCTGCACTTTGTATTCATCCTTAGGGGTAGGTATGTGAACTCAGCTTCCTGTGCCGCTCCTCCATGTGACAGTGAAATGTGAGTGGAGGCTAATGCATGCAACACAAACATTGTAAGTGTTGAGAACTAATTAACTCATGCTATGTCTTGTATTTGTTTTAAGAGAATGCAGTGGTGATATTATTATTGTTTATTAATTGTACTGCCCATCAGGGACCATGACACCATTGTGATGAGTGCACAACAAATAGAACAAAAAGACAGTCTTCACCCCCCAAAGAATTGGCAATCCAACTAGTTACAATGTTTCATGAGATCTACACCCAATGTTCCAAAATTTGACTAGTTTCTCTCTCCCTTCATCCTCAGGAATCACGACCACAGGCCTAAACTCTCACCGCTCTACTTACGTGCAATGTTTTAAATGGTCATAAACTATGTTGAGAGAGATATACAGAATATACAACAGTGACCCTGGGATTGCTTGTGGATTGCTAACGGTATGGTGACAACATAATGGTATTAGATCTTTTGTAGCATTTTGATCTATGGATCACAAAGTGCATTGCAATGGATGATTGTTCCCATTTTATACACGAGGAAACAAAAGCTTTGAAATTCTCTAAGGCGACGGAGCAGGTCAGTGGTGCAGCCAAGAAGAAAACCCAGGTACTCTGCCCAAGGCATATTTCATTGGACGACACTGACTCCATGATGCTGCTGATCTTCTATTCACAACTTTTACCCCTGATAGGTTGCAAACTTTTCAAACTAATACAAAAACTCCACACAGGGAACATTTCACCACTGAATGTTGCCTTCTGTGAGGTGACGTGGTAGCTGTTTAACCACCAGAGCTCAGGATAGGCAGTAGAAAAGAGAACCTGTATCAAATAATAGAAAAACAGATTTGCTAATATATTCATGGATAAATGGGTCAACTTCACTTCTCTACTATGTATGGGGTCATACGATGGGTTATTCACAAATGTTCAGATGACTGACGTGTATTGGTAAAAACAATCACAAATTATTAAAGCATCACAAATTTTAGCACAGATGATTATTCCTCTGCAAGTCTTATTTACTATGCACTGTAGTCATGTTTTAAAAGATTCAGTCATCCAACCAGGGAGCAGAAATTTTAATACTATGTGACATAAATGACCAATCACACACCATAAACAGTCAAAGCGAATGGTTTGCAAAAAAAAACCTGCTGGAAACAAAAAGTTGTTTAGTCTAGAACTTTGGTAAATATTAAAAAAACAGCAAACATGTTTACAGAAATGAGGATTGATTCACAAATGATTTCTGAACAGAAAAGAAATGGGGGGAAGAGATTAAATTTACAACCGATATTGTTTATATTGAATAAGTCAACAAAGAATCGTAGAAATGTAGGGCTGGAAGGCACCTAAAGAAGCCACCTAGTGCGTCCCTCACACGGAGGCAGGATTAAGTACTGTATACCCTAGACAACCCCTCATAGGTGTTTGTCTAAACTGTTCTTAAAAACCTCCAGAGTCAGGGCTCTGAGGACCATCCAGTTGAAACTCCAGGGAAAATTTGGGTAGGTGGAATGTTGCACTGTGTATCTTTCATTTTAAAAGGAAAAGGAATGCGCTCACAAGCTTGAGATTCAGACAATGAACCCCTTATCTCCACTGGTGAGCACTTACTCACACAAGTAGTCCCAACAGGCTACAGCCTCACGGCGTAAATCTGAGCAGCTCCATTGAAGTCAACGGGATTACAGTATGCAGATTTACTCCAACCGAGTATCCAGCTCTTTGACTTCAGTGGAAGTGCTCACAGTGCAAGGTGCTATTCAGTGCGAATAAGGGTATCACAATCCGGTGCACACGGAGTGAAATAGAGGAAAAATCCACAAGCAACATCTTTCTTTTTTACTTCAGAAAAAATGAGTCACAAGAATTTAGATGTATGTAGCCCAGGAAGATAGCAATAAAGACAAAAGATATGAGCAAGAGACAGAACACATATTGAAATATTGTGCTCTATTTGCTGAATGCAGTCTTTGTGCAGAGCGAGGGATCAAAAGGAGGGGAAGCTGAAGTGCTCTGTTTATCCAGAAATAAAATACGGGAGAGGTCAAGCAAGCACAATGCAGTCCCCTCTCCCTTTCTCTCCATCTCAGCCTTGACCTAAAAAGACAACCCTCTAATGTGCTGAAAGCCTTTCAGGGTCTCTCACTGAGCAGTTTCCCTGAGCCATGCTAGGAATTAGTGGGGTTTATGAAAACCGAGGTCCCAGTTCAGTGAGGTGTTTGAGCAGGTTTCTAACTGCTCACGTCCATAAAGTTAGGCAGGTGCGTAAGAATAGAGCTGGGCGACATTTTTTGGATGAATAGTTTAAAAATTCAGTTTAGGTTGACCTGAAGCTATTTGCAAATTTGACCTGAACAGTTTCAGCCATTCACAAAACTGTCGGAGAAGGCAGAGGAAGAGGAAGTGGTGGGGATGGCTGGGGTGCTGCTGTCACCCTCTCCCACCCCTCATCACCTTTAGCCCAGTGATTAGGGCACTCACCTGGGATGTAGGAGTTTCAGGTTTATATTCCCACTTTGGAACAGAACCACCCATTTTTACTTAAGAACTTGCTGAAACAGGGCCTAAAGTAATAAACCTGTGTGGACCCGAGAGAAAATTTCCAGTGGCGGTTTGCATGAACATTTTCCCTCTTTCATTTCTAGTGATTTTGTTTCCTGCAAGTTTCATTTTTCTGTGGAATGGCTTTTTTCTCTACTTGGAAGAAGAAAATCAAACTGAGTTTTGAAGCCACTTTTCTGGTCAGCAACAAGCTCATGTTCCCTAGGAAAGAGCTTGTTTTCGTAAAGCATCACAGATTGTGGAGCAGAATTGTGCCCATTTTTGAGCTCACAAGAAAATTTCAAACAGTGTAACCTTCCAATGACAAAATGTCACACGGCTCAGTAGAGCTGGCTGAAGCCATCAGCCTCATTTCTCTTCAAGATGTTTACAGTTATCTTTTCTGAACACGTGGATTTTCTTTCTTTCTTGTCTGATCAAAACTCATTTTCCATCTGACCTTGGAATTACAGGCTAATATCCCTTTCATTCACAATGTAAAAAGCCCTGATATTTTTGAACACTGGTGTATAGAGAGAATGGAAGGAACAGGTGAGCCTCAAAAGTTTCAGAAGTTCTCTTTGGATAGGCATTCAAAATGATGGCTTCACGTCCAAACCTTGGCCCAAATCAAGCAATGAGTTCACACAGGTAAACATTTGTTTGTGCCCCTGGGGAGATTAACTGCAGGACCAGGGACATGATTTGAATTATCCAAACCTCTTGTGTCTGCACATTTGGTCCAGAAATCTCAACAGATCACGGCTTTTTTTCTGGTGGCATTGTATTTCAGCATTTCTGGTTCTAGCTCTGATGGAAACAGGAGATATAAAGATTACAGTTAATGAAAGTCAGACTCATAGGGCTAGTCTACACTACCCACCCGATTCGGCGGGTAGCGATCGATCTTCTGGGGATTGATTTATCACGTCTCATCTAGACGCGATAAATCGAACCCGGAAGCGCTCCCCATCGACTCCAGTGATCCAGCTCGGCGCGAGGAGTAAGCGGAGTCGATGGGGGAGCACCAGACTTCGACTTTGCACGGTCCACACCACGAGGTAAGTTGAGCGAGGTACGTCGACTTCAGCTACATTATTCACGTAGCTGAAGTTGCGTACCTTACTTCGACCACACACCCACCCCACGGAAGTGTAGACCAGCCCTTATTAGAAATGTAGGGCTATAAGGGACCTTAAGAGATCATCTACTTCAACTTCCCCACACTGAGGCAGGACCAAGTATATTTCAACCATCCCTGACAGATGTTTGTCTAACCTGTTCATAAAAATCTCCAAGGGTGGGGATTCCACAACCTCCCTTTAGAAGCCTATTCGAATACTTAACTATCCTTATAGTCAGGAAGATTTTCCTAATATCCAACATAAATCTCCCTTGCTGCAGATTAAGCTCATTACTTCTTTCCTACCCTCAGTGGACATAGAGAACAATTGATCACCATTCTCTTTATAACAGCCCTTAACACAGGGATGGGCACCCTTTGGCACGCGGCCCGCCAGGGTAAGCCCCCTGGCGGGCCATGCGGGTTTGTTTATCTGCTTGGTCTGCAGCTTCGGCCAATTGCAGCTCCCACTGGCCGCAGTTCGCTGCTTCAGGCCAATGGAGCCTGCAGGAAGTGGCGCGGGCTGAGGGATGTGCTGGCCGCCGCTTCCCGCAGCCCCATTGGCAGGGGACGGCGAACTGCGGCCAATAGGAGCTGCGATTGGCCAAACCTGCAGACGTGGCAGCTAAACAAACCGGCCCGGCCTGCCAATGGCCTTACCCTGGCGGGCCAAAGGTTGCCAATCCCTGCCTTAACATATCCGAAGACTGATCATGTCCCTCCCTCAGTTGTCTTTTCTCAAGACTAAACATTCCCACCTTTCTTAATCAAAAAAGTTGACCCAAAATGTCTGATTTCTTTAAAATAACTTTTCTTGTGCTCTCAGGAAGAATATGAACAAAAAGGCATCACTATTGAAACAACAGATGAAGTAAGCAATTAGAACCTAGAGACGTTTGGTTCTCTTTGGCCCCAGATTGTAGATGAGCAAGTGTTCTGATCAGTTCTTATTTAATTTGAGCCAGCTCAAATAGCCTCACATCTGACTAGAAAAAAACACTAAAACTCAGGCTTTTATTTTAAAAAAAACAACCTTAGATGGATTGTGGATTTATTTACATGAAATTGCTATCATTGTGTGAGGAATTGGAATGGGAAAAATAGCAATGTGTGCATACTAACCTGTCACCCTTTATTATCAGAAAAAATAGAAGTAAAAATCAGCCATTTATTTTCTAAAATAAGACTTGGGCTTTTTTTTTTTTTTTTTTTGAAAATTGTACCCAGATGGCTTCAAATGCTCCCTCTTTTCTCGAAATTCTGGTTGCAATAAGAGCACCATCCAGTCCTAGTGACTCTCTAACAGTGTTCGGCTTCCACTTGCCTAAGTGCGTCTGAAAATGTTAGCCATTTGCCTGCTGCCCCTGAAGAAGCAGCAGCGAGCTCTGCAAGTGCAAATGAAAATGGGTTTGATGGTGCATCAGACTGGGATAAGAGCATTTACTGTAGGAGACCAGCTTGCTCAGATTCAATTCAGCTACCAATGGAGCAGGTAACTTTTTTCCTTCATCAAACAAATGAACTATTTGAAGACACAAGATCAAATGGACTGAAATGGACTGAAGAGTTCAGTCTGAATAGAAAGGAGACATATACCTATACACTATGCAAGTGGCTCCCAATCTTTTTGCAAATCTGTATCAAATCACAGGCAGCGACCTTGTATGACAGGGGACAATGGGGCATACGGCTTTCCTTCCCTTTGTATGCTCTTTTATACACTATGGAGTTTGCGATGCTGGCAATCATGAACTGGGACCTGAAGCAGCTACGGTAGATTAGAATGGGAGACATGCAGCAGTGGTGAATAGGGCCCCAGTACAGAGACCCATCATTAAAGTCAGAGCTTAGAATACCCATCATAAAATCTCAAATGACCAGTACTGGTAGGCGTTTGAGTGGTTGGGAACAATGCTACCATTATACATTCTACACCATCTGGATTTTCTTGTTTCTCTACCAAAGATAAGCAAAGTTGTAAAAGAAAAATTGGACAAAGATTACTGATCATCAGCTAGTGTAACGCAGTATAGCTTCCCTGATCTCCCTGGAATGACACATCAACTGAAAGTTTCGCCCTTCGTGTTACTGTAGACATGAACCAAAATCCCAGATCCAAACATCCTCAGTCTTTGGTGCTGTTCAAACTCTGGATCCAGATATGAATTTTAAGTCACAAGCCTCTCTCTTTAATAGGGACACGGGAAGCCCATTTTTCAAAGCAGATGACAAATAGGTGGCACCCAGTTACAGTGCATTCAAATCCCTTTCAAGACTCACTTCTTCTGCAATGCTTGTGAGAAGAGAAGCAAAATAAACATGCCAAAACAATAAATCCAGAGTGTATGCACCTTTGTACAGGGGCTGCCTTCCTTTCTGTCTCGTGCAGCACTGAGCAGTGCATTGTTGGCTCTTAAAAAAAATTAACACATAAAAAATAAACAAAAAAATCTATGTCCAAAACCTGCATTTGGATGCTTACATTAACTGTCATAAAAGATGGCAATTATGCCCCTACATGAGCATCCAGAAGAAGGATTTCCCTTCTAAGGCATCCACATTTGAAATATTGTGGCCGGTATTATATTTCAGTGGGTCAGATCCTGATTGACGACAGGCCAAAGGCACGATCCTTGGGACCACAGCTATTTAAAAAAACAAGAAAATTTCACTCATGAGCTACAAGGAACTGAAACACCCCTTAGAGCAACAAAACTAATTAAACATAGACCTCCTCCCGCGCCCCTCTCCAAGAAAACCCCCTGAAACTTCACTAGCATAACCCCGAAACTTCACTGGCATAAAATGATTCACTCTGACTTTTGTAACGCTCGTAGCCGGGTTAGAACAAATGCACACACGGATGATGAGCTTAAAGCACAAAGACCTGAAATATTTAGGGTCGGATCCTGCTCCCACTGCTGGGAGCTCGGTCACCAACTCCAATGGGAGCAGGATCAGGCCCTTTCATTATCTTGCCACCAGCTGATAATTAGCACCTTTCCTAAGCACTGTGTCAGATGAACAGTGTGTGTAGGGTGGGGGAATGGAATCTATTATGTTGCGTGGCCTTCTGTCTGGTAGATCTTTTAAGCAGATTGAAGTGAAGCAGCAGTCACACATAACAGCCTCAGGTAAGTGAGCACAGTCCTCCTGTGGGGTTATCAAACAGACCAGGCCTTTCAGGCAGAGCAAAGCCTTCCACTGGGGAACTTCCTCCTAAGTGCTTGCGCTGCAGCTCCAGGATTATCCCCACCACACTAACATATCATCTGGCTTTAAACTTCACCCCCTCTGGCAAAGTATATACTAAAAATTCTATTCCTCTCCCCCCCACCCTTATCCTTTAGCTCTGTCTCCCAATCCTGTTTCCTAGCAGCCACTGGCTGAGGTCTGCACCTCACTGCCAAGCACCAGGCTAGATTAGCTGCAAGCCAATAGCTGGGGGTCAGGATTAAGAGGCCGGCATGCACTTTAATACAAGCTGCCTATAATTAATGGCATTATTAATAGCTTGACTGAAAAATTCATTAAAAAATCCATTAAAAATAAATACCCTTTTACAAAAGGCATTGCCTTGGGTAAGAAAAACAGAAAAAAAGATAAAGGAAAATTGATTGGTGGTTTTCAGTTCACAGAAAGACAGACCATAGTTCAAGCTGATTAAAATTGAACATTTTAGATTAAGCACCCTTGCCAAAATATTCTCTGTAGTTACCCAATATGAAAATATTATGAGATGTCATATATTACATTTTTTATATAAGAAGTTATTGGGAATAAGACACACACACACACACGAGTGTGCTTATACTTGTAGGTAACTTCCTTCTAGAGATGTTTTCTCCCTCAGGAACCGCGGGAATCCTCCCAAATCAGAGGTTAACTGTAAGCGATAAACTCTGGGACTCTACTGCAGAGCGACTTTTCAAAACCTGCTTAGCTTCCTGCCGGCACATAGCTTCACCTCTCTGTTTCCAAGCCTCAGTGTTGCATCTGCTGGAAAAACCTTTCACATGGAAACCAGATTCCTTTCGATGAGTGGGTGTGGGTTTTGTTTCAGGCTGGATCTCCTGGTGTTCTCGTTTTAAGCTGATGGCTGCTGAGTGTGGGGCTATTCACGTGGCATGTGAACAGGAGTGGGAAAAGATACAGAAAGGCCTGATTCTTATTTACACTAAGGTCCCTTTGTACTGCTAGAGTGGTGCCAAGGGGGTCTTGATTTAAATGAGAATTGGGCCCATAAATGGCCATGACCTTCCAAATCCTTCTTTCCTGAAATGAATCTACACTGCAAGCTTCCCCGCACGGCTCAGCACATATGCATCATGCCTGGCCCTGAAGGAGCAGGAAATGTAACAGGGTTTTGCCCCTTTTAAAAGGACATTTCTGTACAGTTCAACACTGTATTAAGACCAACCCTTTGGATTTACATGTACAAGTTCTAGTTCATCAGCCTCCTAGCCTTGATTGCCAATGAATAGCAATTACTCCATTGAAAATAGAATTATTTGTGGAGTAAGGAACATAGGAACCCCCCTGACTGAGTCAGGCTCAAGATCCATCTACTTCAGTATCCTATCACTGACAATGGTCCATACCAAATGTTTCTGTGTAAGAAATCCTCTGCAGAAGGCCATTATGGGATAAAGTACCCCAATAGCCCAAGCTTGGTTTAAGATCAACCAAAGTCCCATACACTTTAGGAGGAAGGAAGAATGAATTCCCCATGATTCCTGCTGCCTAAGTAAAGGCTGAGCATAAACTGAGCCAGGACCTTGGGATTTAAACTCGGGGAGAAGAAATTTATTTTGCAAACCTTTGGTGATTCACTCATCATTACTATTCTACAGTAGAGATTACCACTGCCAGATTATAGCACAGAAAACTCAGTTTTCATCACTGTAACGCTGGAGATGCAGAGGCTGACTCATGTGTAACAGTCTCGGTTCCTGCTCTGATGTGTTGGACGTCCACGCTGGAGTATCAGTGAACTTCCTCACACTTCATCCTGGGAAGGCAGAAATATCACTCCTTGGCTCCAAATTCCTTCTTGGCTCTTTGTGCTGCCAGCTGTTACATTTAATGGCAATCAAACGGTTTATGCCTCCAAATTAAAAGGATCCTGGAGGCTATATTAGATCCCGCCCTATCTCTTGAGAAAGACAGTGATTCTGTGGTTAGATCGCCTTTGTGCTGTCTAATGAAGATTGCTAAATTGTTTTCATGGCTGTAGCAGTGTTTTCACTCTTAACCACGTGGAACAAATGGCAGAATCTCACGCCAGCACCAGAATGTCCCAGAAGATACTAAAGGGGATTGGTGTTGTACAATCCCTGGGTCAGTCCTGTGCTCATTATCAAATTTCTCTTGTGCTTCATGCAATGCCACTATTACATAGGTTTAGGAAAGTGTGAGAACCAGTATCTTCAATCCTTCTTTTCCACCAGCAAGGTCCCATCACGCTTCCGATTAGGATATGTATTACAGTAGCAGCCCATTGTACAGGGAAATGTAAAGACTTAATCTTCCACCGGGTATGTCTACACTACCCGTTGGATCAGCGGGTAGTGATCAATCTATCAGGGATTGATTTATCATGTCTAGTGTAGACGTGATAAATGAATCCCAGTTCGCTCTCCCATCGACTCCTGTACTCCACCATGGTGAGAGGCAGAAGTGGAGTCGACGGGGGAGTGGTGGCAGTCAACCGCGCGGTGTGAGGACGCAAGGTAAGTCGTCCTAAGATACGTCGACTTCAGCTACACTATTCTCGTAGCTGAAGTTGCATATCTTAGGTCGATCCCTCCCCTAGCATAGACCAGGGCTTAGTAGGCCAGACCAAGATTATTCCTTTTTCAGCAATGTGGGTCTGTGGCACAGAGAGATTAAATGATTTGACCAAGGTCACATGGCATTCAGTGGCTTGGAATTGAGCACAGATGTTCAGAATCTCCGGCCAGGGCCTTAGCCGTAAGACTACCTATTCACTGACAGTCACACTTTATGGCATGACTAGCTAGCCAGGCTAGCTCTCTTTCCTAACAAAAATAAATAAATCAAATGAAATCAGTCCAACATAAACTCCACTTGGCCCAGAGAATGTAAATGATAGTTTCTTACTGATCAGGAAAGGTTGGCTCATATATACCAGTCAACCATGCTAAAATATGTGAGTTGGCTGCGCTACATTGCCCTCCAAATATAATGATATTGAAAAAAAAACCTCTGTCTCCCCATTAATCACACACAATGCAGGCTTGGTCCCTCCAGTGTTACTGCCTTCTTCCTACATCTTTGTGTATGCCTCCATAACATATACTAATATAAAATGTAGGACTGGAAGGGTCATTGAGTCTTGCCCCTTCCTATCACAGGCAACCCCATCACATAATCGCGGATATCTCACCGGTGTGTTCTTTGAGTATTCCTAGCTTTGCTCATGAGCACTTATAGAACAGAGGTGGTTGAAACTCGGAATTTTCGTTCTGCAGGTTAATCCCAACATTTCTAAATTCAATTGCTTTCCAAATCAGAACAAAACATTTAGACATTTCCCACCAAACTGATAGTTTTAACATTTTTTGTTTCAGTTCAATCAAAAAAATGTGTTTTGATTTTGACTTTGTTTATTGTGTACTATTTGTAATATAAGATAAAATAAGTTTCAAAATGCAAAGTTGTTTTGAAATAAAAATGTGAAACATTCTGTTTGATAAGGAAAACGGGAACATTTTGACCTTATTGAAACACTTCATTTCAATTGTTTCCCCCAAAAAACACTTTATTAAAATCAACACATTTGTGGGGAAAGCTTTGATTGTGACCATACCTAATTTTCTGATGGAAAGGAAAACATTCTGCTGAACATTTTTTTAACCAGATCTCCTATCTGTAATCCCTGATGGCCAAGGTGGGCTAGGGGGCAGTCCAAAGCAGTAGTCAAATGTACACGGGTGGTCAGATAGCCAGGAGGTTGATCAGTATCAGAGGCAATCCAGGGCAATGTTCAAAGTTCTTGCAGAGGTCAGTCGCCAGAAGATACAGTCCAAAGGTCCAGGTCAGTGGGCTAGGGGAGGCAAGGTGGCAAGGCAGGGTCAGGCAAGACAGTCTAAGCCACAACCAGCAGGCAATGGGCTGTTGCTCAGACAGCTTCCTTTTCCTGTTGGAACCTTTATATAGTTCAGATACCCAGTAAGAGTTCTGCCTGTCTATCCAGTCAGGAGTATGGGGGGCATGGTTGCTGTGAGTCTGTAGGCCTTTAGCATGAAGGCTGTTGGTCAGGATGGCAGTCCAGTGTGCTCCTATGGCACAGCTAACGTTGCTAGCTAAGGCGCTGCTAGGGTTGGGTTCGCTCCCAGGGCCCTGATACAATCAAAGTGGAGATGCAAAAAGAGGAAGATTGTAATACTCTTCAACCTGTAGCAACAGAATCACAGATTTATGGAAAACGGAGGTGCAGTCCAAATATGCCATGGTATACATCAGATCTCCCAAAACTAAGTGCTTAGAAGCTGACAAGAAAGCTTAGTCACACAAGACTTTCAGACCCACAGGATTGGGATTAATTCGACTAGACATCCAACATGTTGGAAGCTTCTCTAAACTTTGCCTCATTTCGGAAACTCTAGATTTTGATTAAATTTTAGCCATTTACATGTACAGTATGTGCCAACTGGCATTACGTTTACGATCTTCCTTCGTCTAGCTGATCCCATAACAATTTCCAAACTCTGACTAAGGCTACGTCTGCGCTTCAGGCAAGGGGTGTGGTTCCCCTGCTCGTGTACACATATTCGCACTAGTGTAGTGTATAAACAGCAGGGTAGGCGCAGTAACGTGGGTAGCGGCAGTGGAGGTGCCGCTGAGCCGTGCTAAGCACAAACCTGCCTGAAACAGGGAGGTATGTATTTGGCATGGCTCAGTCATGCCTCTGCTACCAATACTCATGACTGAGGCTACACTGATATTTATACTTGCACTAGCTCAATAAGAGTTAATGAAAACATGTGTACACATCAGGGGAATCACACCCCTACCTCATTGTGTAAACAGAGACTTAGGGTACGTCGATACTTACTTCCTGGTTCGGAGGGAAGCAATCGATCTTCTGGGATCGATTTATCGCGTCTTGTCTAGACGCGATAAATCGATCCCGGAAGTGCTCACCGTCGACACCAGTACTCCTGCTCCACGAGAGGAGTACGCGGAGTCGACGGGGGAGCCTGCCTGCTGCGTCTGAACCCACGGTAAGTACCTTTTAGTTCGAACTAAGATACTTCGACTTCAGCTACGTTATTCACGTAGCTGAAGTTGCGTATCTTAGTTCGAACCGGGGGGTTAGTGTGGACCAGCCCTAAGTGAGGGTGAAATTCACTTCTTTGTAGCGGTCCAGCACAACACCTATCCACCTCTCCAGTCCCACTTGCCAAGCAGATTTCATTCTCATTGCACAAGCTATAGTGGAAAGGAATCATTTCCACTCCTCTGAAGCACAATCACCTCTATTGGTGGAACGTAGCAGAGTTTAACAGAGGATGTTAAGGCAACACAACATTTTAGAGCAGAAAATGAAGAATTTTGTATTTATCTAAAACTACCAGGGTAATTTGAAGTCAGCGGAATAAAATTCACTGAGTTGGAATTTGGCAAAGATACCACTACTCTACTGAAAAGGGGTACAGGGCCTTTTATGATCACAAGGAATCAAGAGGTTGGTTTTCCATGACATCCAAAAGACGGCAACTCCTTAGCACCATGTTGAGGCAATAGCTCAGTACTGCCATTTAGGGAAGATTCCCACCATTGAATTCACTGAACCCCCTGCTTATAGCCTCTGGATTTTCCCACACAGTCTTCCAATCTTGGTTAATCAGACATTAACGCTCTCTCTTGAATTTGGTTTTGTACTTGATACTGTTCCAGAAAAATATGCTAAGGAGCTTTATCTGCAAAGGGGGGCTTGTGATGGATTGCATGGCATTCAGTGTACAGTAATATTAGAATAGATACAAAAGGAATAGCACAGCGACCATAAAATAACTGTGTCATTTTCATAGTAGATTTTAAATGTCACTATAAGGCTTGCTTTGTATTTTCCGAGGGTTTTATGTTGTCATGATATAAGAAAACTCTGTGATCCTCTACAACATAAGACCATCCACCTGTGAATTACTAGCAACAAATGCAGCCCGAAACCTAGATCTAGAATAAAACAACAGCTACATTGCAACTTTTTGACTGTTAAGCCAGTAACCGCTCCACACCAGAGCAATGAGATCTGGGCAGGAGGCAACAAAATGGCAGATTTCAAATCTTGACTAATTTGCACCTTCTTTCCCCCTCTTCCCAGCTGTCTCACTAGTGCCATCCCACACTGCCAATGCTCCTGGTTGGCTGCAGGGAGTGAGATAGTTATTACTCAAATGCAACACACACACACCCTAAGCAATAAGCAATAAGAAGATCCCCTTAAATGGAACTCAAAGTCCAAAGCTTCTTCTGCCAATGGGTGACTTCAAACCTGCATCATTAGTGATTGGGAAGGGGCTCCCACAAATCTTTCCTTATCATTCCTCCCCTTCAGCTAAATAAACCACTTTCAGACTCAGAACACAGATTTGATACTCTGGTTCCAAAGTTGGATAGTCAGAGAAAATATTTTGTTTAGCCTCATCCTTGTTAAAACAAGATGTATCATAGGTAATATTTCCATTCCATCTCAGCTCGTAGGCTCCAAACAATGATGTGATTTATGCAGGCTAACCTGACTATGATAACAGGTGTTTCATGCTGGAGCCAGATTTTGGAAATTGCAGAAATTGGAGTTAGAAAAGATCCATTATTAGTTCCTCTAATCCTTCCCCTTGACAGTACGAGGGGATGATATGGTCTCAGATCACTGTAATGGACCAGCATAAGAACCAGAATAGAATAGATTTGTACAAGATTATCCACGAGGGCAGTGACTCTCAACTTCCTACATACCAAGACACCCTTTTTCCAAATCAGGACCCGCCCTTTCCCATTTAGCAATGTAGGAAGGGCAAAGTCATCATGACCTCCAACACCTCTTTGTGTCCCCCAGGTTGAGACCCAACATTCTAGCGTATTCTCCAGTGACTGAGTTAAAGTATTCAGAGTTGGGGGGTTCTACTGATGCCTTTGGGAGTCTATTTCACTACATCATAGAATTACTTACTATTAGAAATGGAGCAGTTGTCAGGCTATCATCCAGTCCAATGTCCTTTCCCTGATAGTGCCATCTTCCAGTCGAACTTTATTATCCCAGGTGACAGGGCATCCACCACTTCCCATGGGAGATTATTGCAGACTTGAATAGCTATCTCGTAGAACATTTTTCCTGGCATTCAGCTTTGGCTTTTCTCTTTCTTAATTTCATCTCAGTGCGTCTCAAGAAAGATCCTTGCAAACCCTTAAATAATTACTGGCCAACCTTGACATTTACATGCTTCAAATATTGACAGATGCTTATCATGTCCCCTCCCCTTTAATCAACTATGCGCCAAGCTGTTCTAATCTTTCCTAATAAATCAACCCGTCCCATCATCGACCATTTTGTTATTCTTCCCAGAACGCCTTCCAATTTGTCAGTCTCTTTCCATTAATGTGGTGCGCAGAAATGACTGCATATTCCAGATGCAGTTGCTAGAGCTCTCTATGGAAGGATTATTGTATTACCTTCTTCCTCCTTGACATGATGTGTCTGTGAAGGCAGCCCCAAATCACATTGGCTTTGGTGCCCTATCACATTGCAGACTCATGCCTAATTTGCTATCTATTCATGTGTCTCTCAATATCTCTTTGAGGTATTGTTCTGGATTACAAAAGGGAGAACCATAGCGTGGGTGGTTTTAGTGACTTACTCAGTGACACTAGATGCATATGACAGAGCTAGAGACTGACCCTAACCCAGGTCTTCTGAGTCCCAGTCAGCTGCCAAATCCCTTTGAACATAATTCCCACTTGCTGGACATGTTTGGCTGGTGGCTTTCTGAATGTTCAAAAACTAACACAGCTACCCCTCTGATACTTGATTTCTGAATTCTGTGGCACCTTATAGACTAACAGACATATTGGAGCATAAGCTTTCGTGGGTGAATACCCACTTCTTCAGATGCATCTGAAGAAGTGGGTATTCACCCACGAAAGCTTATGCTCCAATACGGCTGTTAGTCTATAAGGTGCCACAGAACTCTTTGTCGCTTCTACAGATCCAGACTAACACGGCTACCCCTCTGATACTTGATTTCTGAATGTTGTTTTTCCCATGCATAAAGTGTGGTGTGAGAGATAACGCAAGGGTGTTTATGAAAAAGGAAGGCCTTCAAAGCTACCATTGTTGGTATGGGCCGACCTTACAAGTAAGAACGTAGATTCAGTCCAGGAACTGATAGTCAATGATGGGATGTTAGAAGTTACTACAGAGAGCTTTGTTCTGGGTGTCTGGCTGGTGAGTCTTGCCCACATGCTCGGGGTTCAGCTGATCGCCATATTTGGGGTCGGGAAGGAATTTTCCTCCAGGGTAGATTGGCAGAGGCCCTGGAGGTTTTTTGCCTTCCTCTGCAGCATGGTGCACGGGCCACTTACCGGAGGATTCTCTGCATCTTGAAGTCTTTAAACCATGATTTGAGGACTTCAATAGCTGAGACATAGGTGAGAGGATTATTCCAGGAGTGGGTGGGTGAGATTCTGTGGCCTGCATTGTGCAGGAGGTCAGACTAGATGATCATAATGGTCCCTTCTGACCTTAAAGTCTATGAGTCTATGAGTTGTGTGAATACCCCATTTTCTGTCATTAGCCAGAACTGCGGGTGTGGGGGGAGAAAGAAACATGTTCTGTGTAATTCCTGGGCTGGTAATTACTTACTGATAAGTAAGAATTGGAGATACCCATGCTATTGCACAGGTAGGTCCAAGCTAGGTCCTGTACGGTTATGTTACCTTTCTGACATTTCTAATTAGAATGGAAAATTCATCAAAAATAACTTTTTTGATATATATAACATAATTTTATTTGAAGCCGAACATCCCTTTCAGCTATCCTCCCTTCCACTTTGTAGTCTACTCCGCTCATCCCAGCATCAGCCAGTGAGACACATCAGTCTAACGGCATGTGTGCTATTCTGTATGCAAAAGATATCCACGAGTATTAACTAAGTTTGCAAGAGGAATTAGGATCAGTAATAAATGCTTTAGCAAAGAGGCTTTTGGGAATAAAAATGTGTCTTCAGGCAAAATTCTCATAAACGAGACATCATCTTTGATTTACAGTTTATAGCATTTTCTTCACTATATCCAATATCCCAGGCTTAAGGGCTCCTGCTCTGTTTGTTGTGATTGACTGCTCAAGGTGGGAGGGCAGCTCCCTCCTGAAGTTAAGTCAATGGAACGATGAACTTGGGAAAACACGGAACATTTTCAGCTTCATTTTACACAAGCCAGGTCACTTGTGCTGAATTTCCCCGGGACCCGCTCACCAATAAGGAACCCCAATTAGAGAACCATTGCAAATATATTGCCACTAACTGATTAGACCAGGTGTGAAATATGGGCACACATACAAATGATGGACAGAATGTACAATCTACTGTTAGGCTGCCCTTCCACCTAAAAATACCAATCTGCCTTGCATGGGACTTTTATGGGCTTCTGGGGGAGTTTTGCACAAGAAACAACTTTAAGATGTAGCCAATGTTTCTCGTTCAACTCTATAGATTTTAAGGCCATAAGGGACCACTGTGATCATCTTGTCTGATTTCCCTTCTGGCCTTAAAGTCTACTAGGTCCCCAGATACTGAAGGATTGTCCCCTACAGGAGTTTCTCTTGCGCTTTGTCCAGCCCAGTTTTAAATTACCGAGTTACTGAAACTCCCACCACTTCCAATGAGAGACTCTTTCATTGTCACTATCAGGATTCTTTCCCTCCTTGACAGTCAGCCTTATATGTTCCCACAATTGCCAACTTTCACGCGGGAAATAAGCAACCCGACTTTCACCATAAACCAAAAATCAAGCTAATCCCATTTCAAAACAAGGCCTAAACAAGCCAATCCTTAAGAACTCCAACACTCTATGTGACTAGATCCCCCCGGCATGCAGTCTAGGACTGTGGTGGGCCCGCTGTGCACCCCTGAATCTCTCCCCCCACACTTGCCCCTGCTTGCCTCCACCCCCCACTTGCCGGGAGCTGATAAAAAAGAAGCTACAAGCAAAAAGCTACAAGCCAAAAATTAGCCAACAAGCAACTCACAAGCCAATTAAGCCCCAAACAAGCCCAATTTCTGCATTTTTTTCACGGGTTTGGCATATCTGTATATTCCTCTATTTAATTTCATTCCATTGCTTTAAGTAATATGCCCATCCTAAATAGTTCTTCTGCCTCCGTGGCATTTAAATTCTTTAAGTAACTGGGCTCTTTTACTGTTCCCCTTTAGTCATCACTTAGCTAAGCTGTATTACTATTAGTTCTTCAGCTCTGTCCTTGTAAGTCAATGCCTGCACAGTTTCCTAATTGTATTTTAGTTTTGCTCTTCTCTGATGCATCGGAAGCACTTCAATTCCTTTTGGGTATTAACCTCTCCAGAACCAAGTAGAACCTGGGTTTGATCCAAAGCAATGGAAGATGCCTATTGACTTCAGTCAACTTTGGATCAGGCCTTATATCGGGTGCGGTCCCTATTTCTGAGTGATACATGAAAATGAATTAGCTCCTCTCTGGGCAATGACTCAATGGCTCTGAAAGTATCACATTGGCTTTCTTTGCTGTCTTCACATATCACCAGCTCATTTTCAGCCCAAGCTCACCACGTACTTTCTCCCACTGCGTATTTGTGTTCTGGGTTATTTTCCACAGAAATTTTAGCTTGGATTATCCAAACCTAATTTAATTTTTTGTATTTCTTGCCAATATTTCTAATGTCTCTTGGTCCCTTTATATGATTTCTCTGTCCTCTTAGCTGACGCTGATGCACCCCCTTCCATACCTGGCATGGTGCAGCAAGGAAGGGTTTTCTAATGCTTCACAATCCTCATTTCCAACAGACTCCAATTTAATATCTGCTGCAGATTTAATTGTAACATGCTGTTTCCAGTAACCCTCTTCCAGATCGTTAATGAGAACTTTAAATAAGTCCTGGTATTACACTGTTCCCTGGGGTATCCAAACCGACCTCCCTGTGATACCTCAATAGACCTCCCTCTATTACACTGCACTGCTGGTTTTCATTATCTCCTTGCTGTTGACTTTCACTTAATTTTTGGTCTATGTGCTAATGTCGCTTGTAGTACAGGCCCATCTGAATTAATTTGTTGAATAAGATTTTATATTACGCTGTATCTGATTCTTTATGTATGAATATGTATTCAATATGCAAT
This sequence comes from Macrochelys suwanniensis, assembly GCA_033296515.1. Taxonomy (NCBI): domain Eukaryota; kingdom Metazoa; phylum Chordata; order Testudines; family Chelydridae; genus Macrochelys; species Macrochelys suwanniensis. The sequence continues at coordinate 11,864,045 of CM065777.1, read as the reverse complement.
ATATAAACTTATATCATTTTCATCCTACCCATTATATATAGTAGGATGCAAATAATAAAAGTATATGAAATAATGGATAGTCTAGAGAAGGTAGATTAGGAATTTCTGTTCTCCCTGTCTCATAACACTAGACTAAGGGGACAGCTGATGAAATAAAAAGGTGGCTAGTTCAAAACCAATAAAAGGATTTTTTTCCCAATGCAGTTAGACTGTGGAACTCATTGCCACAGGAAGTTGTTGAGGCCAAGAACTTAGCAAGTTTCAAAAAGGGACTGGACATTTCTCTGACTAACAAGAATAGCCGCAGTTGTAATTGTAACATTAACAAAATTCCGGAAGGGATATTAAATCTCTGGATTTGGGGTGTAACCCATAACTATTAAATAACAGGATGAGACCAAGTGTGAGAGGCAGATTATCCCACAACTGTTAATGTCAGGATCTGATCCCTTCCTCTGAAGTATGTGGTAATGGCCACTGTTGGAGATGGGGTCCTGGACTAGATGGACCCTGGGTTTGATCCAGTCTGGCAGTTTCTATATCCCTAGAACACAAAAACACCGTTGTGTGTCAATTACAATTGCTCTATACATAACATATCTGACACAAAACCTCTAGAGCAAGGAGATGAAAAGATAAGACTACCACCAGTACGCACCTTATACTCCCCCACCCACAGACACACATATCACAAGTAGCACAACCACCATACACCACTGACAATGCACCACAACCTTTAGTCTGCTCCAGAAGGGATGCCAGCCTCTCCCAAACACCACAAAGAGACCAGATTGCCCTGGACCCCATCTAGTTCAGTGACCTTTTCGAAAAGAAACCCCCACCCACCAAAGGACCCTCCTCCCATCTGGTGAGGACTCCCCTCCTTCATAGTGTAAGCCAGTGAATGAGCTCTCCTCTGACATCTATTGATGAATCGGAAGAAGGGTCCCTTCAGGAGCACACCATATTTGCATGCACACACTTCCTTTGCCTAAGTGATCAGCAGACTTGTCTGCTTTGCCAAAGTGATCAATGTTGGCTATATTTGGGTTAATATTCACTTATGTCTGGGATGCAGGGGTAACGAAGTGTTGTTATCCTTATTGTGTGTCTAAAGGGCAGGAGAACTGTATCTGATATGCCCCAACTGAGGGACGTCTTTCTACATTGCCTTAAGTATTGCTCCCTTCGAGGCACCTGGCATGGTGGTTAGTTTTCCTAGATTTCTGGGTGGGAGCACCAGACAGTTCTGTTTTGTAATGTTAAGAGGAATCCCTAGATACTCCACCCATCCCTTGTGGCTGCTGATACCACCCGGCAGAAGGGTTATATTAGCAATATGAGAAGGGCAAAAGAATCACAACCTTGAGGGGGAGGAAGGTTGACTCCTAGGTTAAGAAACCCTAGTTCATTCCCCTCCTAACCAGTGCAGGATTGTCCCATCCTGTGCTTTTTTCCAGTCTCGCTTTCAATGTCCTAAGCAAGCTTCCACCTGTTCAATTGGGAGCCTACTCCACAAGCCTAATAGATTATGCCATTAGGAAGATAATAGAAGGTAATTTTCATTACACGTGGAGTGTTTTACCTAGCAGCAACAAACCGTTTGCTGATGTAACAAACCTTGCTGTGGCATAATAAATCTTTAAGCTAACCACCACTCTAATTTCCATTTAAATAATTCAGATAGCAATGACGATGAAGACAGAGTAACAATAAATAATGAGAAAGATGCTGGTCAATAAGGGCATCACTTTCTGCCGTCACAAGAAAATGATCCTTCTACGTAGGTACTTACTCACCCTCCATCACTGTAGTATCAGAGGACCAGATCCTCAACTGTAGAGGGTTTGATTTCAAAGGGAGTTAAGCATGTAAATACCTTTGAGGATTTGAGCCTGAGAACCTCACCATCATTACATACATGCCAGATCTCATGATTCTAGCCAAAGGAAGGAGTGAGGGCAACAGAATAAGGAAAATGGATTTCAAACAAGCAGACTTTAATAATTTCAGAGACCTGGGGTATAAAGTCCCCTGTTAAGAAAATCTAAGGAAAAAAAGAGTTCAGGAGATCCAGGAGTTTCTCATGGAGACAATATTAAAGGTGCAACAGCAAACTATCCTGATGGAAGAGAAAGATAGGAAGAATAAGAGGAGGACAATGCGGCTCCATCAGAGCTCTTTAATGACGTGAAAATCAAAAAGGAATCCTACAAAAAGTGGAAACATGGACAAATTGCTAAGGAGGAGTACAAAGAAGACTACAAGACTGTAGGGACAAAATCAGAAAGGCGAGGGCATAAAATGAGTAACTCTTAGCAAAGGGCCATAAAAGGCAATAAGAAGAGATTCTATAAATACTTCAGGAGCAAGAGAAAGATGCAGGAAAGTGTAGTTCAACTTAGTGAGCAAGGAGTGCTAATAAGCGATGACATCAAGAAGGCTGAGGAGTTTAATGCCTATTTTGTTTCAGTGTTGACTAAAAATGTAAAATGTGACCACATACTTAACACAATGAATATGAACAACAAAAGGGAAGGATCACAATCCAAACTAGGGAACGAACAGTTTAAAGAATATGTAGATAAGTGACATATACTCAAGTTGGCAGGGCCTGATGAAATTCACCATAGGGCACATAAGAAACTATGAAGCAATGTTGGAATCATTAGCAATTATCTTTAAGAACTCCTGGAGAACAGGGGTGGGCCCAGAGGACTGGAGAATGGCTAACTTAGTACCTATCTTTAAAAAGGGTAACAAAGAGGACCTCAGAAATTATAGACCAGTCAGCCTATCTTCAATACATATAAAGATATTGGAACAAAATAGTAAACAATCAATTTGTAAGCACCCATAGGATAACAGGGTGATAAGTAATAGCCAACATGTATTTGTCAAGGATAAATCATGCCAAACCAACCTAATTTTCTTCTTTGAAAGACTAACTGGCCTAGTGAATGGTGGGGGGGGATGATGTAGGTGATATATCTTAGTCTGCAGAAGAGAAGAGTAAGGGAGGATTTGATAGCAGCCTTCAATTACCTGAAGGAGGGTTCCAAAGAGGATGCAGCTCGGCTATTCTCAGTGGTGGCAGATGACAGAATAAGAAACAATGGTCTAAAGTTGCGGCGGGGGGGAGGTCTAGGTTGGATATTAGGAAACACTATTTCACTAGGAGGGTGGTGAAGCACTGGAATGGGTTACCTAGGGAGGTGGTGGAATCTCCATCCTTAGAGGTTTTCAAGGCCCGGCTTGACAAAGCCCTGGCTGGGATGATTTAGTTGGGGTTGGTCCTGCTTTGAGCAGGGAGTTGGACTAGATGACCTCCTGAGGTCTCTTTCAACCCTAATATTCTATGATTCTATATCTTGATTTTAGTAAGGCCTTTTATGCAGGTCCACGTGACATTCTCATAAGAAGACTAGGAAAATATGTCTAAATTAAATTACTCTAAGGTAGGCGCAAAACTGGTTGAAAGACTATAATCAAAGTGTAGGTATCAGTTATTCGCTGTCAGCTTGGGAGGATGTATCTAGTAGCATCATGCAGGGGGTCTGTCTTGCTTCTGATATTGTTCAATATTTTCATTAATGACTTGGATATCGGAGTGAAGAGTACGCTTATGCAAGTTGTGGATGACACTGAGCTGAGAGGTGCTGCAAGCACTTTGGAGGATCAGATTAGAATTCAAAATGACCTTGACAAGTTGGAGAATTGGTCTGAATTCAAACAAGATGAAATTCAGTAAAGAGAAATGCAAACTACTACACTGAAATAGAAAAAAAATCAAATGCACAAGAACAAAATGAAGAATATCTGACTAGGCAGTAATATTGCTGAACAGGACCTGGGGTTATAATAGATCACAATTTGACTATGAGTCAACAATGTGATGCAGTTGCAAAAAAGATTAGTATCATCTTGGGATGTATTAACAGGAGTGACATATGTAAGACATGCGATGTCTACTTGGTGCTCATGAGGTTTCAGCCAATTTCTAGTCTACTTCTGGGTGCCACACTTTAAGAAAGATGTGGGCAAATTGGAGAGATTTCAGCTTTTTGTCCTGATTCAGGGGACAACCATTTTCTGCCCATTTCCTGACCAGCCACATTTACACTCCTTGGGCTAACTTCAAGACCTGATATAAGCACACTATTGAAGTTAGTAGAGCTGTAACTGCTTGTACCAACTCTGTTTTTTCACTTCTTGAGTTTCATGTTTGAATGAACCCAACAACCCAAAGTGAAACTCAGCTGAAAGGACCAAGTTGCATGACAGAATTTTGCCTAGCTGAAAAAAGGCCAGTGAAACCTGGGGCCAAATTCACTCAAAGAAGGACCCAGGTTTCCTTGAAAGTGCTGAGAACCTTAACAGACCTTTCAACGAGTCTGAGCTAAGGACGCCTGAATCTAAGCAAGTTTCTTGAACATTTTGCACCATTCTGATAGAGCTCTTCTACAGCCAGCCTGTGTGGTTTACACTGGGGAAAGCATTGCGGAGCGGCACCACACCAGGGCAAATCAGGTTGGAATTGCTCATCAGGGGCCACCTTTCCCTCCTGGAGTCTCCCTTGATGCAAGGGATGTATATGGTGCAATAATATCCCTTGGGATAGCTGCTACTTTTCCCTGCTCTCTCTCGAGTGGAGTCCATCCCAGGTTCTAAGATTGTTCCAGGCTTTGTGCAGGTGGCACAACCTGGGAGCGAGGCTCCTGGAACCCTCCCCCATATCCCTGGGCAATGGCAAAGTACATCCTAGCTCATCATTAGTCGTCAATACTCTGGGTGCTTTCATGACTTTTTTCTGCCTTTTACTGGAGCATCAGATCTTAGCTGTTGTCAGAAGACCAATCAAGTATGCTCCAGTGCAGTATGGCAAATCTGCTGTTTCTGCATTCCTACGTTAAATGGTCAAGTTTAAAAGATGGCATAATGGGTCTGATATTCTAAGCATCCCATGCATGTAAGTCCCATTGACTATGGGCTTGTGTCTGCACGAAGTTTTCTGGTGTACCTAGCTGCTTAGTAGCTAGCAAAATAAATAAACCCAAGAAGCCTCAGCTCTGTTTAACTTAAGATAAATGCTTAGCTCTGACAGCTCATTAAAGAAAGCACCATCTTTAAAGGAGCTGATGCAAAAGAGAACATATGAAATCTAACCCTCAGGTGGATTTGGCAAGGCAGAGCAATGCCAAATGTCCTTTATGGATCACACTAAGAATGTGTGGGCAGGAGTAAATGTCAGGTCAGGTGTACCGTGTCTATGGCCTGTGATGTGCTTGCAATAAATGGCTCCAGGATTATGCATATCAACTGATTAAACATGGAATAAAACATGTCAGGCTGATTTCATTGAACTAAGCAAAACTACCGTAGAGGAACATTAGGATACAGTATATCAGACAAACTATAGAAGAAAGAAATAATATATTACATATATATATATATTAGAATATATTATATATACATGTGTCTATACAATAGAACCCCTATTTTAAAAACTAGGAGTTAAAAAACCCCAACATTTTTATCAAATCAAAAATTTCAAAAGGAGACTAGGCTTTGTGCATAAACTGCAGTATGGTGCACTACATTTTCAGGGAGAGGAATAGCTCAGTGGTTTGAGCATTGGCCTCCTAAACCCAGCATTGTAAGTTCAATCCTTGAGGGGGCCATTAAGGTATCTGGGGCAAAAATTGGAGATTGGTCCTGCTTTGAGCAGGGGGTCCCTTCCAACCCTGATATTCTATAATTGCTTTCTTCTTCAAACCAATGCAATTTCCAATGCACTGAAGAGTGCTGTACAAGAGTTAAGACATAGTAGAGATAATAACATCTATCCCTCACTCATTACTGTGGTATGTGAGTGTCTTTCATCCTGAAACATCCCAAAGGATGTGGCATGTCAGAATACCACTGAAATACAGCCACATATGGGGCTGGCATGTGGCGACTGTTTAACAGTACTCAGCAATATTACACATCAGCGCAGGGCTCATAGGACTGATCTATGGGTTTATTTCAAATTTAACTTTCTTTTTCTTTCTTTCTATGTGACCTTGGGCAAGTCACTTAATCTGCCCTGTCCCTCTGTTTGTCATCTGTTAAAAAGAAAGAAAAACGGAATAGTGCTTCCTTCCCTCACAGGGTGAGAAGATCTATGTTAATCATAGAACTGTAGGGTTTGAAGTGACCTAGAGAGGTCATGATTCCAGCCCACTGCACTGAGGCAGGACCTAGCCTGCTGTTTTGAAGTCTATTTTCCTTATTCTGCTGCTCTCATTTCTTCCTTTTGGAATCTATGAGGGATCACAGGCCTCGAACCCAGGCTCACAGGCCTCACTCACGCCATGACTGCCACCCAAGTAACCAGAAAAGGGTTAGCTTGCAGAGGGCCATGACCCCAACTGGCTGAGGAGTGCTATATAAACCAGGAAGTAACAACAGAAAGTTGTATGAGCAAGTAAAGGAATCCCTGGCTGGCTGCTACTATGGACCGACCCCTCCTGCTTACCTGACTCCTGCGTTCATCTCCTCCTATCCCAGACTCCCGTCTATACCCCGTTCCTGCTGCCAACTCCAAGTCTCTGCTCTTCTGCCTTACCCTGAAGCTGCCTCAGACTCTGACTGATGGCTTGGCACCTGATGCTGTCTTCGGTTTTGACCCTTCTGTCTGACCGCTAGGACTGACCACCCATGCCCCGGTTATTGCAGAATCATGAAATCTATCACTTCAGAATCACTTTCACCCAAATTTCCTTCAACCAGCCAATGGGGTCAGAGTAAACCTTTACATTCAAGTCTTGCAGCAAGTAGGAGCATCACCTCAGGAAGGAATTTTAATTCAGAGTCCTCTGTATGCTTCAGGATGAAAAATTAAGTCCTTCCTCTCTGGGCATCACATGCCCAGCCAACTCACTGTCTAGCATGTAGGGAGGGCAGCCAAGGCTCCACCCACTCCTTGCCTAGTTGCTTGTAGAGCTGAAGAATGGGCACAGGACCCCCTGTTCTTCTACAGCAGGCAGGAAACAGTTTTCTTGTCCTATGAGAATTTTGGAGATTTGAAAGTATCAGAGGGGTAGCCGTGTTAGTCTGGATCTGTAGAAGCGACAAAGGGTCCTGTGGCACCTTATAGACTAACAGAGGTATTGAAGCATGAGCTTTCGTGGGTCAATACCCGCTTCTGGAGATTTGAAAAACGTCTTCCCTTCTCAAACCAGGACAAAATGTCAAACTCACAAAAATTTTCACAAACTGGAAAGCCCCTCCCCCCACAAAATTATTCAAATCAGGTAAATTAAATGTTTTCATTTTGCTAATCTTAAAACATTTTGTTTCAGTTTTGACCTGTTTAGTTTATTTTACCTTGTTTTGACTTAATCTTTTCTAAACAAAAAACCCTTTGGACCTGAAAACCAGACCCTTTTCAGTTAGAAAACGGGATGTTTCGACAATTTCAAAGATTTTGTTTTCCATCTTTTTTTTGCAAAATGGGAAATGTGTCCAAATCAACCCTTCCCGACGAAGTTTCGGTTCTGACAAATCAGCATTTTCCCACAAAAAAAATCAAAAAATTCCCAATGGGATGTATATTCTTCCCTGCCCTGCCCCTAGATCAGGAGTGCCCAATCTGCAGGGCCGGCGCTGGCTTTTTTGCCACCCCAGGCAAAAAAACCACCCGCCGCCCCGCTTCCCCAGCCGGCAGCGCGGGCCAGGAAGAAAAGAAAAAAAAAAAAACCCTTGACCGCCGCCCCCCACCAGGTGCCGCCCCAAGCATGTGCTTGGTTGGCTGGTGCCTGGAGCCAGCCCTGCCAATCTGAGCCTGAGAAGGATCCAGAATTTACCAATGTACATTGCCAAAGAGCCACAGTAATATGTCAGCAGCCCCACATCAGTTCCCCCCATTCCGCTCCCAGCGCCTCCCACCCACCGGCAGCCCCACCGATCAGCGCCTCTTCCTCCCTCCCCGCACCTCCTGATCAGCTGTTTCCTGGGGTGAAGGAGGCTCTGGGGAGGAAGGAGAGGAGCGAGGGCATGGCAGGCTCAGGGGAGGGGGCGGGAAGGGGTGGAGTGGGGGCAGGGCCTGTGGCAGAGCCAGGGGTTGAGCAGTGAGCACCCCCCGGCACATTGGAAAGTTGGCGCCTGTAGCTCCAGCCCCGGAGTCGGTGCCTATACAAGGAGCCGCATATTAACTTCTGAAGAGCCGCATGTGGCTCCAGAGCCACAGGTTGGCCACCCCTGCCCTAGATCTCCTATTCCCCTGCGTCACCACACTGGGTCAGATCACAATCGTGCTCTGTGTTTGTAAACATGAAATCCAAAATCCTGCAAACACATTCTTCACTCTACTCCTGTGAGTAGGTCCATTAGCTTCAATGGAACCGCACACAGGAATCAAGTTTAGCCCGTGCATACATCTTTGCTGGATCGGCGCTTTAGTTCCAAATCCTGTTCCCATTAAAATGAAGTGGAATGTTTCTATTCACTTGGATGCCGCCTGGATCTGATGCTAGATGCACGTATTTATTCCCTTTCAATGGACTTGATCAGAAGCCATTTGAAGCCAAGGGGAGTTTTCCCATTGATGGCGATAGGCTTTGGATCGTATGCTTTGTACAGCAGTAACTAGTAAAAAAAATGAACACTTATGTGCATTTTTCCCATATACGTATTGGAAATATCATAAATGCCACAGGAAATCTAATGACCATGGTCCAGCAAAGGCTGATGTATTACTTTTTTCCCTGGTGGGCACTGCATGATCTTTAATATACACATGATCATGGTAAAAACTCAATCCATATTTTGAAAAGTGTGAGTGGATCGCAGTGAAAAGCGTATTATTTGGCTATAGCACAAAAGCGGAGTGACACCAAACCCACCCGCCCACATGCCCATCTGCTTGCTCCCATCCGAACATTTGCACAGAGAAGGACACACGGCTTGTTTTTGATCAGTCAGGATCAGCTGCCGTGCACGTGCCACTTGCTCTATAATTCCCTATTGTTCTCCCATGAACTGCAGCGGCCCCGAGCAGCAGGAGATGGGGACACATGTAGCAGCTCTCACCCTCTGGCCCAGATACCAACCCCTGATTCGTTCCACCACAAACCCTGCTCGGAGCCCATGCTTCGCAGTTCTGATCATTCTACCCATCCTCGTCTTCAGTTGGCATTCCTGTCCGTTTTAGCAATGTCCCTCCTTCAAGAGGAGAACACATTTACATGTTAACGTCTTAGCAACAGCAGCGTGGCAAAACAGCATTGTTTTATCAGAGGTGTAGTAGCAATGTGGAGCAAGGCAGACCATTGTTTCTGGGTAGCAAGAAGCTGCTGTATATACACTCAGCTTATTTGTGAAGTGATTTACATACATGATTGTCCAGGAAGGAGAGGTATCTGCCCGCTTGACCTTAGTAACTCAGAAGCACATAGGTCATAACTTATCATAGAATACCAGGGTTGGAAGGGACCTTAGGAGGTCATCTAGTCCAACCCCCTGCTCAAAGCAGGACCAATCCCCAATATGTGCCCCAGATCCCTAACTGTCCCCTTCAAGGATTGAACTCACAACCCTGGATTTAGCAGGTCAATGCTCAAACCACTGAGCTATCCCTCCTCCCTTTAAAGTCTACACCCACAAATACATAAAATACTAGTATAATGCATAATACAAACACTCTCAACTTACTTGGTAGACTCTCCTGGTTCTGTGTTTTAGTGGTACTGAAGCTGGACCAGTAACTTGAGTTTCTATCCATCTCTGTTGAATATAGAATGCCAGATTTTGCTGATATACCAGCTTGAGTCTAATGAGGTCAATGGAGTTAGTCCACATTTACACGGTTGTCTCTGAGAGCAGAATCTGCCCTTCATACTTAAACTGCCTTGTCATAGGGTGGTTGAGTTTTTTGTTGGGTTTTATTTTGTCTTTTAAATGTTTTAGGGTGGCGGGGGAGGGGGGATCCAAATAGCTCTATCTTCTCCTTGTGGGCATTTTAAGCATGATTAGAATAATTTATTTTAAGCCATCAGATAGTGATTTGCTACTTTTTCTATTCAAATAGGTGTAAATACCCTTACAAAGCTCCGGTCTCCCAAGTTAGCAGGTGAACTGATCGGTCAGCATTAGGAATGTACTTAACGGCCTGCCTGAAGTAAACTGCAGCTATCTTTCCAATGAACACTTAAAATGATTTCTTTTGATTTTTTTTTTTTTTTGCCGGATCTCCAAGCAGTAGGGTGACCAGATAGCAAGTGTGAAAAATCGGGACATGGAGTGTGGGGGGAAATAGGAGCCCTTATGAAAAAAAGCCCCAAATATCGGGACTGTCCCTATAAAATCGGGACATCTGGTCACCCTACCAAGAAGGCTTGCACGTACTATGGCAAAATACAGTGTTCCTCAGCTATGCAGCAGAAAACAAGACTTTCAGTCCACGAACGAGACTTTTTGCAAAGCATAGCACCCTTATTGTGTGCAGTGGTAAGCAATAACTGCAGCAGAACCTTACAGTTAGATTGTGCCCGACCCTGACTGCAGGAGTGAAGGAGGTAACAAGGACTCCCTCCCTTGTATAAACCAGGATAAATCACAGTTACAGACCTGGTGATTCAAGGGAACTGAAGGGAGCTGTGTTTGAGTTGACTCCTCCAAGAGTATCTCAACAGCAAGGGAGAAAGGGGGTTAGGTGGAGCCATGGCTTCCACCCCACCTCAGCCCCCGACACACACACGTTGTACAACAGAACTGGAAGCCAGTATGCTGGACCCTTTAAAAGAGTGTAACCAAATTATCACCATCCCTGCTCATTTATGAAGAGACTATATGCTACCTCATTCTGAAAATAAAGATGAACTGATCAGAGAACTAAAAGATAATAGTCGCATAGGTGTAAGTAGTCATGACCTACTTTTATTTGTTATGTTCAATCAGTAATTTTACACACACACACACACACACACACACACACACTTTGAAAAGGCCAATTTCCCAAAGGTAACATAATTGTATGGAAAACTGAGTAGGCAAAAAAAAGTTAAACACAAGAATGAGAATGCTAATTGGGAATTGTTTAAAAATGTGATTTGGGGGCATCTAATAAAGCAAGTCAGCACTCATGAAAGAGGGTCTCTTTGGGTAAAAATCCATTTCAGTTAAGAGGGGAGATAAAAAGCAGCAATCTAGTTGTCTATATCTAAGTCTATATCTATCTACCATAAATGGAATAAAGGGGGAGCTGATAGTAAATGCAGACAATAGATAAGGTAAGCTAAAGGGATCAAAGAAAAACATGTAGCCAATATGGTTAAGGACAGTAAGAAAGAATTCCTTACTTATAGTATGAACAAAAAAAATTGTAGTAATGGTAGAGGTCCAGTACTAGACAGGGATGATTAAACATCTTGGTTGAGATGTAGAAAAGGCAGAAATGTTCAATTAATATTTCTGTTCTTTACTGGGAAAGATGCAAGATGATGTATTCACGTCTTAATAATGAAAAGTTTTCTAGTCCATCAGAAACTATGGAGGATGTTAAACAGCAACTATTAAAGTTAAACATTTTTAAATCTGCAGGATCAGATAACTAGCACCAAAGTGTATTAAAAGAATTAGCGGTGGAGTGATCTGAGCCATTGGTATTGACTGTTAACAAATCATGGACTACTGGGAAGTTCCAGAAGACTGGAAAAAAACCTATTGTCATGCCAATATCTAAAAAGGAGAAATCAGAGCACCTTGGTAAATTGTAGGCTGTTTAGACTGATATTGATCCCAGGCAAACTCATTGAAAGTCTGACATGGGACATAGTCAGTAAAGAGTTAAAAGATGATAGCATAATTAATGCAAATCAACATGGTATTATGGAAAATAGGGTCTTGTCAAACTTCTGAGATCGCAAATTTTGTTGATAAAGGTAACTTCATTGACATAATATACTTAGACTTATTTTGGATACGAGACTTATCTTGTCTGGCATTTGGGTAAAAAATTACTGTACAGAACCAATTCATCCCATATTAAATGGATTAAAAATGGGTTAACTCGGAGATCTCAAAAAGTAATTGTAAATTGGGAATCATCATCCTATGGAGGTCTCTAGTGGGATCCCACAGGGATGTCCCCTTGGCCCTATGCTATTCAATATCTTTTTCAGTGATCTGGAAAGGAATATAAAAATATTGCTGATAAAATTTCCAGATGACACAAAATTGGTAGAGTGGAAATTAATGATGAGAACAGGTCAGTGGTACAGACTTGGAAAGGTTAGCTCATTTGAGAACATGCGTGTCAATACATGCAAATGCAAAGTCATTCATGTAGAAACAAAGAAAGCAGGCCATATTTACAAGCTAGGGGACCGTATCCTGAGGTGCAGCGATACAGAAAAGGATTTAGGAGTAACAGTAGATACAACTGAACATGAGTTCCCAGTGTGATGCTGTAGCTAGGAGAGCTAATGTGTTCCTTAATTGTATAAGCAGGAAAACATAAAGCAGGAGCAGGAAAGTGGTATTACTTCCATATATGGGATTAGTGTGATCATTGGTGGGAAACCGTATCCAGTTCTGATGGCTACACTTCAATAGAGATGTTGAAAAATTAAGAAGAGTGCAATAAAGAGCTGCAAGAAGGATTTAAGCTCTAGAAAACATGCCTGATAGCGAGAGGCTTAAGAAGCTGAAGCTATTTAGTTTTATCTAAGAGAAGTTGAGGTAACTTGATCACGGTCTACAAGTGCCTACCAGAGAAAGAGATTTCTGATAGTGGGTGGCTCTTTAAACTAGTAGGGAAGGGCATAATGAGATCCAGTAACTGGAAACTGAAGCTAGATAAATTCAGACTAGAAATCAGGTGCAATTTTTTTTAACAGTGAAGGCAATTAACCATTGGGACAGATTACCTAGGGATGGGAAATGGTGGATTCTCCATCACTAGAAGTGTAAATCAAGATGTGATATCTTTCTAAAAAATATTTGATAACTCAAACAGGAGTCATGGGCTTGATGCAGAGTTTACTGAGTGGTAATCTTAGCTCTGTGTTATGCAGGGGCTCAGACTAGATGACTTTTGTCCTTAAAATCTAACAGATCCTGTTAGTGACTTAGGGTACGTCTATACTTACCCACTGCTTCGGCGGCGAGCAATCGATCTTCTGGGATCGATTTATCGCGTCTTGTCTAAACGCGATAAATCGAACCAGGAAGTGCTCGCCATCAACGCCGGTAATCCTACTCCACGAACGGAGTAGGCAGAGTCGACGGGGGAGCCTGCGCGCCGCGTGTGGACCCCCGGTAAGTACCTTTTCATTCGAATAAGATACTTTGACTTCAGCTACGTTATTTACGTAGCTGAAGTTGCGTATCTTAGTTCGAATTGGGGGGTTAGTGTAGACCAGCCCTTAGATCCTTGAACTAGGGTGTGGGGGATTTTGTGTGGGGTGCTGCCGCACCCCTGGCTTGAAGTGGATTCCAGTATATACAGGATTTACAGTTTGATTTAATGGCTCTCAGCACCCTCACTATAAAAATTATTCCAGCACCCCTGGTTAACAATGCCTCCTGGGGATCACACTGATGGATAGATTAAGGCAAAGGCACTGCAGGCTCATGCCTAGGGCTCTGGCTCCTGGAGTCATGTGATTGCATCACAATTTGAACTTTATTTTATTTAAAGTAAATTACTAGCACTTACGGTTGTAGAGAAAAGCTTGAAAAATTGGCACCAGTGTAATCAAACATAGAGACACCTGCCTGAGTAAGCAGAGATACTGCCAAATAGTGGGTCCACCCATGCTGACTACCTCCCACTGCTGCTCCTGCTACTTCAAAGGAGACAGGGACACCTCCTATCTCTCCTGGGAAGGAAAATACGGCTCCATGCTGCTGCTCCTGCCTCTCCAGGACGGAAGGGATAGCTCAGTGGTTTGAGCATTAGCCTACTAAACTCAGGGTTGTGAGTTTAATCCTTAAGAGGGCCATTAGGGATCTGGGGCAAAAATCTGTCAGGGGACAGTGAAGGCAGGGGACTGGATTCAATGACCTTTCAAGGTCCTTCCAGTTCTATGAGATAGGCATATCTTCATATATTTAAGGGGTCTTTCTGTAATTGATACTCCAAGAGGAATAAGCCATGGGAGGGTCTGAGTCATGTTTGTATTGGACCCTAATGCGATGCCAAGGTCCTCGTGTCCCAGTGGAACACTGACAAACATGTAGCTGGAATCAGTCTGGCTTACCTGTGTGTTAGGATTGTAAAAATAGAATTATTAGAATGTTTTCAATTTAGACTTTATTGAATCCTTGTGAGTTGCTGCATGCACTAATCTCAATTATAACCACCACATCCCCTAAGGTAAGGTAATATTTGAGCAATTATATTGTAAGCCTCTGTGACTATGTAAATCACCAGACAGGAGCGAGACATTACCTAGTATGAAGCGCTGATCTGCAACACAAGGTGTTACATCCTGGCCAACCAACACCAGGAGGACTGTTATGGGATGTTAAAGGGGACAAAAGACTTTGCTACTCTGCTCGTCCCCTCCATGAAGATGGGTCATGAATGTGGATTCCTATCAGCTGAGTTTTGCAGCTCAGAGCACTTGGCAGGAGGGGGACAAAAGCTCCATAGAGAAGGAACTGATTATCTCTATGCTGCCTGGACTCTGGGAGGCAAAGTTCATTAGGCATAAGCAAGACGTCTCCAGTGCTTACCATGGGGACGTAAAGAGCTTGTTTTATTATAGAAGCTTCTATTACCTTTTGAAATTTAAGATTGTAACTCATTTATGCAGTTTACCTGCTTTAACCTTGTAAATAACTTTCTTGTTTCCTCTTCCGATTAATACATCTGTACATAGTTTATTATAGGATTGGCTACAAGCATTGTCTTGGGCGTGAGATCTAAGGTGCAATTGACCTGGGATAAGTGAGTGTTCCTTTGGGACTGGGAGTAACCTGAATAGTGCTCTCGTGCCAGTATTTAGCCTTAGATGGAGTTTACCACCAGCTTTGGGCTGCATTCCCAAGCAACCCGACTCCAAGAAGACCCCGTCCCGGCACGCCGGGGGCCGCTACCAGCCTCACACCATCCACGGGCCACGGACCCCATAGTGCTGTGAATAGTGCTGTGATTCTTGGGGGTAAAGGACCATCTGTGACAAAGACAGGCTCACCTGGACGGCGAGATAGATCGGAGTACCCAAAGGGACAGTCGGTGACTCCATGGTTAGGCTGTCATAGCGCCTGAGGAGTTTACACTTGGTTGGTGAAATCTAAGTATAGAACTCATAACCAATTTGGGGTTTGTGCCCTGCATCCTAGCACTCTGCCCTGAAGTTGGTACTCACGAGTCACTGCAGGCAGCTTGACACCCAGATTCCCTTAAATCTGGCACTTCCCCCCCCTTAGGAGTGCACTTCTGCCCCTTGCAATGGGCTCCATGCTAAAGTTTGCTGGTCTCAATCAGGATAAAGACAAGAGCAACATTATGGGAAGCTCAATATAAGCCTCTGCAGCATTGACAAAAAGCAAATAAAACATTAGGAGACATAAGGAATAGGCTAGATGGTAATACTGAAAATATGATAATGTTATTATATGAATCAATAGCATGCCCACCCCTTCAATAATATGTCTGGTTCTGGTAACCATATCTCAAAGAGAACAGAGGAAAACAGAAGGGGTATAGAGACAGGAGAAGAATATGATTAGAGATACGGAAAGAATTTGGTATGAGAATAAGGAAAGTAAATCAGATGCTCAGATTTTCCCTCTTGTACTGAAAAAACAAACAAACAAATGTCCATTCAATGAAAGGGAAAGGGAAAAATTTATCATTGATAAAAAATACTTTACTTGATATTTAATTAACCTGTGAAACTCATTGCCACATGATATCACTGAAGCAAAGAGCTTAGCAGGATTTTAAAAAGGTATACGCACACACACATACACACACACACAAACAGTGTTATATTTTGTAAGCTTTTAAAAAAATGCTAAGGGATATTAACCCTCATGCTGTAGAATAAAAGCAAACCATCAACTGGCAGGAGATAAGTGTTTTCCCACTTGGGAGTTTCCCACATCTTCTGAAACATCTGTACTGGCCAATGTCAGAAATATTGGATGACATGAATTGCTGGTCTGATCTGGTCTGGCAATGCCTATGCTCCTAACTGTAATTACAATTTTACCTACTTAATCCCTATTAACTGTATTTTTAGCATCCAATTCTGAAACCCTCACTCACGAGGTGTAGCACGTACCTCTGCAAGTAGCCTCATTAAACCCAAACGAGTAAGTGTTAATTAACGTATGGAGAATTTGCCTAGATCATTATTCATTGTACAATTTGTACAAAGTGATATCAGAGCTGCTGTTTAAATCTCTGCTTAGAAGTGGGGAAAGAGGGGATGAAGTTATGGGATAGTGAAGTATGAATTAATGAGCTTCTGCCATCATTGCATATGTTGAGAAAAAATGTAAAACTTGGTTGTATTCACTATGTGGTTTCAATCTTGGTAGGAGGCGGAAATAAATCGCTTGCTGTGGGAACAGACTGTGTTTAGTTACAAGTGCCCTTTGGAGTTTGAAAACCATCATCTTTTATCCACTTGTTTTTTAGAGCTACTAATAAGGACTACAGAGAGCACATCTACAGGGTTCCTCTGCATAGCTGATAGCTAGATAAAGACACATGGATTAGGGAATCCGGGTCTAAAAGGAGAAAATAGTACAGGCTGCCTGGACATGCACTAAGGAAGGTTCATAGCTGCAGGCAGTCAATGGTAAGAGGTTAGTAGGGGGAAGAAATATGAACTGATCATTTCCAGATTTGTCAGTTTGTAGACAGTTTTACAGGGAAAAGATAGAGCCTTTTCTCCACTGGACAAGAATAAAAATAGAGATTTCTTTAAGAGAAGAAACAAGTATGTCCAGCAGTGCAGTTACCGATACATACATAGCCCTTCGCAGGACATTTTAGATACTGAGTGAAAAATATTTAACGGACCCTGTCAGATTAAAAATATACTTTCCTCACCCAGCGTCTGATCCTACAAACAGTAAGTGTAAGGCTTACACTTATGAGTAGCTCCACTGAAACCACTCATGGTGGTAAGCATGTAAGCACTCGGTAATAAAGCCCAGTCCTGCAAGGAGCAATGCACAGCAAACATAGGCATCTGAAGGCTGCTAGCTGCATTCCTAGTTCCCCACCACCATGTTGAAATAAATAAATATATAAATTACACAGCCAAAGTATCACAGTTTCCTCCCCCCCACCCCCCGATCCTACCTACTTTTCTTTCCTGTATGCGGCTTTAATTTTCTTTCATGTTTAGATTTTTTGCATCGTTCCATAATATGACCTAGACATTTGTGGGTAAATCATGCTCACCTTAGATGCATTACTTTAACACTGGAGCTCCGTAAATTTAAACTCTCCTCCATGAGCTCCAATAAACTAATGAAAACCAGCCTTTTCAGTGAAGCATATTATCTACTGTTTTGTAAATTTAGGACCCTAGCTATGCAAAGATCTACACACATTCTTAACTTTATGCATGTGAACAGTCTGGTTGGCTTCCGTGGCACTAGTTGTGAGCTTAAAGTTAAGCAGGTGCTTAAGTTTTTGTGGAATCATGGCCTAGATAACCAAGGGAAATGGAAGAAGTGTTATTATCACAATTTTTATTAGGGGAAGTTAAGGCACAGAGAGATCATATGACATGTCTATGGTCACACAGTGAGTCTGTGGTACATAAGGGAATTAAACCCGCATTTCTTTAGTTCAAAGCCATTGCGTTGCCCGCAAGACCAGCCTTTTGCTCCACTTAGAGTTAGCTAGGCTTTGCTACTAAGACCACTGTGTTATTTGAGTATTTAACCTCCGATAGCTAACCTAACATCTGACCGTACTCTCTTATTTGTGTTTGTTGCCTTTGCTTAAGACCTTGGCAGTAGGGAAGTGTTGTCAGTTCATCAATGACCTTCCATTCTACAGCTCTGAGTAGATTTAGGACGCTATACAAGGAAAGAACAACAGTAATATACCCTTACATGATTTTTTTCTTTATGCTCATCCAAAATGGGTGCCTTGAATGCTCACCTAGTGACAGTGGTGGTCAATTAGTCGTAAAGAGCTGGATTGACACAGTCCTTGCTTGGCTGTACAGAGGAGTGAGGGGAAGTAAATCCCAGATTTCCCACTGTGAACAAGTGAGTAGGGAGGGGGAGGAGAATGGGAGGAGCCAGGGCTCCGCCCACCAGCTCACCTGCCAGCTGTAGCTAGACAGGCGTGTGGTGGGGAGTAAAATATCCCACAAAATGGGTGAAGTAACGTTATTCAGAGATTTTAAGGCCAGAAGGGACCACTGTGATTGCCTTGTTTGCCTCCTGCTTAACACAGACCTTAGGACTTCCCTGCATTTTAATTTCTGCTTCAAGCCCAAGATCTGTGCTTGAACTCGAGGCGATCTTTTCGAAAGACATCCAGTCCGGATTTTAAAATTGGCAATGATGGAGAATCCACCACAACCTTTGATAAATTGTTCCAGTGGATAATTACTCTCACTGTTCAACATTTGCATTTTATTGCTAATCTGAAAGAGTCTAGCTTCAGCTTCCAGCCATTGGTTCTTGATATACACTTCTCTGTTAGACAGAAGAGTCATCTGGTATCAAATGTTTCTTCCCCACGTAGGTACTTATAGACTGTGATCAAGTTACCCCTTAGCTGTGGCTATGAGTCATAACCGGAAGAGTGCAGAAACAAGCTACCCCTCACGCAGGGCAGATTATAGGAGTATGATCTAGTCCAAACTCATAATCAATCTGAAATATAAATACACACGAAAGTCTGTCACTGAAAATCTTTCTCACCTAGACCAGAATAGCCAGCTGGGATTTTCTACCTGAGATACTTCAGTTGCCCCTATTATCTAAGCATCTCACAGTCTTTAATGCTCCCCTGTGAAGTAGGGAAGTGCTATTACCCTCAATTTACAAATGAGAAGTTAAGTGACTTGCCCATAGCTATGTGGAAAAGCAAGAAATTGCACCTGAGACTCCAAAGTCCGAGCTTAGCACTGGCCCATCCATCCTTCCTCTCGCTCATTTCCAAGTTTAACTAGGGGGATCTAGCCACATTGTTCCCACTACTTTCAATGGAATTTGTGTGGCTAAATCCACAAGCTGATGTTAAAAATCTCAACCTCCAGCTTTAGGGCCAAATCCAAAGCCCACTGAAGTGAGAGGAAAGACTGCCAATGCCATTTTGGTGTTGCCTTGTATGAGCCAACAATGTGCTGCAAAAAAGGCTAATGTCATTCTGGGGGTGTATTAACAGGTGTCATATGTAAGACACAGGAAGTAATTGTCCTGCTGTAGTCAGCACTAGTGAGGTCTCAGCTGGAGTACGGTGTTGAGTATGGGCACCACACTTTAAGAAAAATGTAAACAAACTGGACAGAGTCCAGAGGAGAGCAACAAAAATGATAAAAGGTTTAGAAAACCTGACATAGGAGGAAAAGTTAAAAAAACTGGGGATGCTTAGTCTTGAGAAGAAGAAGACTGGGATGCAGACCTGATAACAATCTTCAAATATGATAAGGGATGTTCTAAAGAGGAGGGTGACCAGTTGTTCTCCATGTCCACTGAAGGTAGGATAAGAAGTAATGGGCTTAAATTCGATATTTTAGGAATCACTTTCTAACTATAAGGGCAGTTAAGCATGGGAATAGGTTACCAAGAAAGGTTGTAGAATCCCCATTACTGAAAGTTTTTAAGGACAGTTTAGATAAATATCTGTTGGGTTGGTCTACGTATACTTGGTCCTGCCTCAGCACAGGGAGCTGGACTAGATGCCTCTTGAGGTCCTTTCCAGTCCTGCAGTTTTATGAAATTCAGTGTTCATAAATGCAAAGTAATGCACATTGGAAAACATAATCCCAACTATACAAATAAAATGATGGGGTCTAAATTAGCTGTTACCACTCAAGAAAGAGATCTTGGAGTCATAGTGGATAGTTCTCTGAAAACATCCACTCAATGTGTAGTGGCAGTCAAAAAAACTAACAGAATGTTGGGAATCATTAGGAAAGGGATAGATAATAAGACAGAAAATATGATATTGCCACTATCTAAATCCATGGTACGCCCACATTGTGAATACTGTGTGCAGATGTGGTTGCCCCACCTCAAAAAAGATATATTGGAATTGGAAAAGATACAGAAAAGGGCAACACAAATGATTAGGGGCATGGAACAGCTTCCATATGAGGAGAGATTAGTAAGACTGGGACTTTTTAGTTTGGAAAAGAGACGACCAAGGGGGGATATGATAGAGATCTATAAAATCATGACTGAGGTACAGAAAGTAAATAAGGAAGTGTTATTTACTCCTTCTCATAACACAAGAACTAGGGGTCACCAAATGAAATTAATAGGCAGCATTTAAAACAAACAAAAACAAGTATTTCTTCACACAACACACAGTCAACCTGTGGAACTCTTTGCCAGAAGATGTTAAGAAGGCCAAGACTATAACAGGGTTCAAAAAAGAACTAGATACATTCATTGAGGATAGATCCATCAATGGCTACTAGCCAGGATGGGGAGGGATGGTGTTCCTAGCCTCTGTTTGCCAGAAGCTGAGAATGGGCGAGAGCGGATGGATCACTTGATGATTACCTGTTCTGTTCATTCCCTCTGGGGTACCTGGCATTGGCCACTGTCAGAAAACAAGACACTGGCTAGATGGACCTTTGATCTGACACAGTATGGCCGTTCTTATGTTCCTATGATGTCTATAATTCAATTAAAGGTGGAGGGCATGTTCTATGGAATGGAAGAAAGTACATGGAGGTAACAACTGAATGCATGAAGGAGCTGCCACTTTCTGGGCTTTGAGGGAATCCCTAATGATATAAAGCAAATACATAAACCAAGGGAAGGCCTGCTGAGATCAGTGAAGAGTCCTCCTCATCTTCCAAAGCCCCCTATTGATTAACCATGTTACCCAATGTCATGCATAACAATACAGCTTTGTTTTGTATACAAAGTGCTGGAACGATGTGTAGAGCAGGGGTGCTGAGAGAAATTGAACCAGATTGTAAACTCTGTATATAGTGGAAACCACTTCAAGCCAGGGGTGTGGCAGCACCCCCGGCATCCCTAGTTCCAGCACCTATGTTTGTATGACAGCTTTTGTGAAAGTGAATGTAACTTCTTCCATACAAAGGGGTCGTACCTAATGCTGCAACCCAGTCAGTTATGTCAGGCCAGGTCTACACTAGGGGCAGGGGTCAATGTAAGGTACGCAACTTCAGCTACGTGAATAACGTAGCTGAAGTCGACGTACCTCACTTGACTTACCTCTCTGTGAGGATGCCGCAATGTCGACTGCCACCACTCCCCCATCGACTTCGCTTCTGCCTCTCGTCAGGGAGAGGAATCGGGGATCGATTCATCGCGTCTACACTAGATGCGAATAATCGATCCCCGAAAGATCAATTGCTACCCACCGAATCGGCAGGTAGTGTAGAACAGCCCTCAGTGATGCTTACTCATGTGAGTAAACCTGTCCGCTTTGAGTGAGGATTTCTTATGCCAGTACGGGCTGCCAGGCCAGGCCAATAGTTAATAAAATTCCAAAGATAAAATTAGAAATGAAAGCAGAGAAATTAAGGCAAAGCAGAAGAGAGATGGATTCAGATGAGGCTTGAAATGAAAACAGAGTCAGTAAGGCAGAGCGATACGGGGAGGTTATTCCAGATGACAGGAGCTGTAGGGAGAAGGCTTTTCAGTGGCATGACACAGAGGAGGGACACTAGTCAAATCGAGGAAGGGGTCAGGTTTGTAGAGCAACAAAGAATCATAGAATCATAGAATCTCAGGGTTGGAAGGGACCTCAAGAGGTCATCTAGTCCAACCCCCTGTTCAAAGCAGGACCAACCCCAACTAGATCATCCCAGCCAGGGCTTTGTCAAGCCTGACCTTAAAAACCTCTAAGGAAGGAGATTCCACCACCTCCCTAGGTAACCCATTCCAGTTCTTCACCACCCTCCTAGTGAAATAGTGTTTCCTAATATCCAACCTAAACCTCCCCCTCTGCAACTTGAGACCATTACTCCTTGTTCTGTCATCTTCTACCACTGAGAACAGTCTAGATCCATCCTCTTTGGAACCTCCTTTCAGGTAGTTGAAAGCAGCTATCAAATCCCCCCTCATCCTTCTCTTCTGCAGGCTAAACAATCCCAGTTCTCTCAGCCTCTCCTCATAACTCATGTGCTCCAGCCCCCTAATCATTTTTGTTGCCCTCCGCTGGACTCTTTCCAATTTATCCACATCCTTCTTGTAGTGTGGGGCCCAAAACTGGACACAGTACTCCAAATGAGGCCTCACCAGTGCCGAATAGAGGGGAATAATCATGTCCCTCGATCTGCTGGAAATGCCCCTACTTATACAACCCAAAATGCCATTAGCCTTCTTGGCAACAAGGGCACACTGTTGACTCATATTCAGCTTTTCGTCCACCGTAACCCCTAGGTCCTTTTCTGCAGAACTGCTGCCCAGCCATTCGGTCCCTAGTCTGTAGCAGTGCATGGGATTCTTCCGTCCTAAGTGCAGGACTCTGCACTTGTCCTTGTTGAACCTCATCAGATTTCTTTTGGCCCAATCCCCTAATTTGTCTAGGTCCCTCTGTATCCTATCCCTATCCTCCAGCGTATCAACCACTCCTCCCAGTTTAGTGTCATCTGCAAACTTGCTAAGGGTGCAGTCCACACCATCCTCCAGATCGTTAATGAAGATATTGAACAAAACCGGCCCCAGCACCGACCCTTGGGGCACTCCACTTGATACCGGCTGCCAACTAGACATGGAACCATTGATCACTACCCGTTGAGCCCGACCATCTACCCAGTTTTCTATCCACCTTACCGTCCATTCATCCAGCCCATACTTCTTTAACTTGCTGGCAAGAACACTGTGGGAGACTGTATCAAAAGCTTTGCTAAAGTCAAGAAATAGCACATCCACTGCTTTCCCCTCATCCACAGAGCCAGTTATCTCATCATAGAAGGCAATTAGGTTAGTCAGGCATGACTTGCCCTTGGTGAATCCATGCTGACTGTTCCTGATCACTTTCTGCTCCTTTAAGTGGTTCAGAATTGATTCCTTGAGGACCTGTTCCATGATTTTTCCAGGGACCGAGGTGAGACTGACTGGCCTGTGGTTCCCCGGATCTTCCTTCTTCCCTTTTTTAAAGGTGGGCACTACATTAGCTTTTTTCCAGTCATCCGGGACCTCCCCCGATTGCCATGATTTGTCAAAGATAATGGCCAATGGCTCTGCAATCTCATCGGCCAACTCCTTTAGCACCCTTGGATGCAGTGCATCCGGCCCCATGGACTTGTGCTCATCCAGCTTTTCTAAATAGTCCCGAACTATTTCTTTCTCCACAGAGGGCTGGTCACCTCCTCCCCATACCGTGCTGCGGAGTGCAGCTGTCTGGGAGCTGACCTTGGGTCTGATTCTGTCTCCCCCTACCCTTCCAGATGTTTCGACGTCTATGGAGTTACTTCTGATTTACACTGGTGTAAAGTGACACGAGAATTTGGCCCACTAGATTCTTTCCTACTCCTTCTAAACACAATGGGAGGGGTTTGTGCTGGTACATATATGACAATGAATCATTCTACCTTTAAAGCATAGAATTGTAGAAATTTAGGATTGGGAGAGACCTCAATAGGTCACCTAGTCCAGTCCCCTTCACTGAGGCAGAACTAAGTATTATCTAGACCATCCCTGACCAGTGTTTGTTTAACCTGTTCTTAAAACCCTCCAACGACGGAGATTCCACAACCTTCCTAGGTAATTTGTTCCAGTGCTTAACTACCTTGACAGTTAGGAAGTTTTTCCTTAAGTCCAACCTAAATCTCTCTTGCTGCAATTTAAGCCCATTGCTTCTTGTCCCATCCTCAGTGGATAAAGAGAACAATTTTATCACCCTCCTCTTTATAACAACCTTTTACATAGTTGAACACTGTCATCATGTTCCCTCTCATTCTTTTCTTCTGCAGACTAAACAAACATCCTAGAACATTTATACCATTCATAAAAATACAGTGACAATTACTTGAATTATTTGTATGGAAACTCTGCCACAACTTTTCTAGGGAGCACCTACCATCACGCCATAATAAGAAGCACGCAGATTGTGTGTCCGCTTGGAAATATTTTCCAGAGACTACTTTTGTTTTCTTGCCAGGACTATGGAGACACCAACAGCACTAAAAAATGAACTTTATCATGAGATCACTCACTGCACAAGAGATTTTCTGTTTCCTTTTCCCAGTACAGATTTTTTTTTCTTTAAGATTTTTCCTATTAACTAACATGCTGTTTTTTAAAGCACAGAATGGTTAAACCTTTCCTTGTAAAAGGCAGTGGGAAAGTGTCATTTGATCATCTAATGACCTCTGGTGGATGAATCTAATTGACTTACAGACACATTTTGTTACATACTGTTTTTAACTTGCAGTTGATCTAAAGATATACCATCCTTGACAAATTTTCCCTTGGTGGTCTCAGAGACCCTTTCCTCCCCACATTTTTCATAACACACTCAAAGGAGTATGACAGTAGACCAGTACCCTACCGCATATCCTGTAAAAAACTTTTTTCCATGTCCCTCTACCCACGTTTTTATACCACATGCACAAACCGAGAATCTGATTACCTGATCATCCTTCTGCACTAAAAACATTTCTGAAAATACAGTAGGTTAGAATTTCTCCCAAACAAAACTTTGGCTTGCATATAACCATGCCTGATCTCTAATTTGCCTACAGGAGGAAATGTAGGTATAAACTCCAACAAGAGTGAGACTTAAGGTGATAGAACCAAACCTGGGAGTAACATTGTTTTAATAAGGAGTATTTAGACTGAATAGCAGAGAAAAGTACAAATAGTGCAGCCTTAAATTGTAGAATAAGAATGTGATAAACCCCTTCCCCAAATTAGACTGATGTGCTAGAAAATATTCAGTAGCGAACACTTCTGCATTGACAGGGATGTATATAAGATCCCTCTGTTCCACCGCTACTATCTAAGGGTTTATCTACACAGCAGTTAAACATACACAGTTGACCCATGTCAGCTGATTTGGGCTCGTGGGGCTCAGGGTGTGGGGCAGTAAAATTGCAGTGTAAACATTCAGGCTTGGGCTGAGCCTGCCCCTGGGACCCTGCCCCTTCTGATGGGGTCCCAGAGAGCCTAAGCCCAAATACCTACACCACAATTTTACAGCCTTGCAGCTCGAGCCCTGCACGCCTAAGTCAGCTGATCCAGGCCAGCCACGGAGGTTTAATTACTTAAGGGCCAGATTGTTATCTCAGCTATCACAGTGCAAATCTAGAGTAACTCCATGGAAATCAGCAGATTTACACCAGTGTAACCCTATGAGTCTCTGATTAGTTACAGAGCAGCACAACAAGGACAGAGTGAGCTAACAGTGCATAACAGTTACAACACTGTATAACAAAGAAAACAATGAAAACCTCCTCTGAACTACAGATTTGTGAACCATGTCATTAGTCAACTGGGAAAGAATTAATAAAAAAGTCCCATTGCTCTCTGTTCACTAAATATATAAAAACACTATGGATGCTTTTTGGTCCTCCCAGATGTTCTTTACTGTATGTGAGGCAGCAGTCATTAAAAAAATACATCTGGACCTGATTCTTATTTACACTAAGGACGCTTTATGCCACTCTGACAGTGTAAAGGGGCTGTAAAGTGGGTAAAAATGTAAATTACATCTAGTTTAGGGTCCTTTTACACTGCCAGAACATCTAGTGTAAATGAGAATCCGGGCTAATTGACTAATACAATTCTATTGTTATAGGCAGTGTTGTTGTAGCCATGTTGGTCCCGTGATATCAGAGCGACAAGGTGGGTGAGGTAATATCTTCTATTGGACCAACTTCTGTTGATGAGAGAAACAAATTTTCGTGCTTACCCAGAGCTTCTCTTCAGCTCCCTTGTGAAAAAGAGCTCTGTGTAAGCTCGAAAGCGTGTCTCTCTCACCAACAGATGTTGGTCCAATGAAAGATATTACCTCACCCACTTTGTCTCTCTAATACAATTCTAGACAATTTGGTTAACCTACTCTAATAGTCATGTTTTCCCATTCTCTCTGCACATGCTTGTTTCTGCCAGATATATTTGGTTGCCAGCACATAGTCATCTTTACACGAGATATTCTAATAGGGTGAAATTCACTCAGGTATAATACAGGGCTCCTATACAAGACTTTCTATTCCATTTATGGACCGTGGTGGGGCTGTGTCAGAGGGTAGGTTTGCACAGTAAAATCTGGGAACAGCTTAGCCTACCCAACATATATCGAATCCAGATCACCTGGGTAACAATAAAGGTGAAGACCGTTCAGAGGGGGCTTCAGCACGGGTAACACAAGCCCAGCAATGGACCCTGAGAGCGTACGTGTCTCCCAAGCCTGCTCTGAAACCCAGATCTTTGCTGGATTCAAGCTAGCTCAGGTAGGCTAGCCCGCACTCAGCTTTTGCAGTGTAAATGTACCCGAGAGCGTGGAAGTGCTACTGCTGCAAAAAGGGGTCTAAACACCCTTTGCAAGCTGCATGCTGGGTCTCCATGCTGGTGCCAAGGAGGTCGTTGTACATAGGCCAGGGAAACCGCATTAAGGACTAGCTCAGGGGTAGGCAACCTATGGCACGCATGCCAAAGGCGGCACGTGAGCTGATTTTCAGTGGCACTCACACTGCCCGGGTCCTGGCCACCGGTGCGGGGGGCTCTGCATTTTAATTTAATTTTAAATGAAGCTTCTTAAACATTTTAGAAACCTTATTTACTTTATAGACAACAATAGTTTAGTTATATATTATAGACTTATAGAAAGAGACCTTCTAAAAACATTAAAATGTGTTACTGGCACGCGAAACCTTAAATTAGAGTGAATAAATGAAGACTCGGCACACCGCTTCTGAAAGGTCGCCGACCCCTGGACTAGCTAATGATCCTCAAAACACCCGCAGAAGAGTGTGAAAACCACTGACTACTGTTGCAGCCCATAGGGGTCTACCAGCTAGAATAGCAGCCACGGAGCTGCAAATTCCATTCCTCCGCTTAGTTTCCAGCATATGCCTGAATTATCAGAATTTCACCCCTAAAGAATATCCCCCTGGCCTGTACCGTGTACACTTTTCTCATTCTATCCCCTCTTATATAGTTCTTATATGTTACATAGACACTGCGGAAAATCATTCTGTCTAGATATGGTTCACCGTCCTGCACTGAGAAAATCCAACCCCCCACCCCAATCTGCATGACTTTCATTCTCCCAGCCTCTTCTCTTTGTCTTTATCCCGGCACTGAATCCCGGCGACTGTTTGAGAGACTCCCTTGGACAGAAAGCAAAATCCTCTAGCAGTTCCATAAACCTAGAAGCCTCAGCACAGAGGAAATGAGACATCTCTTCCCTGGCACTCTTACAAGCTGCCGCTGAATCAATGAAGGTCATTCTGTGGTTCGCCCAAGAAGTCAAGGGGTCAGGAATGAGCAGCTTTGTTGGGGAGTTGCTCCAGCACGACGTTATGGATTTTAACAAAGGAAACAGAGTCAAATTGTGAGAACCCATGTGATTTTATTTAAGGCAAGGTAAAGTCACAGTAATCGTTGCCATTGAAAATGAGCTTTGGAACACTTACGAGCACCCCTCTAGCCAGTTTTTCCTTTTGGGGTTAATATATTGGGCGGGGGGTGGGGGGGAGGAGTGATGTCAAGACATAGCTCCCAGGTAGGGTGACCAGACAGCAAATGTGAAAAATTGGGACAGGGGGTGGGGGCTAATAGGAGCTAATATAAAAAAAAGACCCAAAAATCGGGACCGTCCCTATAAAATTGAGACATCTGGTCACCCTACTCCCAGAGGCCCTGAATTATGGGACTATATGATCCCCCAGGTGACAGTATGTTGATTCCCTAGAAGGTCCCCTCATATCACCTAAGAACGTTTGTACATTGGGTACATGTCCCCTTGTCACTCATTGCCCTGGGCTGAAGCTGAGTCATTAGGCACCCTAGCTTACTTCTAGCCTATGCTCATGGGGATTGATCATCCCCATGGCCACACAGCCACACATGGGCATTCGTGGAGTAACCCCTCCCTTCCTTTAAATCCCCTGTCTGGCTTCTCTATACCTTAGCTACAGCAGCCACAAGGGCCGGTGCAAGGAAGTTTTGCGCCCTAGGCAAAACTTCCTTGCACCAGCCCTGCACCCCCCCACCAGCTAACGCCACCCCCCCAGCCAGCCCCCCCACCTGTGGGCCGTGGGAGCTCAGCCCCCCTCACCCTGCCCACGGGAGCTCAGCCCCTCGCCCGTCCACGGGCTGCGGGAGCTGAGCGTGGAGCCGGGAGGCAGGGGGGCGGCTCGCCGCGGCTGTCTCCCGGCTCCCTTGGCTGAGCCGGGAGGCAGAGGGGCAGCCGCCCGCCGCCCCCCAAATCCTGGTGCCCTAGGCAACCACCTAGGGTTGCCTAGTGATAGCTCCGGCCCTGGCAGCCACAAGTAGGTGGGCACTCTGCTCTCCCAAAGCAGGCAGGCAGAAGGGGAGGAACTCTAGCTGGTCAGCATTGGGGGGTTGGGGGAGGTGGGAGGCCAGTAGCTAATTATTTCCACCCTTGCTTGGCCCCCATGCAAGGGGAGTAATTCCTTTCGGAGGCACAGCTCCTTCCCAGTGCCACGCTTGGACTAAACGCAGAAGTAAAATCTAGGCCAGGGTTTCCCACTCCAAACCTCACCACCATCCCATCTGAGGGGGGGATGTTGTTCCTGATGGACGGCTGACGGCAACAGAGGGCAGGTATGCTGCCCACATGGCAGAGGAAAGTCCGCCAGGGGAGGAAGCTATACCAATGGAAAGTGGCTGCAATCTCTATTGCACGATGACAGGGACCAGAGAGGTCATAGCAAGAGCTGCTGATGGGATGGCCCCCTGCAGCAGTGCCTATCCTGTGCAGTGCTAGTGTGAGTCAAAGCTTCTGCTCTCTGTCCAGAGGGAGCATATAACTGACTGGGCAGTGTGTGTTCTGTGTCCCACTCTGCCTGATCCACAGGGGGTGGGAGTCTGTTCCCCAGCCACAAAACCTGGCTCTTTAATCCTTGTACTTGGCTCTGGAAGTCCCTGAATCAATCCCTGGTGCTGATCACAATGACAGCGCTTACTGGTACCTTGTCCTCTCCCTGTTGGTTTTGACGTGCTTGTTGTCTCTCATTATCTACTTAGATTGTTATCTCTTTGGGGCAGATCTTTTCTTTATATGTGTGTACAGCACCTAGCACAATGGGGGGCCCTGATCCCTGATTCAGCCCTCTAGGTGCTCCTGCAGTGCAAATAATAACTACATTCTATCTGTTATAGAATCATAGAATATCAGGGTTGGAAGGGACCTTAGGAGGTCATCTAGTCCAACCCGCTGCTCAAAGCAGAACCAATCCCCAATGTTTGCCCCAGATCCCTAAATGTCCCCCTCAAGGATTGAACTCACAACCCTGGGTTTAGCAGGCCAGTGCTCAAACCACTGAGCTATCCCTCCCCCCGAAATCACTATCACTATGAGTGTGAAACTGTCCCCAATATTTCAGAAAACTGTTGGTACAACAATAGAGGCTGGGTTTTAAAACATCGGGCCACAATTCATACGGGGGAAACTAAACAAAAAGACAATGGGCTTATTAGTGTAAGAGTGTTGTAAGTCAGTTTTGCTTTTGCAGCCTTGTCTACATGGGCAAGGTTTTGCGGGATAACCCTAGCTGTGAATTTCGAATGATATAGCTATGCCACAATCACTGTTCCCTCTAAGCTGTGAGCATGTACGTGCGCACACACATCCTAAACCCCGTGCACACAAAGAAACACCGCGTACACAAAAATTTGCACAGAAGCATAACAATTTGCACAGAAGACATTTTTTGCTCACACGGCTTGTCAACAATTTGCACAGAAGAAATTTTTTTGCGCACACGGCCTGTCAACAATTAGAGGGAACATTGGCCACGATAATCCCCTGTGTGGACACTCCTATAAGCGTGGCCATTAGTTGGTCTGGCTCATGATGCTTGAGAAGGGGTTTGAGTGTGGGCTTGTCCACACCAGAATGCTACAGTGGCGCCTCCCCGAAAGACAATAGTGCTGTCTACACTAGGGCTATGTCTACACTACCCCACATGTGGCAAAACTTATATCCATCAGGGGAGGGAATATTTCACACGCCGACAGCTTAATTATGCTGCTCGGGGGTATGGACTTTTCACACCACTGGCCAACATAGATAAACCCACCTCATTTTCTAGTGTCGACCAGGTCTGTAGAACTCAGAAATCCCACATAGACAGGCCCTCAGTCCATTCCAAACCAATGTACGCAAAATAGATTTAAGACACTTTGCTAAACTGGTTTCTAAGGCCATGTCTACCCTGCCACATATGTCGGCAAAAAGTATGTCACTCAGGGGTGTGAGAAAAACACACGCCCTGAGCGACATAAGCTTCACCGGCATAAGTGGTAGTGTGCCCAGCGCTGTGTTGGCAGGAAGTTCTCCCACTGACAGAAGTTCTCCCACTGACATAGCTACCACCATGAGTGGAGGTGGTTTTATTATGTCAACGGGAGAGTTCTCTCCTGTCGGCATATAGCAGCTACGCGAGCGATCGGCACAGCTGCACTGTGCCACTGTAAGCTCTCTAGTGTAGGCCTAAGCAGATTTAATTGAATAACTGCCAAAACTACGGCTAGACAAGGCCTCATTTACACTAATGTCTCTACACCACACGGACAGTATACATGGGCCTTCAAGTGAGTGTAAGTTAAGGCCCCTTTACCCTGCCAGAACAATGTAAAAAGTGTTAGCACCAGATCTATAAAGGTATTTAGGTACCCAAACATGAAGATAGGTGCTGGGCAAGATTTGCAAAAGGACCTAGGTGCCTAACTCCCATGGGAGATGGGAGTTAGGCACCAAGTGGGATTTCAGGTACCTATCTGCGTCTTTAGGCACCTAAATCCCTTTACAGATCTGGCCACGAGTGTAAATGAGAATCAGGCCCATCAGATTTTAGCCTCTGCTCCCCTTGTTACCCAGAATTTGTTTTTATTGCAAGCATTCTGTTGTAATAAGACAGGGAAATGACGGACAAGTTTAAAGGAATCAGAGGTCAATTTAATCTCTGCCACCAAACAAATATATATATTGTTCTGTTCTTTTGTTTTCTTGTTTAATTTTTTTAAATTCCTGTAATTATGTGCAATTACCTATTATGTCGGAAATTGGTTCTCCAAGACACAGAACCTGATTATTTTTAACTGTACAAAATATGCAATTTAAAAAGTGAGCAGTTTGAGTATGGAGAAAAATGAGGCTACAGCTGTAGGATTTTGTTATGCTTTTAGTACCAAATCATAAAACCCATTAAATTATGTATCCTACAGGCAGGCCTTGTGCTGCAAACGTTGAGTACAATTGCATATCCTAGGAAAAGAAATGCATGCATTTTAATTGCCGCTGATTTAAACAACCCCTTAATTTCATCAGTCTTTTTTTTAATGCAAGAAATCAAAAAGGTGTATTTTTTAAATGTGGATATGAATCACTATTTTTTTTAAGATCCCAATGACTGTGCTTCAAGCCATGTATATATGTACCTAAAACAAACCAGTTTTACAGACAACGCTCACTTCCATTATCACCATGTTCCATACAAAACCAGACGAACAGCAACATACCATATGATTCTAGGTAAAAAAATGGAATGTTGTTTCTAGATGTGAAAGCTTTTTTAAAAAAATCCCAACAGTCACACTTTTTGCTCGTGTTTGAAATACCTTGGCTTTGTCATAGGCTATAATTCAAACTACTGAGTCATAAAATTAAACTGTTTTGCTGTGAACAAATTGTTTAAATGCTACTTTACACCAGCTATTGGAAATCTCTAAATAAGATGTAGGCTTGGGTGTGGGGGAATCTTTCTTTGCCTGAGTGTGTGCAGTTCTCTCCCGTTAACTCCAGTAAGATTAGTGCAGGCTCATCATGGGAAACACTTTTGTGTCTCTGGAATTATATTGTGTTGCATATTTAGGACTTTTTAATCTCAAATGTATCTGAAAATAAAATACAAATATTTCAAATTAGGAAATAACCTTTTACTCTGTGTGTGTTATTGCTATTGATTTAGTGTGCTTTTTGTGTTTATTGTGTGCATGCTGCTCTACGTGTGCATTTAGTGTGTGCTTGTGTTTCCCTCTGTGTACGCTAGTGGAGTGCTTTAAATATGGGGTTGCGTTTACGAGGTGTGTGTGTGTGTGTGTGTGTGTGTGTGCACTTAGGCATGTGCACATTTTCCTGTGCGATCTGTGTGATTGCTTTAGCATTTACGTGCATAAAGAGGGTGTTTGCATACACACATTCACACACTTCCTTGGAATGAAAATTTACAATACACAAAATCCTAGAGAAGAAAGTCTGCAAAACCAAACTTTAAATGCTGACAACCCCAACTGCCTAATTTTAGCATAAACAACCAAGGGGCCAGTTCTGCCCCACAGAAATCACTGTAAGTTTTGCCATGGCAGCCTGAGCAGGCTCAAATATCACACTGTAATCGGATTATTTAGGTCAGAGTTTTACATTGAGCCATGGCCCTGCAAAAGTTCCTTCCATTTCAGAAGATTCTATGAGGTTGGCAATGGGAAAGATCACGTGAGCTAGTAAGATCCATTCAATCAATGTCATACTCCGGCATTTGACAAAGTTAGATAACTAAATAGCAGCAAAATGATTTAGCTTCATTTCACCTTGCTCTGAAGAATCTGGCTATTCTTATGAGATGTTTATTTTTCTTTCACTCAACAGCCTGTTTGTTAGAGATCCAAGTAATAAGGAAGCTATTTGGAGGGTTAAAACCAGGTTAAAACAGAGCTCCGAGCTTTGCTCTTTCTCCTTTCAAAGGGTTAAACCAAAAAAAAAAGAAGGGGGGACTGGGGATGGGGGAGGGAAGAAAAGAGAAAAAATAAAAGGTTAGTGTTTTCTGTCCATTAAAGAGAGTATTCTGTTCTGAAACCGAATTGGTCATGCATTCCTACTGCGTTTCCTGGCAGAGGGGAGACAAACTGCAGCACCTGCCTGTCTATTGTGTGCAGGGGTGGGCCGGTCTGAATGAGGCTTTCCTCTTGCTGGGCAGAATCTGTCACTTATTACACAGTTTGCTTATGGGCCCAAAAAGGGTCTCGGGAAGCTAAGACGAGAGTTTCCTTAGTTAGCTCCATATGAGCTTCGTATGGAATGGAACGGAAAGTTGTTGTTTCAGTCTTTTTAACTAAGTGCCAAAGCCCTGCTCAGCTGGGGGGCTGGGTTCTGAAGAGCAAATGATCAACATTTTTGCGGGGGGTCGGCATTGTTTTTCCAATGATATTTGGCCATTTTTTTACAGGGGACATTTTTGTTAATTTAACTTCCTCCAAAGCTTTCATTTTCGGATGAAAATTTCCCCTCCCCTCTGATTTCTGTTCATCGTTGTGAGTTACCGGGGTGTGTGCCCCTCCACAAACAGAGCCAATATTGATTGGTCAACCTGGTCACGATGGCTGGTCAATGTTTTGCTTTTCCCACCTGCAAAAAAAGTCCCATTTTCATAGAAAAAAAGTGATGAAAACCTGAATATTTTTGTCAAAAATGACACTTTTTCAGAAAAAAATCCCTTTGATTGAACCTCATTTTTCAGTGAACCTCCCCCGCATCCATAAAAGCTCCTCTGACCACTATTCATTCCCTGGGGTGAAGGTTTTCAAAAATCCAACATTTTCTCAAAACCAGAAAATCTTCCATTTTTAAACCCAAACGTTCCATTTTCAAATGGTTAAAAATGGAAAAAAAAAATATGCAGAACGTTTTAAGAAATAAAGAAAAAAATCTTGTCTGTTACTAAACCCGAAACAAAATCAGTTTAGAAAATTAAAAGTTTCACCATAATGTTGCTTTTTTTGGCCAGTGCTACAAAGAAGGGAAGAATCTTTCCCCAAGCCTTACCCTGGGCCGGAGCCCCTTTGCAGCCACTACTCCAACCTCAGGTTGTTATGACACAGCCCTAGCATCCTCCTTCTTCAGCAGGGGAAAAGCTGCAGTGAAGAAGCTATTAAGCAGCCACTTTTGTGCTTCCCATGCCATCAACTTTACCCTGCATGACA
Organism: Macrochelys suwanniensis; assembly: GCA_033296515.1. NCBI lineage: Eukaryota > Metazoa > Chordata > Testudines > Chelydridae > Macrochelys > Macrochelys suwanniensis. The sequence goes on along the minus strand of CM065777.1, from coordinate 11,829,752 downwards.
GCTTCCTGGAAGCTCTACAGAGATGGGCTGTGTGCCATGCAGTTGGTGGGCACTCATCCTTCCCCCATTGATTTCAGTGGAATAGCAACCGGCCTGGCACAGTGGTATCACAATAGCGCTGCCGCATAGGGGGTCTTTTGCAGCTTCAGAAGTGAGAAGACAGGGTGACTTTCTAAACTACTGGTCGGGGCACACTGCCCATCCTGATCTGAGTTGGTTTGAAGGGGAAAGATAACTAATGTGGCCTGATAACTGGAGCACAAGACTGGGCCTCAGCAGGCCTTAGTTCTGTTTCTAGCTCTGCCCTACATGGCCTAGGGCAAGTCACTTCACCTCCCTGTTATCCCATTTCCCAATTTGTAAACCGGGGATAATAATTCTTACCTCCTTTGCAAAATGCTTTGAGATCTACTGATGAAAAATACTATATAAGAACTAGGTATTGTGCTGAACAAGAAAAGCTGCCTAGAGTTTGTACAGAACCTAGCACAGTGAGGTCCTGGTCTGTGACTAGGGTTCCTAAGAGCTAGGGCACTAGAAATAATAAAGAGTAATAACAGTGATTAAAGCACACTACTGGCAATTAGGACTACTGGGTTCTGTTCCCAGCTTTGCCAGTGACTCTCTCACCCTTTCTTTGCCTCAGTTTACCCTTCCATAAAACAGACCTGTAGTATTATCCCTGTCTCACAAGGATGCTGAAATCCTTGATTGATGAAATGTTTGTAAAATACTTTGAGACGAGTTCTGAGGAAATATTTCCCTGTGTCCCTTTGCAAGAGGACTGAGGGCTTTAGAATATTTGTTTCTGGAAATTAAGTGGCAGTTCAGCAAGTCAGCTGCAAGTGGATCCTATTAGCCCTATAATAACATATGTTAATAATCATGAATTCTGAAAGGATTCGCCCAGCGTCACAGCTGTGTTTTTCTATTTTGCACAGCATATCCGTTCAGCAGGCTTCCATCACGGACAATATAGGCATTGAAGAGGGACGCTGTCTCCAGATGTGACATCCTCATGCACCACTAAATTTTCTGGCATGCTTAAACTAGTAAAAAAAAAGTACGATAAAAATTCAGTAACAGGTTGTTTAAGAGTAAAACACATTTGGAACAGCCTCTGTAATATGCTACTTAAGGGATTATCTGTGGCCTTTCATCTAGTCACCTTTCCTTGCTTGTTTCATTGAAGAAATGCTTAATAAGCACACACACAAACCCCACCAAGATTATTTAATGCCCATAACGTTTTGGGTGCACTTTCTCTGATGAAATCCAGTTGTGTATGTTTAGGCACTGCCAACCCCCTGGCTATCTGTTTAGATGAATGAAAGGTGCTCTTTGTAACCAAATCCCCTTTCCTCGGGGTAACCCAGTCTCAGTCTCCAGAACCATTTTGGGGAGAGCACTAGACAGAAAGACAGACAGTCCTTAAATATGTGGTCCTTGCTGCTCAGATTGATGCCTGTGAACAGATGTTAATTATAAGTAAAGCAATAGGAGAAATGCAGATGGGGTATAGAAAATGTCTGTTCAGATTCAATCTGTGTGTTTCTTTTTAAACCCAATACTGATTTCATTGAAATGCTAGCTCTGTAAGAAGCCATTGCAAGGCTTTAAACAGAGCACCCCTACCCCCTTGTGGCATAATGGCATTTCTGGAATAGAAATAAACCCTTATGAAAATTATTCTCACTGGTGATCAAAAGCACCTGAATCAGACTCGGGAGCAGCACGGGATGATTGTCCCAGGCCTCAAGGTTTAATGCAGGAGGCTTGGCAGGAACATCAAGTGCTCAGTGCAGCTGTTCAGGGCATGTCCTAGGTGGAGGGCTTGGCCCTGAGTTAAATGGATTAAAATAACAAGAGCACTGTGAACAAAGCTGAGGAGCCAAAGCATTAGCTTATTTCATAGATTCATTCATTCATAGATTGCAAGGCCATAAGGGATCACTGTGATCATTTAGTCCAGGGGTCGGCAACCTTCGGCACGTGGCCCATCAGGGTAATCCGCGGGCGGGCTGCGAGACAGTTTGTTTATGTTGACCATCCGCAGGCACAGCTCCCAGTGGCTGTCGTTTGCCGTTCCTGGCCAACAGGAGCTGCGGGAAGCGGCGCAGGCCGCAGGGACATGTTGGCTGCTGCTTCCCGCAGCTCCTGTTGGCCGGGAACAGAGAACCGCAGCCAGTGGGAGCTTTAAACATCACTTCAAACATCACCTAACTGAACCAACACTTTAAACATCACCTAACTGAATCACAACCTCAACCAGTGGCTGGCTGTACCGGCAGTCTGCAATTCCCCAATGTTGCAGGCTCTCATGATTTTATGATGACTTTCGTGAGCTCCTCTGAATCATGAAAATCTCAGCTTCTTTTTTTTAAGTACATTTCTAGCCCTCACAGTTGTAGAGAAAAGAATGAACTCATGACCCATGAGTAATCTAGCGGCCTGGAAATCAAAAGACAAATAAAATGAACCCAAACTGTAGTACTTTTTAAAAATTTTGGCCTTTAGAATCCAATTTCATGATTTGTTTGAGGCCTGACTCATGATGTTTGAATTCTTGGACTCAGCAATATTTGCAGATTACCTTTGGCCTCTTTAGCCATGTCCCCACATCCTTATGTATCAATAGCAAAGGCTTCACGCATGGCCCATAGGTCCAATTGCTCAGGGGGAGCCATATAAAGAACTTTTCTATACCTGAAGTATCTCAGTTCTGAAGTCCAATATCTTCACATCTTTCAAGGCTAAAAGCAAGTTCTAAGTCCCGCTGGAAATAGCAGAATCTCCACAAATGCCAGGGAAAATTAAAAAAATATCAAAAGATCAGGTGAGATGTTCTTCTTTCCCTTCTTATGGTAACTAGCATGTGACTCTGTCTCTCATGAGCAGAGTCATTTTTACTTGGTCAAGTAAAGGATTCTTATATTCCTCTGCCCCCAGGATGAGATTAGTTTTCCTCTCTGTGTGTTATATACCATACTAAATATGTCTGGGGTGCAGATTCTTTTTCAAAGCAAAGCTACATCTAGGGATTGGATTGTAATGGGGGTTATGAATGAAGCGGAGGTTCTGAGCTTGCTGAACAAGTTAATAGCAGAGCTGGGGGTTAGACAGGAGGAAATTGGGCATAATTTTCCAAAGGTGGATGAATATTTGACAAAATTTTGAGGGGAAAAAGATCAGGAAAAGAATTTTGATACATTTTTCTTATATTCTCCCCTTCCTGGATCACACATTTTTGAACCAGCTATAAGAAGAGTCAAAATTTGTGAACATAATCTTTTTTTTTTTTTGGTTGAGGGGGCCGGGGGGCTGGGAAGGGTTGCTTTAGGGGCTTACTGGAGCTGGAAGATGCCAATGGAAGGCTGCCATGACAAGATGGATAGCCGAAAGGAGTGTCGCCTCTTTGGGGTGGAGCACGTTTCTCCCCACAAATCAGCATTTGCTTCCATTTTATTTCCATGGTAGGTATGCTTCATTGCCCCCATGGGCCATGTTGCCAAGGATCATGTTGCCTGGTTTCTCATGCATTGAGCATCATTATGCCCATTTTATAGATGGAGACACTGTGGTGTTTAGATGTTGCTTGTAATTATTAGAACTGGGAGCACTGGCTGTTGGAAGTCTGAAAGGACAGGAAACAGGAAGAAGGAGGGAGGGAGTTGAGAGGCTGGGAGTGCTACAGAGGGTGCAGCAGCAGCTTGGTAAAGAAGTTTCCACTTTAAAATAAAGACCTTTTGAAGTTTGTGAGTACCTTGCCTGATTGATGCAACATTTTGGCGACGAGGATGGGATCTCCTGCCTCTAAACCCACCTGCACCCTTTCTGCAAAGCCCAGGTGAGCCTCTGATTGATACAACAGACACTGAGGCACTGCAAGGTGAAGTGACTTGCCCAAGGTCACCCAGCAGGCTAGTCACAGAGCCAAGGACAGAACGCACCACCATAAGCAGGGACTAGAGTCAGGGCCAAGGAGTCAGGGTAGGTGGAGTTGAGACATCCAGGTGGGGGGGGGGAGTTGTACCTTATTCCTTCAGTGGTTTCCCCCTTCCTCATTGTACATCCACACTACAAGCTAGGGATGCAATTGCCCTGCTTGTGTGCATGTACTCCAGCTGGCTCTCATTGAGCTGCTGTGAGTATGGATAGCACTCTAGCTGCAGTAGAACGGGTAGCAGCAGCAGGGGCCCAGCTGAGCCGTGCTGAGTACTTAACCACTCATTTCCAGTGGGTTTGTACTTGGCCCAGCTCAGCAATGCCTTTGCTGCCACTACCCATGCGACCGTGGCTACACTGCTAGTTATACTTGCGCTAGCTTGATGAGGGCTAGTGCGAGTCTGGGTACACGAGCAGGGGAATCACACCCCTCGCTCGGAGTGTCGACGCAGCCTCAGACTGCCAGGCTCAAATATCAATTAGCTGGAGCTTCTGGCTTAGAGCCTGAGGTAACTTCTCATCTCTCCCGCAATGGTGGAACTCAACTACAAGATCCAATTGGGTGGTAGGAAGGAGGTATGACAGTCAATCTGAGGTCCCACAGACCTTCTTCTCTTCACATGTGCTTGGGAGCCAGGTAGATAGCACAGCACAAGGCAAGAGCTGGGTACTTTCACCTCAAAACAGCCACGGCAGATGGACGGCTGTGACCAGCTCACTTGTTTTCAAACACGACTTGCCCTGTTGACACCAGATGAAAAGGTCTCTAAAAATGTATCAGCTGCCATGTTTTCAACTACATGCTACCTTGCTGGTCTAGACTTCGGGCAGGGGTCTCAAACTCAAATTACCACGAGGGCCGGATGAGGACTAGTTCATTGGCCCGAGGGCCGCATCACTGACCCCACCCCCTCACTGCCCCCGGCCCTGCCCCCACTCCACCCCTTCCATTAGGCCCCGCCCCTTCTCCGCCTCCTCCCCTGAGCGCGCGGCTCCCCGCTCCTTCCTCCTTAAAAAAATGAAGCGTAATATAGTATGCTATTAAAAGTAAATATATTAACTTTTTTTATTAACTTCTTTAACTGTAACGTGTAACTTCTTTAACTGTATGGATAGTTAAGTAGCTCTGCCTCTTCTCCCACTTCCTCCCCTGTGTGCGCACTTCCCGCTCCTCCCCCCTCCCTCCCAGAAACCGCGAAGCCGCCAGACAGCTGTTCTGGCAGTGGAACTTCAGAACGTAACTGGGGGGGACGGTGGGGGGCACGGGGAGCCCGGCGGGCCACAGGGAAGCGCTCCGCGGGCCACGTGTTTGAGACCCCTGGCTTAGGGCTTGTTCGCACACAAAAACCATGCCACTATCTAGGCCGGTATAGTTAAAGTGATACAACCACCATCGCATGGAGGGATGCGGCTACACCAGCACTGCAGTGCTTCTACCAGGGTAGCTGTATAGAAAAAGGAAAACCAGGCACATTTATACTGATATAACTGCTTCCACACTAGGGGTTATACCAACTGACCTATTTATATAGAAAACCACACTCCTAATCATTGACTCAGGATGAACATTTTGTGCCAAGCAGGCCTTAACCCCTTGAGGGCTGTGTCCCAGAACCCCTTGCACTGGCAATTAGAGTCCCAGGGCTATGAGCATGCCTCTACATGTGATGGCCTTTGTCACAATTTCAGGGTAAATGCACCTGTATCTTCCCCCAACCCTGCCCTGCTCCATGGTCCACCTAAGTGTCACGTTTCCATCCACCACCTGTCATTGATCAGGGACCCTTGTTTCACTCCCTTCTGACCAGGGGATTTTAAGTCTGCACACCCCCCTGCCTTAGACTGGCTTCCTTTCTCTCTGAGAACTATGAACAGTGTACTGTCAGCAGTTACACGTTACCACCCAGTTCTTTCTGAGCAAGCACATTTATTTTTAAGGTAAAAGCATTACAGAGAAAACATAATACAAACAACAAACCAATTTACACACACTAATCCTACCAGACATCACCCATCTTCCACATGTGGCGTCTGATAGGCCAACATCTGCAAGGGATGGGGCCTGCCCTTGGACAGAGAGTCATTTGCTGGATAAGAAAGAAGACCCTCTGCCTGTTCATGCCTTTTTATGCCACAAGTCCTTTTGTTGTCTGTTGGCTTCTGAAAACCCAATTTGAACGTGTATCTGTGACCCTCCCAAGGTGACGGTACCTCTCTGCAAGTGTTTACAACCTACATGATTCACCTTTCTCATCCCCCACTGTCCTTGGTTCCTGGCAAAGCTGTGATCACCCTCCTGCCTAGAGTTGCATACAATCCCTGACCCACTGTGATACTTAATTTTAATGCAATAGGGTCCCCAAAGATACTACATGGGATTGCAGTATCTGTCATAGTCCTGTTTACAGTTCATTGAATGCAATTCCTTTTCCATTGTCCTTTTGATGTTCTCTCCTTGTTTTGCTGCTCATGTGCACTTGTCCACTAGTCTTCGTTCACTGAAAACATTTCAGCCATTAAATCAGGGAACCATGAACAATACCATGTGACTTAGGTGACCAATCATACACCAGCAAGAAAGAATTAGTAGCCAAAGAGAATATTCTATGAGGAGTCTAAAGTTCAACCACACTATTCAGTTAAATCCTTATGAAGAATCAGTACATTTGAAGAAGCCCGGCTTGGTTCATGCATGGTTGGCAAACAGAAAAAGGGGGTAATTTCTTTCAATAATATGTTCAGCTCTAGTTAATAATGCCTCTGTGTGTAGCATTGTTACGCACAACTAAACAGCTCCTGCATCCCACTTCAGAGATGGCTGAATTGCACTGATGGACAATTCAATTATTTAATATCGTTTTTTAAAAAGTCTTTAGGAGGAAATGTGGGATAGAAATGGAAGAGATTTTTGTCTGCTGGAATATTCAAGAATAAAGCACGCCCAGGAGAGTGTGAATCAATCTAGTATTTCCAACATTACTTGAGAACACATCTTCAATTGATTTCTAAATCTCTCTAGGGGTAGTTTCTTAAATTAAACTTAATGATGCTGTATCTCAGTTGAGATCTATTAGATCTAAGAGACACGGTAAAATATGTGAAAATGATGGGTTTCGCGCCTGCACTGTTTATAAAGTTTAAACATAATTTTTCCAATTAAGTATTTTTTTTTCTCCTCAGCAATGTAGAAACATTTAATAACCAGTGAGAAAGATAATGGGAAATCCCACTGACATATTCATAAGGATCTGTGCTTTTGGTTATTATGACACTTTGCTGTTGTAAATAGCATCTCATACAGCTATTGATTCACAACATGCCCTGAAGTTATACCACCTTGTGCGGTGAAGCTGCCAGATCCTGCAGCCGAGCAGGACTGGACTGGTTCGATAGGAGATATTTATGCTGCGGGTAGTGATGTGAATGATTGAGTAGGGTGCTGCTGTCTCCTCGGTTTTGATGAGTCACTGGATACTGAATGGCCTATGCTGGCAGAGGGGAAGCTATGAAAAGTCTAGGTTGTAAACTCTCTGGTGCAGAAACTCTCTCTCACTATGGGCACGTCTACACTGCACACTCCTTTCGGCAGCGTGTAAAGTACATACACTTTGCCAAGCCTTTCCCCGCCGCCTCCCCCTTGCCAGAGCCTTTCATTGGCACGTCTACCTATACACCACAGTGTGGACACAATCTGCTTTTTACTGTGGCGTGTAGCTCCACATATCCTATGCTCTGACACAATGTATGCAATGTAAACATAGCCTGCATGTGATTGTACAGTGTTTGGTACAATGGGCCCTTCATCTTGATCAGGGCCTTTAATAATAAGATCCTGAAGCACTTTGCAAAGGAGGTAAGCACCTTTATCCCCATTTTACAGATGGGAAGACTGGGAGATGAAATTATTTGGTCAAAGTCACCTAGCAGTACAACCAGGACTTGTACCCAGGTCTTTGGAGTTCCCACCCAATGCTCTTTTCATTAAACAACACAGCCTCCTCCACCAGTTGGGAGGAAGGATGCCCTGTACATTTTCACTAGCAGAGAGCTGTTGGGAACGCTGGTGTGCTGGCCAACATACAGCGGTGTACATATACTTCTCTCTGCCTTTCAACATTCTCGGTGTTCTATAAAAGCAGCCCCATTTCCTCACTTGCTTGAGTATACATTTCCTAGCAGAACTGGGAATGGGTGACAGGGGATGGATCACTTGATGATTACCTGTTCTGTTCATTCCCTCTGAAGCTCATGGCATTGGCCACTGTAGGAAGACAGGATACTGGGCTAGATGGACCATTGATCTGACACAGTATGGCTATTCTTATGTTATTAACTAGATTAAAATTATTAAAAAATGTTGTAAGAGGTATAAACACTTTTTAGGGCATAAACTACTAGCCGATAAGGAAGCCTCACTCCTGTCTCAGAAGTATCTGGTTCTGGCCACAGACTAGATGATCATAATGGTCCCTTCTGACCTTAAAGTCTATGAAATATTGGGGTAAATGGACCTCTGTCTGCTCCAGTACAACAATTCATATGTAGCCATTCCAGTTCTTTTTCTTCCCCTTTTGCTCTCTTTTCTTCCTCGTCAACTTTTGCTCTTTTTCGTCCTCTTTATTTACTGTACTTCTGACTGTAAGGGATAAAATATCACTTTGTGAGACTGGATAACTTCATAAACATAAATTATGTTCCAAAACCTTGACCCCTTTAAAGATGACGGGTGCCCAAAAATCGAGGCATCCAAGATCACTAGTAACTTTTTAAAATTTAGGCCAATAGGTAGACCAAATTTTGGTGTAGTGAGCTATAATCAGGTTCCAGTTTCAGGAGCTTTATGTGCTATGAGGGACAGTTAACTTAAACTGGCTCATAGTTCATACAATAGTTCATACAATTCACTTTTGCCTTTCAATAGAGCCTAGAAGCCCTAATCATGGACCAACACACTATTGTTCTAGGTGCTGTACAAACACAGAATAGAGAACAGTCTCTGTCCCACATAGCTTACATTTGAACATTATTGACATAAAACACAAATGCAACTTGTCATTGCTGTCCTGAACTCATGATATCTATTCTCCCATGATTGGTATAGCTCTCATTAATGTGACTGTGTAGATCTGGTTGAAAGTTCAAATTTCAAGATTTTTTTAAGGGAAAAATATTGACACTATTCACAAAATTTTATCTGGGTGTCTTGCCCCAGGACAGAGCTGGTTAGAAAGCTTGGGATTTCAGGATTTGTAAAATATTGACATTTCAAAATTGGAAAAAAATCTTTTAAAAAAATCATATTTCCTCCCTTTATTGGACCATCTCAATTAATAGGAATTATATATATGAATTGATGGGGGAATAACTCCCTCCAAGGTTCCACTGTAACTGGAAGAGTTTTATTATTCTTGTCTTGTAATAATTCTGGGTTAGTTTTGTTGTTCATTTTTTTTAAAGGGATTGAGACAGATTATCACCTTGAGAAGTGAAGATCTAGAGTGTGGGGGGCACCAAAATTTAAGCCATCAGAAAAGACCAAATCAATCCTGTGTTACTCACTGATCAATGAGTACGATGTCTTCCCACCAGTGCCCCGCCTGAACTGTAGCAGCTGGGAATCTGTGACAGCGCCCATCTGCAGAGCCCGGCTTTTTATGTCCAGTTGTACAGACTTATGCTTTCAGCTCGGGAGGTTCCTGGTTCAAACCCAGTGTTAGCCAAGATGGCGACCATCATAAACGGGATACAATGGCCAACTCTACCACTAGCTCTTCATGACTGGGAGCTGTTCTCATAGACCACTGAATAATGGAGGCTGGGTCACTCCCTATCGTCTCAGGCACATCTATCCCTATCTCTCTGGTGGACATAGCCCCTCTCCATGACTCCAGGTGGTTCCCCACATCCTGCTCTCTGGGAACAGCTCCCTATGATTTGCAAGAGCTCCTCATGCATCACCCACTGCTGCTGGCTTCCTGCCACTCCTGGTCCAAAAATGACTCTGTGCACCATCCACAGCAGATGGCTTCCTGCTCTGCCTGAGTCCATGCAGGTCCCACATGTTGCCTGTCCCTACGATTCCAACTAAACCCTCTGTTCTCAACATGGAGCACGGCTGACCACATTGCCATGCAGCGGTCAGGCACCATTCACCGCAAGGGGCTGCCTCCATCATTCCCCATAAACCGTCCATTTCAGGAGGCAGGCTGCTTGCTGCACGACAGCAATAGCAAGTAAAATGCTCAATACACATTATGGCTGGCTGGTCTCTTCTGTCACAGATAGAGCGGGGTGGCCTGCCAGTAATTAAAGAAAAAAATCAGTCCAGGTCAATCAAAATATTTCATTGCAATCGTTCTAAATCATTTCATTTGGGAGGGATAGCTCAGTGGTTTGAGCATTGTCCTGCTAAACCCAGGGTTGTGAGTTCAATCCTTCAGGCGCCATTTGGGGATCTGGGGCAAAAATTGGGGCTTGGTCCTGCTTTGAGCAGCGGGTTGGACTAGATGACCTCCTGAGGTCCCTTCCAATCCTGATTTCGAGGTTGACTGTTTTATTCCTATCTTTTTTTTAACCAGAAATTAAATGTCTAAAGGAAAAGTTGTTTCAAACTTAAAAACGAAACTTTTTCATTTAAAAATGTCACAATCGGGACATTGGCTAATTTCAAAAACAAATTCAAAAAATGTTTCAAAACAGGACATTCAGCCAAACCTGCCCTTTCTCACCACAATTGGTGTTTCCACAAATTGGCCTTTATCGACAGAAAAGCAAATTTCATCAGAAAATCCCAACCAGCTCTAGTTAAGAGCATAAGATGAGGGATTTCAAGCTTGAAATCCACCACCACTCCAACTGTGCATTGCTTTCTGGTAAGGGTTACTGCACCCAGACCCATTTTGCCATGCGTAAGAGCCACAGAACAACAAAAGCTGTTTTTAGACCACAATACACAATAATATTTTTTTTCAAAGGCCCTAATGACGGTCTTATTACATTCAGAAAAGTTTTCTCGAGAAACACAAAGTGGCTGGCTCGAGTGCTGTGCGGCAGTCAGCCACCGAGAAACCAAATTAGCACTAATTATATTATGGCTTGCTGTGGTGCGATCAGTGTGACTTCACCGAAGGAAACGGGCATCGGTGTCACTAGGTGGCATAGTTCTGACACATTTACAGATCATTAGCCAGTGCTAATATCATTTCGCAGTGCGCGTGGCTGGAGGAGGAGGGGGGTCCCCTTGAACATCACTCAGCTGTATGTGATCTGTGAGTGTAAACTGCTTATCGGCTCCCAATGGGGACGAGTTGCAAGCTGAGCTTTTCCACCCGGGCTTGAAATTAACAGCAACGAGCGGCTGCGCACCTCACTGAAATGGCATTTAAATCCAGAGAGAACGAGGGGATGAATCAGAGGAAGGCCCCCATCCTGAAGGCACTTATGCAGGTGTGTAATGTCAAGCCCTGGAATAGCCCCTTTGAAGCCCTGGGTAATGGTCTGTAAAGTTAAGCGGGGCTGCAAGCGGTTGTAGGATCGGGGCCTCGTTTGGGACCGTCCTCGCTCTGCCACAGGTGAGTGCTTCTCTGGGAGATGTAGGCAGCAGCGTGATGGATAAAGCAATAGGGAGCCGTTTTACAAGCAGTTAGAAAATGGATCTGAAATGGGGTTCATAATTACCACTTGACAGCAGGGAGCACAGCCCCAGTCAATGGAACCAGTACTCATTGACATCAGGGATGATCTTGGCCCGGTTTCTCCATTGTGCACAAAGGGTCTTTCCTTATAATAATGTATGCTCGTTCTTATCACAATACTTAGCATTTCAACCACTTCACCATTTCCAAAGGGCCTTACACATCTCTGGGGAAATCTGGGCTCCTCTGAAGTCAATGGCAAAGCTCCTATTGGCTTCCGTGGATTGCACACCATTCACTTTCCCCTCCACATCCCCAGGGCAGTAGGTTAGTTTTTAATGTTCTCATCATAATAGTCTTACTTTATTGGCTGGAGAGGCAGCAATGCTGAATATTTCAGCCCAGATTCTTCAGTTCAGACAAGCGGCACTTGGCACAAGAAGAGAGGTGGGGAGAAAGAAAAGTTCCAGAACCAGATGTGGAAACACCAGAATCTCCGAAGGCTCCTCTGATTTTTGGCAGCTGAGGATTGCTGGGACATGAGGAAACCCCAGCTATGCCCTACCCAGGGGTTGGAAGGTAGAGAGGTGCAAAGCTGCTACTGTAGCCCGATGCTACCCAAGAATTCCCCCTTCACCTGCCAGGTCCCAGATGGGCTGGATCCACAGGCTTTTGGTAGCTTTGTGGTGCTCCAGCAGTGGAAAGTAGCTGGAGCAGAGTTGAAAATTGGACCCTTCAAACACAAGGCTGAGCTATAGGATCCTTTGAATTCTAACTCAGGATGTAAGGATGCAAAGGGAGCTGGTTGAGGGGCAGACACAGCAGGAGACTAGCAAAAATAAGAGTTCAGATGCAGTCAGTCAACAGCTCCAAGACCTCTGAAAGTGGGGACCTGAATCTTGAATTTCACATGATGAGCAAGGAGAACCCTGTGGAGGAGGCCACAAAGCACGGTGTGGTTAAAAGAGCAAAGGAGACATTATTTTTTGTGACAGCAGCTGGAATATACTGAAGCAAAGAGAGATCAGAAGAGGAGGGCCAGAGAGAAAAGGAGGGTCCAGGAAGCCAGGCAAGAAATGACCAAGGCATGGGCACGGGTAGCCCACAGGGAGGCAGAGGAGAATGGGGTTTAGAGAGATTGCAAAAAATGATGCGGGAAGAGGAAGAGAAGGCAAGAGAGAGGTCAAAGGAGCACCATTGCCCAGTGGCTAATGCACTGCCCTGGGATGAGACTTGGGTTTTATTCCTAGCTCTATCACTGATCTATTGTGTGACCTTGGTCAAGTCACTTCCCCTCTCTGCATCGCTGTTTCCAACCCTTTACCTGTTTTGTCTACCTCAATCAATAATATTCAACCACCATACTCAAGGAGCAGCATTATTAATTATTATTAATCATTATTATTATGTATTTGTGTTGCAGAAGCACCTAGGAGTCTGAGGCATGGACCAGGACCCCACCACGCTAGGTGCTGTACAGACGCAGGACAAAAAGGTCGCTGCCCCAAAGAGCTTACAATCTCAGTATCTGAGACAAGATGCAAAGAGAAGGGATGCCATGCTCCAAGTGATGGGCTAGGGAAATAATCTGTGCAACAGCCTGCTGAATGGATCCGAGCGGGGCAAGATTGCATTTGCCGAGACCATAAAGAAAGATGTGGCAGTAATTGAGCTGTGAGATGAGAGCCTAGACAAGCGTGTTAGTGGTGTGGATGAATAGGAAAGCATGCATTGTGTGGGGCATAATGTTTGAACATGTAAGCTGCTGTATAAATGCTAAGTATCATTAGTTTTCAAAAATGGGACCCAGATCTTGGTTGGGACCTCCAGATACTAGTGCAGGGATCGGCAACCTTTGGCACGTGGCCCGTCAGGGAAATCCGCTGGTGGGCCAGGACAGTTTGTTTACCTGCAGAGTCTGCAGGTTCGGCCAATCGCAGCTCTCACTGGCTGCGGTTCGCCATCCCCGGCCAATGGGGACTGCGGGAAGCGGCGGCCAGCACATCCCTTGGCCCACGCCGCTTCCCACAGCCCCCATTGGTCGGGAATGGCGAACCGCAGCCAGTGGGAGCTGCGATCGGCCGAACCTGCAGATGCTGCAGGTAAACAAACCGTCCCGGCCCGCTAGCGGATTTCCATGACGGGCCGCATGCCAAAGGTTGCTGATCCCTCTACTAGTGTAATGTAGATTAGGTTGCATTAGATTAAATGAGTAGATTAGATTAGATTGATAGATCTTGGATATGTCCTTCTCTGTCAGGATGCTTATAAGAAACTTCCTGAATGATACTGTCATGCTTGAGGAATGACTTGAATATCATTTAAATTATTTATTATTTATACATATATATCTTAAGATAAACTTGTACATTCCTCGCTCCCCTATCCTTTGTCTGTTTGCACACTTGTCTGTCTTTCGAGCTAGGCACTCCCTCAAGCATGGATTCTTTCTCCTGTGTTTGAAAAGCAGCAAGCACACTCCCAGAATGAGGGCATATATATGTGCTTAGAACATTCAAAAGTGGATGGGGAAGGAAACTATCCTAGCTCTCAAATCACTGTGGTCACACTTTACTTAAAGGCAGATTTCAGTCGTGTGTAAAGGGTTAATAAATTATTAATAAATATTATAAGCCTGCTCCAGACATGAAAAATGTTAGTTATAGATGGTTATAAGCAGTTATAGAGGGTTATTAGCCATCTATCGACCTGTTGGACTCTATAACCACCTATAACTGCTTCACCATTTATTAATCATTTAAACCCTTTATAAACGATGCACTTTTAATATAAAGGACGACCCATCTATCCGTAATGAAACCCTGACACTCTTTACATTCCAGAACTGCCTGGCCGCAAAGGAGATATTTATCAGAAGTACTGCCACAGTTGGGCACCACAGTTTTACCTCCCACAGCAAGGAAAGCATTTCAGTGCCGTTGGGCTCTCGTCCAAAACTGACAGCCCAGCAGGAACTTTTGAACAGATCTATTTTTGTTAAATAACTTTCCCGGAGATGGTTGATAGACTTTAAAGAGCGGATGACTCAAAACTGCCAGCTTATTTTGAAGGTTCCCTAATAACAATTGCATGCCCCAGGCTCTTATCCAATTAAAAAGAATTGATGTCTAAGATTTGGTGTGTAATGACCATCATCTTCACCATCCCCAGGGGTTGAATTTAGGACCTTTAGAGGTAAGAGTATAAGCCTCAGCAGCTTCAGCTGAAGGACTGCATCCCGCAGCTATTGTCTGTAGCGGACTCATTATGTTCTGTGGACCAGGTACCCAAAGGGACACAAACACTGAGTTACACAGACAGTGTTTACAGATCTTGGGACATCCTTTGGAGACATAGGGGCACTTTCCTCCACATTGCCTCCACAGTGCTCCATCAACATGGCTTAGGCTGCTGAAACACGCCTCGTTCATGAACAGCAGGGAAGTGGCTAGCAAGACACAGGGAGGAACACTTCCCTTTCTACATGGCCTAATGTAGGGTGACCAGATAGCCAGTAGCAGAGCCAGGTTTTTTGCCACTCTAGGCGGTGGCACCGGGAGATGCTGCCACCGAGGACCCCGGCAGCTGAAGAAGCTGCCACCAAGGACCCGGTGGCTGCCGAGGGACCTGAAATCCCGCCCCCCAAATCCTGGCACCCTAGGTGACCGCCTAGGGTTGCCTAATGGTAGCGCCGACCCTGCAGATAACAACTGTGAAAAAACAGGACGGGGGTGGAGGGTAATAGGTGCCTATATAAGAAAAGGCCTCACCCTCCCTGATTAAGCTTACCTAATTATCTCTAGCCTGAATCTTCCCTGCACATTTATATCTGCCTCTGGACATTTCCACTGCTTGCATCTGAAGTGGGTATTTACCCACGAAAGCTTATACTTCAATACCTCTGTTAGTCTATAAGGTGCCACAGGACCCTTTGTCGCTTATATAAGAAAAAGTCCCCAAAAACGGGACTGTACCTTTAAAAATGGGACATCTGGTCACCCTAGCATAATGTCCCAAGTGCTATTGTACAGAGAGACTATGAGCTTGTCTACGTGGCACCACAGCCTGGCATGCGGGGATGTGAGTTGTAACGTGCTGTGCTCTAACTATCCCACTGCCGTTTAATTCATGGGTAAATGAAAAGGTACCTAGTTCACATAGTCCTGTTTGAAACAGAACTACATCAGCACAAACTAGGTATCTCATAGTTCTCACAAGCAGGGTCTATGCGGGGCAGATAGAGCACAACACGGTGAAGTGTAGTACAGTTCACATCCCCATAGTCTGAACTGTGGTGCTGTGTAGAGAAGCCGTAAGTGATTTTCCAAAGCTCACGCAGGAAGTTTGTAGTGGAAGAGGGAACTGAATCTCTATCTCCCAAATCCCAAGTGAGCGCCCTTGCCACTGGAATGACCAACCTTAGAATCATAGAATATCAGGGTTGGAAGGGACCTTAGGAGGTCATCTAGTCCAACCCCCTGCTCAAAGCAGGACCAAGCCCCAATTTTTGCCCCAGGTCCCTAAATGGCCCCCTTAAGGATTGAACTCACAACCCTGGGTTTAGCAGGCCAATGCTCAAACCACTGAGCTATCCCTCCCCCCATAACCTTCCTCCTTACCAATACACGAATCAGTCCAACAAACCTTTTCCTGGATTTTGAACTAAATCTATCTGGAAGTTTGAGAAAATACTTTGTTTATTGGCTTTGGTGGCATTTCTGCAGTTGCAGCCACTGGGTGGAGAAGCAACACAATATAACAGACAGACTATTCTGCTAAAACGTCATAGCTAGAAAGAAGTTTACCTCTGGGCAGAGGAGGCCAGCACAGGGTCCCATGTAGATTTTACATGGGACTGAAATAATGTATAGTCCTTATGCTGGCCTTCTGCGCACAGGTAAATTAGTGTTGCGAACTCTTATGGTTTTACAGCAACTCTCATGAAAGATGGTGTTTTACTTAAACCTCCAGTTCCTGGAGTCATGTGATAGTTGAGAATTTAACCTTTCATTACAAATGAAATTTCATGCCTTCCTGGTTGGGGATCAAAACTCAGAAACATGACCACTAGAGCCTCAACCACTGGAAAGCAACTGGAAAGAACTCCTTCATACACCCCAGTTTATATTTTTTAAAATCGCATGATTTTTAAGCCAATCTCATGATTTGTAAACACTGGAAGTTGGGGACAGGGACTCTCCTTTTGTTGTGTGTTTCCACAGCGCCTAGCACAATGGGGGCCTGTTTTGTTCCATTGCATACATCCACAGACATTAGATAAAAAACATAAAATGCTCTTGCTGGAGGGTTACAACATAATACTTAGTTGCTTAGAATTCAGGACAATAACAGGCAAGATCCCAAAAACAGAATGAGAGAAAGGAGGCTGTCCCCTAAAAACCAGAAAGGCACAACTCATCCCACCTTACTCGAGGCTGTCTGGCTGCTGACTTACTCTCCTAAGCCCAGATCACATGCTTCCCTACAGAGCCCTCTAGGCTGCAAGCAGGACCAGGACAAAACCCTGAGCAATTAAAGTGATAGCGCTACTATTTTAATACTGTTTTCCATACATCACAGGGTCCAGGTCCATGAGGCTCCTAGATACTACTGAAGTAAAAATATTAAATACATATAATAGATTCGTTGTGAGTGGAGGGTGGGAGGAGAGAGAGCCGAGATCAGAATCCTCCTTCCTCCAAGGTTCAGAAATCATTTCCAGGTCTTTATACTTCACAGCAGTCTTGAGCTTTCATTGAGCTGACGTACAACTAGCTGCAAACTCACTCTCATTCCCTTTCTCTGTTTTCCTTATTAGTTTCTCCTTAATGAAAATTAAAGAGAGAGAGGGAGAGAGTGTTAAGAAAAAGGGGTTGGACTAAAAATAGTTACTGAAGCCAGGATATATTACAGCAAACTGCTTTTGCCTCTGGTTGTTAGTGGAGTTTCCTTTGTTGTCTTCTTTGATTGTTTCATTTATATGGCAGGTTAGACAGCAACAGACTCCTGTTATTGCCTTTCTGAGTGGTGGGTTTTTTTAAGGCTCAGAACCCCTCAGGGCAGTCACTCCCCAACCACAGCTGGTGACAGGAGGAGGGTTTTTTTGCGTTAGATACTTAGAGCTGACTGGCGGGAAGATTAACAGCAACGCTATTAAGTGGGATACACTGTCTCCATTTTTAAATTGCTTGGGTCTTTAATAACAGAAAGAGAGAGAGAAAAAGAGAAATCTAGACGGTGTAACATCTTCTGGATGCTCACATTCCATTGTGCCAGATGCTAAATTACTTTCTTTCCCCCCCACACACACTTTCCCTGCCTTCATAAGTACATTCTGGTGCTTAATGCTATCTCTCAGTGCTCAGAACGAGTCCTTTAATCAAATTGCAATGGTAGTCCGTTAAAAGGGGAAGATTAGTGGACCCAGGGTTCTGCAGTACAGTATGTCTGCGTAAATCAGAAATTCTCAGTCCTCAGGCTGTTTTAGAAAGTTCTTCCAGGAAACTTTGCATCATTAGTGACTTTCTTGCTTTCTGTTAGTCTTTCAGCTAATACTATCAGAGCAGGAAGCTGGGCTGAGCAGATTTATAAAATGGAGGGGAGGGAATAGGGTTGCCAGGTGTCCGGTTTTCGACCGGAACGTCTGGTTGAACAGGGACCCGTGCAGCTCCAGTCAGCACCGCTGATCAAGCTGTTAAAAGTCCAGTTGGTGCAGGGCTGGCAGGCTCCCTACATGGTTACAGACGGCTCCCTGGAAGCAGTGACATGTCCCTCGGCTTCTAGGCGTGGGGCTGCCAAGGGGCTCCACGCGCTGCCCCTGCCCCGAGCACCAGCTCCGCCACTCCCATTGGCTGGGAACTGTGGCCAATGGGAGCTGCGGGGGCAAGGCCTGCGAGCAGAAGCAGTGCGCAGAGCCACCTGGCTGCCCCTATGCCTAGGAGCTGAAGGACACGTCGCCTCTTCCAGGGAGTCACCCAAGGTAAGTGCCGCCTGGAGCCCGCACCCCAAACCCCCTCCTGCACCCCATCCCCCTGCCCCAGCCCTGAGCCCCCTCCCACACCCAACCTACCTAACAGACCCTGCACCCTGAACCCCCTTCTGCACCCCATCCCCCTGCCCCAGCCCTGAGCCCCCTCCCACACCCAAACTACCTCCCGGAGCCCGCACCCTGAAACTCCTCCCACACCCCAACCCCCTGGCCCAGCCTGATGAAAATGAGCAAGTGAGTGAGGGTGGGGGAGAGTGAGCCCAGAGCAAGGGGGGGGATGGAGGGAGCAGGGGGGTGAGGCCTCGGGGAAGTGGCGGGGAGGAAGAGACGGGGCAAGGGTGTTTGGTTTTGTGCCATTAGAAAGTTGGCAACCCTAGGGAAAAATAAGAGGCAAAACTTCTTCAACGAAGGAGATTAAATTATCCCAGGAATATGTTGGGCAGTAGCTCAAAAGTACAGAATCAGAATATAGAAAGGATTAGAAATGACAGGCTCAAGTCTCCCGCATCTCACTCATGGGCAAAGTGGAACTGATTCTCTTTTACCCTGCTCCTCATGTACTCCTGTATGCCAGCGTGAAGTGAGCATAAAAAGCAGCAGTTCCAATCTGCTAGCATTTTATACCCACTTTGTTCAGGCCTCCCTGGAAGAGAGGAAGGATGGTCCTTTGGTTGGGGTACTGGTTGGAGAGCGCGGCGCAAGTCTCTGCTCTGCCGCAGAGTTCCTGTGTGAACCATGAGCAGGTCACTTATTCTCTTCGCAGCTGAGTTCCCCATCCATAACAAGGGGGTATTAGTATTTCCCATACTCACGGGGGTGTTGTGAGGATAACTACATTAAAGAACATGAGAGACACTCAGATACTATCTGGGCACATAGGTACATAGGTACCTAATTAAAATAAAACCTGATTTGCATTTTCACTGCTCTGGCAGTGTAAAGGAGCCTTGGAGTAGACATAGATGTAATGTGCATTCACTATGAGACTGCTTTCCACTCCTAGAGTGGGCCTGCTGCCTTAGCATCACTGAGACTTAGCTCCACAAGATACAAGGCTGAGGGGAATGGGCCCCCTGCCAATAGTGTGTACCATGCCATTCCTTTTGTCCACATCTTTGCAGCTGTGTGTGTGTCCCCCATCTAGTAGAACAGACCTAATTTCTGTTCTTTGATACCATCGATCCTCTCTGACATCAGTGAGGTTGCACAGGTGACGCTAACCGCAGCTCTGACCATCACAGGAAGGCATGAGAGACGCAGACTGGTGCCCCTAACCAAGCTTTCCTAGCCCAGCCAGCAGTCAGCTTCCAGGTGAGAGGGAAAGAACTTGCCTCTAGCAGCAGATAGCCTCCCCTGCATGTTTGTTCGCATGCTAGGTTTGTCAGCCCTCCAGGATTGTCCTGGAGTCTCCAGGAATGAAAGATTAATCTTTAATTCAAGATTGTGTCATGAGATGAAACCTCCAGGAATACGTGCGACCAAAATTGGCAACCCTAATGTGTGCATGTGTTTCATGGATGACCAAAGAACTAGGCAGGGGGCTGGAGGTGGGGGAAGAAACAGGGTTCAAATTTTTCACCCCATAATTTTGTCAAAATTCAAGATGCACCCTGGACTGTAAGTCCCCATTTAGGCTCCTAAATAAGAGTGGGCTGGTTTTTATCAGCTCTTTAGGTGCCCATGTTTGAAAAGTTTGGCCTTGGTCTACGTGATGTTAGCCAGCTATTTGCTAACCATTATTCTCAGCACATAGTTGGCCATCTAAATTTCATGGTATTGCTTGTGCTCACTGATTGGATGACAAACTCTAGCATGAGGAGGCAAACACCCCCTATCACCAGTAGAGGATATCTATATTCTGGGATAGCTGTGAAAACAAGTATTCGCACAAAGAGTAGCCTTTGATTGCATACCAAAAAAAACCATTCCCATGAATGAACAGCAACAGAAACCTGATGGAGTCAAATTCCTGTTCAGAATTCCAATAAGCATTTGCAAACACTATTTTATTGTGTTGGCCCAGCTGTACATATGAGAACAGTGAAACAAATACTAGGCCAGATTCTGATCTCATTAGTTCGATTAGCTCCATTGCCCACAGTGGAATTATTCCTGATTTACATCGGTATAATTGATATCGAAATCTGGGCCACAGGCATTTTTTTTGTGTTAATGTGTAACCAGTTAGCTCTCTTTTTTTGGCGGGAGGGGGAAATACATTCAGAGCAAAAGCAAATATATTCATGTGCCATTATTATTGAGAATTCAAATGCACAGACGTTATAAGATTCAGACATGGTTCCCGGAGCAGCTGTCATTCAGCCACCATGAACATATATATGAATGTATGAATTTAACTGCATATACGGCAATATAAAAAGCAGTCATACGTGCAGGCAAAGCAATATTAAATGCAAGGTACCCCAGTTATGGTGGTTGTGGGAATTATAATTTTGGATTTCCTGATTTTGCTATGGTTTCATTTTTGACTCATTGGAGACCAGATTTAATTTTGGTACATATTTGGCTCCCATTACTGTAGTATCTGATTGCATCACACTGTTTAACTTAGCGGCAAGATGGGTCAGGTAATATCTTTTATTGGACCAACTTCTGCTGGTGAAAGAGACAAGCTTTCAAGCTATACAGAGCTCTTCTTCAGGTCTAGAAAAGGTACACAGAGTCTCACAGCAAAATAGAAGGTGGAACAGATTGTTTAGCATAAATAGTTAACACATATTCAAAGGTATTCACTAAGTGCCCCAAAAACAATTATGCAGGTAACACCAGATAATCACTATGCTCTTGGATGAACTCACATAGGAGAATGGTGAAAAACAAAAGCACTCTATCAGCTGTGGGTCATTCTATATCTGACCCCTCAGTCCTCATCCTCAAAGGAAACTTGTGCAACACTTCCAAAAGATGAGTGTGGGAGCTTAAATTCATAACTCTGCTAGACACTAAAAAACATGGTCTTAATACAGACACTGGCTTTAGGGCTTATTACAACAATCTGTAACCCATTAACCCCCATTTTTGTCCTATGATTACAGGGGTATTAATGGGACAACTTTGAATAGTCCCTTGGAATATACGCTCATCACTTATACTAAGCAATCTGTTTGATCTTGTATTTAGCTGTGACACTCTTAGTATGTTTCCCAGACCTGAAGAAGAGCTGTGTGTAGCTCAAAAGTTTGTCTCTCTCACCAACAGAAGTTGGTCCAATAAACGATATTACCTCACCAACCTTGTCTCTCTACATATTCTAAGGGACCATTCAAGGTGAAGTGGCCCCTGCAGTCATAGGACAAAAACGGGGTGGTTAATGAGTTCCAGATTTTTACGATAAGCCATAAATCCGGTGTCTTTGTTGAGACCATGATATTTAGTGTCTAGCAGAGTTATGAATTTAAGCTCCCAGGCTCGTCTTGTGAAGGTATTGTGCAGGTTTCCTTTCAGGACGAGGACTGAGAAGTCAGGTGTGAAGGGATGGTTTTGTGAAAAGTGTTCACCCAGAGGGGATATGTTCATCCTCTCAAACCCCCTGTGAGGTAGCAAAGTGTCAGTATCCCTACTTTACAACTGGGGAACTAGGACATAGGGAACCGGGGGGGAAACAGGAAAAATGGACCCGGTTCTTCTGACTAGCATCCTAACCACCAGGCCATCCTGCTTCTCTTAGCAATGGCCTCTAGAGTCATTCACCTTTAGGTGCCAGCTCCTGGCCTATCCATGTGGGTAGAGACTGTGTGATGTGAAATGAATTGGGTGGTGTGAGACCATGCACAAGGACCACAGTAGCAAATGGTACCTTTGCTGGCATTGCAAACAGAGAGGTCATGGTCTGAGAGGGCCCAGAGAAGGAACTCTCCTTCTTAGTCCTAGAAACCAAACCTTGACCTCTGGCCAATGCACCAGGGCAGAAGGCTTTGGGCCCTGCAAGCAGGGCCGGAGCTTCCACTAGGCGACCCTAGGAGGTCGTCTAAGGTGCCAGGATTTGGAGGGTGGTGACTCCCGGCGGCGATTCGAAACGCTGCCAAGAACACAGCTTCCCAGGAGCTGCTGCCCCTGCTGCCGGTGGAGGTGAGCTGCCGCAGGCGGGGGGGCTGGCCACCGCGGGGGGGCGTGGGTGGGGGCCTGCGGGAGGGGAGCCAAGCCGCCGAGCCTGCCGCGGCCCGCGGACGGGTGGGGAGGCTGCCGCAAGCGGGGGGGCTGAGCTGCCGCTGCAGGGAGGGGAGTTAGCTGCCGCGGGGAGGGGGGTGGAGCTGGCTGCCACGGCGGGGGAGGGTTTCATTAGCTGCTGGGGGGTGTAGGTCTGGTGCAAGGAAGTTTCTCCTAGGGCGCAAAACTTCCTTGCACCGGCCCTGCCTTTGAGGAGGCATCATGGAACCTCACCATACCAAGGGCAGCACCAGGAAACATTCTGTGTTAGAGAAACAAAATGCCTCCCTCGTATGCCGCAGCTGTACATCTGCTAGTTCCGCTATGCATGGCTGGACAGCTCTGCTCTGCTAGTCAGAGCTTGATGAGATGAGGCGCATTTATGACTCCGTCAAAAGCCCACCTCTTCTAGCCCCCTTTTGGTGTACCCCAATGTGAGCAGATAGTGTGGGCAGCCCTTAGAGCTCAGGGACCGCCATTTCGGCTGGCCCTTAGTTGAGGTATACAGTGGCAGAGAAAGCTACCTATGCCCTTCCCGCCCCCTTCCACTGTGCACCTGCTTAAGAGCCAGGCAGAATTTGGCCCTATGTAAATACATAGACAACATCACTTTCCCAACAAATTTCATGGCCCCTAAGATGCTCTGGTAGTTAGGATGCCAGTCAAGCAATCTAGGAGACCCGTGTTTGATTCCTGTCTCTGTCACTCACATCCTGTATGACTGGGAGTGTGCAAGTTAGTCACCCTATGTCTCACTTATAATACAGCGATAATAGTGTGGTCTTTCTGTATGTACTATATCGTACCCTCAACAGAGACACTCCCGGATGATTTCAAAAGCAAAGTGGCAGCATGTCTATTTCAAAGTGACAAATGCCAGATTGGCTGCTAATGTTTCTCATAGAAATGCTTGTGTAGCTTCACTGAAACTAATTTATAAAACCTTAACTACTGTAGCTAATTTAACTCACCAATTTCACTGAATTAAAAACTGCACTTTAATGTACGTCGGTTTGTCTAACTGCTGACAACCAGAACGTGGAGAATAATAGAAACAGAGCTATTGCTTACTCTATTCAAAATTTTTGTGGACTTCATCAGATGAATTATTTGATTAATTTATTCATGAATTATTTGACCAGCTTTATAAACAGGGAAAGTAATGGGGAAAATATAAGTTGAACGTTTTGATAATTGTTTAAATTACTCATTTTGAACAAATTATTCAACAAATTATTTTGGTCAGAAATATTGAGAGGCAGGATTGTCCAGTGGGTAGGCTGCCAACCTGGGACTCGGGTTCAGTTCCCTTCTCTGCAACAGACTTCCTGTGTGACCTGAGCCTGCTCACTTAGTCCAGGTGTGTGCCTCAGTTTCCCCATCTGTAACATGGGGAGAATAACACAACGGTGTTGTTAGCATAACTACATTCAAAACTGTGAGTTCTTCCGAAAAGATGGCAATGGAGGCCATATAACTACTTTCAATATCTAGCTGCAGTACAGATTTTGCATTGTGTAGCTGCACATTTTTAATGTCATTTTATTTATCCTTCAAAAAAAGTTTGGCCCAGATTCAGGGCCACTTCAGCGGTTGCTTGACTTTCAAGTCAATGACATTTAAGCATGTGCATAAGTGGTTTTCTGAATAGGAGCCTAGACCGATCATTCTTTTACTTCATCTCTTCCAAACCTTAGTCTCGTTCAGTAATCCTGGCATGTTCTTATCCTTTACCACATTAGCTGACTAAAACCCAAGTCCTGCAAACTGCACCATGCAGGAAGAGCCTTGCACCTGTGCAGAGGCCAACGGAGTTAAGGAGGGTCTTCTTGTACGACAGCAACTTGCAGAATTAGAGCCTAAATCATGACATGCACCAATGACCTCTTCACAGGTTCCCATGCAGCCAATAACCTCCAACTCCCTTTCCCTGCTTTCTGCAATTTCCTCCCACCCATAACTGTCCGATGAATTCGGTGTACACCATCTTGGCTCTTACTGTATGTCTACACTGAAGCACGAGTGTGATTCTCAACTCGGGTAGACAGACATACTACACAGGCTCAAGCTAGTGCATTAAAAATAACAGTGTGGATGTTGCAGCAAATGCGGCTGTTCGGACTAGCAGCCCAATCTCAGACTCAAAGTATCAGGCAGGCTGGGATTGGGGTGGCTAGCATAAGCCACCACCAGTGCGGCAGTGTCCACTCTGCTATTTTTAGCATGCAAGCTACAGCCTCGCTAGTATGAGTCTGTCTGCCCATGCTGGGAATCCCAGCTGCAGGGTAGACATACCCTTAGGTGCCTGCCCTGCTTCCTTTCAATTGTGTGCAGTCTAACATGCCATGGAGGCTGGACCTTCGCTATCTGAAAGCTTGATGAACTGGCTACAGTGGAAGTTTGCAGCAGCCCAAGAGGAATGACACTAGATTTATGTCTTTGTACAGTGCTTGGTACAACGGAGCCCTTATCCCGACTGGGACTTTTGGGAACAACTGTATGACAAATAATGACCAGCAATAACAAAGGGTGACGGGCACACAATTGAAAGGGAGGAGAACGACAGACCTTTTCATAGGGTTCAGCAACAGATTTAGATCTGTTGTGTAAATCAGTTCTGAATATCATGTGTTGGCCAAGTTATTGGGGTGCTTACTGTATGAATACATTGGTTTAACTCAAAAGGGATCTACAGGAAGGAGATGAATCATTCAAGATCATCACCCACCTATCAGCAAACTCTTCGGAGACTAAGTTGTTAACGGACGATGCCAGAACTGTTAGCTTTGATGATTTTGTCTCCAGGTCTCCAGCCAGCCTACAAAACTGGTTAGACCAGGACCCACAAAACATTGCAGAGCAAAGAGCTCAAGTAGAATTTAGAAAGGACTCTCTGGGGAGAACAAGAGGGAAAACCAGATAAAAATGAAACTCAGAAACAAGAGCCCACTAGGGAAGGGTTTCTGAAGAAGTTAAGCCTGTCTGGGTCACCATCATGGGATGGGAAGATTCTGTGTACGATAGACATGTGTGTAGACTGTTTTAGAATCCTTTTTTCTCTAAAAGCTTTGTTCCTGTTGCTAAATAGACAATACTTTGGTCACAGACTCCTGAAGGGAAGAACCACAGGTGTCCAAACTCAGTGGGACATGCAGGGTAAGCATGGTTTACACACAGGATACAGTAGCCAAGGGCCTGGCCTAGGAGTGTGAGAATTGCAGAAGTCCACCCCAGGATAGAGAAAAGCATGAGGCTGACACATCAAGGGGGCACTCAGAGAGACCACAAATGGGACAGAGGTGAGGGAGCCCTGCAAGCGTGAAAGGTTCAGAGAGACATCTCACCACAGAATTCAATATTAAGGGCCCCAGCAGGCCAGCCTTTATATTGTGGAACACTTATTGACCCAAGCTGTCCCATTGAAGTCAATGGGACTCACCTGTAAAGACAGAACGTGCTAACGTGAGCAACTATGAGACAATGAAACCTGTCAGTGGGGAGGGACTGTTTGGTGGGGACCGCCAAGTTAGGGGAGGGAGGGTAGCTGGTTCTAGAGACATGGATGAAGCAGTACTCGAGAACCACTTTTCCAAGGAGGCCCTGTGCCCTCAAGTCAGTGGCGTGATTCCTGTTAGCCTGAAGAAGTTACATGGGCATATAGGGGGTGAAACACCTGCCCAAAATGGCTGAGTCCACCATTGGGTACCAAGCCACACCATGCCGGGGGGAGCAGTGGGTGGAGTTCAGTTCAAGACGGCCCTTGGAGCTCTTGGGTTCACAGACATGATGCACTCACTACAGAATCTCTTTGTGGGTTGCAGAAAATCCCCACACACAAAGAGCTGGCCACCTCCGCTAGCCAAATGGGAGGCTGGAGTCATGACTCTGCCTCCAACCCGCCCATGCAGACCCCTTTTGGGGCAACCTGCGCCCTTGGGAAACAGGACAGACCAACCCCAGACTACTGTAAATGCAAAGAGTGCAACTCTGTCTAGCCACACAAGGGGTGGGTAACTCTCATTATGCCTCAGAGAGTTCTATCTAAGGCACACTGCCTCCTAGGAGTCCCCTGGGTAGTGTCCCTAGACACCGCCCTTTCCTTGGGGCTGTGCCTAAAGGCACAATCTAGCCCTTCTTGGTGATTTACCACTTTAAAGACGTAGAGTGCTAAATAAGTGCCATGTATCATTATCATGTAGGGGAATGATACAAAATGACTTAAAATGAAAACAAAGACAGAGCACGCTTGGAAAAGTCATTTCTCGGAGGTCTAGAAAGAATCCCATCAAGCCCAGCCTTGTTTAGAGTGACAGAAGTTGAGAGTAATATCAGCAAGAAACACACTCCCACCCTTTAAACCAGATTCCAGCCTCTCTCTCTTTTCTCTCCTTGCAAAGCCTTTGTCCTCTAGCCAGCAGCCTGCCTGCAGGCTACATCCAACTTTCTAATAAAGCAGCCTCTTTGTCAATGACAGTAATGATTATCTCCTACAGCTGCCCGTGGTGTTGCATTTTGTAACACAATTTGGCCTCCTTTGGCCCCGGTTAGTTCTATTTAACATACTGCAGGGGTTCGCTGTTTGATCTCTAATTGATATAATTGACTGGGAATAATCAAGGCGGCTTTATGGATTTTTATTGATAGCTAATTTTCTTTCATCCATTGTTTAATTTGATAAGAGTATAACCTAATTTATTGCCACTCCGATAGGGATCCATTACCCTTTTGACAAATGCTTCTGGGGCCTACTTGTCAGCAACTGATTTGAAAGCGCTGTTAAGCCTACAGAGCCCATCATTAGTTAATGGCAGTTTAGAAAGCTAATGGCATTATAAATTAAGATCAATAAGTACATGGAAATTACAGTTGTTCACCAAGACATCGCTATATTATTAAACAAACATAATCCTGTACCTTTGCTTAGTACACATGCAGGCTGGTTCTGAATTAGCTGCAGAGCCTGATAAAGCCAGGTGATTAGCAAAAGAAGAGCCCCTTGCCTGTACTGGAATTGCAAGACTAATTCCTTAAGGATCCTCACAGGCATAGAAAGAAGCCAGCGCTGCTTTATTTTACTGTATAAGCAACCCGAGGCCTCACAACACACTTGCAGAAAACAATACCCCTCTCGCTTCATCGCGTGTTTGATCTGATCCAACAACACTTTCAAACGCATAATGCAAATCAGCAAAGGAGAGGCTCCTGGATTTATCCCATGGATAAAGAAAAGCAAACACGGTATCTCGGTAATCTCACACGGCATCTTCTTAATTCCTCACAAGGCCTGGCTGGCATTGAGTGATGTGTTATCACTGTGCATCTATCAGGGTAATGGAGAGGGAGGATAAGGCAAAGGACTGGGAGTCAAGAGACCTGGAGTCAACTCTTGGCTCTGCCTCTGACCTGCGGTGTGACCTTGGGAAAGTCACTTAATTTCTCTATTCCTCTTTTCACCCTTCTCTGTCTTGTCTATTTAGACTGGGATCTCTTCAGTGCGGAGACCCTCTCCCATTATGTGTTGGTGCAGTGCCGAGCACAATGGGGCTTCCACCTCTGCTGTGTCCTCTGGGGCTTCTTGCATTATAAATAATAATAATGAAAATAATACTGTGGCATTCTGGCGTTCATGTGCATTTGTAGGCCGGACCCTGCACTCATGGAAGTCAATGACAAAGCTCCCATTAACTTCAGCAGTGCATGATCAGCCCTTAACTGTGATCAAATGCTAATCCCTTCCATTACTGACAAAATGCTTTATTTCTTTTTAATACTAAGGCTTACGGTGTATGGGTTACAGCTGGTGTATATCAGGAGATACTCCAGTGAAGTCAATAAAGCATTTACATCTGATGAGTGTCTGGAAGTTCAGTGGAGATAAATTACTTCAATGGAGTTACTCCTGGTTTACACCAATGGAAGTGAGGGTGTAATCAGGTCCAAAATATAGACACAGGATATTATTATTTTGGATTCACTGGTTATTGCATCCACTTCTCCCTGCCGTACTGCAAATATTTCCAAGCAGCGAATGCTGTAAACACCAAAGGAGGGGGGACACTTGAAGGAAATAAGAGATCTGACACTATGTTGCATTCTGAGTACCTCACTCTTAGGATTCATAGATTCGCATATTCCAAGGCCAGACGGGACAATTGTGATCATCTTGACTTATAACACAAGCCCTAGAACTTCCCCAAAATAATTCCTGGAGTAGATCTTTTAGACAAAAAAACATCCAAGCTTGATTTAAAAACGACCAGTGATGGAGAATCCACCACAACCCTTGGGGAGTTGTTCCAATGGCTAATTACTCTGTTAAGATATTCACGCCTTATTTCCAGTCTGAATTTATCTCACTTCAACTTCCAGCCAGTGGAAGGAGGACATGGATACACTGGAAGGCATCTAGGGAATAGAAACAAATGATTAGGAAGCTGAGGGAATTGATCTGAGAGGAAAAATAAAAGAACTTAGGATGGATCTACAGATCTTTGAGAGAAGGGCGAGGTTTTTATGAGGATGGTTCAGTGGAGTATAACTAGGAGCAATGGGCTGAAATTGAGAGAATTGTGACTAAATATCAGAGAAGTCTTTCTAACAGGGTCATCTGTCAAGCTTCAGGATAGTCTCCCAAGGGGATGATAGGAGACCCATCAGGTCATCTCAAAACATTTTTGCCTTGTGGGGCTAAAATGACAACAGCAACTGATGGAGTTTCAGTGCCACTGAATCTCAACCCACATCCCTCCCTGGTTTCTCTTTGAACAGGAATCCCAACAGTACCTCTCTTGCTCATTCCTAAACATCTTTACTTGAAAACAATGGGCCACATTCACCCCTGATGGTAGCCCCAATGGAGCCCAGTAGAGTTCCCCAGGTACGGATTTGGCTCACTCTCTGCTCCTGGTCTGTTTTTCCCCTTGTAAAGTTGCACTCCTGGTTTTAACATAGCAACCAGTTTATTATTCTCACACTACCACTTAATTACCGAATACAGGCTCAAAAGCCCCAATTTTCTTTTCATACCAGTTTAATTCTAGTGTAACACCCCTGGTTTCAACGGATCTACTCTGAAATTACCCGAGTGTAAAGGAGAGCAGAATCAGGTTCATGGCACAGCACATTCACTGGTTTCTGAATCCATTGCTGCCTCCCAACCCGTCGAAATCTAGCGCTATGCAAAAAGAAGCGACCCAGATATTAACAATGACATACTGAGATCTTTCTGATTCTCTAATACCATTTTTAAGACATTCAGGATAAGACAAACTACTAAACTTGTCAACAGTTTGTCTGTCATGACAGTAAATTTGGCTGATTGCTAGATAACCAGCTTATTGGGTAGAGAGAGACTATTGGGATTTTTAGTTGCTTCCGTAATGAAATAACATATCTTTAGCCAGAAGTTATTTACGGTGGTCATATTCATCTATCAGTAGGCATAAAATATTCTGATACTGCAGGCTACCTTCAAGTTTATTATTTCAAACAAAGTTTTGTCTCTCGGATTATTATTTATTGTATGAGCTATGTTAACACTGAAGAGCCCACGCTGATACTGGGTCACTGTTGTGCTGAGCACTGGACAAAAACGAGGTAAGAGACTCACCCTCAAGGCAGACAAAGGGCAGATGGGGTCAATAGAGGCAGAGAAAGGTGAAGTGATTTAGCAAAGTTCACCCAGCAGAGCAGTGGCAGAGGCGGAAATAGAACCAACATCTCCCCCAGCGGGAATCTAAATAGCCAGATGCAAAATAAAATACAGTAGGTGTGGTGTTTTTACTGCTTTGAATTCATAGTCCGGCAAAGCCGGCACAGAGGTGGGAGCACACACCCCGTGTAACAGTGACTTGCACAAGATCAACAGAATTGTGACCTACATGCCATACAAACCAAGTTTGCTTTCTCCTACCCCAGCGAAGTTAATGGGCCAAATTCAGCTCCCGTATTGGTATAAATACAGAGGAACTTCAGTGGTGTTAAATTGTGTGAAGTGGTGTAAGTAACTATTTATGTAACTGCTGAATTAGACCTGTATCTCCATTCACATGCTCAAAATAATAATAATAATAAGGTATCAACTGTTCTTCAGCTCTCCTGTATTTACTACCTGTAGATTTACCACAAGCTAATTTAACAAGTTGAAAAATTAAATCAGACCCAGTCCTTTAGTTGCACCATTCCAAGTCAGGAGTAACTTAGGCAAACTCTATGGGCCTGATACGCCTCTCACTTATCTCAGTGAGAATAACTCCATTGAGGTCAGTGGGCCAGATCCTCAGTGAGTGTAAATGGGCAGAGCATCGACTTCAGTGTCAGTATAACCATTTACACCCGCTGAGGATCTGTCCCATCTATTTGAATAGATTTAGTTTACACTTTAGAAGAACTACGCACATTTACACCAGCTGGGGATCTGGCCCAGCGGAGCTATACTCTGGCAAAACCAGGGAGAGTAAAATTAGGCCCTCCAGGAATTCTTTCTTCACTTAAATTGCTTCCTGACGTGATGCAGATTTGTCCTACGCTGCTTGAAAATTGAAATAATCACTGAAGTCATATTACTCCACTACCACCTTCACAGAGAAAAGAGCTCACGCAACCTCACTACTGTTGCAAAGAGAAATTTAGGGTGGAATTCACAAAGGCCAGCTCCTCAGACGGCATACATTGGCTCTCCATCATTGACATGAAAAGCCACAGAAGCACCACCCATTTACTCCCGCTGAGGATCTGTCGAAAAGACACCAAAAAAACCGACTGCCCTTCCAACCATTAATGGAATAGCACAAAACCAAAAGACAAGAGGATGAGAGAGGGGGAAGAGAAACTAACCAGGCAGCTTGCTTGGAATAAAGCTGGCAAGATTACGAGACACATGTACAATTCTCCATGGTCCCTAAAGTCTCTTGCGAAAAGGTAGAAATGAACTAATTTATTAGTAAAATCACATCAGGGGCAGTAATTTCATGTTAGTGAATTTACATGTAATAACATTAGGTTTCCAGCCCTCGGTATCACCACCGCGTGGCCCTGCTGGATGATGAATGAGCTGCCTAAAGAAAGATGATGGTTTGATTGTTTTCACAGCAAACAGATCAGCATTTTAATTTCTTGCCTCTGTGTTTATTGCTTATTTGGGCCCGTGCTCCGCTTGTAAAAACTTGGCTAAATGGAAATGAATAAATGTAATTACTGCAGGTGACAGTGGAAATCTGTGTGGGTTTTTTCATATTGCCTTTGCCAACATTAATCTAATCACTGGAGAATACGTGTCACTGCACAAACACACTGACAGAAAGCAGAGGCCTCAGTGGAGTGCCAAAGATACAGCAGCTGTGAAGAGTCCCAGCTGATGGGGGTCTCTCTGTGCTATAAAGCACTGGCATATACTGGGCTATCCATGCTTCCTACAGATACTACGTAGCACGCCCAGTATAAAGAGAAAGGATTGGATATTACAGGGTGCTAGAATTGAAGGGAGGTTATTTGTATCTGCTTTATTCTCTTTTAAACCTCTCTCTAGGAACCCCGGCACTCACAAAACACTTGACAATAGCTAGGCAGCTGGTGTGCTGCAACTGCTACTTATTACACTAGTCAGAGCGTGTCTCACTGTTACCCTGTGCTCCCTGCCATCTGTCGGAACCACCTGCTGTGTTTTCTGACACTGTGATTGTAAACTCTTTGGGGCAGGGGCTGCGTTTTCATCAGACATGTGTACCGCCCCTACCCAGCACCTGACCCCTGACTGAACCCGCTAAGCATTACCATAGTACACATCCATATTAAATAATAATAATTACTCTACCTAGAGGCCTTCTTGCCAAGATCATGGTTCCGTTGTGCTAGGCACTGTGCAAAGTGATAGTAAGAGAGATGCCCTGCCTCAAAGAGCCTGTACTCTAAAGAAGCAAGACAGACAACATGGGGGGAAAGGGAGGGAGTACAATCCCCACTTTACAGACGGAAAATTAAGGAACAGAGTGATTAAGGGCCAGCTCCACAAAGGAAATCAATGGAAGTTTGGAGCCTGAGGATCTTTGAGGAGATATGCCTAAGTGACTTGACAAAGATCACACAGGAAGTGTCTGGCAGAGCTGAGAAGTCAAATCAGACCTCCTGAGTTCCAGGCTAGCATCTTAACCACAAGACCATCTTTGGTCTCCAAAGAAGAAAGCAGTATGGCCACTTTTTAGCCCCAAAACTTTTCTGTTGGTGATTTCCATTATTGTAGGTGGTGCATCTTGAAGTCTTTATGGAGACCACACTCCAACTGGGGCAGTATGAATAGGAATTTTGTCTTGGTAAAAATGGAATCAAGCATTGGTGAGAATTTCCGGAGGTACCATTTGATGGGTGCTGGCAGTCAGTGATGCCAGCACGACAGGTGTCATCTAGGCCAACACCTGGGATCAAACGGGGGACCTCCCGAGCAAAAAAGATGAGTTGCTTCAACTTGAGCTAATGAGCCAGGCAGACAAGGTGGCAGCTACAACAGACTCACATTTTCTGTGGATTGGGCACAGCGAGCAACACTGTTCTATTTTATACCAGCAGCTCTTATACCACTTTCATCAGTGTACTTGTGAGTGCCTTCCCGTGGCACATTAAGCAACATGGCTAACACTGTATCTGTCACATGTGTTTTATTCTCTCTCATCCCCTATACAGAAAGAGAATTGTGCATGCATGGTAGGGTTTGGGGATTCTTTCGGGGAGGGAGGTTAGCAGTACATGATGCTCTGTGTTCATAATAGAGAAGGCAGGTCAAAGAAACATGCCTCACACATGGAGCAGAAGATGGGGACATCTGCAATACACATGACACACTGACCAGTGGGTTACACAGGAGCTGTTTTGGGGGATGGGGAGGAACAGGATGGCAATAGCATGAGGGCTGTGCCTGCATCGAGGGGAACAACCGCAAGATAGTAAAAAGTTGGTGGCACATATTACTCCCCAGTAGCTGCACCCATGTTGACAATCTTCCTAGCTTTCCAAGAGGCTTACAGTCTAGTTGAGACAAAATAAAAACAGAGAGATGGAGTCAACAGTAATATCCAATCCAAACCCACCGCAGTTGGATTGGGGGATTCAAGAGATCCATAATGCACTGGGTAGCCTTAATAACATCTCAGGTACGTACTCAAATCTAGACAACGTGAGTAGTGATCAAACACACCATCCTACAAACCCTCACTCAGAGGGCTGGCTTGCACCCAGCTAAGCCATAGATTGCAAGAGGGAGAAGCATAAAATTAATCTAATAGGTTTTTGGCATCTCTGATGTCTCTGGTTCATGAACCAGTCTCTTATTCCCTGAACCGTACTGTTTCATGGAGGTGAGGAAAGGAAAGAGATGGCTGTACTGTTTCCGACGTCAGAAGATAAGAACAAAGTAGAAACACGGAGCTTTATTTTTTTTTTTAATTAAAGAGCGGTTAGAAAGTTTCTTGTGTGTCTCCAGAAATGATTGCATTTTGACGAAGCGCTTAGAGGTGCAATATGTGCTAGATAATTTTCCAGAGCATTTGATGGAGAGAGAGTGGGGAGCTTTTTCATGACACAATCAGTATTAACCCAAGGTTTGTAAAACAGAAAAAGAAAAAAACCCACAACGTTTTGAGTTGGGGAAATTGGTTTCCGTTTAACAAGATGACTTTGCAGCCTTCTTATAACATTTAGATTCTGGTGAACTAGACTCACTGTGTATTCAGCGCATTGCTTTTCAGACAAAAGTTCTTTATTATTTTTTATTATAGTAGCACCTAGAGGCCTCAGCTGAGATCAGATCCTCGTAATTCTAGGTGCTGTAAATGCACGTGGTGAGATTCCTCGCCCGAAAGAGCTTACAATCCAAATAGACAAGACAGAGAAAGGAAGAGTTTATCCCCATTTGGCAGGAACTGAAACACAGAGAGATGAAATGATTTGTCCATGTTCACATGGGAAAGTCAATGGGAACTGACTCCAGATCTGAGGCCAGTGCTCTACATTGTTCTCCATGGCATCAAGGCTCTGCACAGTTCTGCCCTTGCCTTTAGCTCTTCTTTCATCTCACCTACTGCACCCTGTGCCCTATCACCTTCTCTCATAAGTGGGCATGCTTTTTCTTGTGCCCTGCTTGGAATCCAGTCCAGCCTATACCCTCACTCATCACTTTCCTCTCCCTTCTCAGAGCTGATTTCATTCAGTCCGCCTTCCACAGCTCATGTCTACTCCTAACCCGATCTTCAGCTGGTGTAAATTAACATAGTGAAGTCATGAGAGCTACCTCGATTTACACAAACTAAGGATCTGGTCCCTAATCGACATCTCAGCATTGTTCCTTCAAATTATGCTATGTTAACTGACTGGAAAGAAGCTAATGTAGTGCCCATCTTTAAAAAAGGGAAGAAGGAAGATCCGGGGAACTACAGGCCAGTCAGTCTCACCTCAGTCCCTGGAAAAATCATGGAACAGGTCCTCAAGGAATCAATTCTGAACCACTTAAAGGAGGGGAAAGTGATCAGGAACAGTCAGCATGGATTCACCAAGGGCAAGTCATGGCTGACTAACCTAATTGCCTTCTATGATGAGATAACTGGCTCTGTGGATGAGGGGAAAGCAGTGGATGTGCTATTTCTTGACTTTAGCAAAGCTTTTGATACAGTCTCCCACAGTGTTCTTGCCAGCAAGTTAAGGAAGTATGGGCTGGATGAATGGACGGTAAGGTGGATAGAAAACTGGCTGGATGGTCGTGCTCAACGGGTAGTGATCAATGGCTCCATGTCTAGTTGGCAGCCGGTATCAAGTGGAGTGCCCCAAGGGTCGGTGCTGGGGCCGGTTTTGTTCAATATCTTCATCAACGATCTGGAGGATGGTGTGGACTGCACCCTTAGCAAGTTTGCAGATGACACTAAACTGGGAGGAGTGGTTGATACGCTGGAGGGTAGGGACAGGATACAGAGGGACCTAGACAAATTAGAGGATTGGGCCAAAAGAAATCTGATGAGGTTCAACAAGGACAAGTGCAGAGTCCTGCACTTAGGACGGAAGAATCCCATGCATTGCTACAGACTAGGGACCGAATGGCTGGGCAGCAGTTCTGCAGAAAAGGACCTAGGGGTTACGGTGGACGAAAAGCTGAATATGAGTCAACAGTGTGCCCTTGTTGCCAAGAAGGCTAACGGCATTTTGGGCTGTATAAGTAGGGGCATTTCCAGCAGATCGAGGGACGTGATTATTCCCCTCTATTCGGCACTGGTGAGGCCTCATTTGGAGTACTGTGTCCAGTTTTGGGCCCCACGCTACAAGAAGGATGTGGATAAATTGGAAAGGGTCCAGCGGAGGGCAACAAAAATGATTAGGGGGCTGGAGCACATGACTTATGAGGAGAGGCTGAGAGAACTGGGATTGTTTAGCCTGCAGAAGAGAAGAATGAGGGGGGATTTGATAGCTGCTTTCAACTACCTAAAAGGGGGTTCCAAAGAGGATGGATCTAGACTGTTCTCAGTGGTAGAAGATGACAGAACAAGGAGTAATGGTCTCAAGTTGCAGAGGGGGAGGTTTAGGTTGGATATTAGGAAAAACTTTTTCACTAGCAGGGTGGTGAAGCACTGGAACGGGTTACCTAGGGAGGTGGTGGAATCTCCTTCCTTAGAGGTTTTTAAGGTCAGGCTTGACAAAGCCCTGGCTGGGATGATCTAATTGGGGTTGGTCCTGCTTTGAGCAGGGGGTTGGACTAGATGACCTCCTGAAGTCCCTTCCAACCCTGAGATTCTATGATTCTATGATAATAAAAGTAAGTAAATAACCAGACAAGAAACTACCAAGTTGTGTCTATGAATAGTGGTATGGGAAGACTCCTTATGTGAAGGTAGGCTGAAAAGATAGTGTTTTTAGCTTAGAAAGCAGATGAGTAAAAAAGGATATGATGGAGGGACAGAACATAACGATCAGTGTTGAAATGGTACATCAGAACACTCCTATATAGTCTCAGTCTAAGAACAAGGTGGCATGCCATTACATTTAAGATTAATAAAAGGAAATGCTCTTTTACATAGTGTGTGATTAACCTGTGGAACTCATTGCCACAAGATGGTCAATGATGCAAAGTGCAGTTTCAGAAAAGCATCATTCATTTATATAGATTTAATGAGAACACTCAAAGTTGCAGTCGATTATATGAAAATGCATAAGGCCTATGGACTCTGAGGCTTCAGAGAATAAGGCAAACTGCTTCCTGATGAGGGTTAGGAACAAACTTTCCCTGTGCATGTGTGACTCCATAATTGTCCACTTGAGTGGACTCAGATTGAGAGCATCTCACATTGAGTTATCTTAAATTTTGATTGGTTGGTTGGTTTTTTAGTCAATATGGCCTATTTTCTTGTCGACATTGGCAAATCAAAGTTTTTAAAAAATCAATTTGGGTTTTTTGAATTTTTAAATAAAATTGAAGACGTTGTGAAACAAAAAGTGGCTTTGAACTGAAAAATTGGAACTTCTTTGCTTTGATTTTTTTTCTTGCGTTTTCAACACGAATCATTTGGCATAGCCAACATAAATTTGAAAAGTGTTTCAGGGTTGTCAAATTTGCATTTTTTTGCCAAAAATATTTTGGCTGAAAAAATAGGTCTAAGGGAGCATAAAACCCATTAACTTTCAATGGGGAATGACAGACTAACTAACCTACGTGTTTTTTAATTGTTTTTTGACAGGGCTACCCTGAATTCTCTCTCTCTCACACACACACGGGTAATATTAAATGTCAGATCAGTTTAGGTATTATTTTGGTATCATTCTTTAAAAAGAAGAATAAAAAAAAGACCTTTTAGCAAAACTTAATACAAATAGAAACAAACATTCCTCCCCAGAAAGAAATCAATTATTTCTGGATTGAGACTAGGTCTATGCTACATAGCTTGTGGCGCCATAGCCCCCTAATGTAGACACAGCATATGCTGACAGAAGGAGTTTTTCTGCTGATGTAGGACTATTGCCTTCCTGAGCAGCATGAGCTATGATGACAGAAGCACTTGTCTGATGCCATCGCTGCATCGACACTGAGGGATTGTCGGTATAGCTATGTCAGTCAAAGGGTGGTGTTTTCATGCTCCTGACTGACAGACCTATGCCAAAATAAGTTTTAAATGTAGACCAATCCCCAAATGTTCCCCCAGAGAGCCGTGAATCGCAACATGGCAACATTGTAACAGTGCGTGAGACCCCCGCAACAGAGAAACCACTAGACAAAAAGTGAAATTCACCACTGTAGTTTTATCACCTAAAATGAGTTAAGTGAAGAAGACACACTCTCATGAACATATCTAGAGTAGAAAGTACACTGGATTTTTAAAGATTTAATCATCTAGTTTTTTGCGCAGATGAGGTTTTACAAATTAATTTTGCAATGTCCTTTTGAAATAAATAAGTACTTCTACAATTGTGGAACCGCTATCTTTGTTTTTGAATCCTGGATTTTTTTTAAAAAAATTCCTCTGAATTTTTATTTTTTTGTGGCTTTCCCCCACTCCTATAGAGATAAACGACACCGTAAATTTGGAAAGTGCTTTGCCTAACCAATTTTAATTTTCTAGTATTAAAATTAAGTTGCTTTTTGCAGAAGATGTGAAGAAATGGATTCTTCTGTTAACAACAAAAAATAACATGTTTGCTTGGAATAAATCTGGAAAATTGGCTTAAAAAAACAACGGAAAGTAATGTGCTCAGTATTTGTTACCAGTGGCCAAAAATTTGTTTTAATGCACTGAAGTAGTGGTCAT
This sequence comes from Macrochelys suwanniensis, assembly GCA_033296515.1. NCBI lineage: Eukaryota > Metazoa > Chordata > Testudines > Chelydridae > Macrochelys > Macrochelys suwanniensis. The sequence continues at coordinate 11,791,248 of CM065777.1, read as the reverse complement.
TCTCCCACTTTGCTCCAGCCGGTTTCAGTAACAAAGGAGAAGCTCCTGGTAGAATGAATCATTGGCATGGGATAGAAACTTTGTCATGGGAGAGTGGTTTCTACTTCTGAAGTTCTTCACAAAAAATAATTCATTCCTTAGTATATCCTGTTAATAATGAGGTGTAATAATATCTGGGATAAGCCTGCATGTGTTGTCTTGTTTACTCCTTTGCCTTGATGATTTGATATCTGTTTGAGGTCAAAAATATATGTATATATTTTAAAGGAAATATTATGTGGGCTTCATAGAGCCACTTTGGTAAACAAGAGGTAACTAATACTGCTTAAAGAACGAGAAGTACTTGTGGCACCTTAGAGACTAACAAATGTATTTGGGCATAAGCTTTCGTGGTCTAAAACCCACTTCATCAGATGCATGGAGTGGAAGATACAGCAGGAGGATTATATAGACACACACACACACACACACACACACACACACACACACACACACACACACACACACACACACACACACACACACACACACACACACACAGAGAGAGAGAGAGAGAGAGAGAGAGAGAGAGAGAGAACATGAAAAGATAGGGGTTGCCATACCAAATACATTTGTTAGTCTCTAAGGTGCCACAAGTACTCCTCGTTCTTTTTGCTGATACAGACTAACACAGCTATCACGCTGACACCTGTTGTAATACTGCTTAGATCAGTATGAACAGAATGCTGTAAATCACATTTAGAGAGGAGTTGGTTATAGCAAATACACTACCATTCTATACAAGTTCCTCTTATCTACTTATTAACTTTTTTCAAAATCTAGATATTAAAAGCAGAAGCTGATTGTGGAAAATGGTCCATTTTTATTGAGTGTCCTGTTGGTGGCAGTAGTGGAGTTATAGTACATTTATTACGTCAGCACAATTAAGCTACTCTTTGACCCAGGTAGAGCTACAACATGCTTTTTAGCAGAGATTCAATTGTAGATGAAAATCTTCCAAAGCTTGTGAGTTCGTTGGGGATTCAACAGTTAAGCTTACATCGGAGAGCAAGAAATGGGGAGGGAATGTGAAGCATCATTGATCCCCATAAAATGAGAATCTATATGGGGACCAACAAAGCTGGCTCAGGAGAAGGTAAAGTTAAGAACTCTGCATTCTGATCTCATCTGTGACTGTGTGTGTGGGTGGGTGAGTGGCTGGGTGAGAGAGGGTCTGTGTGTGATGGAGAGAGAGAGAAAGAGTTAAAGAAGAGGGGGTGTAGATTAAGCCTCAGTGTTTTAAAGTCATTTGTTTGTCATAAGTCTCAGAGATGGGAAGAGAGGGAGGGAGCGAAAAAGACAGATGAGGAGGAAGGACATGGTCTGAAAAAGATGAAAAATCCATTCCTCTCCAAGTGTTTTCTTAGAAATAACTGTTTTAGATATCTGTACTGATAAAAAAATATATCTGGCAGGGGGAATAAAATCATAGAACAAAGTCAGAGCAAGAGCAAGGGCTGGTTTTTTTGTTTTTGTTTTTTTTTGCTTCAGCATCTCTGGCTGCGGCTTTTTTTTTTTTTTTCCTGCTTGGGACGGCAAAAAAGCTAGAGCCGGCCCTGCCCAAAGGCAGGACAGATGCTACACAGAGGAAAAGATATGGGCCCTGCCCCCATCTAATTTGCTATTATACATGATCCAAGGAGCGGGTGGACAAACCGTAAGGGGGGTTGGAGGGAAAAAGGATGAGGGTTACTGCAACACCACACTGCAGGTTCCCAGAGTAGGTCTGTGCACTGCCTGGTGATTCCGTTAAGGCATTAGTACAGTTACAAAAGATAACCAGGTAGCTGGTTCCAAAAATAAAAAGCCAGGGTTCTGGGTGGCAGAGAAGGCCCTGGTGGCGGGGTTGCAGGAGCTGTGCAGTCAAGAAGTCTCAGAGGTTCAGATGGGAGTCAGTGCATGGTTCTTCATGGTTGGTCCTGGCCTTTTGCAGGTGTCCCAAGAGCTAGGCAGATCCAGTGGCTGTCGGAGAATTAGTCCCGTACTGCATTGGAAGGGAAAAGGGACAATCTCTCCCGTCCGCCCCCCACCCACACACACCACCCACCTCCTCAATATAAAGAGGAAACTTTGCAGGCCTCGTTCTGCTCTTGCTTACACTGAGTCAAACCCAATGAAGTTACAGTGTTTACAACAGAGAGAAAGGTGGATCTTGCGGCTCAGGCAGTAGACTGGGACTTGAGATCTGGGTTGGGTTCGTAGCTCTGCAGTACATACTCTGTATGACTTTAAGCAAATCACTTGATCTCTCTGCGCTCCGTTCCCCTCTGGTAATTTAGGGACAGACAGCACCTCTCAGATGTGGGGAAAGGGTCCATCGTCCCATCACAACGGCAGAGGGGAACATCTTGCTGGCACATCTGCTCCTCGGCAGCACCCTGTCCCTGTCCAGCACAGGGAGCATGTCAGGGGAAAGAGGGAGTGTTGTGGAGCAATTGGGGATCTTACACCAGAGACACAAATTAGAACAGCCAGCCACTGTCTAAATCACATCAGGGCTGGGGCCCGCTCTGAGACTCCATGATGCCTCCCCTTGGCATGGATTTGAGCTCGGGCACAGGAGCGAACAAAGCCTCTTTGAAGAAATCTCTTGTTACGGAGGACCAGTGTCTGACTTTTATGGGTCTGAGTTAATTCTCCGAAGAGGAGAATGGAGCTGTGAAGGGAGAACGGGGAAGCGTATTGCACAAGTGAGCTGTGGAGACTTGTGCTTGAAAGCAGGCACTGCAAGCTGTGTCAACTTGCTTTGCTTAAACAAACACTCTCAAAGGCAAAGATTTTTTTTCTGGTTATTATTTATTTATTTTTTTACTTTTCCAGGGAGCCTGGAGCTTCCATACACAGCTGGCAAATCTGTGTTTTTTTCTGTGACATTCAACAGTAAAGTTGCTTGAAAGAAAAAGGCGGAAGAAAAAACAACAACAACAAAACCCAGAACAAACCTCATGATTCCCAAGTGACTGAACGGAAATAAACAGAGTTCATGTGGAAACCAGTGTGGATTCCTGCCCTTGGATTCTCACTCACTTTAACCCCATGAACAGCAGCTACATTCCAGAGAGCAGGGCGTGAGAGGCAAGGAGAGGGGATGTGACATGAGTGTAGCCATGTGTCTGGTATAACCATCATGCCCCGAAGCTCATACCACAAACCACGTGCTAGTATTTCCACTCAGCTTCCATTAAGACCTTAGTAGTAGTTGATCTCACTTGTTCCCTCTTTTATAGGGTGACCAGATGTCCCGATTTTATAGGGACAGTCCTGATTTTTGGGTCTTTTTCTTATATAGGCTCCTATTACCCCCCACGCCCTGTCCTGATTTTTCACACTTGCTGTCTGGTCACCCAGCTGTAGGAAGTCACCAGGTTACAGGAGCATGCACAATTGTTTTCTAGGTGCATATAACTGCACCCAGTTAGGATAGTAAACATCCATGGTAGTGACGGACTCAAACCAAACGCCCATATCCGAACACCTGCACCAAGCTATGGGAGGGCCTGTAATGCAAATGGACCCCATCTTTACAAAGGGAAGAATCTAAAACCACCAGTTCTGAAAACCTGTGAATTTTGGGGTGTTGGAAATCTGGATCCAATCTCACAGTCCACACTGATCTCTAACCAGTTTAACATATAGAGACAGAGTCTGATTAGTCCCTCCACTGTAACTCTGGAGTGACTCCATTGTGGTTACTGCACTAGTGTAACTGTGATCAGAACTGGGCCCACATTGTGGTAAGTGACAGTGAATCATATGCTAAGGTACCAATTATATTTGCAAAGTAGCTATTGCAGAAACTTGCAAAATATTTGAACTCATCATTTTAACTCTGGTAAATTAAACAGTGATTTTTTTTGTGGGGGGGGGTTAAGTTTTGGTACCATGAGCATGGGTGTGAGTGACTATGCATGTGGGTGGAATTGCATTTTACATTGATCAGTGACAGGCTGCACGCAGGTTGGGAGGAGCACTGTAAAACTGGATGTTTATCAACTCCAGATTATCTGAGATCTGATATATTTAGAAAGAACCCTTTTTTATTTATGTTTAAATGAATTCTCTAGCCTTTAACTATATTTTGTTTATGTGCTAGTGTTGCCAATTCTTGGGATTTTCATTGCGAGTCTCAGAGATTTGATGTTTTTTTATTTAAAGACCCAGCTCTTGGAGTCAGGTGATTACATGAGAATCTCAGCTTTCCTAGTCCTCATGCTTGCAAAGAAAAGCTTGAAAGTATGATCTTTGAAGGCTCAAATACCAGAAAGCAAAGCAAAAGAATCCCAAACATCCTGTTTTTAAAAATCTCATGATTTTTAAGCCAGTGGGGGCCTAACTAGATTATTTAAATAATTCTAATTTTTATTTATAAAGCATTCCCCTGCAAAAGCACTCAGAGTGCTGATCAACAATCAGAAAAATAATTAACTATTAAATAAAAAGGCCACCCCAACCTCGACAAAATTACGTACACAAAAAACAGAATAGAGCAGAACAATGAAACAGCAACAGTGGCAGTAATTTAAAAAAAAAAGTGGGGAGAAAGTGGAGGGAAATTAAATGAGCCAGATTTCAAGGGGAAGTGACTTCCACACAGGGTCACCATAGCAAAGACTGACTAGCCTACTGACTTCAGATGAGATGGTGCAACCCCTATGCACTGAGTAGTAGGTGAGCACAAAAACTGCGGGGCAAAGACTCCAGGAGGAGTTTGTGAATAGAATCAGTACTAGTCTCATTCAGAGCTTTATAAATAGGCTTGGAAGGATTAGATTTTTATCTGTCACTGTCAATAAGCGTAGATTTCATTTTACACACACAAACTGATGAAAAAATATTTCCAACCATAATAATAGAAATTTACAGATACGTAAAGTAAGAAAAATGTTGCAGAGAACTTATTAGAGTGTGATTTAATACTATTTTACTTTGTATGTTATGACATGCGATGTTGGCAACTGGTGTTTTAACGGTTATGAAACTTTAACTCTTTGAATCTCAATGCCTACTGTCATGAACTAATTATTGTCTGACCCCCCCCATAACTTCCTGCAATTGTGAAAATTTAAATTAATAATAGAAAAATACTGTGAAATAAACACTGATATTTTCTGTCAAAGTTATAAAAAATAAAATAAAAATTGAATTCTGCCAAGCTTCTTTATAATCCATTAAACAGAATACACCACTTAATAGGCAGCCAATATAAAGAGCCAAAGCAGGCTGATGATGATCACAATAGCTCAAACCCATGAGCAATGTGCTGCCAGTTGGGGTTGGTAGTACTGTGTGCAGAACATTTACCTGTAATATTTTTTCATGTGTCTATATCTATCTTTTTAAACTCCCACTTGTTCTTCTTTGCCTTGTTTGTCATCATTTGTATTATAGTGGTGTCTAGAGGTCACAGCTATGATTGGAGCTCTGTTGTATCGGGCACCATGCAGACACATGGTAAGAGACAATATTTTCCCCCAAGGAACTTGTAGTCTAATAGACAAGACAAAGAATGAGACAAAAAGTATTCTTGTCCCCATTCTACAGATGGGGAGTTGAGTTACAGTGAGATCAATCCATCAAAATTCACCCAGCCCTGTGGCAGAGCCAGGAATTAAACCCAAAGCGGTTGAGTCCTTATCAGTGTCTTAACCAGAGGACAATCCTTCCTCTAAAACATCTGCTTTTAGTCCAAACATTTTTTTAAAAAAGTGTTCTGAAATGTGTAGGCTTTTTTAAAATTTAAATTGAATTCAGCAATGTTTTATTAAACTACCGTGGGTTCAGCTCCTGTTGCTACACTTTCAAGCTGAAAAGACTGAAAATCACACCTTTGGTGCTCTTCTCAAATTTGGAGACTCCAGGAAGACCAAGGATAGTGGCAACAAACACAATCACCAATACAAATTATTATCTGTACCACAAGTATGATTAAATCAATAAGTAAGGTTACAATTGTCCATGCATATATAAATCCTACTAAAATCATGCAAGGACTAAGACTGAACTCAAATTCACATCCTCAAAGATATTGTAGGATCCAATGGACCTCTCAGCTGATGATCATTGATAGAGGGATGGTTCCTGCTGGGGTTTCCCATGGGGTCGTCCCTTGGGGTCATCCCACTTTTACCCAAACATGAAACTTCTTTTATATTGTTGTTCTGACCATACCTAACACCTTATGCATATTCATGAAGGTTTCAACCCCCTTTTCCTTATTTGTACTTCCACACGCCATGAATATCAGGATATCCATAGGTTGTTTCTTAGTTTCTCTTATTCTCATTAGCATCTACACGCAACACGTAACCTTTGGTCAGACCAGGACATTCCATGGCATTACAATCAGGTGTCTCGTGGTCTTGGACAATACATTGCAGTCTATTGCAATCTAGTTTTCCATAACATCACCCATTGGCACATCTTTTACAGTAATCTTGCAACCTTTCTGGCACAGGGTTTGTCCTAGGTTAACCACTCATATTAAGCATTCTTAAGCCTATGGCCTAATATGGCTAAGCTAAAAGCTTGCAGGCCTCAACCTGTGGGCCTTGCATTCCAGCCATGCTTTACTTATAAATCCAATACACACTCATCACTCCTAAATACTTGTCAGTCTTATACTTCTATAATCTTACAATTTAAATCTGTTTAACATACATTGATTATCTATGAAATAGCGTATTAATAGACCATAACACCAAATAACACAACAATAAATGGTTGATAAAATCAATTAATTGGCTACAAATAGAACAAAAATATTAATTTGCCTTGGAAGAGGAATTCTTAGATTTCTGGAGCTGGAGAGTGTGAAAGTCCTGACTCTGGGGTACTCTGCCTGGTGGGCTGCCCTAGAGCCGGAAAGCCTGGAAACACTGGCTCTGAGTAGCAGGGCAACCATGAAGCTGGGAATGATTTTCTGACAGAAAACTCAGAGACTTTTTCCAGCCACACTGACATTTTCTCACAGAAAATTTTTGATTTAAAAGCAAAGTGTTTTGATTTGGATATGCTGTTGCCTTATGGAGTTGTAATTTTGCTGCCTGTGTCCTATGAGCCAAGCTTCATGACCAGACTTATTATCCCATCATGCACCATGACCAGGGATTCCCTCCTTTCTTCAATAGGGAAGAACATGAGAGACATAGTTTGACCAAGGAGCCTGACCTATAGAAGAGAATGGGAGTAATAGACACCCAAACTACAATTCCCATGAAGCATTGCAGCAGCACTTCCAAATCAACATTGTAGGTTTTCAAATTTTGACCAAAAAATGGAAATTTTCTGCAGGGGAAAAAAAAATCACCACAAGCTTTACCTACAACATATATGAAAGCTTCAGGGAGCTGGTCAAGGCAACCAAGCATTCTTCTGTCTTAAACAAGCAGCTAGATGTATGAAAGGAGCTTCATCTGTCCCATTAGCCATCAGCTGCCTATCGCCCTAGGCAAAGAGAACATACTGGGGGGTTGTTCTATTTTCTTTTTCAGTTGGCTAGTTCCATTTGAGTCAGTGGCTCAGATTAATTACTAGACAATAAATAACAAAGCATAATCAGAACCGAGGCAGGGGTGAATCTGATTAGATAAATGAGAACCAACCCAGATTTTCTCCCCAAACTCAGACCCAGACACAATCTATTTAATGAAGTTTTAAAAAGTAGAGTTAACTTTCTTGCACTTTTGCTCATCTGTTGGATTTCTGGGCTCAGCCCTCTGAGACACTAGCCAATCTCAACGCCAAAGGCAACAAAACAGAAAGGATTGTCCCCAATGCACCATCCTAGGACTTAGACGACACAGGTTTGAGTCCCTGCTCTGCCACAAGTTACTTAGTGTGACTGTGAAATGGGGATAATAGTACTCCCTTACCTCACAGGAGTGAGTGTTGTGAGAATGAAGACTGTGAGGCACTCAGGTGCTAATGAGGGACATGGAAGTATCTCAGATAGATAGGAGACAGTCTATTATATACTCAAGGAAGCAGGGAGTCTCTGGGGTTTCCGTGAAATTATTGTTTCATATTTGTATTACCGTCGTGCCTAGGAGACGGCCCCAAAACATTTGCAATCTAAGTAGATGCCAAGAGACAATAGGTGGATACAGACAGTTGGAGGAGCACAAGGAAACAACGAGACAGTATAAGTCAGCATTACAGGCCATGGTCTCAGCACACCAGGAGCCCCACCACTGTCAATTATTTTGTAGGCATCAAGGCAAAGGAGAACTTTAAGGAGGGATTTGAAGGAAGACAATGAGGTGGCTTTCGTGTACAGGGAGTGCTTCCCATATGTGTGTGTGGTGTGGTAACATGGGAGTAAGCACAAAGGTGTTTGTTTGAAAATGTAACATGTGGGTAAGAGAGGTTGGTATCATGGGCCAGTCAGAGGCAGCAATTGACCTATTGATAGTGAATGAGAAAATGCTTTCATTTAAAGAGTAGCTGATACAGCTGCTAATGGTAAAATGGCTATTTAAGGGTAGCAGCTGTTTGGTATTGCCACATTTCAAGGGCCAGCACCAGAAAGGCATTCTGGGAAAAATGTCCAATCTAAGACAACACAGTGCAGGGAGGAATTAGTAAGACATCACTAAGGAAGATGTTTTTAAAGAAGAGGCTGTTTTGGTCCTTCAACAATTAGTGTTGCCAACTTGTGTGACTTAATTGTGAGGCTTATGGCATTCAATGATTTTTCTTAAAGACTCAGCTCCCAGAATCATGTGACTAGGTGAGAATCCTAGCTTGCTTTCAAATGAAAGCTTCTAGCTCTCATAAATGCAGAGTCAAGTTTCAAAATGTGATGCCGCCTTCCCCGCTGCCTGCACAAATCTAATACTAGAAGGAATAAATATAACCTACAACTCGTGACTTTTAAAATCTCATGATATTTAAGCCAAACTTATGATTGGGGGAGGTGGGCTGTTACGTGATTTTTGATCACTTGAGGTTGGCAACACAATATACGATTAGGATAAAAACCTGAATCTTGGGCACTTATGGAACCAAACCATTTGAGTTTCCACTAATAAACTTCCCACTCCCTCTTAGGGGCCCTGCAACTGCTTTTGCCCTAAAACCGCTCTTTTGTTTTACAGTTACAGAGGGAGATATGGGAGACATCAAATTCCCTTTGTCCTTGTCTCCCACTTCCTTTACCCACTGCCTGAAAAAATAAACAGAACATATCTAATGATCTACAAACACTAAAAATAACAGGAAAAATGGAATTAAGGACATGGGTTTTTTTCAACACTGTCCCCTGATCATTTTTCTCATGTTTTGCATCCTCTTCCCCAATTCTTCCTCTGTCTTTTGTCATGTTAGGCCCTGATCCTGCTAAGATAACCCTGGGCCTGACCAGAGCTTCACTGAGGTTCTATGTGAGTGTGAATGTCAGCCCAGGTAAATCTTCTTGCAGGATCAGGGATGTGATGGGTTGGATCACAGAAACCCCCTTGGAACTGCCAACTGATGTGCTGAGACTACCTCTGAGCCCATTTTCCCTGGCAGCTTGGGGCCTCAGAACCTTGCCTTGTTTAAGCCGGACATGCTAGCCTGTTACAAACACAGACCCAGGTCTGAACCATGTCCCCCACAAACTGCAGGCTTAACTGAAAACAGCTTAAGAAGTGTTCCTGTCTCCAACACTCAGATGCACAGCTCCCAAAGGGGTTCAAACCCCAAATAAATCCATTTTACCCTGTATAAAGCTTATGCAGGATAAACTCATAAATTGTTCACCTTCTATAACACTGAGAGAGAGAGATGCACAGCTGTTTGCCCCCCCCCCCCCCCCCAGGTATTAATACATACTCTGGGTTAATTAATAAGTAAAAAGTGATTTTATTACATACAAATCTAGGATTTAAGTGGTTTCAAGTAATAACAGCCAGAACAAAGTAAATTACCAAACAAAATAAAATAAAACACACAAGTCTATGCCTAATACAGTAAGAAAGTGATTACAGATGAAATCTCACCCGCAGAGATGTTCCAGTAAGCATCTTTTACAGACTAGCCTCCTTTTAGTCTGGGTCCAGCAATCTCTCACACCCCTGTGGTTACTGTCCTTTGTTCCAGTTTTTTTCAGGTATTCTTTGGGGGGTGGAAAGCCTATCTCTTGAGCCAGCTGAAGACAAAATGAAGGGGTCTCCCAGGACTTAAATAGACTTTCTCTTATGGGTGGAGATCCCCTCCTCTCTCCTATGCAGAATCCAGCTCCAAGATGGAGCTTTGGAGTCACATGGGCAAGTCACATGTCCATGCATGACGCAGTTCCTTACCAGCCAGGTCACATTCCCAGGAAAGCTCAGATGTGGATTGGTGTCTCCGAGTTCATTGTTGGCTTAAGTGTTTCTTGATTGGGCACTTACTGAGAATAGTGTTTTCTCAGGAAGCTAACCAACTGCTTCACTGAGGGAGGAAGGCCGGCCTTTCTGGTATGGTGAGTAGGGTGAAAGGGATACAGCAGCACTTGTGTAATGACCCCTCCCCCCCTCCTTATCCACCCCCAGCCTCACCTCCAGTCCCCCAGCATTACATAGCCAATATTCATAACTTCTAACACAAAAATGATACATGCATACAAATAGGATGAATATAGGAGAGGCTGGGGACAGGTACTAGTACCTGGTGGTGTAGGCCCCTTGTGAGGGTCTGAGACACCAATTGCACCTCCTCCTCTCTCCACTGTGAAATATCAGAGCTAATGTTGAGTTCCTTGAGAGTCTGGTTTCAGGCTGCTGAATTGAAATCACTCTGGGCTAACAGTGCAAATGAGCACTAGGGCTCCCCTAACTACAAGCTGAAATCACTAAAGAGCTAAAACTCTTATGAGCTGAAATCGCTGAGCACTGTGTTAAGTAGTGGGGGAGCCTGAAGATAAATTGCTGAGTGGCTGGTGGAGCAATTGGCAAGACAGCTCTTTTTTGGCAGGGGGTGGAGGGAGGGATAGCTCAGTGGTTTGAGCATTGGCCTGTTAACCCAGGGTTGTGAGTTTAATCCTTGAGGGGGCCATTTAGGGATCTGGGGCAAAAATTGGGGATTGGTCCTGCTTTGAGCAGGGGGTTGGACTAGATGACTTCCTAAGGTCCCTTCTAACCCTGAGATTCTATGATATCCAGTAGATCATAACCTTTGCAGAGATATGTTACATGGCATATGCAACATAAAACATATTCCAGTTATGTCATATTTACTTTCAAAAGCATATTTCCATAAAACATTATGGGGTGCAATGTCACAAGGGACTTGGTCTGTGACAGCTTCAAGGCAAGGACTATGTCATGCGCTGTCTGTTCAGCACCTAGCATGTTTTGGGTATGTGACCCACATACCTCCTGGGTGTGGTGCTCTGTCCGCTCTAGTGGCACTGAGACCACTTAGAAAATAATGAGTCTGCTACAGCCTTAACTAAGAGCCATGTGGCTTTTACCTCATGCAGTAGAGGCTCGTGCATTTAGCTCCAGAGGTCCCAGGTTCAATCTCAGCCGCTGACAACCAGGGTCTCTTAGCGTTGTAGATACAATCACAATATTGAGAATAAACTACCACTCATGACTTCATCATTTACTTTGGGGTTAAAACCATGAATAGAACACCAGAGAGTTTGGCTTCAGATCTAAATCTAAACCACCTTCCCCCCGAACAAAGCTGGAGACATTCTGCATTTTGATTTAGATGCATCATTAAAGAGAAGGACTCAAGACATATAATTCAGAGTCAGACACCGACAAAGGGTTACCCTCTGCTGGTCCACTTCAAGCCATCTCTAATTAAGACACACTTAAAAAAATAACTCTAATTAAGACACACTTAAAAAAATAACTACTCTTAACATAGCTTGTAACCTAAATGCCAATAAATAAGATGCTGCTGGCATTGTTACAGCATCTGCAGAGATACTATCAAGATATCTCATTGACGTGGCTGTGAAACCTCATAGTAAAACAACTCTCCATTTTAATCCATGTGCCCAGATTTCTGGAAGGCTTTTATTAACATGCAGTGGAGCAAATTCAGGTAAGTGTAAATGGGTGTTCTTCCTGTTGAAGTTTCTGAGAGAACTTTAGCTGTGATGTAAATGGTGATGTTAGATGTGAGTGAGTCACAAGAGGTGTACATTAACTGGTGTAATTGCACAGACCTGTCATTCATTAGGTGTGCAATTACACCTACTGAATGACTACACGGGAAGTCCACTTCCTAGACACCACGGTGCAAATAAGCGATGGTCACATTAACACCACCCTATACCGAAAACCCACCGACAGCTATGCCTATCTACTTGCCTCCAGCTTCCATCCCAGACACACCACATGATCCATTGTCTACAGCCAAGCGCTGAGGTACAACCGTATTTGCTCCAACCCCTCAGACAGAGATCAACACCTACAAGATCTTCACCAAGCATTCTCAAAACTATGATACCCGCATGAGGAAATAAGGAAACAGATCAACAGGGCCAGACATGTACCCAGAAGCCTCTTGCTGCAAGACAAGCCGAAGAAAGAAACCAACAGAACTCCACTGGCCATTACTTACAGCCCTCAGCTAAAACCTCTCCAGTGGATCATCGGTGATCTACAAGCCATCCTGGACAACAACCCCTCACTTTCACAGGCCTTGGGAGGCAGGCCAGTCCTCGCTCACAGACAACCCGCCAACCTGAAGCATATTCTCACTAGCAACTACACACCGCACCATAATAACTCTAACTCAGGAACCAATCCATGCAACAAACCTCGATGCCAACTTTGCCCACATATCTACACCAGGGACACCATCACAGGACCTAACCAGATCAGCCACACCATCACCGGTTCATTCACCTGAACATCCACCAATGTAATATATGCCATAATGAGTCAGCAATGCCCCTCTGCTATGTACATCGGCCAAACTGGACAGTCCTTACGCAAAAGGATAAATGGACACAAATCAGATATAAGGAATGGCAATGTACAAAAGCCTGTAGGAGAACACTTCAGCCTCCCTGGACACACAATAACAGATTTAAAGGTAGCCATCCTGCAGCAAAAAAACTTCAGGACCAGACTCCAAAGAGAAACTGTAGAGCTTCAGTTCATTTGCAAATTTGACACCATCAGCTCAGGACTAAACAAAGACTATAAATGGCGAGCCAACTACAAAAGCAGTTTCTCCTCCCTTGGTGTTCACACCTCAGCTGCTAGAAGACGGCCTCACCCTCCCTGATTGAACTAACCTCGTTATCTCTAGCCTGACTCTTCCCTGCACATTTATATCTTCCCCTGGACATTTCCCTGCTTGCATCCGAAGAAGTGGGTATTCACCCACAAAAGCTTATGCGCCAATACCTCTGTTAGTCTATAAGGTGCCACAGAACCCTTTGTCGTTTCTAGGTGTGCAAAGTGAGTGTAATTTACACACCACTGGGGAAGAATGGGAGAAATAAGGGACAGCAGGAAAGGAAACTAAAAGAGGGTGCAACTTACCACCACACCATTCACAGCACTCCTGGAGCCAAACACGGCCCTGGTGGAAGTGAGTACAACTTCTATTGATTACCAAAGCAATGCACGTTACACGGAGTGCTGAATCAGTGCAAGTGACGCTACTTTGCAACTTTCACCTGATTTCTGATCAATTTCCATCCAATATGTAGCTTATACCACCACTGAGTCAGGTCCTAAATGTCACTATTAAATTAAAAATAGTGGATTCTTTGACCATGGGATGGTGTTCCAAGAAGAAGGAGTGCTAGGCAGAGACGGGCTCCACCTGACGAAGAGAGGGAAGAGCATCTTTGGAAGCAGGCTGGCTAACCTAGTGAGGAGGGCTTTAAACTAGGTTCACCGGGGGAAGGAGACCAAAGCCCCGAGGTAAGTGGGGAAGTGGGATATCGGGAGGAAGCACAAGTAGGTGAGTGCAAGAGGGGCGGGCTCCTGCCCCATACTGGGACAGCAGGACGATCGGTGAGTTATCTTAAATGCCTATACACAAATGCAAGAAACCTGGGGAACAAGCAGGGAGAACTGGAAGTCCTGGCATAGTCAAGGAATTATGATGTAATTGGAATAACAGAGACTTGGTGGGATAACTCATATGATTGGAGTACTGTCATGGATGGATATAAACTGTTCAGGAAGGATAGGCAGGGCAGAAAAGTTGGGGGAGTTGCGTTGTATGTAAGAGAGCAGTATGACTGCTCAGAGCTCCAGTATGAAACTGCAGAAAAACCTGAGAGTGTCTGGATTAAATTTAGAAGTGTGAGCAACAAGGGTAATGTCGTGGTGGGAGTCTGCTACAGACCACCAGACCAGGGGGAGGAGGTGGACGAGGCTTTCTTCCAGCAACTAACAGAAGTTGCTAGATCACAGGCCCTGGTTCTCATGGGTGACTTTAATCACCCCAATATCTGCTGGGAGAGCAATACAGCGGTTCACAGACAATCCAGGAAGTTTTTGGAAAGTGTAGGGGACAATTTCCTGGTGCAAGTGCTGGAGGAACCAACTAGGGGAAAAGCTCTTCTTGACCTGCTGCTCACAAACAGGGAGGAAATAGTAGAGGAAGCAATAGTGGATGGGAACCTGGGAGGCAGTGACCATGAGATGGTCGAGTTCAGGATCCTGACACAAGGAAGAAAGGAGAGCAGTAGAACAGAGACCCTGGACTTCAGAAAAGCAGACTTTGACTCCCTCAGGGAACTGATGGGCAAGGTCCCCTGGGAGAATAACATGAGGGGGAAAGGAGTCGAGGAAAGCTGGCTGTATTTTAAAGAATCCTTATTGAGGTTGCAGGAACAAACCATCCCGATGTGTAGAAAGAAAAGTAAATATGGCAGGTGACCAGCTTGGCTTAACAGTGAAATCCTTGCTCGTCTTAAACACAAAAAAGCAGCTTACAAGAAGTCGAAGATTGGACTAATGACTAGGGAGGAGTCTAAAAATATTGCTCAGGCATGCAGGAGTGAAATTAGGAAGGCCAAATCACACTTGGAGTTGCAGCTAGCTGGAGATGTTAGGAGTAACAAGAAGGGTTTCTTCAGGTATGTTAGCAACAAGAAGAAAGTCAAGGAAAGTGTGGGCCCCTTGCTGAATGAGGGAGGGAACCTAGTGACAGATGATGTGGAGAAAGCTAGTGAATTCAATGCTTTTTTTGCCTCTGTCTTCACAGACAAGGTCAGCTCCCAGACAGCTGCACTCCACAGCACGGTATGGGGAGGAGGTGACCAGCCCTCTGTGGAGAAAGAAATAGTTCGGGACTATTTAGAAAAGCTGGACGAGCACAAGTCCATGGGGCCGGATGCACTGCATCCGAGGGTGCTAAAGGAGTTGGCCGATGAGATTGCAGAGCCATTGGCCATTATCTTTGACAAATCATGGCAATCGGGGGAGGTCCCGGATGACTGGAAAAAAGCTAATGTAGTGCCCATCTTTAAAAAAGGGAAGAAGGAAGATCCGGGGAACTACAGGCCAGTCAGTCTCACCTCAGTCCCTGGAAAAATCATGGAACAGGTCCTCAAGGAATCAATTCTGAACCATTTAAAGGAGAGGAAAATGATCAGGAACAGTCAGCATGGATTCACCAAGGGCAAGTCATGCCTGACCAACCTAATTGCCTTCTATGATGAGATAACCAGCTCTGTGATGAGGGGAAAGCAGTGGATGTGCTATTTCTTGACTTTAGCAAAGCTTTTGATACAGTCTCCCACAGTGTTCTTGCCAGCAAGTTAAAGAAGTATGGGCTGGATGAATGGACGGTAAGGTGGATAGAAAACTGGCTTGATGGTCGGGCTCAACGGGTAGTGATCAATGGTTCCATGTCTAGTTGGCAGCCGGTATCAAGTGGAGTGCCCCAAGGGTCGGTGCTGGGGCCGGTTTTGTTCAATATCTTCATTAACGATCTGGAGGATGGTGTGGACTGCACCCTTAGCAAGTTTGCAGATGACACTAAACTGGGAGGAGTGGTTGATACGCTGGAGGGTAGGGATAGGATACAGAGGGACCTAGACAAATTAGAGGATTGGGCCAAAAGAAATCTGATGAGGTTCAACAAGGACAAGTGCAGAGTCCTGCACTTAGGACAGAAGAATCCCATGCACTGCTACAGACTAGGGACTGAATGGCTGGGCAGCAGTTCTGCAGAAAAGGACGTAGGGGTTACGGTGGACGAAAAGCTGAATATGAGTCAACAGTGTGACCTTGTTGCCAAGAAGGCTAATGGCATTTTGGGTTGTATAAGTAGGGGCATTTCCAGCAGATCGAGGGACGTGATTATTCCCCTCTATTCGGCACTGGTGAGGCCTCATTTGGAGTACTGTGTCCAGTTTTGGGCCCCACACTACAAGAAGGATGTGGATAAATTGGAAAGAGTCCAGCGGCGGGCAACAAAAATGATTAGGGGACTGGAGCACATGACTTATGAGGAGAGGCTGAGGGAACTGGGATTGTTTAGCCTGCAGAAGAGAAGAATGAGGGGGGATTTGATAGCTGCTTTCAACTACCTGAAAGGGGGTTCCAAAGAGGCTGGATCTAGACTGTTCTCAGTGGTAGAAGATGACAGAACAAGGAGTAATGGTCTCAAGTTGCAGAGGGGGAGGTTTAGGTTGGATATTAGGAAAAACTTTTTCACTAGTAGGGTGGTGAAGCACTGGAATGGGTTACCTAGGGAGGTGGTGGACTCTCCTTCCTTAGAGGTTTTTAAGGTCAGGCTTGACAAAGCCCTGTCTGGGATGATTTAGTTGGGTTTGGTCCTGCATTGAGCAGGAGCTTGGACTAGATGACCTCCTGAGGTCCCTTCCAACCCTGAGATTCTATGATTCTATGAAAAAGCAAGCAGGTTTTATTGAATACATCCTGTATGGTTTATTGCGTACCTATAACAAGTTAAAAACCTGATAAGCCCATACAATGCTGAGTCCTTCCTGAGACAGATTACTGACCTCCTAGAGGTGCAGACTTTCAGAGGAGATATAAAACTAAGGTCCAGACTTTGTGGTCATTAAAGAGTCCCCTGGCAGCAGTCCGCCCAATTTGGCGGGTAGAGATCGATCTTCTGGGATCGATTTATCGCGTTTCATCTGGACGCGATAAATCAATCCCAGAAGCGCTCCCCCATCGACTGTGGAACTCCTGCTCGGCGAGAGGAGGGAGCGCTGTCGACGGGGGAGCCTACCTATGCCGCGTGGACCCACAGTGAGTAAACTTAGTTCGATCTAGGAAACGTCGACTCCAGCTACGCTAGTCTTGTAGCTGAAGTTGCGTTTCCTAGATCGATCCCCCGCCCCCAGTGTAGACCAGCCCTGAGGGTGTTAATCCTGGAGCCTTAGCTAAATTCCAACACATCAACAAGCCACTATATGTTAACAACCAAGCAAGTAAGAAATCACTTAATAAACTAACAAACAATGAGCCTGATGTTGCTTCCCCATGGGGAAATTGTCCAGTGGGAGGAAGACTGGGGCTGGTATTTGAGGGAACTAATGAAGAGTGTGAAAATTAGGCCTCACGGTGACTTGAAATATGATCATGAAAGCTTGCACCATGGGGCCTTTATGCAAAGACTTCTACATATGTTAATGAATTAATTTAGGCTCACAGCACCCCTGTCAGCTAAGGACCTGATGGTGGAGGTGTTATTTAATTTCACAGCCTGGATCAGATCCAGAAGTTGAAGAGGTTTCAGATCTGATGTTCCAACTTGTTTAGTAGAGGTGAACGCAAGTTGAGAACAAGGGATCAAAATGCAAACACTCCTAAAGACTGAGGAAGTTGGGATCCAGAGCTTGAATTCATGACCATTTCTACAGAACACGAGAGGCCCAGAACAGAAGAGGTGGTTGAGAAGCTTGGATGAATCATTTCTTTTTGAAACCTGTAGAACAATAATAATAATAATTCTGACTTTTTAAAAAAAAAATTAATGTGAAAAATCTTCATCATATTCTGAACAGCTCTGCTGAATCCCCTTAGCACCAACCAGCTTCAGTGGGAGCTGGCACATTCCACAGAAGAGCTCAGCAGCATGTTGCAGGATTGAACCCTGTGTCAGTAAGTTAGCCATGCCCTCTGGTTTTTTATATGGGTTTTCTGGTTTTAAAAATAGGATATTATAAAATCACAAATATGGCAGAGGGGCTTGGGCAGCTGAGGGGCCAGTAACTCTAATAACATAGTTGTTGAAACTGACTAGTGTTTAAATTGGCAATACCCTTTTAATCTTCGTAGCTGTGATGTACTACCTTGCTTAATGAGCTTGCAGACACAGGTAGTTATACTCATACAGTAGGTTGTATTGAAGTCAATGGAACCATTACTTATTATTAATTTATTATTTATTATTAATTATTATTATTTATTACCATAGCACCTAGGCATGCCATTCCTGGACCAGGAACTCATTATGCTGGGTGCTGTACAAACTAGGGTGACCAGATGGAAGGACCCAAAAATTGGGACTTGTCCGAGAAAAAAAAACAACCTCTCGCTGGACTTGTCAAGCAAAAAACAAACAAAAAACCTTCTGCCAGAGTTCTCCAAGCAAAAAAAAAAGGAAGAAGCCCAAATATCAGGACAAATGGCGTCCCGACCATGCATCGGGACGTGGGACAAAAGAGGAAAATCTTTTAGCGGGATGTCTGGTCATCCTAGTACAAACACAGAACAAGAGAACAGTCCCTCCCCTCAAAAGCATCTAATCTAGATATGACAACAGAGGGAGACAGACAGGTGAGTACAAGAAAGAATAATGGTCAACATGACAGGCAGTGGTCTCAGCACACCAAATGCCTAACCATTGTCAACTCATGTGACTAAGTTTACTCGTGTGTGTAAGGGTTTGTGAGACCAGAGCCTTGCTTTATTATTATTATTACTGCATTAAACTGCAAGTAACCTATATATGTGTATGTTACACTGTTTGAGCACCTGATTCAATCCCTCTCAGCAAAATCCATTGTAATCTTGATTAAATAAATTAAACCTAATGGGAGCAGTTAGGGGTCCTTTGTTAGAAGGAAACAGAACGTGATTATTCCATAGAAAACCATGGCTGGAATCCAAGCTTCCTATAAATCAGATTTTTTTTCCTATGAGCGTTTGTTTATTTAATGAATCCAGTGCAGAGGAGAGGTGCTAGATTGATGGCTTTGGGGACTTCTGTTTATCCACAGAAATTACACAGCACAGGCAGCAGCACTGTAAACTATGCCCACACTACGTAACCATGTCTTCACCTTGACCTGAAAGGACCACCTGAGAAGGTAGCTCAGTTTCCTGGCCTTCATATTCTGAGTCTCTCTGCTGGGACTGCCAGCATGGGAGGGTGTCAATTAGTGCTTATTTTAACAGACAACATGGGCATACGGTTCAGAGGTTCATTTCGGAGCTGAAGCTTAGTTATGAAGCTTATTGGCCTTGAAATCTCACAAGTACGGGCTCTCTCACAAGGTTACTTCTGGCATGACCAGAAATACAGCTCCTCTGTCATTTTTGGTTCTTCTTCTTCTGAGCCTGGCTTAGACTGGGAAGGGCTGAGGCTAATGGAAATGAAAAAAAGAAAAACCAAAAGTGGGAAGTTAACTGCAGTTTTTTTTAAAACAAACCTCAATCCGTAAGGTTTATTCTTATCCAATCTGATTCATGCCTCTCTAATTGTTATTTCTTCCAAGATCTGACATGATCCCAAAGATGCCATTGGTTAATTAGACAACATCTGCCACCACTGTCTGGCTTGGGCTCATTGCATCATCATTGTAATTTTGGGCAATAGAAATATTACACAATTTCCATCAAAAGATCAGAAACTTCACCTCTAAGAGTTAGGGTCGTAGCCTGACTTTGGATTCCCTCTTGCTCATATGTAGAACCTGATATTGATATATGAGGGCATAAGGATCTGACTTTCGATGTTTCAGGACCTTATTGTGCTCAGCAGAGTAAGCTAAGACCCATCTGCTGTCCTCTAGAGCAGGTTAAACATGCAAAAGACATGTTCATGAACATTTGTTTTAAATGCCTTTCTTTCAAAAATGTAATGATCGTGTTGTTGTTGTTGAAGTTCAAAAAAATTCATACTAGCTCCATAGGTGGTTTAAAAACAGGCCCCAGAATTCATGAGACGCGCATATCACTGAATTTTAACCTTTGGTTGAAAAATGTCATGGACAAATTGAGGTTTGGACAACATTGGCTAGCTCTACTGTGCCGAGGGGAACAGAATAGTGGACATCTCCAGGAAAGCAGTGAAGAGACCCCCTGGGATGAAGGGAACAGAGGCTACAAAAATATTTCAACATCCCTGCTGTAGAGCTGCAAACGGCCATCCCTGCAAATTACACACATGGCCAATTTGCCACATGGGTAAAGGGAGTAGGCGGAAAGAGCATGAGGACCCCCGCCCTGTATGGCATGTTCCCTCGTACATGGTCTCAAAATCATTTTATGTAGAGGAATTAGTTAATGATACTTTAATTGTACCTCTCACTCTCACCACCAGAGGAAGGGAAGGCGCCACGGAGTGCAGCCAGCCATGGGGGAACCTAGGACAACACAGCATATTTGCTACTACTATTTCAGAGGAGGGACATGGGGGATAACCTTCCTGTATGTTGGCCTGAGACTCCTCAGGGTTATGATTACATGCTCACGTGGATCTTCAAGTTATATAGTAAATGCAGGGCTCACCATCTACATTACCGGCCCCCCACTTGGGGGGTTTTGAACCTGAGCCTTTGAGAAGTTAGCAGCCTCTTCCACTTGAGCTGAAGGGCTAATGCTCATCAGTGAGAAGCCGAAGAAGAGTCATAAACAGCGTCTGAGTTGTGCCAAGATGCTCTGGAGCACCTTTCCAGCACTTTTTTGGCGAGCCAGAATGGCGACCAGTACGTTTGATCATTGTAAAGGACATCAATGATTATTCGTACTAAAAATATTGGCCTTTTCAGAGTCCTGCATTATGCCCAGTGTTCCCAGACTTCTTTTTTCAGGACTCGAGCACTAGTCATAATCCGCTTCTGCTCTAGCAGGAAAAAGGCATTCACTCTCCTAATACGGATTACACCCACATGGAATTTCTGTCAGTCTCAAGGAGGCTCCTTTGAAAACGGTGCCCCAAATGCCACACAGGTTATGAGGTAAATGCTCCCCTTATGTGCCTTTTCAGGAAACCTGGAGACCTCCTTGATCTCAGCTTTCCAAGCATGAATCAGTTTCCAACATCCAGTGCTCTTTGTACCAAGGTGTATGGGGATCTAGCTATCTAGAGCTCCATTGATAATCCTTTTCTGCATGGTATCTGTGGAATCTTGTTATTAGAACAGCAAAATCATAGCTGTTACACTGTCCCCGTCTTAATGTTCTTCTTTATTGGATCTGTCAGGAGCATCTTCCATTTTAATATTTGATAAATATAAAGGGACAAGAATGCTTTAAAATACTGTCTCTACCGCTCACGAACAAAACCTGTGCATCTTCCTCAAATTAATATCATGCCCTCCCGAACAGGCCCCCACAAAAGAGAAATCAATTTTAAAAGACAGCAAATCTCTATTTATTATTATTATTATCCCCTTAGGAGTGAAAAGTTGAGGAATTGTTAATAATCATTTGGCTCGAAAGACAATGTTTGGGATGGTTTTGTACCAGTGCTCCAGCTTTAATTTTCATCTGTTCTAACATTTTTATCATGAAAACTGCATGAATATCTTTTTTAAAAAGCCCTAATACCTCCTCTCTGCTAGGCAGAATTTCCTGTGTTGGAGATTTCTGCATTGTCTGACCCCATTTCAGTCAATTTTCCATATCCTGCCTGTCTCGTATCCACTGAGGGAACACACTGATGCTGTGTTTATGCTAATTTTATGCTCTCTGAGTTGTGTCTGTTATTCAAAGCAGTTATTGCCAGTAATCTTATTTCTGCTGGAGCCCCCGGGGCAGACTAGGCCTCAAAATCGGGCCTGCAGATGGAGTCAGAGCCATCATAGCCTGCTGGTAAATGGCAGTTCTTTCCCACAGAATCTGATATCAGTTACTTCGCAAACACAGTAATAAAATGAAACAAATCAGATTTTCAAGTAAATAAACCAGACTTCAATGGCAGCGACAATGGTCAGGACAACAGGATTTTAATAAGTGATACTGTACACGGGGAAAATATAAACATACCGCATCTCCTTCCCCCGCACCATCAAAACCAGCTGCCTTAACTTCCATTAAGAAACACACAAACAGAAAACCTACCCCTGGATCTCATCAGATCTGCTCTCTAGTTTAAAATACAAGAGAATTCACTGATGGTATGTATGGAAATTCCATTGAAATGGTATTCCCAATGGACCAGGTAGCTGTGACATTACACAGAGTACAGAGAGATGGTTATTGTTGTTTTTCTCCCTTACCATATCTACAGAAAATCACAAGAGAATTTGCGCACTGAGACACTGGTTGATGGTTTCCAGTAAGAGGAAGAAGTTAGTGGTCACATGAAGATCCTTTCTCTCACCGGGTCACTGACTTAGTATTTAGAAGAGTTGGGTTCCATTCATAGCTTTACCATGGTCTTTCTGTGTGACCTTGGGAAAGTCATTTAGGATCAGGTTCTCAAGCATTCGTCACCCATAAAGGAGCTCATTATTTCAAAAGACCTCATCTCCTATCTAGGCACCTATGCAAATGCCAGATATGCAAAAGCAGAGATGGTCAGGAAACGTATTTTGTTCTAGCAGGAAAAAAATGGTGAAAGTGAGAGTCTTCATTTTTGCAGAAGTTTTTCTTCAAAATTTTGCCCAAAAACTAAAGACTGAACATATTTGGGTTTTGGCCCGAATTCTTCAGTTTTCAGTGCAAAACACTCCCCAAAAATTGTCCAAAAAAAGGACAAGATGATCTGATGGTTCTTCCTGGCCTTGAAGGCTATGAAACTTTTCCCATGGAAATTTTTGGTTTGCCCCAAAATGCCCCTTTTCTTTTTAAATTAAAAAGTGTTTCAAATGAAAAAAGGCAATCAGCTGTATTTAAATGTGTTCAGTGAATTGTGACCCGTATGGCCAGGTTTTCAATGTACTGGACTGTTTGAAAAACCTGGGCATTTATTTTGGTGCCTAAGTGGAAGCTGAGGTCTTCTGAAAATTCAAGCCTTATTCCCATTTCAGGTAGGGAACTGAGGCACAGAAAGACTGATAATACTTCCTTTCTCTTGCCCCTTGTCTTTCTTGTCTAGTTAATTACACAGTCTCTAGGGCAGGGACTGTTTCCTACTACCTGTATGTATAGCACCTAGAACAATGGAGCTCTGATCTTGACCAGTAGCTTGCTTCTTCAAGTCTCTCCTTAAGACATGCTTCTCATGTGAAGTCTGCAAACTCTAGCCTTTCTCCTGAAGTAACAGCATCGTAAGAGAAATTCTGTGAGAAACCACAAGGTGCTCTGATTTCCAGCTAGATCACCCACGTTATCTTATTGGTATAGCCTTTGCTGTCCTTTCTTCCCGCTCTCCAGTGCTTGTCACCATCTCTTGTCACATCTCGACTAAACATCGAATCCAGACAACTGAAGTCAGTGGGAGTCTTTGCATCGACTTCATTTGGCTTTGGATCAGGTCCTTACATTTAAGTTGGGGCCGAGGTACTCAGGTGCTTCTGCCTTCAATCACACTGGTGTACCTGAAATCAGTAGAGTTACTCTGAATTTACACCCATGTAACTGAGTGCAGAATTTGGCTCATTTTCCATAAAGCAGCACAGACGCATCAGCTCTGGTGTTAGCTCAAATTCTTGGCTTTCACTGATCCCATGCAGTCTGGTTTTAGACCTCGGTATGGTGCAAGAGAGCACTGATCTGATTAGTGGATTATCTTCTTTCAGTGATGGTTAAAAGACCTGGGGTAAAATCCTGGCCTTATTATAGTTGATGGAAATTTTCTCACTGGCTTCAGTAAGGCCAGGATTTCACTCCTGCTCTCCCAGCTGATTCTTTTGGTTATCAGCTGCCTTGATACCATGAGGTATTGCTGACAAGATTGAGGATCTAGGCAGGGAGTTCATATTTCAATGGCTCCATTCTTTTCTCATATGATGATTGCTCATCTGTCCTGAGGACTCTGCTGTAAGGGCACCTCAAGTTTCCTCTCTTCAATATGACTATGAAACCAACAGGGTAGATAACAAGATGGTTTGAGCTGCCATGCCATCCATAAGATCACAACATTCAGCTCTACGTTGCTCTTTCATCAGATTCTGTTCAGGGGCGAAAATAGGCCGGTACGGCGTACTGATAAGAAGCCGATACCGGCCCGTACACAGCCGACGTTAAAGCACTGCTGTGGCAAAGGACCCTCCTTAAAGCACTGCCACGGCAGCACTTTAATGTTGTTGCCCCTTTTGTCCCTCCCGGGCCGCTGATGGGGAGGGCAAAAGGGGCAGCTGCCCTGGGGCCGGATATTTAAAAGGGCCCGGGGCTCCCAGCCGTCGCTACCACAGCAGCGGCCGGAGCCCTGGGCCCTTTTACATCAACCCCAGAGCCCCAGGCGGCACGGGCCAGGCAGCGCGGATGGGCTGGGTGGGTGGGGAAGACTGACCGCCCCCCCCCCCCCAGTCTCACCCCTTCCGCCGGAGGGTCCGCCCCTTTTGGGGACCCGGAGCTGGGCCCCCATACCGATAAGTGTTTAATATTACTTTCACGCTTGACCCTGTCACACGGAGTCCCAAGCCCTTTGAGGCTCCCTGCTGGAGGCCTCATGGTCCTACCATATTCCACCCCAGAAAAGGAGCGGTGAAGGTAGGTCCTCCATGCCTGCCTAGAAAGGCTTCAGGGAAGCAGCCAATCAGAGCCCAGCTGGCTCTATTAAAAGGAGCTGCAGGACCTGAGCAGACCTGTTGCTGGTGGGGAGCCAGAGGAGCAAGGAAGATGCTCCTTGCTGGAGCTCAAGGGAGAACCAGAAGATGGGTTCTGGGGACACTGGCATTCCATGAGGAAGAACTTCAGCCCTGAGGCAAGAGTGAAGAGGAAGGGGCTACATGGGAAATGACCCAGGAAATAGCAGTAGCAATTATTAAAGGAAGCAGCACATGGCTGCTATATGTAGGGTCCCTGGGTCGGGACCCGGAGTAGTGGGTGAGGCCGGGTCCCCCCACCAGCCATTGGCAGGGTGGCCTAAGCCCCAAGAAGGGGATAAGGCTTGTTTAGAGGCCCAAGTGAAGGGCAGGACTTAAGGGGACACCAGAGAACTGCTAAAGGCAAAGCTTCTCCAGGGAGGAAGTCCTGGGGGCACTGCTCTATAACAGTGTAGGGACAGACTTAAAGCTAGCCCAGAAGGGGCTGAGAATTGAGCCCAGACACACGGCTGCAGACACCAACACGAGCAGAGTGATAGTTTTTCTTGGACCTTTGTTACCCCGGAATGGGTTTCTTCATGCGTGTGACTTAGCCAGAGAGCTGAGCCGCTGAAGACCCACCTGACGAGGGCAACAGCCAACAGAGGGCGCCGTCAAAAGGAAAGCATGCAGGTTCATATCCAGCCGACAGGGAGGTGCTCATGAGAGGTGAGTGGCCTCCATCACGCTCCAACAGTGTAACCTCTTGGCCTACTCAATATGTAGCCAAGACTGGGGCTTGGATGGGAGCTAGTGATGGCTGAAGTTGAATCATAATCAGGCAGTGGTGGTGATGCAGGGCTGATGGGACAGCCCACAAGAGACGGCAGAGCTGTGTTCTGTCTCGGTGTTGAGCTATGCCTTCCTTCTCTCATAAAAACCACATGCTAAGTCTCCTATATTGATCCTAAGCTGCTTTTCAATGGTCCAAATAACAGAAGCACTCATCGGAGCTTCACTGGAGCTAGAAATGGTTGGTTTTATATTTTTTTACCAAAACCCGCAAAAAAAAATGGAAAATTTTACGGTCTTTCAACAAAACCTGGAAACTGAAAACAATAAGTATTTTTAATACAATGTTTTGGGATTTTGTTACAAAAAAACTTTTTTCCTCTCAGTTGTTGGTTAAAAATATATATAGTTTGGGCGTGTTGAGCACCAAAATTATTTTAACTGAAAACCAAATCTGTTTCCAAGCAATGTTTTAAAAATGAACCAAAAACAAAAATAAACTTCCCCCCCAAAAAACAACCAAAAAACCCCCAACCAACAAGAAAAAAAATACCCCAAACCCAAGCAATAATAAAAACAGTTTCTGGTACCAGGTTTTCATCAAAAACATTAAAATATTTGAGTAATATTTTTAAATGACAAAATTCAGAATTTATTGTGGTAAAAAGCTGGTATTTTTCAGTCCTTTTGAATAGAATCATAGAGTCATAGAATATGATTCTGCATAGAGAAATATGGGACATAGCATACAATGCCCCTGTAGTCCAATATTGCATCACCCCCAATGGCTACTACTAGAAGAAGGTGTAAAATCCCACATAACAAACATGTATGCAATTATATGGCTGTAGTGGAAGTTTCTTCCTAATCCATGTAGTCCTTTGGGAGCCACTGCCAACTGGAGCAAGGTAGAGCAGCCTCCAGACCAGAGGCTGGGCAAGGCCAGAGCTGGGCAGAGAGTTAGGGAGCCATTCAAGGTATTCAAGGAGAAGACATGCTCTTCACCAATTTCCGACACACCCAGACACACCCAAATAGCACACAATTTCCGACACCCAGACACACCTAGACAAACCCAAATAGCATCTTTGCTATTTTTATTACCACTGTGCATGGAGCAGAGATTTCCACTGAGCTCCCCAGAATGATGCACCTGTTCTCTTCCAAAGTGGTGAATTTCAGTCATCATGATGTCTAGGTGATTCAGATTGGTCCTTCCATTATAGATTATATGATCAACATTAGTGCATTCCCCAATCAACTAGATTTCTTAGATCCCTCTGAAGTTCCTCACATTCTTCGCTAGCCTGGACTAAACTAAGTAACTGTGTCATTTGCACATTTTGTCACCTCACTGCTCCAGATAATTAATAAATATAGTCAATAATACCGATCCTAGTACTAATTCTTTGCAAAACCACTATGAACTTATTTCCTTGTGGGAAAAAAATAGGCCATTTATTCTTCTTCCTTTTCTATGTCTCAGCCAGTTGCTGCTCCTTGACCACATTGTAGCCTCGCCTTATGGGCAATTGGAGTTACGTATTGAGGCAGCAAGCCCAGGCCTGCAGCGCCTATGCTGCTAGTTTTAGCACGCTCGCTCAGGTATGCATATGTTTGCAACAACCACATCGCTGGGTTGCAGCTTAGGTGTACCCTGAAAGGGGGCTGCGGGATCAGCCCCTTGCTCATGTGAATAGAGCCAGGTGGAAACTTGGCACCCATTATATTATTTCCCTTTTCTGGTCAAAAGTTTAACTCCCTCCCCCCTCCCCAAATCATTAAAAAAAATAGAATCAAAAATGTTTTCACCGGGAGGTGAAATTTTCAGAAGGCCAGAGTGACTTAGGAGCCTAACCACAGTATTTCAGAAATAAGATTTAATTTTGAAGAACGTGACCTATATTACTGATAACCCCATGGACTCGGTCAGTCCTGCTCCCAATGAAATCAGTGACAAAACTCCCATTGTCTGCGATAGGAGCAGAATCGGGCCCCTTATCTTTATTGAGCCTGATTCTTATTTACACTAAGGCCCCTTTACACTACTCTGGCAGTGAAAAGGAGTCTTAATGTGGGTGTAAACGTAATTTACCCTTTAAAGGGGGCCATGAGAATCTGGATCGTTGTCTGCACATTTATTTTAAAAATCTAATTTATTTTACAGCATCTATGACATCGAATTTGAAAAAGAAACATGCATTTTTGGCTCATATTTACTTTTATAAAACTTTTTTAAAAATGGTATGTCCTACATTTTAGTCTTATAGCATTTGACAGTGCTGTGTCCATTAACAGAACACTACACTGTTATATTAGAGAAAAGGTGTTGAATTTTTTTATCTCAAAATCCAAGGAAGTAAAGAAGAAGCTATCCACTTTTTCACATATTCATGTAATACATTTGGGGAAGTTCAGCTGACACATGACATTGCCTCCTCTGGCTTGCAAACTACAATTCCCAGAAGTTTGTGAATCTGCCAACATTCAAAGCTAATAAACCCCAGCACAAAGGCTTCTGGGAATTGCAGTTTCTTTCAGTGGCTGAGTGAATGGGGGTGCAAAAGGCAGACAATCTGTATAGCGAATGGCGTTACTTTGTGGGTGGGGATGCAGCCAGGTCCTGATGAAATCTCTAGCAAAGTCTGGTGAAGGAGAGCATCTATTGGTGCGGGTTGTGTGTGCAGATGAGATGCCCCATGTAAATGGTGTATCTAAGCAGGATCCTATCAATATATATGTATGCTAGTGTATGGTCCTTACACCCTTCTGAAAATACCTCTGCCCTCAGGGCTTGCAGGCTCCTTATTCATCTAGCAATCCTCTCTTTCTTGTGCTCTTCTCTTTGCTACAGGCTTCCCCTTCCTCCATTCACCTTCCCTTTCCCCAAACTCATGATCATGCTCTTTCCAAAGATGAGGCTGATTTCCCGTCTTAATATGAATTTCACTGGTGCAGGGAGGGAGGGGGCGGGGCTGCCAGTGGGCAGGAGGCGCTGGAAGCGGCGGGCAGGGAGCTGATAGGGGGCTGCTGATGTATTACTGTGGCTCTTTGGCAATGTACATTGGTAAATTCTGGCTCCTTCTGAGGCTCCGGTTGGCCACCCCTGAGTTATACCAATTACAATTTATTCTCTTCTGTTTTATCTCAGTGGCACAAACGAAGGCTTTTGCAGGAATCACGGTGATCCCTCATAAGGAGGGCAGACAACAATCTACATAGGGTGACCAGACAGCAAATGTGAAAAATTGGGACAGGGGGTGGGGAGTAATAGGAGCCTATATAAGAAAAAGACCCCAAAGTCGGGACTGTCCCTATAAAATCGGGACATTCTGGTCACCCTAAATCTACATAACTCAGCAACAGAATAGGTAGTTTTGACACTTTCCAAAGATGAGGCTGATTTCCTCAGTCTTAATATGAATTCCACATCCCAGAGACATCAAGTAAGAGCAGTCCATCTTCCAGAGAGTTTTTCTCTTCCTTGCATTGTGCATGTTACATTGTTCCCTGAAGCTTCCCCATGACCACACGATATCATTAAGGGAAGAGAAAATTTTCAGCCTCACACATTTTCCTGCATCCTCTGATGTGCAGTCTAGAGATGTATTCTTGGGTTACCTACGCCTCTGAGAACTACAGTTCTCTCACCAGATGTCCATCAGCAGGGATTGCTGCATGCTGCCTATGAAAAATCATACGGATGATGACAGCCAGCCGGCGTTCAACCGCTCTTTATAATCAAATACCTGTGGACACTCGTTCAACAACTGAAAAATACCCAAAACAAAAGAGAAAACCAATCTCACTTCATACCTGGTTGTTGGTTTTTTAAAGATACAAAGCACTAATTTTAAGAGTGTCAGGAATTTGTTTTCACTACACTTAATGAAGATTGATTCTCCTCCCCTGCCTCACCCCCAAATTGTTATTTATTTGTCCTAATCTGGATGCTGTTTAGAGGGTTTTCAAATATTTTTCTTTTAATTTTGCTGGACGTGCAAAGTTCCAGGTGGCTCAAATTAATGGCTTGCTGCAAACAAGGTTAATCACCTGCTTTACTGTAATGAAGCAGAACTATGTCTGTGTAGACAGATACACACCCCATAGATACCTCCACATATACACACACACTTTGTTTTTATATATATACACACACAGAGTATATATACACACATATACTATCTGAAATCCCAAATACTGTGTTCAAACATCTCTCCCTCACATATAGGCTTGGGAAGAATTTAGTGCTAAATAAATGCTGCCTCTAACCAGGCAAGATAAAACATAAATCATTGCATTAAAAACCTCTAACAAGTCTATCTGCTTTTTGAAATGACTGGGAGATGAAAGAGAGGAGTCTCATTTAAGAAGGCCCAGCGGAACAGTTCTGCATTTATATAGCTGTTATCAAAAGCAATTCATTTGGAGATCAAATAGACTGACAGATAGGACAAGCTGGGGATCACTGCTGCCTTCAGGCAGCCAAAAGCTAGGATGGTTTCCCAGTACCATCACTAATATTGGGTCTAGTCAATGCTCATGTCTATTACAGCTTGCAGTGACTGCCAGCTGAATGTTAATGTATGCTTCTTTAGACTCTTATTCAGCGCCAATTTGCAGCTGAGGGAGTAAATAGAGTGTGTTCCTTGGTCAGCTCTTTTGAAGGTACCTCCTCCTTTGTGCTGAGCATGTGTCTGGTTAGTATTTACCTTTTTTTAAAAAAAGGGTAACAGCCCTGACAACAGAGGACAATGGAGCCTTTCCAGTGTCCTGTGAGCAATGTGCTATTCTACTGAGATTAATAGCACCCAATTTGTCCAGGTGTTAAAGATGCACTATTTTGTATTTGCAGTAAGACTCTAACGCTGTTCCTTCAAACAGGAGACAAATGCAATACATTGTAACAAATCCATAGCTGCCTAAGCCTTCACAGCTGCATGCTCAGAATTCCACACCCTAAGAGTGACCAAGGTCCTTCTTTCTCCAAATCACAGCCCCTCTTTTCCCCACGACTGCTTGAGCAAAAGAACATTTTCTTTTGGCTCTTAGCAGTATAGGACCCAGGACACATTGCTGAGCAGTTCTGATTCCATCCAGCAGAGGGCAGTGGGAGACATGCCACTTGTCCAGGACACTAGTCCAGTTCCAGATGATTGAGCCTACCAAGGGAGTCGGTATCCACTTGTCTCTCTTCTGTTGTTGGGTCAGGAGGAAAAATGCTCCCCAGATTAATAAGAAAAGAGATCGAACCAGAGGTGGTGGCAGATAGAAATGGGGAGCTTTCAAATTGTGGGGGAGACAGAGGAACTCTCTCAGGTAAACCATTTTCATTCCTTTGTTTTGTTTGTTATACTGTTTTTAAGCTATTCATGGTCAGGTGAGGACATCACAATGCAGGGTGCTGGAGGCATAATCAGTGTTGGACGACTAAGTGAAAAATGGGGAGCTGCAGGAGGGGAGCAAAGGTCCAACAGGAAGAGGGAGGCTGCTCCAGGAAGAAGGGGTGAGTGGAAGTTGCAGGTGGGAGGAGATGATGGAACATCATGATGGGTAGAAATGGCAGAGGATAGGGTGTGTGAGAGAGAGCAGTAGGTGATAAGAATGAGAAGGCACCAGGAGCAGAATTATGTAGAGCCTAGAAGGTAAGGAGGACTTAGGCCCTGACTCAGTAAAGCACTTAGGTCAGGTCCTTAAAGGCATTTAGGTGTCTAACTCTCAATGATTGCAAGAGGAGTTAGGGGCCTAAAAACCTTTGAGGACCTGGGCCTTCAGCCCCAAATAACTTAGAGTTCTATAGCACCATCCCTTTACTACATATCTCTCTCTCTCTCTCTCTCTCTCTCTCCTGTTCTCTGCTTGGCTTAATTTTTTGTGGTGAAAACAAATTGGCCTGTAGGTAATTTTGTGTAGCTGCTGACCCAGAAAGGTTAGCAAATAGGTTAGGATAGCAAGGAATACTGGATTATATCGATGGTCCTCCCAGTGCATTCAGCTCTGTGGTGAAGAAATTTAGTGCTGCATGTGGACGTCAAACAAGACTGGATGAAATACTAATTATGGTAAGACTTAAAAAAAAAAAAAAAAGCTATCTGCCCACATGAGACTCTGAGCCTTCAAGCAAGACTCCCTGTGGAACAAAAGTAAGTTTTCAGATTTGAATAATTTCCCTGCAACACAGATAAATCCTCCCATTTCTATGTTCTCCCTCCATCATTGCCCCCTCCTGCCCCCACAGTTTTGCAAACAAGAAAAAGAAACACTATGAGCCATTTCACTGGATAACCATGCAAATGAAACAGAAGATTCAAATGTCTTAGCAAGGAGATCAGAGACACGGTTTGAAACAGCTCTAAGGGGCATTAGAGTTATTACAAGGTAATTGGGATGGGTGTATTATGAGGGTTGGTGACTTCATTACTAATATTCCGGGCTAGATCCTCAAATGATGTAAATCGGCATAGCTCCATGGGCAAGTTGGTCCGCTTTACAGCAGCTCAGGATCCATCCCTTTGTCCTTAATGTGAATGTTGACAATGACTTTGTAGAACATTCAAATTTAGTTTATTTTTGTCCTCGTGTATATGAATCCAAATAGCATTTTGGAGTTAGGGATTAGGATGCAAATTATTTTTTTGTTAAAGGCACCACATCCATTTCTCTTGGGGATTTTGAGGTTGAATGTGATCACTTGCCCTAGAAACAAAAAATAACAGGCCTTGAGTGTATAATTTTGACATTGTCAGACCATTAATGAAATAGAAAGTAAAGCTCCTGTATCTTATGTCTATAACTTATTTATTGAACTCTTGCTGTTCAAAATCAGCACATCCAAAGAGGCAAACAGAGATGCTCAACCATCACACAATAAAAATAAATAAAAATCAGTAGACAGCAATGTAATTACCAATTGAAAATTCATGAACACACGTCACCACATCATACAATAAATGCAAGAGGCACATGGCACAGTCTATACCTATTCTTCCTTAGCTTCCCAACTGGCAGTGACATCAAAGATTAAAGGATTGGCCTACACCAAAAGACAGAGACCTGGCTCTGTGTGTGTGGGGGGTCTATGTTTTGTTTTGTTTTTACCCGTAAGCGCCAGTAGCAGAAAATAGAAAAACTATGAAAATGAAACATTTTGGCTAAAGATTCCCACCAAAAAAGTATTAGCCAAAACTTTTTTTTTTCAGTTTTAAGTCAAAAAAATTTGGTTTTCAAGTGTTAAATTGTGTGTCTCTGAGAATCTTATATACATCATCCTGCTAAAGCAGAGGAGCTATTTGATGAACTAATGTAGGCAGTCCCCCCTCTGCCCCAATTCTAACTGCCAATCATCTCGAACCACAATTGAACGTTTTCAGAATAAAGTCAGGTCTAAAAGGGCACTGTACAAACACAGAACAAAATGATAGTCCCTGCTCCAAAGAGCTTTTCGTGTAAGTATAAAACAAGAGACAGATAGATACAGGCAGGAGGGGAATGCAAGGAAATGGTCAATGCGGCAGGCAACAGCATGCTAGTCAATGAGAGGTGATAGGTAGGGTTGGGATGATAAGCTGTGAAAAGCCTTGAATATGAAGACAAGCAGCTTATGTCTGATATGATAGAGAAGAGGGAGCCAATGGAGGGAGGCAAAGAGAAGGTGACGTTAAAAGCAATGGACTAGGAAAATGCTCTTTGCAGCAGCATTATTAGTGGGGCACGTTTGCATTTATCAAGCCCAGAGGACTGGATGTTGCAATAATGGAGATGATGAGTGTTTTAGCTAGTGCTTCCTTTTCACCTACACATCGGAACTCTTGGTGTTTAGCCAAACCCAACCTGATAGTAGGGGACATTTATCACATTGTAAGTCAGGCGTAACTCCACTGAAGCCCATGGAGTTTCCAGTATAAAATCTGTGTAATTAACCTCAGAATCAGGTCTTTATCTTTTGAGGTCCAATCATCAGTAATTTCTTCCTTCTGTAGTTGGCCGGTCTTTATTTTAAGGCTGAACATATGCCTACCATGTAGTTCATTAAGGCGGTCCATCAGTGCATGTAAAAATGGACACCAGAACCCTTTCTCTTGGCCCTAAGGATGTATTCAAATCCAACACCAGTTCATAACCAGCCTGCAGCAGAGACAATATGAAGCTGAGAGAGAGGTGGCCTACTACAATGCTTCTCACACTTTTTCATGGTGTGGAGTGTTTTTTAGAACAGAGATTCTGTCCAGGTCAACTACTGTACCAGCATACCAATCCCACTTCCACCTCTTCCTAGTGGCAGCCAAAGTGCTGGCTCCATTCATAACTGCTATTATTATTACTCTGATTGTAAGCTCTTTGAGGCAGGGAAAATCATTTTCTTCTGTGTTTGTACGGGACCTGCTACAATGTGGTCCTGGCCCCTGACTGGGGCTCCTAGATGCTACCACACCATGATTAATAAATAGTGATAATTAAGGAGACAAAATGACCATAACTCCCTTTAAGGCCGCTGGCGTCACTGCCAGATCTCTAAGGGCTTGTCTTCACTACCCGCCGGATTGGCGGGTAGCAATCGATCTATCGGGGATCGATTTTTCGCGTCTCGTTAAGACGTGATTAATCGATCCCCGATCGCGCTCCCTGTTGGCTCCGGCAATCCACCTCATCGAAAGGCGGAAGCGGAGTCGACGGGGGAGCGGCAGCGATCAACTCGCCGCCATCCTCATGGCCAGGTAAGTCGATTACGATACGCCAACTTCAGCTACGCTATTCACGTAGCTGAAGTTGCGTATCGTAGATCGACCCCCTCCCCTAGTGTAGCCCTGGGCTAAGTGACTTGTCCCAGGTCACGTAATCTCTCTGTGCATCAGTTCCCCATCTGAAAAAGGGGATGAGAATACTTCCTTTGTCTGTCTTGTCTATCCAGAGCAGGGACTGTCTCATCCTCTGTGTGTATACAACACCTAGAACAATGTGGCCCCAAACTTGGCAGAGGCCTTTAGATTGCCGCCGTAATACAAATTAATAATAATAGCAGCGCTAACTATTTCACAGGCAAATCTTTGTAGCCGAAGGGGCATTATGGGTGGGCAGACCCAGAGGACTCTAAGGCATGAGTGAAGAGGCTTTGTGGCAGGTAAATGTTCCTAGTTTCGAGTTCAAGCACCCATTGTGGATTTCTCTCCAAAAGATTACTGCAGTCTGGAAGGCCCGTGAAGTTATTTTATGCTTTGCTCTCTCAAAAACAAGACTGTCCTGTCTAGAAATCCAAGGAGGCCTTTCTCAGTCTTTGTACTAATAATTCTTTCATACAGCCAACGTGATTAGTCATAATGTGGAATCGGTTCTGTATTAGAATAGTAAAGAAGCCCACTGGCAGCGTGAAATGACTGATCTCCTGTGTGGAGGTATCTTGAGCTCTGAGTCCCAACAGCCCTGTAGCTTGAGGCATGGGAGAATTTAAGTTGGCGAGGCGGAGGAGGGAATAGTGATATTAGGGGAGCCGGCAATTCATGTGATTTGACGGCGCTTCCGCACAGAATATACCTCTTTAATCTTGGTGCTTTGAAAATGCAACAAACTTGGCTGCATATGTCATTATTATTTATCTGTGGTGGCCCTGATCTTGGTGGAGACCACATTGTGCTAGGGACTCAACCAGAACATAGTCAGAGATGGGCTCTGCTCTGAAGAGCGTACAGTATAAAAACAGATAAGGGATGGAGCAAGGGAGTCTCTTTCCCATTTTATTAACGGGGAACCGATGCACGGAGAGACGGAATGACTCACCCAAGGTGAGTTTGTGAGAGTGGAATTGAACTGAGATCTTCTGAGTCCCCATCCAGGGCCTTAGCTGCAAAAGCATCCTTCCTCACCCTGTATTTATTATTGGTATAGCCTACCGTGCTTTTTTGTGTGGAAGGCATCTAGGACAGAGAACTAACTCAGCACAGGGAGTCAGGAGAACTAGGTGCTTTTTGCTTATTCCTTTGCCACGGATTCCCTTTGGTGACCTTTGAGTCACTTAACTTTTCTGTGCCTCTGTTTCCTCCTCTGTTATTTGGGGATAACCGTCCCATGGGACAGGACTTCCAGAATTTCATTTTGGAAAACGTCAAAACAGCATTTCAGTTCGACCTTTTCAAACCATTGCCACTGCTCACCGAGGTGGGAAGCCAGGCAGCTCAGGGAGCTTAGGGTGTGAGTGTGACAGTTCTCAGGATACCCAGGACTGAGACTCAACTTGTTACCGCCTGTCTCTAGCTCCCTAACACTCCCACCCTGTCCTCCGCTCAAGCCCTCTCTTCCAGGCTATCCCAGACCTGTCTTTGCCTTGCAGGGTAACAATACAAGCACCCCAGTCCCAACGAAGTGTTCCCCTGTGTTATCCAGCCCCTGATACTAGCTACTGTCAGCGATCCCAGATCCTCTGGTCCCACAGTAACAGCGTCGCCCTGTTTCCCAGTTTTACCTTACCTCATTGCTCCTGCATAATGCACCGCACTTGAGAGCACTCAGAATAAAACAAAAGAAAGTTTATTCAGAAAAAGTAGAGATTCCACTAGAAACAAGAGCGTGGTTACAATATAAAACAAAATCATACAATGCGAATTAGGCCCTACACTCTAGTGTAGTGACCTTTCCTATCTAACAACGTATATCACCCCCCAACCTCCCTCCCCAAAAGTTCAGTCTGTTGCAGAGCTGGCTGGCTTCTCAGGAAACAGGATCCAAGCTTTCATGAAACACCCCTGCTCAAGTAGCTGTCTCCTCAGTGAATGGATGCAGAGTGCCTTTCTCCACCCTGTGATATACTGAATCAGCCTTTTGTCTTTATTCCCAGGCAGGGTCCTCCCCTCACTGTCCCGTCATTCCTTTTCACTTCCAAGTGGTTTTGAAGTTTATAGTTTGTCTTTGATGGTTTTCCATTGACTTTTCTGGATTGATACAAAGGTAGACCACTGAGCAGTACATTTTGTAATTGGCTAGCCAGGGAGGGGTGACAACGCACCCCAGCTTGAATGGGTCCTCGCTGAGACATGATTCTCCGGTGATTCATTTTGACTCCAAGACCATAAGGCATGATTTTCAATATAATAACATTGTTCCTAAAATATTACACATACACACATCTCACAATGATTATGAGTCCTGATAAGTTACAAGCTCTCAGCAGAGACCGTGCATGCTACCCTTCATGGATAAATACCACGAAAGTGGTGTAATGAGTTTGTCAGGTCAGAGACAGGAGTGGTTTGTAAAGAACAGTGAAGACTTTGCGAGTGGGCACCACTGTGTCGCTCCAAGGTTCCTAGGGCGTCCATGCTGCCCAGGAGCCTGGAAGCCCTGAGAGCCCATCTCTGGGGAAGTCCACCTGGCGGTCTACCGAGGAGCTGAGAATGGTTTTCTGATAGAAAAATCTAAATTCACAGAAACAGCAAGGTTGGAATGGAGATCCTCCTTTTCTGAAAACACAGGCCTTAACACTGCAGCTAAAGGATTATGATGATAGTATAGAGCTTCTGACACACAGCTGAGCATTTTCTATTCCATCTAGTAGGGAGCAGCATTGCACACACCCATTCATTGCAGTAATGATAATGCTATTTCAAATTAAATGTATCAGAATCATCTCTGGACCTGCTACTAAGCCCCATGATGGACATGCAGCTAGAAAGTCCCGACGGACAAGACTTAAATGCGAGTTGTCATTTAAGCGGCAGCTAATCATCATTGTTGGGTCTGAAAACAAGAAGAAAGCACAAGGCAGAACAGAATGAAGTGCAGCATTCTTTCCCCAAAATGCACATCTTTTTCTCTGGGATTAAAACAGGGTTTGCATTTTAAATTTTCATTTACTAAACAGAAAAATATTTTACTAGGAGGCAATGGTATTAAGGAGAAATGATTCTTCGTTTGCCCTCAGGCCTGGCAAAGACAGGATTTGATTTGCTATGTTAGGCTGGAATCTGGATTGATACACAGAGATGAGAGGAGTGTTTAATAAAATTTACATTTCATTTTCTCACTTGACACCAGTCTCCTGTCACTCACCAAGAGGAGGAAATACGACAAATAACTTTTGTCAGCACCTAGGCATGAAGAGACGGCAGTGGGAGGGGGAGCAAGAGTTGGGGGCGGGGGGTTAGCATAATTTTTATTGTATATTGTATATATGTGTCATCTGCACTGTAGTCTGAAATTAACAAAGTGAATGGTAGGAAAAGCACATTCATCCAATCACACACAATCCATTCATGGGGATGGACAAAATGACCTACTGGGAAATGAATCAGATAACCCAGGCCCCAATCCTGCCAAGCATTTCAGCATGTGCTTCAAAGCTGGTGTATAATCATTCATATGCTTAAAGTTAAGTACGTGCTTAAATGGTTTTGTGGATCAGAGCCCTAATGAACGGTAAAATTTATCATAGAATCAGATGCAGTATTGGACAAGCAATTCCAGTACTATGTAGTAATTTGCTTGGCTGGGTGCGTCAATAATGTGAACACTGTTCGGGTCTGGGTATGATTTTGTGGAGTGCTGACAACACATTGACTTCAGCTGGAATTGTGAGGACTCGGCCCTTCTCTCTGCAGGAAGCCTGTGCTAAGGAGAAGTGCCTGAGAAAACTTCCACTACCATGGGCCAGCATGTTTCTTTCCCAGCTTCCTTCTGCAAGCAACACTCTGGGTTTGAAAAGGAAAGTGTTCGTGGGCAATCCGCATTGCTTTGAAAAAAAAATGGATTATTTTGACTAAAACATTGCCCCCGCCCCAAAATGTTTCGGTTTTCAAAACAGAAAACAAACATTTTCCCATTTCTGTTTTTTTCCCCCCATTTATTGTTATTTTTGCTCCTTTTTCTCCCTCTTCTCTTTTTTTCCCCCAGTGGCAAGATGAAAAAAGGAATGGGTGGGGGGGAGGGGATAACAAACCACAAAATAAAAAACAGAAATATTTTGTTTTCCAAAACCATTCAGTCTTTTTGTTTTGGGAATATGTTTACACTGGCACTGAATAGCTCTCATTCCACCTGACAGGTACCTCTCCCCTGCGTGTGAACGTGTGTTTGTAGCATGGGTAGGTATACTTGGGGTAGCTTGCTTTAAACCTAACTAGCTCAGCTAACAATAGCAGACATGGCAGCATGGACTAGCGACCAGAGTACATGCCCAGCTTCCCCTGAGGGCTTGATGTTGGGTGGCTAGCCCATGCTGCATCCCATGCCGGAGTCCAAAACCATTAGGACGCCTGGGCAAGTACTCCGGTTGCTAGCCTGTCCTTCCATGTCTACACTGCTATTGCTAGCCACGCTACTTAGATTAAAGCTCACATGGGTATGCCAACCCATGCTACAGCCACGCCTTCACTTGCAGTGTAGACGTACCAGAAGTGTTTCATCTCATTTAAGCCCCAATCCTGTGAGGATTTAGGTGTGTGCTTCATTTTACTCCCAATGGAACTACCCACAATGAGTCTTTGCAGGATCAGGGTCTTTGACCAGGGCTGACAAGAGGGCCGGGGGGTGGGGGAGGGAAGCTGGTACAAATTACCAGGGCCCGGCAGTCCGGAAGGGGTCCCGGGGACTGACTATGTTGCATATGTTTTTGTCTTTCTTAGCAGTATCATTATTTAGTATCATTTGTCAATTGTTTTTGACATTCATTGCATATTTGTTGGGGTTTTTTTGCACATCAATACAAATCCCGTGTAAAGAGTTTTAGCTGGTCCACCCTTGCTGGAGGGGCCGAAAAAATTTTTTCACCAGGGCCTGAACCCGCGCTCGGCGGCCCTGTCTTTGACTACAAGCCCGTCTCCGATTTGCCTGTAAAACACCATGCATACCTCTAGCACTGTAGAACTAACAAATAATCCTAACAAATAGTTGTATTTGTAACACAAAAGGGCAATGAAAGGGTTTATAATCTCACTGATGCTGTTGGGAGAAGGAGGAGTTGAAATTTTGTTTTCGGAACATGATTCTTTCCACCCAGACTGCAATTAATTTCTCTGCATCCCCAGTTATCTCCACTCCCTAACCAGCCTTGTCATTTTAATTTTTCACAGGCTCTCTTTTTTTTCTCTCTCTCTCCACGAGTCTGTGCCTGTATCTTGGTGAAGTCTCATCAACTCTGGCCCAAAGCCGGAGGCTAATTTGTCTGGAACACAGCTCCCTCTCCGCCTCAGAAGTCAGGGGAGAAGGGAAAACCCACTCCCACAAAAGAAAACGTACTCACCGCAGCATCTAGGGATTCTCACAGGTCAGGCGTTTGGGGCTAAACTAACACACCAGTTCAGCTACCTTATCGGTTGCAACAGGTGAGTGTTCAAGTGCTAGTGGCCACAGAGCTTCAGGTAGCTGCTGGCATTTTTATTCTCCATGGGTGAAATCCTGGCCCCACTGAAGCCCATGGGCATTTTGCTATTTTCAATAGGGCCAGGATTTCAGCCCATGTCTTCCAACCCTGCTCAGAACAGGCTGTGGTACTTCAGGCTGGGGTTGTCAAAGGAGTTAACTGCCCAACCCCCATTAAAATTCAGTGGCAGGCGGTGTCTAGTTCTCTTAATCTTAAATTTCCAAAAGAGCCTGCTTGGCACCCTGCTGGCACCTTGTCTACACTAGGGCTGCAAGAGAGGGAAAGTCCTAGTATAGAGAAGGTCATGGGCTCTGATAACAGAATTCCCTGCAGTTGGGCCAGGAGCCTTAGCTACTTGAACCTCACTTCAGAATCTTCCATCAACTTGACCCAGCCCAACACCTCAACTTGTGGAACCCAATCACCTCCCAGCTCTCTCCTCTGCTCAGGCTGGCTTTTGTTTTCTTACTCTAAGGAAAACTTTACTCCTCCCCGCTTCTCTCTTCTTCCTCCCCAGGCTTCATGAGTGGGCTGGTTTCTCCTCAGTGCTTTCGTCTTGCTTCCTCCGACTCACACCTGCATCTTCTCCAATCTGGCATCTGTCCTTTCCGCTCCACCAAGACTGTCCTCCCAGAAGTCTAATGATGTTTCCTCTTCCTTCCAAGTCTAAGGTTCTCCCTCTAGTCTCATTCTCCACGATGCCTTTGACACCACGGCTGGTGCTTTTCTCAAGACTCCCTTTTCTTTTGGCCGCTGTGACTTTGTCTTTTCCTGGTTCTTTCTCCCTCACTAACCGTTCTTTCAGCGTTCCCTTGGGTAGAATCTCTTCCTTCCCACCTCCCTTCTCTGTTGATGCTCCTAATGGGTCTGTCCTTGTTCCCTGCATTTCCACCCTGTACACTCACTCACACCAAAAATTAATGGGGCAAAAGGCAAGCGCAGAAAGTGGATTTGTTTGCACAGAATTCAATGGGGCTTTTATTTTTGTGCACGTTGTGAAGATAACATGATGAAGGGCATATCATAAATGCAGATACCACAGATAGTGAGTCAGTGAGAGGAAGCATGATCTGATCCATCTATGTTAGGTACTTATATGGCCCCCCATCACCACAGTATCTGAGTGACTCAGATTTTAATAAATGTATCCTCACAACACCCCCATGGAGGCAGGGCAGGGCTATTAGCCCTGTTTTACAGCAGGGAAACTGAGGCACAGAGAGACTATGGGACTTGCACAAGGTCACACACAGGAAGTCTGGGGCAGAGCAGGAATTCCACCTGGCTCTCCCACAACCCAGGCTAGCACTTTAACCACTGAACCATCCTTCCTCCTTGAGTTAAGACCCTGGCCTACGACTCAAGATACTTGGGTTCCATTCCAAGTTCTGCCACAAACTTCCTGTGTGACTTTGGCTACATCTATTGATCTCTCAGTTCTTCCCTTGTAAAGCTGGGATGATCGCGCTTTCTTTGTCTATCTACGGTCTTCAGAGCAGGGACTATATCTGTGCAATGCCTAGCAAAATAGGCTCCCAATCTCAGCTGCGGTTTCCAGGGGTTACTGCTATAATATTTATAAAGATCGATTGTAGAAGTGGTGTTATGTAACCCACACACCTCCTGGGTGTGGTGTTCTGTCCCATCTAATAGCACCGAGACCACTTAGGGCTAGTCTATGCTGAGGGGGGGATAGATCTAGGATATGCAACTTCAGCTATGAGAATAGCGTAGCTGAAGTCGATGTTTCCTAGATCGAAGTAATTTTACTTACATCGGGTCCACGCGGCGCAGGCTCGCTCCCCCGTCGAATCCGCTTCTGCCTCTCGTTGTGCTGGAGTTCCGGAGTCAACGGGGAGCACTTCTGGGATCGACTTATCGCGTCTAGATGAGATGCGAAAAATCGATCCCCAATAGATCGATTGCTACCCGCCGATTTGGTGGGTAGTATAGATGTACCCTTAGAGAGATTAATGAGTCTGCTCTACAACCTTAGTTAAGAGCCAGTTGACTTTTAGCTCATGCAGTAGAGGCCAATGCACTAAGCTCCAGAGGTCCCAGGTTCAATCCTGCCTGCTGACAACTGGGATCTGTCAGTGTTACAAGTGGAGCTCGTCTGGGATTTCAACTGGGAAGTCTCTGAAGCTTAGGACACACTTCCTCAGCTAGGGGAAGTATGTAACCCACACACCTCCTGGGTGTGGTGTTCTGTTCCATCTAATAGCACCAAGACCACTTAGCTAAGGCTGTAGAGAAGACTCATTAATCTCTCTAAGAGCCAGTTGGCTTTTAGCTCATGCACTAAGATCCAGAGGTCCCAGGTTCGATCCTGATGACTGAGGTCTGTTGGTGTTACAGTTATATCAAACTTAATTCAGGCTCATGGCTGCCTATAGTCACCTCTTCCCTCTCTCTGATCACCTTATGGTACCTTCTTTCCTAAAACCAAAAATGTACGCCCCTCAATGCATTCCTATTTATCCAGGGTTCGCTTCCTGTTTGCAACTCGCCATCTCCATTTGCTATCTCACTAGCTTAATGGGCAATGTCATTCACTTGAGCTAATCCACAGCACTGCTGGAAATTAAGAACAACAACTCTGTGGTTAACTGTGTTTTTATCCCTGCTTGTTACAGCACGTAAAGATCTAGACATGCAAGACATGATATATTCTGTAAACAAAATATGAAATAAATACAAGAATTTTGAATTAAAGGATTAATTAAAACCCTTAAGTGTTACTGATATGTACAGTTTTTCAGATAGAGGTTGTGTTGTTTAAGTTCTGCATACCATTTATATTCAGTATTCTGATACTACTTTTGCATATTATTTGCATACATTCTGACATACCTTTTGCACTTGCACTGTACAGATGTGATACAGACACTTAGGGGTAGAGTTACTTAAGGATGGGGGGAAGGGAGAAGTATATTTATAATATGCAGAATGCTTCTTCCACCATGTCAAGGCATCTGTAATAGGTTGTGTTGGATGCGGGGAAGGCAATGGTGTCCAAATCATCGGATTTCGGCTGAATGCCTTTCCAAGTGCTAGCCTCTTGTTCATCCCCCAGGTCACTGGGGCCCATCCTCTTCATTTACATAGTAAGGGAGAATAATTCCAGCCACTGCAGGACTTGGCTGAAACTCTACAACCTGTGTGATGCAGGAGGCAGAAAGGATGGTCCCTTCTGGCCTTAAAATTCATGAGTCTGATCCTTAGCTGGTGGGAATGTGCACTGCTCCATTTAAGTCAGCTAAGGATCTGCCTCATTAATGGAGCTCCACTGATTTACACCAGCTGAGGATCTGTCCCGATGAAATGATTAGCCCGGGATTGTGTGGTAGCGAGTGTTGGTGAGTCGACATGACTGACTGTTCTCTGACCCAATCCTGGACCAGCGCCCCAACATGATCATAAAGAGGCCATGGTGCTGCTATAAACGTCTTCTTTCAGAGAAGACATACAGGAGGGCCAGGGCCACTTGCGGGCCTTTCTATAAAAATAGGGGCCAGCTCTAGAATCCTAGATGACCTGGAAGAAGCCTGGGCAAAGTTAGCGCCTGCTTCTAGTTCAGTTGCTTCAATTTGCTCTATTTCCTTTATGGCTAGTGGCCATCAAAGTCCAGTAGCAACCTGGGCACTCTTAACCCTTTTCTATTCTCACCTAGTTA
The DNA here is from genome assembly GCA_033296515.1 of Macrochelys suwanniensis. Classification (NCBI taxonomy): domain Eukaryota; kingdom Metazoa; phylum Chordata; order Testudines; family Chelydridae; genus Macrochelys; species Macrochelys suwanniensis. Next base: position 11,747,607 of record CM065777.1, on the reverse strand, counting down.
AAATAATACAATGTGAGGGTCTGCATGGCCGAGTAGACTGGGAATCCGACTGGGGAGATCTCTGCTAGCCAGCACCCTCTCATGGCTGCAAAAGGTGTAACAGCATCTCTGCTTCACTTTCTCCCTCTCCCCCCCCACCCCCCGCGCCACTCCAACTCTACCAACAGTTGCTTGGCCATGTTCTGAATGGCTTCTTCTTATAACTCCTGCTGACAGGTCATTTATAGTTTCTCCTCTACCAGGCCAATAGCGTCTGATAGACCAGGAGTACAATGACCCTAGCTATGGGTTGAGAATCCCAAGCCCCTGCGGAGTCCTTGTTAGAATATAGATATTCAGGCCTATCTGTAAAGGCCTATAATTTAAGAATTTAGCTGTATTTTTATCACTTAGCTAGTTAGAGGTATAAAACAAAGAATCAAAATCACAGTCCGCCTGTGTATGGGCCTTTTCTCACTAGGATAGTCTGAGGCCTTGTTCTTAGACTAAGGCCTTTGGCTAAGCAGAGGGGCAGCCATAAGCTGGGAAGCAAACGGTCACATCCTCACATCCCAAACCAGTCACATTGAAATCAGGTGCTATTGGGCTGTTAGGAAGACGATCCTGTTCTGATAGTGCCCTTCACCACCAGATAAAGAAAATGGTTAAAGAAAACTTAGTTTAATAGCAAGAAATCTGTCTGCCAAGAAATCACTTATCAATGGCTGTGGTTATGAAACCCTCATTTCTGAATTGTTTTATCTTTATGGCCCCCATTTTTCTATTGTTAATCTGTCTGGTTCTCTAATTGTTTCTGTCTGCTGTATAATAAATGTTGCTAGGTGTAAGTTAATTAGGGGAGTGGGATATAATTGGTTAGAGAATTACATTACAATATGCTAGGATTGGTTAGTTACATTTCAGTAAAATGATTGGCTAAGGGATAGCTGAGAATATTACTATATAAACTGGGGTCAAACAGGAAGTGGGTGGGAAAATTGGAATCATGCTTGCTGGAAATTAACCCCAATAAACATTGCATTGTCTGCACTTGGGCCTTCTGGTCATTTGCTGTCTGCGTGACAAGAACCAGGGAAGTGGGAGGATTGAGGGAAAGCCCTCTAACAGTCCTGAACCCTTTAGTCCTAGGGGTTTTACTATCTCCTTTTCAGGGGATGATAGAGCAGGGATGACCAATCTTTGGCATGCGGCCAGTCAGGGAAATCCGCTGGCGGGCTGGGACGGTTTCAACTGCAGCTCCCACTGGCCGCAGTTTGCTGTTCCAGGCCAATGGGGGCTGCGGGAAGTGGCGTGGGCTGAGAGACGTGCTGGCCACCGCTTCCCGCAACCCCCATTGGCCAGGGATGGCGAACCGCAGACAGTGAGAGCTGCAATCGGCCAAACCTGCGGACACTGCAGGTAAACAAACCGTCCCGGCCCACCAGCGGATTTCCCTGACGGGCCGCGTGCCAAAGCTTACTGATCCCTGGACTAGATGATCACAATGGTACCTTCTAGGCTTAGAATCTATGAATCAGACCAGCCTCCCAGTTCATTATTATTATTAACAATAATGGCAGTGGCTATGATGTGCTAGGCATTTCCAAACATTCAAGAAGGGAATGCTGCTGACCTGAGGGGTTCACAGGGTAAGGCTCCAATTCAGAAGAGCACCTTCTGAGTTTTAAGCCATTGCTTAGATCCATCTCTAAAGTACTGAAGCATATGCTTAAGCCACAATGAAGTGGTACATATCCACCTGCTTTTCTGAATAGGGATGGATTTAAGTACTTTGCTAAATCAGGGACTAAGGAGAGCAGGAAAACAAATGATAGATAGATAGATAGATAGATAGATAGATAAGATTTACTGCTTTAACCACTAAGAACATGTCTTCACTGTGAACTGTCCTAAAATGTTTGCAAGTGTCCCGTGTTAATACGCTTTTCTCTGACCACACCAGTGGAAGAAGCGTCTCGGGTTCCCATGTTCCAATGGATTCCCTTCCAGAAAATGTTTCATGGAGCTCATCCTTTCCTTTACACATCTCCTCAAGATCCCACAGCAGTCTCCTGCCTCTCTCTGTTCACATTTTGGGGCATAGGCTCCCCTCTACCCATCGCTTTTTTGTGGGTGCAAGAAAACAGCTGCTGATGGGTATCCTTCCAGTCATGGAACTCCTTGGCACCATGCTGCTGAAGTTCCAGAGAACCCCAGAGAGCTGTTCTTCCATGTAATGGACGGCTGCTGTCATGTTTCCTAGCCATGGATAAGTTCTCTCTGCTCTTCCTTTTATGTTCAACTGTACTTATCTTCTGCATTGACATGGCTTTAACCGTCTGTTTGTGCAACTCCTTTATCTGTCTCGCTGTGTTTCCTGGTACTCCATTTGCTTCCGTATCTGCAAGAGAAAATCCCTTTACTCTTTACCTTACCAGTAGATCCCTGTCTTTTTCGTCCCTTCCTGTTTATATCTCTGCCCCATTCTAGAGCCTTTTGCTTACTGAAGTGTGGTGGTCACTGGAAAATGACAGTTAAAGGGGAAATTGCACTTTAATTAGTAGACTCTATTCCAATCTTTAAACATATATTGAATATCTATTAGTCATTTATTAACCCCTTATAAACAAGTTGTAAAAATATATTGATATAAAAACATACCAGCAATTAAATGTCTCCACATTTAACACAAATTACTCATATGACAACAGTTGTTTTTCTCACATTTTATATTAAGGTGCCATTAGATTATAAAAGGTTAATCATTGATTAATAGAGGTTTTAATAAATGGGGTAAAGATTGGTATGGAATTCCACAGGCTAATAGGTTGTTTATGACCACCCATAACACATAGAATTCATGTCTGTAACATGCAGCTATTAATCATTTATTTACTCTTTGTGAGCCATTTCTAAATGGACGCTTACTATAAAGCATGACCCTTTTTCCCCTGCAGTGTTCGGAACTCAGACAAGGCATCACGAGGGACATGAAAAAGAAAATGATTGAAACATAAAAATAATGTTGACTGAAAACACAAACGTGGAACCAGTATCATTGATTTTCATTATCCAAAGCAGAAAATGCAAAAAGCAAGCATTCTTAATAACCTGAAGTGTTATCGGGCGCAGAGGTAAAGCAACTGGTTTTGTGACAACATATGACTTTTGAGCTGACATTGTCTTCTAAAGCTCCAATCCTGCATTGTGGTGCATGCAGGCAGATTGCTTCTTACTCTTATTTTGGGTGCTTTATACAGTTGCTATAAAATCTTTAGTATCAGAGGGGTAGCCATGTTAGTCTGGATCTGTAGAAGCGACAAAGGGTCCTGTGGCACCTTATAGACTAACAGAGGTATTGAAGCATAAGCTTTCGTGGGTGAATACCCACTTCTTCAGATGCAAGCAGTGGAAAATAAATAAATAAAAAAATCCAAGTATATGCTTCTGATGCAGATCTAGGGCATGTCTACACTACCCGCTAAATCGGCACTGCTGTAATGGATGCAGCAGTGTTGATTTAGCAGGTCTGGTGAAGACATGCTAAATCAATGGGAGAGCGCTTTCCCGTCAACGTCTGTACTCCACCTCCCCGAGAGGAGGAAGCTATGTCAACGGAAGAGCATCGCCCATCCACATAGCGCGGTGTAGACACCGCTGTGAGTCAAGCTAAGTTACCTCGACTTCAGTTTCGTAACGTACATAACTGAGCTAGCGTAACTTAGATCGACTTACAGTGTTAGAATAGACCAGTCCCTAGTCTTATTTCACCTGCCCCAAGTGACATCTGCTTACTTTACTGACAAAGCCACACCACTACTTTCCTTAACACTGCCGAGCTAGCAAAGCTACGGATTCAATCCCACCTAATGCACCACTGGCAGCAAGCTCCATCTGCAGAGTCTTTGTAACTGGTGACGAGCCCTCTGAAGTCAATAGCAACTTTGCTGGAGTAAGTGCTACAGGTGGGAAGAAAAATCATGTTTTGTTTTGTAATCTGAGAAAACGCGATCCTGATGCCATGAGGTGAGCCAGTAGGGCTAAGGAGAGGGCACTGGGCTGGGAGTTAGAAGAAGCTGTTTCTAGTCCAAGCTCTGCCACTGATCATGGGCAATTCATTTGTGTGGCCTTGGGCAAATCACTTCATCTGCCTGTGCATCTGGTTCCCCTCTCCCCTTTGGTTTATTTAGGTTGCAAGGTGCATGGGACGGGGACTGCCTTTCTCTATATGTTTATACAGTGCCTACCACAATGGGGTCCCTATCTTTGTTGGAGCTTCTAGGTGTTACTGTAATGTTCTGTTGCATTGCTCTCAGCATGCTTATAACCTTTGCAGCTCTGCAGTAAGACAATGACTGCAATCAAATCTCATGTTTCAGGACTTCAACCAGGAACCTGCAAGGGTCAGGTCAGGAAGGACTTTTAACCCTGATGCACAGTTGCCATAAGTATTCAGAAGGGGAAGGGGAGTTAGCCTTTCTCTGAAGCGTCAGGGACTGGCCACAATTGGAGATGGGACACCGAGCAAGGTAGGCCAATGCTCTGAGGTGGTACAGAACATTCCCTTAGATGCCTTGCTGGTGGGTCTTGAACATGTGCTCAGGGTCTAAATGGTTGCTAGATTTGGGGTTAGGAAGGAATTTCCTCCAAGGTTAGATGGGCGGGGAGCAGCGGTGATGCATGTGGGGGGTCACGTGCCCCCCAGATTTCTCGGTATGCCTCTTGCCAGGATGCCCCGCAGTAAGGAGGCAGTGCCTCCCCCAGATGGTGGCACTCCCTGTGTGCCCATGCAGCATGGGGAAGAAGGAAGCAGCAGGGTGGCTGGCTGCGGGCTGAGCTCCTAACCCCCACCCTCTGGGCTACATAGGGCTGCTTCTCCTTCCCTGCTGCTGGAGTCCCAGCACTTCCCCCACCCACTGAGGTGAGTCAAGGGGACATCTTCAAGATTGGGAAGGTGAGCTGTGATGGGGTGATCAGCGCCAGGTAGTTCTGGTGGAGCCCCATCCAGCCCGAGAGTCTTGGGGGTGAGTGAGGGGAGAAGGCTATGGGGGAAGCGGGAGAGGGGTGGTGGATCCTGCTGCTGCTGCTGCTTTAATGCACCCCCAGCAGGTAGGGGTGAACTGAAACAGCAGCAGCCTCCAATGTGCCTATCCGGAAGAAGATGATTTAGGGTGTCATATTTCCCCCTCCAACAAAAAGTGACTGATACTTCTCCAACTTCTTGTTAACTGAGACGATCCAGCCCCGAGCACCATCCCACCCGGATGGCGGATGCAGGACTGTGCATCCCAACTGGGTTGCCCCTTCTGTTGGTCTTGTTTTGAATCCTTGCTAAATCGACTGGGGATCGTTCAGGCAGGGAGGGAGGCCTGCAAGCTCTGCAAGGGGCTGGCCAGTCACAGGACAGAGAGCAGGAGGAGGAGGTAGTTGTAGTGTGTGTTGTCTACGTACATATCAGGTTTCAGCGGGTGGAGGCAGAGGCAACACATGGGGCAGTCACGTGTCCCCACAGAACCTTTCAATTGTGCCCCTCCCCCACTATCCACAGTTACCTAGCAGAGACCTTGGGGACTTTTTTGCCTTCCTCTGTAGCATGAGGCAAGGATTGTCTGCTGGGGTCAACTGGGCATATCCCACCCTGCCATCGCATGGGCATCGGGTGTGATGGCACCTTGGACTCTCCTGTGCTTTGCCTGTGGCACACAATGGTTTAGGTTCCTGAGGACTGAAACACTTTTTCTAACTAAAGTGGTTGGGCTCCATATAGGGGTATCTGTGTGAAATTTAATGGCCTGCAATATAGAATCATAGAATCTTAGAACTGGAAGGAACCTCAAGAGGTCATCTGGTCCAGTCCCTTGCACTCAAGACAGGACTAATATACAGGAGGTCGGACTATGATGCACTTTAACCAGCATGAAATATCCTTAGCAAAACCACCGACCTACAGCACGTGCATTTAGTGCCCCCTCGGACTCTAATGTAGGCCCCATCCATGTTAGGAAAATGTGCTCTGTTATAACGATATTGGTGCAGTTACTCTGGCACAGACACCAAATGAAGATGTGCTACATTGACACAAAGCGAATTAAGCCACAGTAGGATAGAGGGCATTGGTCAGAGACTCAGGCATTCTAGTCCTGGCTCTGCCATAGACCTTCTCTGTGACCTTGGGCAAGTCACTTAATCTACCCCATGCCTCAGCTCTCTATTGGGAAGATGGGGATAATGTCCTTATGTCCCAGAGCTGTAGTGGGGATGAAATCTATTTACACTGAAGGAAGCCATATAAGTACATAAATGGACAAGTGTAAGGCCTGGTACAGAGAGGAAACATCAGGGGTCCGTACTGATGTAGTGGTGACCCTGGTGCATGTTAGACTCATAGAATCATAGACTTTAAGGTCAGAAGGGACCATTACGATCATCTAGTCTGACCTCCTGCACAATGCAGGCCACAGAATCTCACCCACCCACCCTATATATGTTCTCTTAATATAGTTAAGTCCTTATGCTGTATTTGATTTCTATCAAGTTCTTTTCAGACTGGCAATGTCCTTATCTCTTTTACGGCAAACAGGTCTTGTCGAGCAAACCTGATCACATTTTTTGAGGGGATTACAAGTTTGATTCATAAAGGTAACTGCGTAGATGGATTAGGACTTAGACTTTTTGTACGATTTAGTACCGCACGACATTCTGATTAAAAAATGAGCACTATACCCTATCACTAAAGCACATGATACATTGATTAAGAACTGGTGAATTGACAGATCTCCAACTATAGCTGCCAACAGGGAATCACCATCAAATGGGGTGTTTCTAGTGGGCTTCTGCAGGAATTGGTAGTAGGCCTGACACTGTCCAACACCTTCATCAATAAATGGGAATACATTTAAAATCAGTGCTGATAAAATTTGCGGGTGACACACAGATTGGTGGAGCAGTACATGATCACAATGATAGGGCAGTCACACTGAGTGAGCTGAATCGCTTGGAAGGGGGAATCATTCAGACAATGCATTTCTTTCCATACAGCCCAATGCAAAGTTATACATCTAGGAACAAGGAATGCAGGCCATACTTAGACTGGAGGAATGTAGCCTTGAAAAAAGGGACTCTGAAAAGGATTTAGGGATCATAGTGGACCTGAGCTTCCAATACAATGGTGTGGCAAAACGGCTAATAAAATCCTTGGCTGTATAAACAGCGTAGTAGTGAATAGGAGCAGGGAACTGATTTTACTGCTGTATGTGGCATTGCTGAATTGGATAGTGGAATCCTGCATGCCGCTCTGGTGCGCACCTTAAAAAACATGTTGAAAAATTGGAGAGGGTGCAGAAAAAAGAAGCATAAAAATGATTCAAGGGCTGGAGAAATGCCTTCCAGTGAGAGACTGAAAAGAACTCAGTCTGTTTAACTTCTCAAAAGGAAGACTCAGAGGTGACTCTGATTACAGTTTATAGGTAACTTCACGCGGAGAAATATTGGGCACTAAAGGGCTCTTCAATCCAGCAGAGAAAGGTAAATAAAGAGTCACTGGCTGGAAGCTGAAGCAAGACAAATTTAAATTAGAAATAAGGCATAATTTTTTAGCAGTGAGAGAAGGGAAGTGATGATTCTCCATCTCTTGATGTCTTCAGGTCAAGACTGGATGGCTTTCGGGAAATTGTGTTTTGGTCAAACAAGTTATTGGGCACAATACAGGGGTAACTGGGTGAAATTTAATGGCCTGTGTTATACAGGAGCTCAGACCAGATGATCGCCTTTGGCCTATGAATCTATTGGTACACCCATCATCAGTATTGTCACAATGCCTAAGGCCCTGTACAAATATATAACAAAGAGATGGTCTCTACCCATAAGATCTTGTAATCTAAGTCATATTCATTATCACAGAAATAATAATAAAGATCCCAAACATCTCATTGGATTAGAAATACGGGATTTCTTCACAGGGAAAAAAAATGTAAGGCAGAAACTAAACAAAAATGACTGTAGCTTTGATTGTCTCTCACTCCAAATCCAACATTATTTTAAATAAGGGGAAATCAAACATTAGGCATTTCAAGTCACACACATTACATTCGCTTAAGATATTGTTATCCTTGTTTAGGTTTGAACATATCGGGGAATCTCTTTGTCTTGAAACAATCCCTAAAAGACTGTAAGTGGCTGGATTTTCTTTTTCTGACAAAAATCTCTCCATGAATTATTTACACGATGGCTCCGATCAACACTGTACCTGTCAGCCTCCCCAGCCGAAATGAAAGTTCACAATGTAAAGGTGCCAAGGGAATATGGCAGCCTCCCACTGCGAGTTTATAGACAGAACTAAGTCAGCACACATTATGTGTCAGAGCCAACATCAGACGGAATCAGATCCTTTGATCTCAGACCTCCACAGGAAGCTTAGATCTCAGACAAATTAGATAAAAAATGAATTTATATGTGTCCTAAGGCACACAGTTGAATGCTGTATTTTGGAGAAGTATGGCAAATATCAAAACATATAAACTGCAGCATTTCCTCTCTCTCTCTCCCTCTGCTTTTGTGATGGACACTAATTAAAACAGGAAGACGAAATTCCAACTAGCCTCTTATGCAATCCACAAAATTTAGGGGAGGAGGTGGAAAAATACCCCGTGTCAGAATACACGTGGTTCAGTCAGGGTTCCAGGATGGCCTGAGAAATGGACTCAGATCTTTGCTCTTAGCAGGCAACAGCTGGAGGAGCCCATCCAAGTTTGTAAAGGTGGATGCCAATTCTTTCTGCTGTTTGGTGGAGCCCGGTCCCAGCTGCACGGCCCTAAAGGTCTCTGCGTTGGCTGTGACCTCAGAGGGAATTGTGTTTGATCAGTAAATCATTATGAGAAACGATTACCCCCCCCCCCCAAAAAAAAAATGCTAGAGGAGCAAAACAAGGAAAAACAGGGGAATGGGACTGTTTTTTGGCTTGTGGTTTTATATAGCTGGCCAAAATATGCAACCGTGGAAAGGCCTACAGAAAAGGGACAGCAGTGAATGGGTCTGGCATGGACAGTATGAAAATGTGCCCTGACTGACTCAGAAGAATAATCATCCCCAAATTAACTTACCTTGGTAACAATGGCTGTCAGCCTGAAAGCTCCTAGAGTGCTTTATGGTTAGTGTATACTAGCAATGTAGATGTTCTGTTATTGTTAATCATAGAATCTCAGGGTTGGAAAGGACCTTAGGAGGTCATCTAGTCCAACCCCCTGCTCAAAGCAGGACCAACCCCCAGTTTTTGCCCCAGATCCCTAAATGGCCCCCTCAAGGATTGAACTCACAATCCTGGGTTTAGCAGGCTAACGCTCAAGCCACTGAGCTATCCCTCCCCCTTTAAAATCCCTTAATCTGTTATGTTGCAGTAGCATCTAGAACCATGAACAGGCTGAGGCCTGCTTGTGCTATGCACTTTATGAAACTAACATTGGCAAAACTGACACTGAATTGAATGGGGGTCAGGATTTCACCCATAAATTGTATAAACACTTAAAAACTGAACCACACATTTACTCTCCTGTAAATTTTCAGTTCAGAGAGAGAATTCATATCATAAATAGCAGTCCCTGTCCCAGTCTAAATGACGAAGGGTGAAATCACGGCTCTGGCTGGGCAAATTACTGATATTTTTAGTTCACTGGTAATTTTGAAAAAGGGTCACCAAAAATCTGTTTTGGGTCAGGCTGAAAATAAATTTAAAAAAAAATCAGGAAATTAAAAGGCTGAGAAAAAAATTTGTTTTGGGTCAAACAAAATCTTTCATTTTGATTTTGACCATTTAAAAATGTGTTTGAATTTAAAAAAAATAAAAGTAAAGGAAATATTTTAAAAACTCAAAACGTTTTGTCAATGTTGAAATCAAATGTTGAAGGTTGTGTACATTGTTTTCGTTTTCTAAACAAACAATTTGGTGAAACCAACACATTTTTGTGAAACATTTCAGTGTCATCGAATCTTCATTTTTCACCGCCAAAAAGTTTGGGTAAATATTTTTTTGGCCTGCCCTTATCCTGGATCCATATCCTAGCTGTGTGCACAATTCCTAGCCAATCAGCAGTAGCATCAGTCACAGTAATCTCAAACATCCAGCTATGGGTAAAACTGTTAAAAGCACCTAAGTGACTTAGAAGCCTACATCCCAGATTCAAAAGCAATTTAGGGCATGTGCCCACTTCAACTGGGGATGTAATTCCCAGTGCAGAGACATACTCACTCTAGCTCTGGTTTTAATGAGATTTAGGAACCTAAGGGCTAGATTCACAAGAGGCACTTAGGTTTCAGAGGTGTAGCCATGTTAGTCTGTATCAGCAAAAACAACGAGGAGTCCTTGTGGCACCTTAGAGACTAACACATTTATTTGGACATAAGCTTTTGTGGGCTAGAACCCACTTCATCAGATGCATGGAGTGAAAAATACAGTAGACAGGTATAAATTCAAATCACATGAAAAGATGAGAGTTGCCTTACCAAGTTGAGGGTCAGTGCTAACAAGGCCAATTCAATTAGGGTGGATGTGGCAATTTTTAGGCACCTTGCTACCTAGCAGAATTCAGAACCCGGGGTTAGGTGGCCAAGCTCCCTACACAATGCATGGGGAAAGACACACATCTGAGAATGTGATTCACAAAAGCCAGCATGCTGAGCGGGGAGCCATCTAAACCAACCAATAGAAACTGCTGAGCAGAGGGGTGTGGCCTAAGCATGGCTCCTCAAAAGGAATTGGGATTGTAATCTCTTTGGGGGAGGGATTGTCACAATATTTGTAACTTGTAAGTGCTGAGCACATTGATGGTGCTAAAGAGAGAATAAATAACACTGATATTCAGATCCAGGGTGACATTTTTCAGGCAGGTTTCTTTTTGATTTGTAAATGGAACAAATTTGGTCTGGATTATTTGAGAGGGAATAAATATACTGTGGTGATGGGAGTCATCAAAGTACCAAGATAGAAGGAACCGCACAATGTCATTGTTACAGTTACCATTTTGCCTATAGTCTCACTTCAAAGTGACCACTTGCAACTGATTTTCTGGAACACGGTGCCCATCAGGACTATCTGTTGCCATTATAGGCTGATTCTGTCACACATGTCAATTTTGCCAATAACATAAACAGATATGATCTGAAAACACACGCAACAGACTGTTTGAGCAAATAAGCCATTTTTACATGGCCTTTTTTCTGACTATAACCGTATGTAAGCAACATTTTCTCTTCAATTTTGGAGAAGCTTGGAAACTGAGGATTTAAACAAAAAACAGAAAAACCTGTTTGGGTTAAATCTTGGCTTCATTGAAATCAGTGGCAAAACTGGGTGAAATCCTGACACTGTTCAATTCATAAATTCTACAGACATTTAAAAATTGAACCACACATTTACTCTCCTGTACATTTTTTCAGTTCAGAGAGAGAATTCATTTGTAGTAATCAGCTCTATTAATGGTGCAAGTGATTCATCTATCTATCTAGGCCAGATCCTTAACTGGCAAAATTATAACTTCAGTCTACACAAGCTCATGGTTTGTAAGGTGCATGAAGATCTTTTTGGTTGAAAGGGGCTTTAGAAATGTGAGTTATTCTCATTCTGCAGGCTCACCTCCTTCCATCCCAGCAATGTCTCTTTTGTTCTCTTCCCGGGCACGGTGCAGATCGACACGCATTGAATGCTGCTGTGGCGGGATCTGGGAGGATTTCATATTGCTCTTTGCTGGTGGTACATTAGCCTGTTCAATCTTTGTTTCTGTATTGAAATAAACAGTTACATCGTTCTCAGTCCATCCAGGGCTCAGAGCCAGATACAGTATTACTTTAAGAAACAAGCTATTGCTGGTGAATTGGCATCTAATCTTGTGTGCGTTCTCTCTGCTCAAAAGGGGGAGGCTTAATTTATGATTACACTTCATTGCATTTTACCTCTAGGGATCACATTTCTTCACTTCAGCAAAACTCTGTGTTCAGATCCACACAGTATACATTGAGCATCATTAGAAACTCAGGCTGGTCACAGCCAAGACTATGACAGAGTGCAACCTGGGAGTGAGGCTTTAACTATTTTTGTGCTTCCCCATTCCTAACCTATTTGCATACTGGAGTAGTTCCCCAGCATAGGTTAGCACACTTTGAAGGCTGCTCTAAATTACGCCATCTGATTATGACAGCAACTGGGGATTGCTGGCATTCAGAAAAGTCCTGGCCATGCTCTGTTTCTCTCCAGCCATTCCTCTTACACTGGCAACTCTAGATCTGAGGATATTTCTGCTCTGGGGCACTCCTCCTGAAGCTATGCCAGTTTTAGGGCCACAAGGGAGAAAGCATCCTTAAATTATAATCTGGGCCTTTATATTTGCCACACCACAGTGAGTTGCCTCATTATTTCCTATTATAAATACAGGGAAATACAGGGGCCAAGACTTAAAAAAAATAGGAGCCTAAAATTAGGTTTCTAAATCCTGATTTAGACACCTAGATTAGTGGCTTGGAATTTCAAAGGTGCTGAGTTCCCACTGACTTCAATACCATTGCACCACTACAAGGGAGAGGAGAATATGGTCTGATCTCATTTTTTTAACTGCCCAGTTTGGATCAAAAAGAAAGTTGCAATACACAATTAAGCTGTGGCGTGCTCTGCTTGGATGCTCTGTGCTTAAGGCACTGGGCTAGGACTCAGGAGACCTGTGTTGAATTCCTGGCTATGCTCCCTGCATGATATCTTGGAAATATGACTTTCCAAAGTGCTCAGTACTGTAGTTTCCCCCTGAAAACAGTGTTGACAATTTTGGCACCATTTAAAACCTGTGCCTCAGCTGCCCATCTGGAGAGTGCGGATAATAATGCTTCCGTGGTCAGTGACTGTCAACTCTTTGGGGGCAAGGACTAGCTGTCTTATTATGTGTATGCACATTGCCTAGCAGCACAATGAGATCATGATCTCTGCTGGAGTCAGCTGAGTTCCACTGAGTCAGACCCAATGTGGACAAGAGATAGACAATGTCAATAATACCAGCCCAGCCTGCCTCGCCATTGTTACAGAACTCTTTACGGGTCACTCTTTAGACACCAGTGAAATGGGAGAGACGCTGCAGATGGAGAGCTCTCCTGGGGAGTCCCACTTACTGCTACTTTTGCTTTTCTTGGACCAGCAGAAGACAAGAAGACCCATAACTAGCACTGAAGCCACTGAGCCCAGCACAGCAGCAAGGACCGTGATGGATTTCTCTCCCTTGGGGATAGGGAAGATGGTAAATGGCTGGGACTCGACAGTGAAGCCAGCACCTGAGAGAGGAAAATATGTCAGATTATTACACCATTTAGGACATGTGTTTCATAGCCAGAACACCTGGTTCTGGCCACTAACACAGGAACTGATGTCTGGAAATACATTTATGAAAGGGTCTAAATCACAGCCCAGTGAAGTCAATGGGAGTTTTTCCATTGACTTCCACAGGCCCCGGACCAGGCCCAAACAGAACATGTCGCCAAACCTTTCTTGAACTGACAAAGCTGCTAGATTAAAGGCATGAACTATTGCTATCGGTTCCCGCCCAGCTGACTGAGTGCCGATGATTGGAAATTTGAAATTGTTCTCGGATATCAGACTTAAAACCATGATCCAGCATAAGGCACTTTCCTGGACTGGGCCTAAAGTGCTGTTAATCTTCTCCACCGTGTTGATTAAAACATTATAAACAAGCAGTAGGACTATCATTACTATTAGCAGTGCGGCTATTAACTGTCACGTATTGTACACAATGTCTATAACACCCTTTGTCCAAAGATACCACATCATTCTCTAAGCTGATTAGGAGTCACTTCACCCAGCATTCCTTTGGAGTGTACAGTAACACCGCACAAGAATATGAAACAGAATGTGAAGATCACTTTATCCAGTTGAAACTGCACATGCAAAACTGGGTGGGCAGAATGCAATCTTCTGGCTGAAATTTAGCCAGATCACCTGGGCCAACACACCCCTATTATGAACTGATTTTGTCATCAATCCCAAATCCGCAACTCTATTGACTTTAATGGTGATTTATTTAATGTACTTGTCTGAGTTGTATTTTCAATACAAATGTCTAAGAGGCTTATTTGCTGATTTATAAAAAAAAACAAAAAAACCCACAAACACCGGCAGATGAGGACTTGAAGGCAGGTGTAGTACCTGAAACTACTTTTATTTGAACTTGACTAGATATCAACTTGCCCTTGTCCCTTTAAACAAACTCAAGCTCCATCGGAACAATGTGGCAAGCAAATTGCAACTGACCAGAAGTGGCCTACAGACATTTACACATAGGGGCTTTTAGTAATAGTGGATCAAGGTTTATCAAGGTACATCTACACTACAATTAAAAACATATGGCTGGTCCATGCCAGCTGACTCAGGCTCACGGGGCTGAGGCTAAGGGGCTGCTTAATTGTGATGTAGCCATTTGGCCCAGGTTCTAGGACCTTGCAAGGTGGGAGGATCTAGGGTGACCAGACAGCAAGTGTGAAAAATTGGGACGGGGGGTGGGAGGTAATAGGAGCCTGTATAAGAAAAAGCCCCAAATATTGGGACTGTCCCTATAAAATCGGGACATCTGGTCACCCTAGGAGTATCCCAGAGCTTGGGCTGCAGCCTGAGCCTGAATGTCTACACCACAATTAAATAGCCCGTTAGATTCAGCCCCACGAGCCTGAGTCAGCTGGCAAGGGTGACTGACATGTAGACACACCCTCAGACATCTAGGACTCAACTGAAACCAGAGTTTAAGGGCTGGATCCAACTCCTATTGAAGTCAATAGTAAGATTCTCATTGACTGAAAAGGGAGTTGGATCAAGCTCCTATAGACCCATATCACTACAGGGAATGATGCCCAGAAGCAAATAGCAAGCCTAGGCAACACTGGGTATGTCTGCTCTGCAATCCCAGAGGTGACTGCAGTGGCTGGCATACTCGTGCTAACTTTCATCGAGTTAGCCCGGCTAAAAATAACAGTGAAGTCACACTGGGGCAGGCTTCAGCATGGGCTGTACAAGCATCTGGGGACACACTTGCGTTGCCTGCCTGCCCTGAAGCCACATGGCTACACCTCCACTGCTACTTTAGCTGTGCTAGTTAGATTACAGTGAATGCACGTATGCCAGCCTGGGCCGCGACCGCACCTCGGATTGCAGTGCAGACATACTCACCCGTGGAAATAATCTGCTCTCTCCAGCCAAGGCCACTATTCAGTTGGGGCCTCCACATTCAGCCCCAGCTGCATCTTCAAGCATAGGCCCATCTAGGAATCCAAAAGGGAGGTCACAGAGGCATGAATAATTACGGCAGGCTGCGCAAGCAAAACTAATGATAGAATTTGATCCCAAGTGCCTGGGAAATTTCTTTTTTGTTTGTTTGTTTGTTTGTTTGTTTGTTTATCATAAATGCCAAGAATGCATCTGCTATAAATGTCCAGCAGGCAGTACCCTCTCCAGCACGGTTCCCACTTGAGAATGCTGAAGGAGATTTAAAAGGCAGAATTATCTATGTCATTCAGAGTGTATTTTTTATGATGCGTGTTAAAAATGTCCAGTATTCTGGTTTAGATTAGTCAAAGATCATGCAAAATGAAACAGGTTTTCATGCTGCTGTCTGAAAAGATCTCTCAGCACAGTCCTTATTAGCTAGAAGTGTAACAAAAGGGATCCAGGTTTCACCTTCATTCAATGGGAAGAAGATCTACCAACTTCACTGCAGTAGCTTTTGCAGTGAATTTGCAACTTATCACACTTCCAGTTTACGGCCCAGAGTCTGCTGGGAGCTGAGTTCCTCCTGATGCCAGTGGGAGTGCAGGCAGTGGGAGCGGAGGGTCCTCAGGAATTTTCAGGAATGTACCCCATAGCAGAGCACAAATGCTCACAGTTTAAGGGGACATAGGTGAGTATTTTATGCACCACAATTTAGTCTTTCTAAAACTGGGGCCATTACACACCTGAGATGTTTAGACACTAATTTGTGATTTCTTAACATTTCAGTGAAATAATCCAGGCTGCCACAGAGCTGGATTAAGGCAATCCAAGGTCCTGGCCCACCATCGCATGGGCTCCTCATGGCTCTGCCTCTACCCCGTGGCCTGAGTCCCTCCCAGCAGAAACTCTTCCCTCAGGACCAACCAGGCGGACTGGGCCATCTGCACTCTCCTCTTCCTGCCACGAACACAGAGTCCTCTGCTAGATGGTGCTGGCAGCCCCCTGCCCCCTAGAAGGGTGGGTCTTGGAGTTAAAACTGCACTGAGAGAGATGAGGCAGTTCAGAGCTCTTGTTTCAGACTCTGCAATCTCAGACAGACAACAGTGCATTGGCTTCACTCATGTCAGGTTTCCAAGCTTTTCTTCACAACCATCAGGACAAGAGACTTATTTTTTTAAAAAAATGAAGGCTCAGATTCTGATATAATCACATGCCTCCAGATTGTGGGGCCCTAGGCCCAGACTTGTAGGACCTAAGCCTGAATCAAGCCTTCGACTGCCAGTCTCGCTCCCTGAATGTTGTGTTCCAGTACATTGGGAGGTGAAACCAGTGCTTTGAGATATGCATGTACATCGATCTCATTCCTTCCTGTCTTGCCTCCGGTATGCTTTTAAAGACTTTCCAATGACTACAGTAAAGCAAGAACAATGTGGTAATATATAATGGACCTTACCTGGAGGTGAAATAACAGTGAAAATGAGGTACCAGTTTGAGCCTGAATTGGAGACTGCCAGGTTCATAAAGCTAGCCCGTCCATCTCGAACCTCTACTCTGGTGTGCCCTGAACAGCAATACACAAGGACACTGGGAGTTAACAACCTTCTGCTGAACATCACCAAAAGCAAGCTCCTAGGTCGCAAAGAAAACTCTACAGGCCAGATCTTCAACTTTTGCAAATCTGCACAGCTTCTACGACTTTAACAGCGCTACCCCAATATCCACTAGCTGAGGGGGTGGCCCCATGATCTCTGACATGAGTAACAGACCCACGTTGTAAAATTCAGAACCAGGTCCGAGTTGCCCCAGAGTTCAGAGCAGACCAGATCTAGGGTTATGGCTTAGCTCGCTATAGAGCTAGAGCCCACCTATGAAGCTCCATTTCAGGGAGACAGGACGTATGAGCCATTGATTAAGGTGTTAGGCTGGGGCCAGGGAGACCTGAATTCCATGTCCTGCTTTACTACAGACTTCCTGTGTGACCTTGGAAAAGTCACTTAGGCCTGGTCTACACTTGGGGGGGGCGGGGGATCGATCTAAGTTACGCAACTTCAGCTACGTGAATAACGTAACTGAAGTCGATGTACTTAGACCTACTCACCGCAGTGTCTTCACTGCGATGAGTCGACTGCTGCTGCTCCCCCGTCAACTCCACCTGCGCCTCTTGTGGTGGTGGAGAACAGGAGTCGATGGGAGAGCGCTCGGGGGTCGATTTATCATGTCTAGACTAGAAGCAATAAATCGACCCCCCCGCCCCCGGATCGATCGCTGCATGCCGATCCGGCGGGTAGTTTAGACATACCCTTAGTTCCCCATCTATAAAATGGGGACAACAGCACTGCCCTGCTTTGCAAGAATGGTATAAGAATAAATCCACTAAAGACAGTGAGGTACTATGGTAGTGGGGCACAGACACGTACGTTAGACAGATCCAGAACCTCATTTTCCCAGAACCGGGAGCTGCTTGTATGCAATGATTTGGTTTGATCCAGTTCTAGTGTAAACATATCTGAATCTGAGAAGAATGAGGCCACGGGCACTGGAGCTCTTAGGGGATTTTTAGTGGGATGTTGATTGTTATCCAAGAAGCAGCAGCGGTTTATTGTTTTAACCCCTTTCCTGCTCCAGCCTCTCAGCTGTACCTAACACCTGGGGAAGCTCTCTTGAGTGGTATACAACTTTGAGTTAAGGAGGGGATTTCTGATGTGCAAAAAACAACAGCGTAAGCTAATTCATTACAGCCAGACAGCTGCAACAACCAGTGGGGCAGAACATTCCTTCGATTTTCTGCAGCACATTTTGGCCAGAAAACTAATTGTGCATAACTAGTGTAGCATGGAAGAGAGCCCCTTACACACAGGCTATCAAACAGTCATCAGATGGCAGTGGCTTTTGACTACTCCGAGTGCTGCCTTCCTTTCAGAAGCCTTGGAATGACTCAGGCCATGAAGTTTCTGTCATATGATCAAACAAACAAGTGGATCTGTCTCAGCTAGAAACTTGTAAGACAAAAAACCTCTGTGAAATGATTCAAGATTAAACCGGAGGCCTTGATTCTCCTGAGGCCTTGCACCTTGTGTTGTCATTTACACCTATGCGATATGGGTGTCCATTCTGACCCAGTGAGGTTTTACACCCAAATTTGCATTTCTATCTCAGCGGGGTCATTTAAAAGATACCCTTGATACTGCAACAGGCTATCTCCATTTTATTTTCTGAGTCTTGGAGTACCAGCCAAATCTTGGGCTTTGTGGAATGCTGGCCAAATCTTGAGCTTCATTCAGGCTCATGGAATGAAAGTGGTAACGTTCTCAAAGGTTGACAAACTTTCTAAATATTGCTTCAAGTGCGGGTTAGAAATCAGAACTTCCTTAGGATGCTGGACTCAAACCAGAGATCACAAATAACCCCCCCCTTACTTGCTGAGAGCCTACATGCAGTAAGTGCTTTCTTTATGAAACAAGCGCATGGTAGCTGTGAGGACTTTGTATAACCATAGACAACACAATATACCAGGTGAAGGTGCCTTGTTTGTCTACTTTTGGTAATTTTATTACTCTGGGGATTCGGATAGATCTTTACAACCATCTCTTGGACTCATCTTCAACAACAGGGAAGTTCATGCACACCACAAATTCACAGTGTTGTTAAAGGGATGCAGGAAGGTTTTAAATTATGGGCTAGATTACGATACCCTTTCTCCCACTTAGTCATCCATACTTCACAACACAAGTAGCCCAGTGGACTTCAATGGAACAATTCATCGTGCAAAGTGCTATTCAGTATGAACAAGGGGTTCATAGTCTGGGCTTCAGCTAGTAAGAATCCTAATTCTAGTACTGTACACTTGTCACGTATCAGGGGTCTCAGGGTTAAGCATTTCGGGTATATAATGCTGGCACCATAGCTGCCCACCTCACTTAACAGGACTTCATTGGAAAGCCAATGTCCCAGCAGCAGAGAGGTTATTGAAATGGTACAATCACTGGTGAGAAGATCAACTTGGCAAGGGCTGTTGAATCGTGAGGGTGTGATCCCGCCCAGGAAGGAGAAGGAGCAGTGGGAGTGCAGGACAACTGCATGGCAGTCCAGCGACTGCTGCTTGGTAATCTTGGACAAGTCACTTCCCCTCTCGGTTGCTGTTTCCCCTGCTACCCACTGTCTGTCCTGTTCACTTAGATTGCCAGATTTTTGCAGGAGAAACTGTCTTGTCATCTGTGTGTATGCAGCACCTAGCCCAGATCTCAGCTGAGGACTCTAGTTGACACTGTAATATAAATGCTAATAATTAGTAACTTACTCAGTGAATAGTCCCAATGATTTCAATACGAATCTGGACCTTAACCTAGCAGTGTGGATTTCCCTCATTGCCAGTGTGAGTTCTGGCTCTTCTATGTATCTAAGTATTTATACAGCCCTCATGACCACACTATCTGCCTTGACTACCCATTGTGTTTTTGACTCTACCATTTAGCTCACTGTAACACCAGTTTTATAGAGGATCCTTTCAGCTGCATTCTAATGTTTTACAATTGCCATGCTGAGTCTATGATGAAGCCTAGAGTACTGTACTGTATTTTTCAACAGAGACTATCTCAGCTTTCGGGCACATATGCGTCAAATCTCAGAATATTATAGATATATATATATGGGAGTCTTCACAAAGATCTCTCAGGCAAGCTGGTATTTAACGCAGAAGCAAGCTAATTTGGAGCTAAACTACTTTCCATGAGGCAGTTTGACTGCTGTCAGATGAAGCAGGCTCAATACGCTAGACGGATCCATTTCGATTAAATGCTGCTTTCATACGCTTCAAAAGACGAGTGCAATAAGGACGTTTGTCAAAGGAAAAACTGCAGCAAACTATTACATGCAAAACATCTGTACAGCACAATTCATTCTTTGCCGGAGTTTATTGGCTATTAATTTGATGCATGTATCTTTTAAAGAATGTAAAGTGCATTTCTTTTCGGTGACTATTCTTTATTTGAGTCTTTTACTTCCATTTGTTTTTAATTTCTCTCTTTTTTTTCCTTCACGATTTATTTAGTTTCGAGTGGCAAAATGGGGAAGAAAAAAAGTTGTTCTTTCCAAATGAACAGCAGATTTTTATAAAGCTTATTCAAAAGTCATGTGAAACAGAGAAGTGTGACACAGGATCTGTGGATTTCACTTCTAGCTTGTTGGTTTCGATCCAGCCTAGATTGGCAGTGACTGAAACTTGTCATCTGGCGGTTGTTCTGTGAACAAGCATCCACCTGACAAAACCAACCCCACAACTGACACTGTGGATCATATCCTCAGCTGTTGTAAACTCCCATAACAACTTTGATTTCCATGGAGCTAAGCCAAACAGAGGAAATGGCCAGGCTTTTGACAATCTCAGCAGGTAGGCCAAGAAATTAATAGAGTCATAGATTTTTTAAGGCCCAAATGGATCATTGTGATAATCAATTATCATTTTTGTACATAGCACAAATTATGTGGCTTGTGACCCAGTGATCCTAGCATCTAGCCCAATAACTGGTGGCTGAACTAGATCCTGGAAACTGCCTGCCCCCTTCCTGGAAATGGTCTTGCCAAGTCGAAGTTAAGGCACATTCAACCTGATTGTAAACCCAAAACTGTCACGTGGTAGGAACCCTGATTTTTCAGCAGGGACATTGCTTGTTTGCCTTTTGAATTTGAGCTGGAAGAAGGCAGTTTCAGCCAAGCTGAACAGAAAAGTCAAAATGTTTCGTTTTAACCAGAAATTATTTTCTTTTCATTTTTCAGAATTGCCAGAGAGCCAAAAAAAAAAAAAAAAAATCCATTTGCCCAGCTCTCTTCTGAACCTCGCTCAGCTCAGGCAGTGGAGTCAATAGTCAATTTTATGCTGTGTTTATAAACAACTTCTCTTTCACGGTTTCATGCATCACACTGTGATGTCTGGGTTTCCAATTCAGCACAGTGCTTAAGCTGGGGCCTAAAGGTAAGCATGTGAGTAGTGAGCCTTAATAAGCTCAAAGCGAATATTCACTTAAAGTTAAACACGTGCTTACGTATTTTGCTAAATCAGGGCCAGAAGGGGAATGTTTAAATCTCTCACTAAAACATTTTCTCATTGGAATATACTACATTAAAAACAAAAACAGGCAGCTATGTCTATTCATATTAGGCCAAATACTCTTCTTGATATAAAATTGATGTAAGCGCCATTGACTTTAATAGAACTATGCCAAGTAACACCAGCCTAGCACTGGGCTACATGGATTTATAATTTTCCATCCGTTCTCTTTTTTTCCCAGGACCTATATTTTGGGTCTTCTCTACTGGACAGTGTTTCTAGTTGACAGGGCAGGAAAACACATTCTAAAGCCAATTTTCTTCTAACACCCTTGTGAGCATACTTCTTCATCATCATACTTCTTCAAACTCAGCCTTCTATTTTTAGCCCAATGATGATCCTTCAAACTGAATCTTTCTTCAAAAGAAACTCCTCAAATTATAGCCATCACTTCTAGTGGAGGCTTCCACCATAGCATATCCGAAACATATCCAAACCTTTCAACACAGCCTCCGAAGAGCCCTTGAGATAGGCTGTCATGACCCATGGCTCTGAGGGCAGACCTAATGTCTCAACTCTCCGACCCTGCGAAGAAGACAAGAAAGGAATAAAAGGTTTGTTCCGTTTTTTTCCAGAGAAATGGGAATCCTTTTATTTCTAAGGCAACTTTCATCTATTAATCCCTAGCAGTGAGAGCAGCATATATTTGCATACTATGTGTTACAAATTGCATCATACAAAGTATTGTATTTACTACAGATGAGCCTAAACCTAGAGTTGCCAGCTCTCACTGTTTTATTGTGAGTCTTGCATTATTTGGTGATTCCCATACACAGCCTTAGTTTCTAAATGAATGTGATTAGAAAAAAATCTCATCTTTAATTTTTTTTAAAAAGTACATTTCTAGCTTTCCTGGTTACAGGGAAAAACTCAAAAATGTGAATCCTAAAGACTACAACACCATAAGGCAAATAAAAAGGACGCCAAAATATTGTTTTTTAAAATGTCATGATTTTAAATCTAAACTCGTGATTTTTGAATGCCTGGGGCTTGCAATGCTGTAAACCACAGAGTCCTGTTCTGGATCCAGACACAAACTTCCCCCAAAACTGTTTGGATTTAGTATCACAGTTCAGGAGTATCACGACACACCTAATCTGCAAAGTTCATATCCATGTCTATGTAGATATTTGCCTACGATTTTCCCAAGACAGGGTAAAGGGCACTGACTCATAGTAGAAGCTAACTGCAAAGTAGCAACAGGAAAATAGGGAGATGAGGGATCCCAGCTAACCCCAACATACAGTTCAGTGTTGCCAACTCTAGTGATTTTATCATGAGGCCCACAATATTTCATGTTTTTCTTTATGCCCCAGCTTCAGGGATCAAGAGATTGCATGAGACTCTCAGCTTCAAAAAAGGAAATATTTAGGCCTCCTAGTTGAGAAGAAAGGCTTGAAAACATCACCTGCATATACCCCAAAGAAAAAGAACCCAACATTTATTATTAAAAAATAAGTCATGCGTTTCTAAGCCAATCTGATGAGTTTTGAATGCTTCGGGTTGACAATACTGCCCAGAATTAATAGAATCATACTCCTGTAGGGAGGCAAATCACTACCTGCTTATCCAAAAAAATAATTTGCGGCTGAACAGGAAGCTCTTTCTCCATTTCTCCATCAGAGGGCTGTACCAGGACAGAGATATTATAGGGCCTCACATACAGGCAACCTCCAGGAGTTAGACTGCTTCCGTTTCTTCCTCATGCAAAGCAACGTGGAAAAAAATCACCATATTATTAAGGATGATTTTAAAACACTTGATTTCAACCCCTGAGGCAATTCCCTAGATACCCCCTCTAACTAGACATTGCTCTCCATTCGCTGAACTTCATGCTGTTTTCAGTCCAGGTGGAATGTTCAGTGTTTCATACCAATCTGAATTAACATTGCTAATAAGATTTAATAAGACATTATCAAGTTCCCAATACGTTTCTTTAATATTACAATAGGACTTTGAGACTTCAGGTGAGATCAGGGCCCCGTTGTGCAAGGTACTGCACAGACCCATAGTAAGAAACTGTCCCTACCCCAAAGAGAGATTACAGTGTAAACAAAGGATTCCCAATTTATCATCCTTAGTTTGCAGATGGGGAACTGAGGCACGCAAAGATGAGTTGATTTGTCCCAGGTTCACAAAGAAGTGTGCAACTGAGGTAGGAATCAAACCATAAGGCACTCAATTGTGATTCAGGAGCCCTGAGTTCTGTTCCCAGTTCTACCTTGGGCAAGTAACTTCACGTCTTTGTTCCGCTGCTTTCCGTAGCAGTAAAATGGGGCTACTGATGCCGACCTCTTTTGTAAAGTGCGTTGAGGTGTAGGACTGAAAAGCTCTAGGTATTATCTTCTGAGTCCCAGTCCACTGCGTTAACCATAAGACCATCCTTCCTGCACACTCAAAAACATGGACTCTACAAAAATCATCCTGACTGGCAAGATGCATTCCACTGAATATCCCTGACGTCTTCTAAAAACAGACACTCGCCTTCTCCAGCATAATGACAATATATGTAAGCTGCAGATCTGTATTGCATTCCTTTAACCAGAGACAGGGTGGATGAAGTAAGATCTTTTATTGGATCAACTTCTGTGGGTGAAAGAGATAAGCTTTCTAGCTTAGACAAAGTTCTTCTGTGTAAGCTTGTCTCTTTCACCCACAGAAGTTGGTCCAATAAAAGATTTTACCTCATCCACCCTGTCTCTCTAATATCCTGGGTCCAACATGGCTACAACTGTACATTCCTTTCTCCAGTGATTTTGTGCTTCTGTCACTTGTATCAAGGTATGTTAATGTGCAGAGATACACAGACGCCCCTTTAAAAAGCCATTGGTATTCCAAGAGTGAAATTTAAATTCAAACATCCTGAGAGAAGGCTTTTGCAGTTGAATAAAGAAACAACACTTTATTCTGAGCCCATATCATTTCATTCCCTTCTCAATGCTTCATGTCATTTAGCATCTTCTTTTTACATACATATATACCTCTAATCTACCATTGCAGTGAAGGGAGGTGACTGGGGGGTTGACATTGTCTTACAATGAAAGTAGGAAAGCTATTCATTCAGCTCTCTAGTGTTTGCTTAAAGGTGGTTACAAACAAAAGATTTATTGAGGACCAATTCGCTTTGGTTTAACTCAATTTCTTCAGACTGTTTCTTTGCATTACAAAGCAGAGCTCCCCTGGGCAAACCACTGCAGCTTAACACAAAGATTGGGCCAAGCCACAAAGCTACTAATAGTGGCCAAAGTTTGCAGGGGCAGTGGCAAGTGGTAGTCTAATCCATCGGGTCTCAGAGACTTGGGTGCTCTTCTTGGCACTGACCTGCTGTATAATCTTGAGCAAAACATCCTCTGTGCCTCCATTTCCCTTCCAACACTTTATCAGTTTATCTTGGAAGTTCTGTGTGGCAGGGACCATCTCTAACTATGTGTATACACAGTGCCTTGCACAATGGGGTCCCGATCTCAGTTGGGGCCTCTAGACACTACTATAATGTTCGTAATTATGCTATTGTTGGCCCAAATTGAGACACTTCACAGGGGACTGATTTTCAGAGGGTGGGTGCTCAGCATGTTCTGAAAACCTTTAATAAGCCCCCAAGTTGGGTAGCCAGCAATTGACAAGGTACTCGTAAACACCAGTGACGTTTAAAACTGGGTGAGAAGCAAGGTGGTGTCTTGGAGATAGCAGACTGGTTGGGGAGTCAGGACAAGTCATGACAAAGCTTTTTAATTTCAAGGAACAGCCTTCCAAAACGCATTGTTAGGAAGCTGCCATTTACACTTCCTGATGGCTTCTACTTACACTTCTACTTCTGTAGATTCATTATTAGGAAAAAGTCACCCATAGCTGTTTTAAACAAAATATGGGTGGGTGATTAGGACCCAAACAACCCAGCAGAGATTGACATTTATGTGCAGTGTGCTCAACCCTGATTCTTGCTGAGCTGGGGCCCTGAGTATATGGCACAATGCAAGGGAATGTCAGTATCTAGGATGGGAGGACAGCGTCCAGAAGGAAAATAGGCTCACCGGTCATTCCTCTGCATCCCTTCCTCACGGGGAAAGAGGCTAGCTTGCTGCTCCATACAAACTCCTACCAGTGGGGGAGTGGCCAGAGCTGCATCTCCCAGTCTGATCAGTGCTGAGGGAACAGCATGTTGTCCTGTCACTCCCGGGAAGCCCAGGGCTGTCAGGGAAGTGGATTCACAAGGATTCCCTGCTGACAGGGATCAATAGGAAAGCAGGTTAACCTGTCAGTCCCCTGAAGATCTCCTAGATGGTGCTGCCTGTGAAGTCCTGGCCAGTGGAGAAGCACATCATAGGTTCTGAAAGATATTACTCCACAGGGAGTGGAAGCACAGAACATACTGAGGCCTGTCGAAGAGGAGACGTCTCTTACGCAGGAGCAGGGAACTTAAGTGTGGCAGAAGGAAACTGGAATAAGAGGGGCACTTGGAAGGATGCATCATAAGAACTGAGATGGTAAAGGGAGAAACTGGGCTGCACTGTCAGAAGAAAATTAAAATGTTCCCTTAGTCACTGATCCTGCACCACTGAAGTCAATGAGTTTGCAATTGACTTCAAGGGGGGAAAGGTTCAGACCTGTAGACCTGATCTAAAGCCTACTGAAGTCAATGGGCATTTTTCAATTGACTGCAATGGGCTTTGGATCAGGCATAGGGGCAGGGGAGACAAGAGAAGAAATTGAGTAGCATTCAGAAGTAACAGAGGAGACAGGGAAGCATTTGAGAAATCAGTGATATGTGGGGTGCAGTATATGTAGAACCCTAGTGTTTTCTATTGGGAGTGAAACAACTCCTGGTGTGGGGAAAGGACATGGATGGGGAAGGAGGTGCATAATTAGCATTGCCAATTTAGGTTGGATGTGTTCCTGGAGGTCTCATCATATAATTCCTGGATGCTCCAGGACAATCTTGGAGGGTTGGCAACCCTATGCATAACAAAAGCAGGAGGAGACAAGCAGACTACTGATTACCCCTGATTCAGAGTCACACAATATGGCTCCTATCATTCAGCAACAATGATAGGACAGTGGTCACGTGGGCTCTCAGAGCAGTGTGGGAGCAGGGTATGATCCCTCCCTAGTACACGGGTGCAGCCCATCAAGACTATGAAAAAACAACCTTCCTAGACCTACACACACACAGCACAAAGCTGAAGACAGAAATTCAGCTTGGAAGCAGGCTTCAGCTTCAGGTTTCTTTGGTTTTGTTGGCAAGAAAGCAAAAGAGGTCTTTAAAAATAACATTGATAATGTCCTTTTATAAAGGCTGGGCAGTTGATTGAAGTGTGGCGTAGTGGTCTGAACATGACCCTGGGAGACAGGCATTCTGATTTGCCTCCCTCTTTAATTTAGGGCAGGTCACTTAGGCCAGACTTCTAAAACTTGGGCCCCTCAATCCATACGCTAATTCTGCAGGGAGCACATGCTGACAGAGAGCTTTGAAAGAAGCCATGTGTCCCATGCCCTGTAGGTTAGAGTCTGTGAGGGCAGGGAGCTAAGCAGAGGAGATCTAATAGTTCAGGGGACTAAAGAGGAGGGGCAGGATGACAGTGTGAATTGGGATAATAAACAAGTGACTCCGTTATCCTTTCTGAACCAAACTGGACTAGAAGAGGCAACTCCAAGGACTAAGTGTTTGGGGTTCCTCTTCTTCGAAAGCAATGGAAACCTTCTGTTAAAAACTGGGCGTTTGGGGCCATCCAGTGTATTAGAAAGGATTGGGTAAGGGAGACAGATTCAAGAACATGGATTAACTTGTGGTTCCCAGCATTTTCAGGCAATTTATTGTTCTACAAATACATCAAAAATTGCACCTAAAGACCCCAACTAACATCTGTGCCCTATTGTGCTGGGTGTTGTACATACATATTGTCAGAGACAGCCCAAGCCTATGATCGAAACAAATGAAGGAAGTATATTACCCGTTTTACAACTAGAGCAAGGTCACATATATAAGAAGCCTGTTTCAGAGCCAGTGGTTGAACCCAGATCTCCTAAACCCAAGACCATAAGTCCAGCCTTCCCCTCTTGTCCAAGTGTTCCCAGTTGACCATCATGAGGGCCCAGCGGTACTGAGGACTGGAGGAGCGCAGCTCCCCATCGCAGGTGAACATATGCAAACCTGAGTGGTAAGCAGACAGCAGCAGGACTGAGCAGAGTGGCTCAAGACGGTGGAGTTAGCAGCTTTTCAGTGCCATGTGTTCTGTAGCAAAAAGAGCACTGCTTTATATAAAACAGGCACTCAGTGTTATTCAGTGGCATGCACCCTGCAGAGCAGGTAGGAGCGGAATGTTCAAAAACTGTAGGGAGGGGAGTAGGGTGACCAGACAGCAAGTGTGAAAAATAGGGACAGAGGGTAGGGGGTAATAGGAGCCTATATACGAAAAAGACCCAAAAATCGGGACTGCCCCTATAAAATCGGGACATCTGGTCACCCTAGAGGAGAGTTTAGAGTACCAGTAACAAACATCCTGAAAGCTCCCTGGTCACAGCCATTATTAACTGGGAACCAGCAGAAGTACCTGCACTCATCATGCCACCTACTAGTGGCTAGGAACTAAGTAAAGCGTCTTCCCTAACACACTCCTTAAGTTTACTCTTGAAGGAACATCTTTTATTAAATGTAAACAGCACCACGCCGAAGGTCAGAGTCTTGCTGCTGCAGCGTATCCCAAGGTAATACCACTTTAAGCTCCATATAAACTCTTAAACAGTTTCTATCCTAAAACCAGACCGTAGGTGGTACCGTTTTTTACGATATGTTATAATAGTGCAATAAATCTGTTAGCTTAAAATCGAATCTCCGTGGCCTTTTAGAGAAATCATCATTAAATGCAAGGCCCTGTTAATGATGCCATCCCAGTGAAATTGTTTAATCTGCTAGGGGGGTGAAAGGTCACCAAATGAATTTTTTATAATACATCAACTTGACACGCAATAGGGAAAACTGTAATAGATAAAAGCAAAGGAAAAGGGCACTGTCTTCTTCTGATAGGTCAATAGCAGCCAAGAGAGTCACTCATCCACTTTTCCTTCACTACTGTGCTCCTTTTCCATTTAATATGGACACCCAATTAATACCTCAGCACCATAGACAACCTCATTTTAGGTGAATTATAGCAATTTCTTCCCCCTTCTCCGAAATGAAAGTGATCACAATACATCATAGCATTGTGCGAATTAACGTTAATTGATTCGAGTTACCAAGCATTGATGGGCCACTTCTATAACCCGGGCCTTATTGGGAGCTGGAAGGGATGGAGGGAAGATTAGATTGCACCGTCCGTTGCTTTGACGACGGCAGTCACCTGACGGCTTGTTAGACAGTTGTAAGGTTCTATTGCAGGCCCCAGTGGGGTCGTCAGTAAACTGGAGTGATGTCCAAACATCATTACACGCTGCTCCGATATTAAAGCAAAGGGATTAGCACCTTATTGCAAGCAACCTGGATTTGTCATTGTGCTGTCGTTATCCAATTTCCAGCTGATAATGTGACTGTGGCCTGTGGGCATGAAGTCCTACAGCCAAACTGGGGTATACAGAAAAGGAACCCAAGTGCCCAGCACCCAAAAACATTTAACCCCCGACTCGCCAGCTTTCTACAAACAAGGCCTGTGAAAAAAAAATTAATGGTGCATTAAGCAAGGCTCAAAACAAACTGAAATGGGGAAGCTACAATATGTAGGGCCTGATTCTTCCCTCAATCACACCGATTTGACTAGTCTCACTCCATGGAAGTGAATGGTTCAAAATGGGAGCAACTCCAATGTAAAGGAGGAGAAAATCAGCCCCTCCAAGCTGCCCCCACTTAGCTCGGTTGTATGCATGTGGGGACGGCAGCACATGGAGATCATTGTACAAGTCGCCATGAGAACCGACAATGACACTCCCTTCATTTCCAAAAGCTACAACATCTCCCACTCATTGTTAAGGGGGAAACCTGGCCTGTGTGCAGCGTATGTAAAATAGGCGAGAGTAGGAGACAGATCTCTTTTCAAATATATTAGAGAAGTGACGTGTGGCTTTAATCACTTGTGGTTTAATCCTTGAGCGCGAGTGGTATTCATAACTCCTAAAGGAGTTGCTCCTTGCTTCTCAGGATCAGGCCCATTCACTTTAAAATGAGAGTTGGTAACAGACAATTCCCCACCCCCTGTTCTCTCCTGCCTCCCCTTTGAGGAGCTGTACTGATGTCATCAACTATCAGAGTGCAGCTTGATTTACCATATCCCCCCAATGGAGTTATAACCCCAGTTTTTCCCATACAGATCGGCCTGGTGTTATCTGTGAGACGGAATTGACCCTCCCTCTCCTAGCTCTTTCCCATCCACTCCACACCCCACCCCCACTTACCTTCTCCTCCTCCGCTTGCTGGGCTGCTACCCCTTCTGTCCCATCTCTCTTATTCCCTTCTCTCCCTTTCTTTCCCCTTCCCACCCTCACCTTAGCAGCTGAACTGGAATCAGCTGGCTTTTGGAGAGCTATTGCCTTAGCAGCTGCTGTTTCAGCAGCAGTTGCAGCAGGGGTCCAACCTTAATTCTCATCACCTGACTCACAGGTGTCACCCTGGAGTGTGATCAGTGCATTTCCATAGCTGCCAGGCATGGTATGACACTCTGAGTAAGGAGGGCTTTTTAGATAGGTTTATTATGTACAGTAGATATTAAACAGAGGGTAGCTTCAAATAAGGCTCAGTTTGAGGATGGCTCAGGGGATTGGTTATGGGCAAAAGACCCTTTAACTCCTAAGTCACTGGAATGAATCCAGGAATGGTGGGAGAGAAAACTGCAGAATAGAGATAAGAACGGAAGTACTTGTGGCACCTTAGAGACTAACGAATTTATTTCAGCATAAGCTTTCGTGGACTACAGTCCACTTCATCGGATGCATAGAATGGAACATACAGTAAGAAGATATTTATACATTCAGAGAAACATGAAAAGGTGGAAGTACCCATACCAACTGTAAGAGGCTAATTAATTAAGAGGAACTATTATCAGCAGGGGAAAAAACTTTTGAAGTGATAATCAAGATGGCCCATTACGGACAGTTGACACAAAGGTATGGGGATACTTAACTAGGGGAAATAGATTCAATTCACGTAATGACCAAGCCAAGACTTAAGCAAACTCAGAGCATTGGTAGGCAAGATCCCATGGGAAGCAAGTCTAGGGGCAAAAATGAGTTGAGGAGAGTTTGTAGTGTTTTAAAGAGACATTATTAAGGGCACTAGAGCAACCTATCCCAATGCATAGAAAGATAGGAAGTACAGTAAGAGACCACCCTGGCTTAACCAGGAGAACTTCAACAACCTGAAACTCAAAAACGAGTCATACGAAAAGTGGGAACTAGGTCAAATTATGAAGGATGAATAAAAAACAAAAACAAAAAACAAAAAAATAAACCCCACAAGCATGTAGGGCCAAAGTTAGAAAGGCCTAGGCACAAAATGAGATTAAACCAGCAAGGGGCATAAAGGGTACCAAGAAAACAGCAATGAAACAGCCCTGAAGCCTGAGCACGAGTCAGCTGGCATAGCCCGGCCATGGGTTTTTCTTTGTTGTGTAGACATACCCTTAGTGAACTCATGGAGAACAGAAGAGATCCCAGAGGACCAGACAAGGGCAAGCATAGCACCTATCTACACAAAGGAGAATAAGGACAACCCATGGAATTACAAACCAGTCAAATTAACTTTGGTACCCGGAAAGATAATGGAGCAAATAATCAAACAATCCAGTTTGTAAGCACCTAGAAGATAACAAGGAATAGTCAACATGGATTTGTCAAGAACAAATCATGTCAAACAAATCTAAGATACTTCTTTGACAGGGTAACAAGCTTTGTGGAAAGGGAAGAAGCAATATCCATGATATAGCTCGACTTCAGTAAGATGCTGTGTCACATGACCTTCTCATAAGCAAACTAGGGAAATATAGCCTAGATGAACCTACCAGAAGGTGGGTGAACAAGGGGTTGGAAAACCATACCCCGAGGGTAGTTATCAATGGTTCACAGTCAAGCTGGAAGGGCATATTGCAGGGGTTGGCAACCTTCAGCGCACAGCCAATCAGGGTAATCCGCTGGCGGGCCACGAGACATTTTGTTTACGTTGACTGTTTGCAGGCACAGCCCCCAGGTGTCTGTGAAATGTGCACCTTTGATGCTACTTGAGGAGTCCCAACGTTTCCTTTCACTAGAGAGCAGCTGCCAGCTGAGCATCCAGGAAAAAGGGAGATGTTTTCTCCTGCCCAGGCCAATTTCCATTTTAGTTGACTTTGAAAATGCAGCCAGCTCCAGTGGCCACAAGTACCAGTAAAGCCAGAAGGACTGAGCACAAACAGGACAACTGGATCTCATCTGAATGACCCAAAGAGCCCCTCAGTGACAACTGGAAAAGGGTTTACTGTTCTGTAACAGCAACTCCTGACAGGCCTGACAAACTCACTACACCTATCACGTTGTTTTCATAGTGTTTATCATAAAGAATGTCATGTGAAGTCTTCCTGGGGTTTCAGCCAGACAAAGGATGTATGTTCACCTGTCTTCCTCGGCTCACATGTAAATTAAAAGCATTGTAAGCCAACACAATGGAAGCCCAATTTGCATTAGAAGACAACATGAGGATGTGAAGTCAACATGGAGCCAGCACACCAGGGACTAAGCCACCAGGGATCATCTTGACTGTGGGGACAAACAATGACAGTGGAGCGGAGTCAGGTACGCTATCTCTAGGAGCCCCTGCTGGGGCAGTGGGACTCCACTCCCCCACTGACCACATGCAGTAGCTTCAATCCACAATCTAACCCTAAATATTTTAACTACCTTTTCCCTCCATACACTCACTTTGATGAAAGGCACTAAAATGACAGCACTGGAGTCCAAAGTCTTCCACATATCCATAGACCTAGCGCAGCCTGGGAACCAGCAGTACAAGCATCCCCTATGCTGTCACCACCACTGTGCCCCTGATCTGTGAAGATGAGCTTTAGCGGGGAGAGGAGGGCAATAGTTCAGGTGTGGTGGCCACTCTGGCCTTGGCTTTTCTGCTGAAAATCCCAGCAAAGAAGCCAGTGAACATCGGGGGTGGGGGCCTGTGACGTGGACGCTTGTCCAATAAACACTGGGCTGAGACCCCCTCAAATTCATTTCACATACAGCCCATGAGATGGTTACAGCTTTCAGTCATCACAGAACTGGGATAGATCTGAAAGGCTCCCTACTTATTACAGCCCCTTAAGCCATAACTTGAATGTTAAAGGGATGGGCTGATTTGCCATTTCTACACACTGTGCTGTACCTGCGTATGTGCATGGTACACCTTTCTGTGTGGTGCTGGTACGTGTGATCATGCAAGGAGCTGTTTCTCTCAGATGTCCTGGTTCTAAACGTATAGCAGGGCAGCAAACCTTGCCATGAATTTCGTATTCTTTGTGAAGCTCCTTTACGTTTGACATGAATTACCACCTGGCTTACTCTCCCCTCCCCAGCAAGCCTTTCAACTGAGGTGGATTGTGTCACAAACATAGCCCATAGTAAGGGGCAGGACATTGCTGTGCAATTCCAGGAGGATCCGAGGGAAGGAACTGTGGTTCCTGTTCCCCCTTTGCTACAGGGAGGTAGTAAATTGGTACTGCAGTAAATTATTACTCTCTTCCTCCCTGCTCTTGCACAAGGTAGCTGTGCATGTTGCCACATGCTCTGGAGATGGCGTATGCAGTGACCCTTACTGAAATAAGCCTGAATCCAACACTGTACCCTGCACTGGGCATAAAGGTGGGAGTCTTCTTCCCCTTGATATCCCTGTGTGAATGTGCAGTCTGAGCTACCATCTAGCGTTCGGCTTCCTGGCTTCTCAGCAACATTACAAAGTTGGGGGGAAATAAGGTACTTACTAAGAAAAAAAGAAAAGATTGTTAGAGGCATAAAAGACGAGGCTGAAAAGACATTACTTCTATGGCTACTACGCCATTTACCACAGCAATGTGCTCTCTCGCTTTCTCTGTCTCTCTTTCATATGATAGGCATTGCCTATAGTTAAGGTTGAATGACATTTTCCATTATAAGACACTGTTTTCAATTCACCAAACTAACTGTCTGGGCTGAAATTTCTCAGTCCATGTTACAAAATTCTTACCCTTGTTTAGTTGACATGCTCTGACATCTCTGAGCTTTGATGCAGGGACCTAAATCTGTCCAGGGAGTTGTCTTGATGTCAGGGGTTATGCCTTTTGCTGTCCTTGTGAAAATCTGACCAAGTTGAACCCAGTTATGAGCCTGATTCTATCTATGCTGTAGCTCAGGGCTGCAGACACTCAGCAGGAATCCCCTTGCAATTGCTTCTCCTGGAAACCAGAGGTTGCTGTGGTCCCAGGCACCAGAATAGGGATTAAGGTTACTGTCTCTCCAGCACTCTCAAGGCTCCCACTGCTGACACCCAGACAGTATAGAGGAGAAGCAGAAAGCAGCCTGAATGAAATGCAGAGGAATGAGAAGCTGGGCCTTGGGGGTGGTAAGAGAGGAGATTGGGGCAAGGGGCAGGAGGGAGACTGGGATGAAGAAGCAAGGGGGAGGATTAGGAGCAGGAGGGGCTGGGATGAAAAGCCAGGGCAGGGGTGGTACTGGGATGGGGAGTCATGGGGAGGAGACTGGGGCTGGGAGTTGCATGAAGAGCCATGGGGATTAGGGAGGGAAACTGAGTTGTCAAGCCCAGGTGGGGGGACTGGGATGAAGAGCTGAGGGGTGTGGGAGGGGCTGGCAGAGCCACAGTAGAAGGGGTCAGGTTTGGGTGGGGCCACAAGTAGAAAGGTCTGCTAACCATGAGCACACACTCCCCTGAGAACTTAGAACAGAACCTCAGATTCCTGAGTCTCAATATTCCTCTACTGTCAGCAAATTACCGAGCAACCCACTGGAAAAATGTGTGTCTCATCTCCCTCTAGCGGCTGGCCCTCCTACAGGATGATAACCTACCACTGCTGCTAGTGGTGCTGCTGTGAGCTAAAGGTTCTAAACCTGCTAATGAACTATGAGGGAATCCTGGTGGTTCCATATGATGGACTTTCCATTGTTTTTAAAAAGACTAAGAAATTACACACAGTAGGAATATAAAATATTAAATGGTTAACCGATAAGTATTAGTCTTACCGTTAATATATTGTAGCTAATGTTTAAAACAGATTGGCAGCTGCTCTGATCCCGGGCCCCACTGTGCAGGGCCGGACAGCAGCCCCCGACCCTCATCCCCACTTGTGGGGCCGGGTGGCCGCCCCCCAACCTGGATCCCTACCGCACGGCGGTGGGCAGCAGACTTCGACCGCCGCTGTGCGGGGCCAGGTGGTAGCCCCCAACCTGGAACCCCACCAGGTGGGGCCAGGTGGCAGATCCCTACTCCCACCATGCAGGGCTGAGTGGCTGACCCCAACCCCTGCCGTGCGGGGCCGTGTGGCAGCCCCCAGGCCCCTGGTGTACGGGATGAGTGGCAGCCTATGACTGGTTCTCTGCTGCAAGGGGCCAGGCGGCAGACCCCAACCCCTGGTGGGCAGGGTTGAGCGGCAGCCCCCAGCCCGGACCCCTGCCATGCGGGGCTGAGTGGCAGACCCCGACCCCCCACAGGGGGTGGGCAGCAGCCCTGACCCCTGACCCCTATCGTGTTAACGATTAAATGGTTAACCGATATAATCTTAATAGTTTAAATGGCTACTTTTAAAAACGATTTTTTTAAAAAAATCACACACACACACACACACACACACACACATTCTTGGTATATAAGTATGTTACTCTTGTGCCTTCTCTGTCTTCCATGTAGCTATTAGCTATCATCTCCCTCTCTCCTCGGTGAATCAGGAATCAGCTAAAAAAGTAGTCACATTGAAACCACATAAAGAAATGAGACAAATTATTTTAAAAAGAACTTGGCAGTATGATAAACAGTTCTGCTGTTGTAACCCACACACCTTCTGGGTGTGGTGTTCTGTCCCATCTAGTGGCACCGAGACCACTCAGCGAAGGAGATTAATGAGTCTGCTCTAAAGCCTTAACTAAGAGGCAGTTGGCTTTTAGCTCATGCACTAAGCTCCAGAGGTCCCCAGTTCAGTGCTGACGACCGGGGTCTGTCGATGTTACACTGTTATGCAGAGCTGTTGCTGCTGGGGTCTCCAGGGCTACCTTTAGCTACTTCCTTGTGGGTTGTGAACAGGGAGTCCCAATCTCTGTTGCGAAGCAGGGAGACCTGTGGGTCTGGCATTGCAGGACTGTTGGCCACGTGCTGGTGTAGGCTGTTAAGTCTGCCCTAGAGATCTCTGAATCTCATTTGTTTCTGCAGGACACAGGTGTGGAAGAAAATTTCTCCCCTTATGTGGAAAAATACACAATCTCTCATTATCCCAACCCCATTATCCCTGCCTTTGCTGGTGTGTACTGTCTAGACTCTAATGAGGGACAGACAGAGGGGATATTACATGTCCCAACAGGAAATATCTGATTTAATTTTACAGGTTAGCCAGGGCCTTATTATATCACAAGTGTCAAAGCCACAAGTGATGCCATAAAGTCCAAGACTGATGGGGAGTAATAAATAACACTACAGAGGAACCCAAGTAGTGAAGGACAAATACTTTCCTCAAGTTTGGTGGTGTTTGTGTATCCCACTGCTGAGTGTGTGTCACAGGTCCCCCGCCCCCCTCTCAATTAGGGCCTGTCCCTGAAGATCCTTATTATTGGGTCTTACTATTGAGTAGTTCCACTGATGTCAATGAGATTGCTTATGGGAGTTAATACTGCTCCCAATAGTAAGTGTTTGCAGGAATGAGCTTTTAGACATAAACCTGAGAGGAAAATCATACAGACATTAAAAGAAAATAATATCCTTTCTATAAGCGTTCTGAGTCACCCTGTAGAATTTAGTGAATCATCCTATAGAATTTAATAGTGAATTTAATCCTTGATCTATAGGCTGGTTTAAAAACAACAACAACAACAACAACAAACACTCATAGAAAGGATCTAATTTTGTATTAAATTGTATAGGTTTTTAGAGTAATTTCTATAGAATCCTATTACATTTACATTGATTCCTACTCGTTGAAGTCCTATTCCTTTCTACAGGTTCTAGAGGGCTTACACAGTGAGGGATGGCAATACAGAAACAGAATGGGGAGAGGATATGGGAGATGTATCATCTAATATGCTTTACACTTAAATACACACCCTCAGAGAGCCTCTTTGTTTTCGTTGCTGGTGGGTTATTTCAATTAAATATTATAATGGGCATGCTGTGCAGCCCCAGGAGCACCCAGCCAAAGGAACTGTGATGCAGACGGGGATAATCTGTGTCAGACCTTTACAAGGCACAGATTACACCTTTCCTGCCCCGGCTCAGCTCCACTGGCTGGTGTTTGGAAAGGAGAACAGCCAAGGTTCTGTTCCCCTCTGCCTACTTCTGTGTGGGGGGCGGGGCGGGGCGGGGTAGGGGTGGGACTAGTGGCCATGCAGGGCCTGCTTTCCCTTCACACACAGACAGGTGGTGAGGGTGGCATGCACACGGCAGTAACGGATGGGCTCTATTACAGCCCCCGCTAAAGACCCCTCAAGCTATAGTAGCTCATGCATTTAGCTTTGGAGCCCCCTGGTTCAGTCCTCAGTATGTCGCCCAAGATGGGCAGCCATCACGTTTATGCATGGGTATCCTTCAGACTTGCATTATGTTGGCTCTGTTCTTTCCAGGCTGAGCAAACACAGCTAATCAGTCTCCTCCCAAGGCTCTATTCTACTCATGGCAGTCACGATAAGTACACGTGTCTGTGTTTGCATCATCGGGGCCTACATTTCTAAGCTTTTCAGGACAGGAGCCTGTCATTTTTTCAGCTATAACACACTGTACCCATCTCCGGCACTGTGTCACTATATGAATACCATGCAGAGGTTTAATAGATTTGAAGGCCAGAAGGGACCACTATGATCATCTAGTCTGACCTCCTGCAGAACGCAGGCCAGAGCATTTCACCTGGCGGCTCCTGCATCCAGCCCAACTGCTTCTAGCTGGACTAGGGCATATTTTAAAGACAGACATCAAGTCTCGATTTAAGACCTCTGAGCGATGGAGAATTTAATACCTCTCATGGTAAGCTGTTCCAGTGGTTAAATACCCTCATTTAAAGTATCAACATCTTAAAATAATAAATAATCATAAATGAGCTTTGAAGGATACATACAAGCGACTCGCTTACCCGGCACCTCCCCCTAGAAGCGATGACAAAGCAGACTGTGTCACCATTAAAGTATCAATTGGTAACTCCAGGGCTCGCTGAAGATCCCCAGTCTGCTGAGCGTTGATAACAGTGCTGGCCAAGCTCTTCAACCTGTCGCTTGACAAGGAGGGAACAAGCTTATTTCTGAAAAGGCCTGGTGGGTCTCCAATTTCAAAGATCAGCACTCTCAATGGGGTAGCCACATGAGATGACTGCAGAACCCAACTGCTTGCTGCTCCTGTCCGGGTTTTCTCCCAGCCAGCCCTGCTACAAAAGGCTGTGCAAGATGTTATGGGAGGACACTGATGCCTCCTCTTGCCGACATTGTCTGCGATAACCTTCAATGTGCTCTCGCTCCCTGACGCACTCTGAACTATTCTGACATGGTCGCGTCCAATCTGCAAGAAATCAGCCAGGTGATGGACCACCCTTCTCTGACCTTCCTCTCCAATGGTCTCAGCAATGGTAAAAGCAGCATGAAGAGAAAAGCTGGTATATATTTCTATGGGGTCATCTCCATGAAGGAGGACGTAGAGAAGGTTGTTCTCAAAGCTGAAGGAGTGGGCGCCTGCCATGGCATTAGTTAAGAAAGCGTTGGAAGAAGATGAGGCTAGTGGAATGTAATTCCCATTGATGAAAACGTGAAGGCTGCGGGGTTCATCGTAGAAGATGGCTATGAGAAGTCTGGTAGAGTTTTGACCACTGGTGAGGCGGAGTCTTAAGCTCAAAGGCGTTAGACCAGCGAAGCAAACCTTAGTCAGCTTGTTGGATGGCAAGACTGAATAGAAAGCCCGTGGATGTTCTGAAGGACAACAAGGTACACGTGAAACTCCACTACTGAAAGCCTCCACAAAACTGCCAGTCACCGATACCACTGGAGATGACCTCCTTCCGCGGGCTTCGGTGTCCAAGCTTTCTAGGATCACGAGTGCATGGTCTGTGTCTTTGCAGAAGTAGCCTTGCGTAGAGGGCTTGTAGATGCACTTTGTGTCTTCTCTGTAAATGCCTGTTTAACAACAAATAAACAAAGGGATGGGCTGATTTGCCATTTCTACACACTGTGCTGTACCTGCGTATGTGCATGGTACACCTTTCTGTGTGGTGCTGGTACGTGTGATCATGCAAGGAGCTGTTTCTCTCAGATGTCCTGGTTCTAAACGTATAGCAGGGCAGCAAACCTTGCCATGAATTTCGTATTCTTTGTGAAGCTCCTTTACATTTGACATGAATTACCACCTGGCTTACTCCTCTCCCCTCCCCAGCAAGCCTTTCAACTGAGGTGGATTGTGTCACAAACATAGCCCATAGTAAGGGGCAGGACATTGCTGTGCAATTCCAGGAGGATCCGAGGGAAGGAACTGTGGTTCCTGTTCCCCCTTTGCTACAGGGAGGTAGTAAATTGGTACTGCAGTAAATTATTACTCTCTTCCTCCCTGCTCTTGCACAAGGTAGCTGTGCATGTTGCCACATGCTCTGGAGATGGCGTATGCAGTGACCCTTACTGAAATAAGCCTGAATCCAACGCTGTACCCTGCACTGGGCATAAAGGTGGGAGTCTTCTTCCCCTTGATATCCCTGTGTGAATGTGCAGTCTGAGCTACCATCTAGCGTTCGGCTTCCTGGCTTCTCAGCAACATTACAAAGTTGGGGGGAAATAAGGTACTTACTAAGAAAAAAAGAAAAGATTGTTAGAGGCATAAAAGACGAGGCTGAAAAGACTGGGGCAATTTAGCCTTAAATAAGATCTTCATTAAAGTATACACAGAATGGGACAATGAAATCAATAGAGCACTCCTCTTCGCCTTCCACCACAGCATGAGAAGGCGGAGACACCTGCTGCCAGGCCACACAGCCAAATGAAGAAAAGGAAATGACACTTTGTGGTGTGAATAGTAGCACTCCAGAACTCCCTGCTGCAGGATATCATGAAGGCTAATGAAGTGGGATTACCATATATCTTCATGTCGAAGCCACCTTTGATTCGTTTAGTGGCTGCTTTAGGCCCTGTCAGGAGCGGCACCAGGGTTTTTGCTGCTTCGGCAGCAGCTCCTCTGAAGCTGCGTTCTCAGCGACATTTCAGCAGCCACTTTTCTTGCCGGCCAGAGAAAAACCTGCCGCAGATGCGGCGCCGGAAAATGAGTTGCTGCCAAAATTGCGCCGAGGGCGGCGAAGTGCCGCCCCCCCAAATCCTGCCACCCTAGGCAACCGCCTAGGGTCGCCTAGTGGAAGCACCGGCCCTGGGCCCTGATGCTACAAACCCTTAAATAAATCGACGGGACATGACTCAGGACACAGGAGTGTTTTCCGGACTGGGCCCTCACGGTGCACGCCAGAGAGGAAAATGATGAAATTACATAGACATCAGCCTTGATTTAATGTGGTCGGGACACAAGGCCCTCTGCGTGGGAGCAGCTATTTTTAGCTATCCATCTACCATCTTCTTTTCCAGGTTCACCAGCACAGGCGCTTTACCAATAATATGTGGGGGGAGGGGGGAGAACAGCAGCTTCATTTAGACAGCAGAAATAGAAGAGCTGCACAAAAGGATTTTTTTTTTATCCCAGAGCGCAAGGAACACGCACTGTATAGCGGGCAACCCATAAATCCTGACAGATCTCATCATTCGCTCTCCTGGAAACAGCCGAGTCATCCCCCTCCTCCCTGGTGACATTTCACTTGTCGACGAATAGGCCTTGCTTGTATTTTGTCATCCCCAGGACTTTTCCTTTGCTCCACTCCTTTCCTTTGCAAGGGTCTCAGTTGGCTCCCCCCAAACACCCTCCCTCCTTTTCTTCCAAATGGCCTTATCTGCCAGTCACAATTGCTGTGGCCTGCAATTTCGATCACTTTTAAATGAAACCCATGCTGGCCTTGGTAATCATAATGTCATTTACAATTTACCACAAAACACGTTTATTCAGTTAGTAGCACATTGCAGAAAGAGAACTCCATATGAACTCGCTGCTGAAGGCCTAATCTGATTATTTCCTCATGAAAATCCAAGCAGGGGTGCTTGTAAAAGGGGGCTGAAAGGAGAAGGGAAAAGTGAGGCCTGGTCACAGCTGACTCTCATAATCAATGCGAATAGATAAGTGACACAGCGTGTCAAGGGCAGCAGCTAATCCGCCCTGGGGCTTTCCTCTAAAAAAGGCCAGAGTGGACAGGACTTAATAAATTCTGAGTGACCACTGAATATTGAGCTGACGTGCTATTTACATTGGAGGTGAACAATAACAGTGATAAATCCCAGAAGCCCTCCTTCTTAATGGCTGATATGAGATAAAGTGTGTTTGTGTGGGAGAAAGTGACAGACAGAAGTGTGTGTGTGTCTGTGTGTTATATAGAGAGAAGGCTGTGTGTGAGAGAGGAACGGTGGACACGCGTGTTTGTGCGCATGTGTGAAATACAGAGAAATTGGGGGGGTGCGTACGTTGTCTATCTATTTACTTTGTACTCAGGCAGCAGATTCCCCTTCTGCAGATTCACAAACGATCGAATCACGTTGCTTATTTTATTTTATTTATTTATTTATTTATTTAAACACTCAGGTTGCTTCCAGGGCTACTGACAAATATTAACTTTGTGTCAATATTTGTCCTTCCTGTCGTGAAATGAGGATTTTCCACCTCATTTCACATTTGAAAAGAAAAATACGCCAAGGGGGTCCTCTTTGCTAAGGGAAGAAAAAAAACCAACATCTCGTATCCATTATTTAGAAAAATGAATTCAGGAGAGAAGGTGGGTTTTTTTGTTGTTTTTTTAAAGAGTATTTTTAAAATAGATGTTTTGACTTGAAGACACATTGAGTCCTTTGGAGCTCTCCTGTCCTTGCTCCATCTCCCAGTGCCAAAAAAATAAAATATGAAAACAATTCTATATTTAAAATGGAACGAAATACAACAACATTAATGATTTTTCCCTTCGGGTTAACACCACCATTTCCTTCAAGAACTTTTATCCATTTTGTGATATATTTCAAAATTCACAGCATGAGGAAAATATAGGAGATTTTTGACCAAAACAAACAAGGTGGCTTCAGGTTTGTTTGCTTTTAATCAAAATAAAATATAACTCCTGCAAATTTATTTCCATCTTACTAAATTTGCCCCTTATTATTTTCTAATTTAACTGCAATTATGGCTATGCAAATATAAAAAGGAGTGGGGGATGGGATAGATGCCACGCTGCGTAGACATTGTGACTCACTAGCCTTGGGCAGCCCAGCAGGCATCTTTGCTGAAGAGGAAATATTTCTCAAAACTAGCTGCCCCTTTTTGACCTGCTGATGTCCAATTTTGAGACAAAAAGCCCAAAGTTAGGACCATAGAAATGTAACGGGACAGGGAAGTGAAATTAATGGGGTGGGGTGTTAATATTTTTTGTTGCATAGAGACATCTTTGATAGCCTCCTTTTCTTCATTCTGAATTTTCACTAGAAGTAATTAACAAATGTAGGTATTGATCCTTCATTCTGAGCCACACAGGCAGACTATTATGCGATCCAGAGTCCCACTGAAGCTAATAGCCACAGATCTTGCAAATCCATACCCAGGCAAGTGACTTTACTCATGTGAGTAATCCCATTGGCTTCAATGGAGGCACAAATGCTGAGCCCTTTTTGAAAATCTCACCGTGTGTGTGTGCACATGAGCATGGGAGTCTGTGGGTGCCTAAGCAG
This sequence comes from Macrochelys suwanniensis, assembly GCA_033296515.1. NCBI lineage: Eukaryota > Metazoa > Chordata > Testudines > Chelydridae > Macrochelys > Macrochelys suwanniensis. The sequence continues at coordinate 11,705,329 of CM065777.1, read as the reverse complement.
GTGTGATCATGTGTGTGCCTATATTTGAATACACCAGAGTGCCTAAATGATTGTGAAAGTGTATGTATTCATGCATAATTGAGCATGTTAGCATGAGTGAATGCAGGTAATACACACACAGTTTCACACACACACATACACACAATTATGTACTAACACAAGTACAAGTATTTATATACTATCCATGGTGGTTATGTGGCTCCCAGCACCACAGTATCTGATCAGCTCACAATCTTTAATTGATTTATCCGCACAACACCCCTGTGAGGTCAGGAAGTTCTGTTTATCCCCATTTCACAGAGATTAATTTGCCCAAGGTCACACAGAAAGTCAGTGGCCGAGCAGGGAGGTCACCCTTGGTTTCCCAAGACCTAGCCTAATGCCCTTACCACTGGACCACCCTTCCTCTCTAGGGAATTAATGAATACAAATATAATAATTGCTTTGGTCTGTTAATACTATATATTTTGTTTTTAAATGGGTGCATGCAATGATCTAGGCACACACACGATTATTTATGTTTTGCATTATTATTTGCATTATTTATATTATTAATTATGTTTGCCAGTAACACTTAGAGTCCTTGAACCCATTGTGCTGGGCGCTGTACAAAGAGGATAAGCAATACACGTACATTAAGGATAACAATACATTTTACCAATAAACCAGCACCAAATTATAAATTTTCCTAGTTCCCAGTAACTCATCCAGATAAATAAATTGCTCCCCACTTTGACCTAATCATACTCTGCCTAACTCACACTGTCCCAGGAAGCCTGGGAGAAGGGCAAGTCTGGACATTCAACAAATTCCAGAATCATAGAATCATAGAAGATTAGGGTTGGAAGAGACCTCAGGAGGTCAACTAGTCCAACCCCCTGCTCAAAGCAGGACCAACACCAACTAAATCATCCCAGCCAAGGCTTTGTCAAGTCGGGCCTTAAAAATCTCTAAGGATAGAGATTCCACCACCTCCCCAGGTAACCCATTCCAGTGCTTCACCACCCTCCTAGTGAAATAGTGTTTCCTAATATCCAACCTAGACCACCCCTACTGCAACTTGAGACTATTGCTCCTTGTTCTGTCATCTGCTACCACTGAGAATAGCCGAGCTCCATCCTCTTTGGAACCCCCCTTCAGGTAATTGAAAGCTGCTATCAAATCCCCCCTCACTCTTCTCTTCTGCAGACTAAACAAGCCCAGTTCCCTCAGCCTCTCCTCATAAGTCATGTGCCCCAGCCCCCTAATAATTTTTGTTGCCCTCTCCTGGACTGTCTCCAATTTGTCCACATCCCTTCTGTGGCGGTGGTGCGGGGGAGGACGGACGGACCAAAACAGAAGATGGGGCTTAAAAAAGCAACAACAACAACAAAGAAATATTGCAAGAACACTGCGTCTGTTCCTTCATGCCACAGGGCTCTTCCCTCATGCCATAGACTGAAATAGCACAGAGGGGCTGCATTTCACCTCCATAGTCAGCCCATGGGCTTGAAGATTAGATTGTAAACTCTTTGGGACAGGGACTATCTTTTTTTTCTATGTGTGTACAGCACCTAGCACAGATGGGTCCTGGTCCATGACTGGACTTCCTAAATGCTCCCGTAATACAAACAATAATAAGTATTCCATTCCCCCATCCCTGCTTGTTTTGCCACATAAATCTCAAATAGTTGGGCATTATGTGGGGAGGGAGGAAATTTCACCTGCAGAAAAGATGCTAAAGAGGGAAAAATTCAAACAGAACCATCTTGCTGCCTAAACTATCCTACCTTCGAAAAACAAACCTACAGTGAAAAGAACAGTGTGTTCCTCTTGTCTCTACCAACACCTTTTCCCATTTGGTCTCCCCTCAAGTTATTTCTTCTTTCTCTTTAGCTGTATTTAAAGCCCAGAAGGATTTTTTCCCCTCCTCCTCACCAATAACCTTGTCTACTGACCGTTAGACAAATGGATACCCATGGCTTAATTTAAAGGCAAGGAGCAGCACACAGCATTCTTTATAAATGCAATTCCAATCTCTGGCTCTCTCGCCAAGGAATGATAAACCCATCACCTCTGTTGGAAAGCAGAGCGGTAATTTCATCAGATGCCAGACCTCAAAATGAATGCAGTTGTGCCATGCACTGCTCTGAGCAGTGGATATAATGAGATTTGAATGGGAAGTCCCGGACACAATAAATCTGTGCCATATGTGACCATTTCCTGTGTCAGTTCCTTTCTCACAAGGAGTGGAGGCTTCTCCCTCCCCCCCCCTCCTTGCTTTCCCTTTCATGACCCCACACCAGGACTCTGAAATCTTTCATGGCTGCTTATGGGCCTCAGGCCTTTCCACAGCAGTTGCATAAATAAATGAGTTTGACAGCAAACATCATAACAGTTAGTAGTAATGTGTGCTCACCACAAGTGCCTGGACTGCTCACTGGAGAAATAAGAGAGGAAAGGGCTTGTTTTGTTACCACAAACAAAACTATGTTCTCTGACAAGTGGTGAAAGTATTAGTCAAATAAACTTGAACTCTATTAAGCCTATTGTTGCCAGCTTTTATTATAAACTGAAAGGTTCTCAGCTTCTCTCTCCCTGCTTAGCCTGCAGTTCTTGCAAAGATAAATTGTCCTTTTCTTTTGCAAAAATAAAGTTTGGAAATAAAATGATCCCTCCAAACTAAAATTGGGGATCATTCCACTTGGTTGTTATTACTGTTTTCTAATTAGAAGAGTTTCTTGATCATGGGAACTAACTCCAGTGAAGAGTGAATTTCCCAGAGAAGGGCTTTAATATCATGATTTTCCATTAAAGCTGAAGTACAAGGAAAACCTTTAATACAAACACCTGCAGTCTTTGGGGATGTACAGGTTAGAGCTGGCTGGAAAAGGCCAATTGTTTTTGTGAGATATTTTGAAAAGAAATATTTTTTTTTCAAAAATTTCCCACAACCTCTTTTCAGTGTTTCGAAAACCAAAAATTTTTCAGTAACCAAATATTGGTTAATTTACCGTTTTTCACTGGGAAACAGGAATTTTTTGCCCCAAACAAGAAAATTTTAATAAAAAAAAATACTGACACAAAAAGCTCTGGTTCACATCCATAACTGAACTTCCGTTTACAGATGTGAGTTTGTTGGCTTATAATTATTTATTATGGACTCAATTTTCAAAAGTGACTATTAATTCTGGATGTCTCCATTTTTGGGCACCCACTTTAGATATCTTAAAAGGCCTAGTTTTTAGGAAATACTGAGCACCTGCCCATTGAAAATCAGGCCTTTTTAAGGAAAGAGAGGCTCAAGGAAAGAAACAGAGGTACCCACAATCACTAGTCATTTTTCAAATACATTAGGCCTATTTGTATTGTGGTAGCTCATAGATACTCCAATCAGGGATCAGTAGATGTAGATGTGTAGATGTAGAAGATGTGTGGTTTGATATTATATATAACCTTTAAATGTTTCTCAGGGGCAAATGTTTCTCAGTCGTTTTGTCAAAATTGTTGTTTTCCATGGGAAAATGTCAATTTCAACATCATTTTTCAATATGCCAATCAGGAGAGTCAAAACAAAAAAATGTCATTTTGAATTAACATTTTGAAACAAAACAAAATGTTTTGTTTCAACAAGTCAATTTAAAATAACACTTTTTGCTTCAAAATATTATTTAAAACCAAACAATATTTCAAAATGTCAACTTGTTTTCCATTTTGATGTTTCCAATTCAAACTTTTTCAGAATTTTTCATTTTGTGAACATTTTCAGTATCTCCACTTCTCATTCCGATTCAGTCCGGAAAGTGATTTTGAAATGTCAACATTTCCTGAAAAAGGAAAATTCTTTTTCAAAAAATATTTTTACAAACGTGTAATAAAAGTCCTTACACTGAAGAACTTACAATTATGATTAATGACATACTGCAATAGGTGAATAAAATGAATAAATGGGAGGGTCTGGAGGAGCAGGAGAGAGAATCAAATAACAATAGCGCAACCAGATTTTCACATAGACTAGTGATGCACCCAATATCAGCTGCCTGTGTCCTTCTCTAATTTCCACCCTCCTGAGCAAAAAGCCATCTGTAGCTAAGATGAGAAAACTGGAACAAAACAAGAACTAGCCCAAATTTTTGCACACAAATTTAACCGAGGTTCAGAAAAACCCAAGAAACTTCCACCATGTTATTTTTCATTCCCAGGCATCTTAGAAATTCTTGGTTCTATTCAGGACCAGAAGTGGATGTGCCGAAAATGATGTGAGACAAGCCGTTGGCATAGAATTTTCAGCCACCCATCCACTCCCTCCAGATCCTCAACTGGTGTAAACTGGCATAGCTCCACTGACTTCAACAAAGTCATGACAATTTATACCAGCTGAGAATCTTGCCTCTATCCCTCTAAGCCCTTTCCTTCCAAAACAAACACACTTTTTCCTGGTATTTGACTGTACCAAAGAGGAGGGCATCATGAAAGAAGGTTCAAGACCAAAACTGAGTGAAGGTGAAAAATGGAGCAGGAGGGGATGAGGATGAAATGAGAGCAGAGAAACAGACAGGGAAGGGGTAGTGCAGAGATATGAAGGTGAGGACCTGGGAGCTGTCACTGCCTTTCCTATTGGCAGTTATTGCGGTTCCTAATGGCAAGGGGTTAGGTTCATGTGGAGCAGCGGTGTTCCCTTGGCATTATTTCCCATCTGCATGCTGCGTTTGAGTGAATTCGGGCTTGAACAGGCTAAATAAACCTCATCCTCTCAAGATGCATGGCGTAGTCAAAAAGGCACTGGATTACAATGTAGATGAGGAGGGGTAAATTCCTGGCTCTGCCACAGACCTACGGGTGTGATGTTGGGCACATCACTCAATTTCTCTGTTATTTCAACTCCCCATCTGTAGAATGGTGATAATGATACTTCCTGTCTTGTCTATTTAGACTGTGAGCTCTCTGTACAACAAGGCCATGATAGGGGTTGGGATTACTAGGCATGATTGCACTAAAATAATGCCCCGGATTATTATTTTTTTCATGGACCATTCTCAGCTATTATAATTACCCATTCTCATTGGATATAAACCCCAACCACATAATCCCTCTGCTGCACAACCCGTCCCATGGAGGAAGAGGAAAGATTGCTATTGGTGCAGCTCCCTTTTCTCAAGGAATGGAGGAAGAAATACTTCTAGGTACCAATGTCCTGTGTATCTTCAATCCACATGGAAGTGCCACAGGCCCATGCATGCCCAGCCTTTGTCTATCGAGGCCCCATATTGAACATCCAGTCCTGGAGCCTTACATTGCCCCATCCTGCAGGATCGGAGCCTCCTGTTTAGAAGACGTCCATGTTAGTTGACAGAAGGGCCTGGAATAAGAGTTTCCTGTATTGCAGTCGGGTTCAGCACAGATAATAGACAATATGGCATGAAGATAATCACCATAATTTCCTGTCACTCTAGGACAGAAAAGCCCAGCTTCTTTTCCCATAGGATGCAGCATTTCTGTGCTACATTGTCCTCTTTGATGCAGTGACAGACAGAAATTCTACCCCTTTCTGCACTCCCCCACTCAGCCTCCCCAATGAAGAGCAGGCTGCTCCGCATACACAACTCCCTCACCATATTGCACAGTAAGGGCTGGCTGAACAGCCAGGTGCGATCTTTATAGTGTGCCCATGCTTGGGTCACCCCAAGCAGAGACCTTTTTGTTCCATCTGATCTCTCAAGAGTGCAACAATAAAAGCTCATGTACAGCCGGCCCTGTTCACACAGTTTGCTGGGTGTTCAGCCTCCCACTAGATCAGAGGTGGGCAAACTACGGCCCGTGGGCCACATCTGGGATCTTAAGAGTAGGGATCTTAAGTCTCATAACTGGAAGTGGGCCTGAACCAAAGCCCAGGCTTTGAACACTCCTTGGATTGCAGAGAGGAGTTGGAACCTGAGCATGGATCAGATTCAGATACAAAGGGTACTGTATAAGAACTAGTAAGTAGACAGCAAAATCTGTAGAACTATAGAGATAAATGATGCTACTGGCATTGGAGGAAGCAGAGTTTCTGGAACAATTTGTATAGCGAGGGTGCTGAAAGCCACTGAACCAAACTGGAAACCCTGTATATGATGTAAGCCACCTCAAGCCAAGGGGTGCAGTCTCACCTCCAGCACCTCTAATTCCAGCCCTTATGGGAAGTAGTGGCCTTGGGACACTCCTGATATAATTTAATAACATTCTTTGTGTGGTAGGGAAAGTCAGTGAGAAAGAAGCAAAGATCATGTTCAACAGGAAAATATTAGAAACCCCTACTCCTCAGGTTTAGCCGGGTGTCTAACTCCATGTCCAAATCCTCCAGTCCAAATAATTTCAGCTAAAGCTGGGTCTCAACCAACCTCCTGGATCTGAAGACCTTCAGCCCCTGGAAAAGTTCAGCCATGGAACAAGACTTTGCCACTGGCCACTACTGCTGCAATGGGTTGAATCATAGAATCATAGAATCTCAGGGTTGGAAGGGACCTAGATCCAAACTCTGCTTCCCATTGGCAAACTTTGGGACAGAGCCAGAATCAAACTAGGCAGCTCTTTATATCCATGCAAATGTGGTTAGTTTTGCATGAACTTATCAATAGCAATATTTCTGATGGTTTTTATGTTCTGAGTGATACAAGTGTCCTCTCTACTTCAGAGAAGTGTTAAGGATGTCTGCTGTAGGGAGTGGGCATCTCAGGGGAATGGAAATGGGATATGGAAAAAGCCTCTCACATCTAGGCCACCTTGCTACCCTCTGATAAATGTTCAGTGGCCTGCATCAGATAAGTTGTAGAGGGGGATTTATTCACTTCCCAGTAGAGAGGTGTCCCCGTCACTGAACCCTACTATCACAATTAACATTGATTGGGGCCTTTGGGCCAGATCGTGGCCAGTGCCTCCATGCATATGCAAGGAGGAGAAAGGGCAAAGATGGTCCTCTTCTAGTGCACTGCAGGCAGAGGGTGACCACAACTGCTGACCACACAATTAGTACAAGGACTGCTTCCTGCTAGTGCCCTGTAGGAGATAGTCACACAAAAAGGAAACAGAAGGACAGGCAGGAGGAGAGGTCGCTATCCCAACCCTTCCACACCTACCAGTGGAGCTGGCCAGAGAGGAGAGGGTTAGGAGTTTAGCCTGAGTGCCTGGGTACTTCTGGATGCAGTGTACCTCCCAGGGGTCCCAATGGGTCATTGAAGCTCTGCACCATCCCCAACACTGAGCATCATCGAAAAGTGAACAATACAAATACATCACATAACTAGGTACAGCTGAGCCCTTGGTAAAAAGTCCTATTGAAGAAGCAGAGGACAGAACGGGAATGACAACAACTAGACGTAGCCCCTCCAGAATGAGACTGAGGCCCATTGGCAGGGCAGCATGAGAAAGCTTGCTCTGACACTGCTCAGGTTGCAACTTTCCTATGGCCGGATCAAGGACTTCAGTCTCCAGTGACTGTCACTTCAGAATCTTGCACCAGCTCTAAATCAGGGCCCTCCCCACCTCATTGGAAAGATGTCTGTGTGATGCCATGTCCAGTTTATTTAACACCTTCATTAATGATCAAGTTGGGGTGGGAAGGGGATAAAAAACAGCCATGCGAGTGAAATCTGCAGATGGCATGAAATTGGGATGTGGTGCAAACACTCATGAAGAAGGAGAACTAACGCAAGAGAGACAGCCCTGCTGGAGGTGAGAACTACAGGCAGAACATTACAGCTTGGGCAAAAATGCAATCCAACATATCTGGGGAAAAGTTAAATGAAAAGCAGATAGAGTATTCAGTAAGAAGAATATATCTGGGTAACTACAGGGCTGAGAGTCTGAAACACCTGGATCTAACCTTTAGAAACTTTGCATGCACTAGAGAGAAAAAAATGCTGGATCTGAGCAGCAGCTCCTGGAAAATCCAAGGGTCTGTTTAATGTTCAGTATACACCTTCCTAAAATATCAGCATATACAAAATTCACACCACATCCACTTTTTAGGTCCTGCTAGATATATCAGGACCAATAGTCAATCCTGGTGTAAGCCCAGTGAAGTCCTTGAAGGCTGAACTTGTTCAAACCAGGGCCACAATCCAGCAAACTCTTATGCGCATAAATTTATGGGGGGAATAGCTCAGTGGTTTGAGCATTGGCCCGCTAAAACCAGGCTTGTGAGTTCAATCTTTGAGGGGGCCATTTAGGGATCTGGGGCAAAAATTGGGGATTGGTCCTGCTTTGAGCAGGGGGTTGGACTAGATGACCTCCTAAGGTCCCTTCCAACCCTGATATTCTATGATTCTATGAATGCCTGTTTGCAGGATCGGGAACTAAATAACTTCAAGCATCGCTATTGCATATAGCAGATATAATACTTTGCTTAGATAATGGGACTAAGCTAGGGCTTGATCCTTCTCCTGTTGAAGTCAACTGAACGACTCCATTGGAGAAGGATTGGCCTTACAGTTGTTTGAGGATCTCCAGGCACCATAATAAGATGTCACTTTACATCTTCAAAGAACAGCACATATGTTAATTAGTTAAGACTAATACTATACTCAGGAACACAGGACTAAAAGGGGTCTCCTGGGTCATCAGATCCAGTCCCCAGTTATCGCAGGCGTATAATCAAAGTATGTGACAACATATATCTGGATTATGGTACCCAGTTAATCTGAGGGACAGACAGGTTAGTCACACAGAAAGTTTGCAGAAGAGCAGGGGAAATAACTAAAGAATCTTGACTCCCCTGCTCTAACTACTAGATCGCACTCCCTTTTAATTTTATTCTAGACTTACTAGTGGGAAGCTTGAAATTTCAGACAACCCATTACGTTATTTTGGCTAGGGAGAATATATTTAAAACATGTTGTGCTTAATGTTGTCTTTCTACAATTGAGAAGTAATTAGGAAAGACGTGAAATAAATAGAGAAGCAAGAGGCAAAATGAAATATGAAGTGGCTAGAAGTAGCTCATTCTCTAATGTATTTTTTCCAGTTTATTATTGTAAAAGCCCAGAGCAAAAGAATAGCTTTGAAGAGTCTTTTGTTAATAGTGGTGAGGCTGGCTTTTCATTTTTCTTAACTTTTTATTTATTAACTGTGTTGCACAGGCACCTCCCTAACTGATGGTGAAGTTTGGGTTACATGGGTTTGTTTAGTCTGAAAACACCCCAGCCTGCAATGGGAAAGTCAAGTAACCGTCCATTGTCTGGGGGTTGGAGACTTTCAAAAACAAGGTCCATTTGTCCTCAAGTTTCCCCTGTGATATCTTTGGATGAGTTGTTTCTGAGTGTTGGGATTCCCTCCAAGCCCTTTTCCACTTGGCTTATCCAGAATCATAGAACATCAGGGTTGGAAGGGACCTCAGGCAGCCGCGTAGCCAGGTCCAGAGTACAGGGGGAGCGGAGCTAAAAAAGGCGCCGCCCCCTGTACTCACCCAGCGGCGTTCCGGCAGCGCTCCAGCTGTTCAGCGGCACTTCGGCAACTGCTCCTTCACTCGCTCCAGGTCTTCGGTGGTACCCACCGCCGAAATGCCGCCGAAGACCCGGAGCGAGTGAAGGACCAGCTGCCGCACCGCCGCATGAGTGCAAGAAGCAGTGCCTTAAAGAGAAGCGGTGCCTTTTTTTTAGCTCCGCTCCCCCTTTAAAAAAAGGTGCCACTTCCTTTTTAAGGCACCACTTCTGCTCACAGGGGGAGCGGCTGCTACCTCCGCTCCCCCCGGCTACACTACTGACCTCAGGAGATCATCTAGTCCAACCCGCTGCTTAAAACAGAACCAATCCCCAATTACATCAGCCAACAGATTTTTTGCCCCATATGCCTCAATGGCTCTCTTAAGGATTGAATTTACAACCCTGGGTTTAGCAGGCCGATGATCAAACCATTGAGCTATCCCCCCCAGAATAACCTTGTCCACTTCTGAGAGAACACTTCATCCGGTTCTCTGGGATCCAAAACACTCAGTTCGACTCTGGCATAGGAGAGGGTATAGGGCTTACCACACATCAAAAGCTACACAGACAACCTCTTCCTTTATACACATTTACACACCATATTGCATTTGCTGTACATTAAATCACACATTTTGGGAATGGCTTGGTCACTCTGCAGGAACCAATCCCTGTACAGCATGCTCTGTCCGTGTGCTGTTCATGTGGAACCTGATCTTTACATTTCAAGTTTATCGTGTCCATAGTCCCTGGCATCAGGGTGCTGCTGCTTACCTGAGCTAGCACAGACATCCTGACTCCAGCGTACTGTTTGTCAAGCCCCCATTTACAACTTAACCTTCCATTCATCCTCCCAATTATGCCCACTAAGAAATGAGGCAGATTACTTATGTCATGCCAGGCCTACACTGAGGTTTTTGGTTAGTTGGTTGAAATGCATCCCTGGGGGAGGGCATATCCTCAGCTACTGTAAATGGTTGAAGTTACAGCCATTTGCACCAGCTGAGTTTCTGGCCTCATCTGAGGACATGGTGAAGCAACAGCCTCCACACAGTGGGTTATGTATTGCCAGGATTTGATCCTGCAAGGTGCCAAGCAACGCCCAAAGGAGGTTGAGAGTGCTCGGCACCTTGGCGGATTTTGCTGCAAGTGAGTGGACATCTAACTTCAGGAGTCCAGCTCAGCCAGGTCTAGGTTCAGTTTCACACCTGTACTCTGGTTGTTAAACACAGGCATCGCCAGACTGGATCAGACTCACGGTCCATCTGTTCTAGTCTCCTGCACCTGATGGTGGCTAGCACCGGCTACTTCAGAGGCAGGCGCAAGACACCCCCTAGTGCACAGTTCTGGAATAACATGCCTCCAGCAAAATTTCCTTCTAATCCCCAATAGTCAGAGATGCCTGAGAATTAATAAGCCTTCAAGAGACTCTTAGTTTGGGGGGATATTTTAGTATCTACTATAACTCTAGATGTTGTTAATCAACTACATGTCCGCTCCCTTTTTGAACCACGTTAAGCCCTTAATTTCAAGGATATCTTGTGGCAATGAATTCCACATGCACGCCGGAGTAGGCAGATTAGTATGTTTTTTAAAGTATTTTAGTGGCTTTCGTACTAATGGAAGGAAAGTGCCAGGTTGACAGCTCTGGAGACTGAAAGTCAGCAGGCAGAGCAGTGCAAGGCTGCCTCAGACTGCCTGGTTCCTTTGTCTTGACTATATCCTGCACCACTGCCTTCACGCATGAGAGGCTATTACAGGATCCATTCTCCCTCTGAGAAAAGTGTGCCAATTAATGCCAATGTTGGTGGTGTTTTTGTGATATGGACACCAGAATAAAACCATTTATGATGTTATAAGGAATGGCCAGCATAGATTTGTCATGCCAAAGCAAACTAATTTCCTTTTTTGACGGGGTTACTGGACTACCAAATGGGGGGAAGCAATAAACTGATATATCGTTATTTTTTAGGAAGGCTTCTGACACAATCCCACCTGACATTCCCATAAACAAACTAGAGAAATGGGATCAAGACGAAATATCTATAGGATGGGGAAACAAAGGGTTGAAAGACTGTAGTTATCAATAATTCACCGTTAGATTGGAAAGGCATATGTAGTAGGGTCCCACAGAGATCAGCCCTTGGTCCAGTACTGTTCAATATTTTCATTAATGACCTAGAGCAGCAGTTCTCAAATTTTAGTACGGGTGACCCCTTTCACACAGCAAGCCTGAGTGTGACTCCCTCCCCCCCCCCTTATAAATTAAAAACACTTTTTTTTATGTTTAACACTATTATAAATGCTGGAGGTGAAGTGGGGTTTGGGGATGGAGGCTGACAGCTCCCTACCCCCCACGTAATAATCTTGTGACCCCCTAAGGGGTCATGACCCTCAGTTTGAGAACCCCTGACCTAGAGAATGGAGTATATAGTATGCTTATAAAATGTGCAGAGGACTCCAAGCTGGGAGGGGTTGCAAGTACTCTGGAGCTTAGAGTTCAAAGCGACCTTCACAAATTGGAGAAATGATCTAAAATCAACAAGATGAAAGTCAATAAAGACCAGGGCAAAGTACTTCTCTTAGGAAGGGAAAAACAAACGTACAACTACAAAATGGGGAATAACTTCCTAGGCCGTAGTAAAGCTGAAAAGGAACTGGGGATTATAATTGATCATGAATTGAATATGAGTCAACAGTGTGATGCAGTTGTGAAAAAAGGCTAATATTATTCTTGAATATTGCATGGAAGATGCAGGACATAATTATCCTGCTCTACTGGGAACTGTAGAGGCCTCAAGTGGTACTGTGTTCAATTCTGGGCACCACACTTTAGAGAGAGTCCAGAGGAAAGAAACGAATGGTAGAAGGTTTATAAAACCACACCTGTGAGGAAAGGTTAAAAAAACTGGGCATGTTTAGTCTTTTGGAAAGAGTGATAACAAGTCTTCAAATGTGTTAAGGGCTGTTATAAAGAGGGCGGGGACCAACTGTTCTTTGAGTCCACTGAAAGTAGGACAACAAATAATGGTCTTAATGTGCAGCAAAGGAGATTTGGATGAGATATTAGGAAAAACTTTATAAGGGTAGTTGGGCCTGGAACAGGCTTCTAAGGGAATCCTCATCACTGAAGGATTTTAAGAACAGGTTGGACAAATACTTGTCAGGGATGGTCTAGGTTTACTTGGTCCTGCTGCCGCACAGGGGGCTGGACTTGATGACTTCTTGAGGTCCCTTCCAGCCCTACATTTCTATGATTCTATGTATCATGTGTATCCCAAGAGTATCTGGGAGCACCATTTTGGTAGGCACTGTCCAGACACCTAGTCGAAGATGATCTGGACCAATAGTATCTAGATATGCTAAAATTTTGCATTATCCCATCCAGATATCTTTGTGGGTTCCGGTTCCATCATATCTGGACCTTAGAGAAAATTCTGGCTACCGCATTTACTAGTGGATTCCATGGGAAGAGCTTTCAGGCTTCAACCAAACCCCTTTCCCTTGCAAGAGTGAGTGGTTATCAGGTCAGCCACATGTTTTCAGGTGTTTGAAAAGAACTTGCAGTCACTCACGTTTAATTTTCCCCCAAGGCTGGAGGAGAGTTAATGCTTTTGGCAGAGCTGCATTCTGTAACCGCAATATCCCAGCAGAAGGATGTGACATGGAAAGGAGCCCAATTCTGCCAGAAGACATCGGGGGTGGAGGAACATGTGGGAATCTTTCCATTTTTTCTTACTCAGTATGGCCTGAATGGAACAAGAACTCAGACACAGAGGCCTCAGAAGTAGGTATCTCAAGTTAATAAAGCTCTCTGGAAGGGGAAGGAGGTGGAGAAAGAAAGATCACAGAGATAAGAGAGACAGAGATCGGAAGAGAGGAAAAGAAAGACAATTACAGTGGATCAGTGAACGCTGCATCCTCCCGGGGTCAACTGGGCACAACTGGGATGTTTATTTAAAAGGTAGGAGAGCAAATTCTTAGGGAAGGAATAGAATTTGAGGAAAAGAACATTACTTTTAGCAGATATGCACTAGCGCAAGGTTTGTGATGCAACAATGCCTTTGAAAGAAAAGGGGAAATAGAAAATATAGTTAATTAAAAGGGACAAAATAAAAATATAAAGCAGCTTGATTCCAATCTCCTTTCTACCAGTGTCAATCAGAAGTGAATCTATCGCACTTATACCCAAGGTAAAACCAGTGTGAGAACTGAATCAGACCCAAGTTTTTAAAAACAAATCCTTCTCCGTGTAACTATTAACGCCACAGATTATTAAACTGAAGGGTTTTCACGTCTCCCGTAGTCTTCAGCATTTCTGCAGCTTCTTTACTGTTTTCACTTGGACAATAAAATTACACTAGGGGCTTGATGTTTTTTTCCCCATTGAAGTCAATTAAAGGAGAGGATTGGGCGTATCTGACAAGATTCCCAGTCCGATCTTTATTTATTGCAGTCCTGCTGATTTAAAAGCTGATGAAGTCATTCTGAGTTTTCCTTTACACTTTATACTAAACGTATTGATGTATTTTGCACAATGTGTAATTGCTGCTATTGCACGTGTGGCTAGAGCCTATGGGGAGCTGAAATTGAAATAAATAAGCAAACAAAAATAATGAACTAGAAAATCTCTAGTGGCATGGTAGATGGGATATACAGCATTTTCACTAGCTAGAAGTTGGATGCAGTATTGCTATGATTGGTGATGATAGAGAAATCCATAGATTTTAAGGACGGAAAAGGGACCATTATAATTATTTGTCTGACCTCATGCATAGCATAGGCCAGAGAACTTTACTAGATAGACAGACGCACAGTACATACGCACATAAATGGGACCATATGTTTGGCTGGTGTAAATTGGCATAGCTCTTTTGACTTCAATGGAGAAATATCTATTTATACCAGCTGAGGATCTATCCCAAAGAGTATATATACACAGGTTTCAGAGTGGTAGCCGTGTTAGTCTGTATCAGCAAAAACAACGAGGAGTCCTTGTGGCACCTTAGAGACTAACAAATTTAGTTGGGCGTAAGCTTTTGTGGGCTAAAACCTTCATCAGATGCATGGAGTGAAAAATACAGTAAGCAGTATATATATTATTACATAGATACATATATACATATTATTATTACATATATACATATATAATATTACATATTATATTATTTTCATGTGCTGTAATATATATACTGCTTATTGTATTTTTCACTCCATGCAGCTGATGAAGTGGGATCTAGCACATGAAAGCTTACGCCCAAATAAATTCGTTAGTCTCTAAGGTGCCACAAGGACTCCTTGTTGTTTTTATATATACACAGACTCTCTCTCGTTAACACACACACACACACACACACACACACACGCACGCACGCACACACACCAGACATGTTCTATACATTTAATTTAGGCAGACTAACCACAGAATACATTTCAGTAACACCAATTAGATGCGCACTAATTTCTTCCCTGTGAAATAGCAGTGAGTAATTAATCAGAATTTTGATCACAACTCAGTTGGCAATTCAAATTGCATTTGCCATTTCTCCAGCAAATATGGAATCATTATCTTTTGCATGATTCTCTCTTCCTAATCACCCAGGGTGCTAGAAGCGAAACATTTCCAAGAACCAGATATTGTCTCTATCAACCAGCAACCTTAATACCTTTGGACTGGGGGTTAGCGGGTTCAGTCCATGGCTGTGTTTTATTTCAAGCTTCATCATAATTCTAAAGTGAATACTTAGTGGCAGGCTGGCTACTTGCCCGGGGGAGGGGGAATTCTGCCTTGTAAAATTATGAGAGAGGATGAAAGCTAGCAGCTCACTCCATTAAAAACCTTCTGGGAGGGGACTCAAGACATCTGACCTTTGCACAATCATCCAGCTTGCGTCTAATGGGCATATGAGCATTGATCAGATCTGTATCGCCCAAGCATACAATGCACCGTTGAGGTGCCACAACCACTGTCCCATGATAGATGTTAACATTCATCTCTGCACTAGCGAGTGGCCAGTAAGGAAGCCTTAGGATTCCATGTTTAATAATAATAGCTCTTCTATAGTCTTTGCTGATCATGAGAAAGGAGAGGTTTCTATTTAACCCCAAAGTGTTTCTATCACAAGCTTGGAATTTCAAGGACATTATGATTGTTCGCATTCTAGTGGTGAGTGTCTAGGGCCTCCAATTGTGGGCTAGGTCCTGCACAGGCAGAGAGTAAAAGAGTCCTTGCCTCAAAGAATAGGTCAGAACAATAAAGGAAGTCCATTTTACTGTGTGGAAACTGAGGCACAGAGAGAGTAAGTGACTTGACCCAGGTAACAAAGGACATCTTTGACATAGCTGGCAACAGCCCCCAGATCTCCTTAGTCCCAATCTAGGCCCTTACCCTCTTTCAATGTCATTAGCAAAGGCCTTCTAGGATCCTGCAGAACTAGAGGCAAGGTTAAAAATCAGGTCCTGGACATCATTACTACCGGTAAGCATTTTCCAGGGTGGAGCCAAAATGCATGAGGCCGGACCAAGGAACAAACATCAAACCTAGGATATCGATTCTGCCTCGCTTACAGACAAGTAGAGTGGCAACTGCCACATGCCCAGAATACTGGACATTCTGGGACACCTGGGAACAGCACAGGCTTGCCCCCACCTGCCCCTGGCAGCATGACCTGTGCGAGGTCACCACAGCGGGGGCAGAGCGGCGCGCTCTTCATAATGACATGACCCATCCGTGACACTGGCCCTACCACATCCAGTTTTGCATCAGTACCAGACAGGGGATGAAAACATAGAACAAGAGGACTGTCCAGATTAAAACCAGATGAATGCCATGTCAACAGACAGGGCTTTCTCTCTGGAGCCTGTCAAGCCATAGCTGGATCAGGTGGAGGGGGTTGCCTGAGGGTAAGGGACAAGGCCCCAAAGGCCTGGGCTCGGAGCCCCCTTGGCTGTGACCAGTCTGACCCCCAATAGGATTGATCATTCTGGTCCTTTGCCTCACGCCCCTCGTGTTTTTAGATTCAGAGACTCCCTGGTTCAATCCCCAGGGGGCCTCAACATCAGTATTCCTGAGACTCCGTCTGCCTCTCGCATCTTCGCCACCCTGCTGCTCTTCCAGTCTGTCCTAATTGCTGGAGGTTCAGAAAGGAGAACTGGGAGGCATGGCTCAGCTATTTCGCTTGCTTTCATTGTGTTTTTTATTAATGGTCCTGTTTCTATTACATATTCAACGGATCAATAAGAAAGGTTTGAATGAGACTGTAGCCAGTAAAAAGTTCCCTCTCCTGCAAGGTGTTAAGCATCTCCTGTGAGCTGGTGAGTACCCTCAACTCCCACTGACACCAGCTGAAGTTGAGGATGCATGGCACATCAGGAGATGGAGCCATAAGCAAAGCAGAGTTCATACAGGAGCTGGATTATCCCTGAGTTGGTAGAAAATCCTTATCATTATCCTTATTACCCCATGGTTTTGTTTTCTGTTCACAGAGGACAGAATAATGAAAACAGAATGAAGATCTGAATCACCATGGAGACATATCTCCATCAGGGGCCAGGGGGAGCAAGGACAACATGCCAGATATGCTTTCTATTAAACAACTGAAATGACGGTATTAACCCTGACACTGCTGGGTGTCTACTCCAGCTTCCGCGCTATGGCAGAACACAGCAGGGATGCTCCCTTGATGTGCTGCCAGAAGGCTGCCACTTTAAAGGAGATACATCTTTAATGCCACAACCCTGGGGTGTGGAATCAAATCTTGGTTTCTAAAAGCACGCAGCCTCTACTGCCTGAGCTAAATGATTCTATTGGCTAAGGCTGTAGCAGGCACATCAAGTTCATTCTGTGGCCCGGCCACCAATAGAAGAGAACAGAGCACTTCAGACTAAGTGACTTGACCCAGGTAACAAAGGACATCTTTGACATAGCTGGCAACAGCCCCCAGATCTCCTTAGTCCCATTCTAGGCCCTTACCCTCTTTCAATGTCATTAGCAAAGGCCTTCTAGGATCCTGCAGAACTAGAGGCAAGGTTAAAAATCAGGTCCTGGACATCATTACTACCGGTAAGCATCTGGTGGTTACACATCTATACTATGGAACAGCACATTTGAAGTACCAGATGTGTCTGGCAGCAGGTATTGGGAGAGCCACTACTTCTCACCAGTTACAGATGGAAAATATCTATATATCCCTTGCAATACGGAAGTTACCTAGCTCAGAGTATCAGAGGGGTAGCCGTGTCATGCATCCGAAGAAGTGTGTATTCACCCACGAAAGCTTATGCTCCAATACATCTGTTAGTCTATAAGGTGCCACAGAACTCTAGCCCAGAGGTTCTTCAGCCATTCCATCCTGTAGTCTCTTTGGTAAGAGAGTATCAGAGGGGTAACTGTGTTAGTCTGGATCTGTAGAAGCGACAAAGAGTCCTGTGGCACCTTATAGACTAACAGACGTATTGGAGCAGAAGCTTTCGTGGGCAAATACCCACTTCTTCAGATGCATGCAGTGGAAATGCCCCTGGACATTTCTACTGCATGCATCTGAAGAAGTGGGTCTTCGCCCACAAAAGCTTATGCTCCAATATGTCTGTTAGTCTATAAGGTGCCACAGGACTCTTTGTCGCTTGGTAAGAGAGATTCACTCATGGACCTATAACCTCAGTCCTCTGTTGTTGAGTTCTCAGAATGGCACATTCTGCTGACCCCCAGAACAGGATCTGTGCACCACTGCTGGGCCATGGAGCGCTGCTGGAGGGGCACTGATCTACTGTATCTTCACACCAAGGCAGTGTGTACATAGCCCCTCTAGGTGGAGGTCTCATGTTAACTGGAACCAGGAAGTTCCCAGTTGTCTTCAAAGAGGACTGTCCAACCACCCACCGCACTTGAAGGAACCCAGGACCA
The DNA here is from genome assembly GCA_033296515.1 of Macrochelys suwanniensis. Lineage (NCBI taxonomy): Eukaryota > Metazoa > Chordata > Testudines > Chelydridae > Macrochelys > Macrochelys suwanniensis. The sequence goes on along the minus strand of CM065777.1, from coordinate 11,686,993 downwards.
CTAGAGGCACAGCAGAGTTAAGGGCAAGGGGATTCCTACCAGGTTTGTCTTACCTAGGGAACCTAGTTACACAATCCACTAACTCCCTTGGCAGAAATCTGTCTTTGTGAAGCAGGAATCCTAAGCACCTTTTATCATACTACTGGCACAATTAACTGACAGCTGTGTTGTCTATGTGTACACAGCCACCGATGCAGCACAACACAACAGCAGGCATGTAGCCAAAAAGCCTGACGAGACCTGTATGCATCCAAAAGCTAGGGAATGGAATCTACAGGAAAGTAGGCTGCTACACAGAATACACCTTTCATTTGATCACCACCAAGCTAGATCAAATAGCACAGGGATGCTATGAGCTAATGCTAAAGCAATCAGTCTTTGGAGTCCAGGAACACTTAAGGACTGATCAGACAGAGACAATGCAGATCTATGAAGACAATGAGTTACTTCTACAACCAGAAACAGCAGGCAAAAAAAAAAAACCAAACAAACCCAGGAACAAGCTCTTTAAAAACCAGAGACAGCAGGATACAATCAGACTACTACAAAGAGCAGAGATGACAATACAATCAAATATACAGCATAAACTGATTGATAGTCCTGAGAGGACAGTTTTTCCACTTTCACTCCCACCTTTGGAGATTGGCACTATGATCCTTTTTGTGATTGGCCAGATTTTTTTAAAAAGGGCAATCACACTTTTTTGCAAGTTCAATTTCTACCTGCAAAAAATTAATGGCTGAAACATTTCCTACTACTTAGACAGCTAGCACCTGATTTGTACCCACCTAGCCATGTAAGTGGTGTGATTTGCACCCACATTAATTGTGGACTCAGTATGAGAACCCACAAATAAAGGGGACCAAGGAAAGTCCCTTTAAATATCTAGCCTTCTATGAATATAGTTTGGTGAGGTTTCATTTGTTTACACTTGGAGCTTCCTATTTTGTTATGCAACACTTGAAAGCAAACAGTCAGTTTCCACTGTTTGAAGAGATTAAGTGGACTGAGCTGCCTTTTCTCTCCATCTGGAACATGGAGAATTCTGCAAATCTTTCCAAATGGGTAAAACCAGAATTCTAACATTTGTGTCAACATGTTTGTCAGGTTTGCAGAGCAGGGCACCTGGACAAAGCTGCTATCGCATGTGCCATACTGGCCCTATTATCTCAGGCCATGAACCTGGGCGGGGGGCAGGGAGGAGCTGATTAATATATCACCTCCCTCGGCTTCTGCAACAGAATATGGGCCTGATCCAAGCCAATGGCAATTCACTGTAGTCTTAAGATTTCCATCAGTAGCTCTCAAAGCGCTTTACAAGCATCATTAACCTCCTTTTACAGATGGGGAAACTGAGTCACAGAGAGGTGAAGTAATTTGCTCAAGGTCACTTACAGGAGGCCAGAGGCCGACCCAGGAACAGAACCTACATTTCCAGAGGCCCAGTCCACAGCTCTCTCCACTAGGCAACACTGCTCTTTCCATTGTGATCACTTAGCTTTGGTCCCAATGAGATTTTAGGGGCCTGCACATGCAGGGCTGCCAGGTGTCTGGTTTTCGACTGGAACCCCTGGTCAAAAGGGGACCCTGGCGGCTTCGGTCAGCACCACTGACCAGGCCATTAAAAGTCCGGTTGGCTGCCTTCAGCAGAGCAGGCAGGGTGCCTACCTGGCTCCACGTGGCTCCCGGGAAGCTATCGGCATCTCCCTCTGGCTCATAGGCCAGAGTTACAAATTCAGTCACAAACAGCACTTTGCCTGGAGGTCCATCCAGCTGAATTAGAAAAAAAGAGCCGTTAATTAACTTGACTTAAGCAAGGCTGATGCAGGGCAACGTGACCTTTTCTCTATGTCATATGCCACGCGGATTTCAGCCTCAGTACGATGCTTTGTCACCAGCAATCCCCACGGTTTAGACCACTGGTTTGCAGGGGGTTTTGGAGAATGTGAGATGAGGGATGAAGGGAGGGCAGAGGAAGGTGGAGCTATTATTGTAATGAAGTGTACACACCAAAGAAAGCAGAGCCCTGTGTTATACTGTCCTAGGCCACTTTTTAAAATCCTGGCCTTAATACCTAGCATACTACATGCAAAACACAAAGGTACTTCCTACAGCAACTTCATCATTCTAATCAGTGCACTTATGATGAAGTCTTATCGCATGCTATATTTCAAACCAATCCACCTCTATTGCACACTTTAAGAACTGCGGCAATAGATCAGGGAAATATTCCCCTATCGGAAAGTCATCTTGATTCTGAGTTTCTCTGTAAAAACTCCATTCTGACCCTGAGGGTGAAATCTTAGCCCCACTTTCTTCAAGGGAGACAGGACTTCACCCTCAGAATCTTGTCTCCTTGGTCTCCATAGCAAACAAAACAAAACAAAACAAAAAAAGAAAAAAAAAGAAAAAAAATAACATTTGTCAAATTCCATAGGACAAAACGGGCACAAAAAGAAATTATGCTTTCAAAATTCTAGGAGAGCATTAATTGATGTAGAACAAAAACACCCAACAAAATAGAGAAGACTTTAAAATACTTTTCTCTGTAAATCACCATGGCTTAAACTTAGAAGGCCTTGTTTGAAACTTCCCTCAATGAGCTCTACATTTATATCTCATTGAAAACACTCCTTTCTTGCTAAATAAACATGGTGTGATCAACAGTAGACCTCAAGAAAATCCTTTCACGTCTTGTTATCCCACAGTTTAGATAAGGGCTTTTATAACTCGCCTTCATAACAACCACAAGATCAGCTCTGTTACCCTCTGCTGTAACTTTGCAATGCTAATATATTATTTCTGTAACATGAAGACCAAAGACAGAACACAACATTCTCTAGTAGTGGTGACTTAATTTTGATTCCCCCGCTCCAGTGCTTGAACTTCTGGGGCGCTAACTATTCAGACTCTTTGTCAATTTCTCTTTTACTGGACTCAGTTATGCTCCTTGCAAAGCAGAATCACACTAGGAGGAGGAAGAGAAGCACCACGCAAGCATTAATCCCTGGAGTAATTACAGCTTGGTAAGGCAAAAGGCCTTCCAGAGGCACTGCGGGTTGGAATGCCTCGCACTTGCTACAACCGTACAACAGGCCTAGCTAGCTCTTCCCACCACGCAGTCCTGCAGGAGAGCAGCAGGGTGGAGCCATGGCCCTGTCTTGCCAAAGGACTCCCATCTGGTGATGCTAGCCCACAGTAACCACTCCATCAATGCGGTTTCTTGTGCCTGCAGCCAGATGATGAGTGATTTCTGCTAGGGTGCCCTGGGGATGGGGATGGGGAAGAGGCCTCTGTGCTCAGGCTCGTCCATAATATGCCCTAAGAGAGAAATGGCTCTGCCACTGACCTGCTGTGTGTCCTTGGGCAAGTCACTCCAGCTCTCTGAGCTTTTGTTTCCCTTCCCACCCTTTGTCTGTCTTGGCTATTTAGATTGTAGATTAAATGCAGCAGGGACCATCTCTCACTAGTGTTTGCAGTGCCTAGCACAATGGGCCTCCTCTCCCACTGCAGGCTTCTAGATGTTACTGTAACACAGGTAATAAATAATAACAAATCCACATGCATGCAGATTTTTCTTTTTACATTCCTCTATATTTTGGAACCTTGTCCAATAAGATCCTAATGCTCTGCCGGACTTTCACTCTTGCGATCCAAAAGACAGGATTCACCATATCCTGGCCAAGAGTCTATTTTATTTAGTTTTTCTGCTTTCCAGACTTTTTCCTCACTTCTGACCTTTATACAACACCATTAATGTTTTCAATTAACTGGCTGTATCTTGCTATATCTACTTATGACAGATGGCTAGCTGAGATATTTCACCCAGAAGGCATTCAGATACTATGGTGATGGGCAGGGTATAAAATCCTAAGACAGTTCTATCTATTTCACTTTTATTTTTGTTTGCAGTGTTGTTGCAGCCAGGTTGGTCCAGGATATTAGAGAGACAAAGTGGGTGAGGCAATATCTTTTATTGGACCAATTTCTGTTGGCAAAAGAGACAAGCTTCCAAGCAACACCGAGCTCTTCTTCTTCAAGAACCCAATTGGGCTTAACAAGACCTATTCGCTTTTCTTCAAGAGCTCTGTGCAAGCTCAAAAGTTTCTCTCTCTCTCACCTACAGGACTTGGTCCAAACCAACATATTACTTCACCCATCTTGTCTCACTTTTATTTTTAGTAATTCCAGAATTGTTAGCAGTTCCCAGCCACTTTTTACACCCCCAGTCTTTAAGAGCCTTTTTCATTAAGGCAAACGTTGCCAAACTTGGGGCTGGGACTTTCACAGGGGACTTTTCACATGCGTGGTGCCCAACTCCCACAGAATGTCTACAAGATGTTGGCACCTAACTCTCATAGAAGCTTTTGAAAATCCCAGCCAAGGTGCTAAAGTTAGGCACCTAACTTCATATGCAACTAAATAAAAGAAGCCTGCTTTTCAAAGGTGCTTAGCAATCCCAGCATTGCTGGAGTCAATGCAACGGCAGTAGCATACTCCTAAGCAGCCTAAAAACAAATTGACTGTGAAAATAAATGTTTACAAATTCAACATTAAAAAAATGAGAAAATAATAAGCCTGGACAATGAGAATATCACCAGTGTTCACTTTCCATGTCAATATGCATTTCCCTTTAAGAATTTCCATTGCCCTTTAAGCGATTCTATTATTCACACATAACATTTCTAATCATTCTTTCAAGCATTGCTATGTAATTTACCAATGTTTAATGAATGCCAGAATAAGCACTAGAGGGAAACTGCACATAACTGGACAATAACCCAATAGGTTTAACAAGGCCTCCAAACTTTTCTTTTTGAATATAATCTTTATTCAGATGTTTTCTCCTTTGACCAGGGATAATGGCTTTTTTATTAGTTATATTACTAACTTTTTCCCACACCACCGTGTCATAACTTTTGAATCTTCTAGGGACACAATGAAAAGTTATTAGTTATAAACGGCATCGTTGGATATCCCGTAAGTATGTTCAGTTAAAGAAACCAAAATAAACAAATTAGCTTGTGTATCACTTTCCACTGAATCAGATCCATACTTTATTCTATTTGCTATATGCAGACATGGTAAAACTGTTAGACAAAACCCGATTCACACATATTTCTGAGAATAAGAATGACTAGTGGAAACTGCTATAATGCGGGGGTCAGTATTTGTTTTCAATAAAAATCTGCAGTGTTAAGAACTGTCATTTCCAATGTCTAGAGAAAATATACATTGTTTTGCTCATGTTAAAAAAATCTGGTGAATTTTTCTTTGGAGCACCAACTTATAGGGGTGGCTTTTTTTCTCAGACTTGTGCCTTTTGCTGTCTCCGTGGAAATCCACCCCAATTTGGTCAAGTTATAAGCCTTTGAAAAATTGCCGTTCATACAGGCTTAGTAGAGATTTCAGCAGCTAAATTCTGCAAAAATTCCCTTTGCACAGGACATGCTGAAGACAAGGGCTGAGCAGGGCTTTCCCTGCAATTACAGCTCTGAACTGTTGCAGGGGGTGGCATGGGGTGAGGTGGAGTGGTAGAGAGGACTGGCAGCAGGAAACCTGCTTCTCATGTGCCCAGACAGTGTGGAGAAGGAAGTGTCCTGATTCGAAAGCAGAGGGGCCAAGAGCCAGGTCGTGCATGAAAAGTTTGATTTCAGTGATTTTCCTCATATTACACAGGAACTCTGTGGCACAGGCAAGGATAGAATCCAGCTGCACAAAAAAGAGAGAGAGAGCGTGTGTGTGTGTGTGTGTGTGATATAAAAATTATAGTCTAAACAGACAAGCCAAAGAGTGGGAGAAATGATGGGTTATCCCTCTTTTACAGATGGTGAATTAAGGAACAGAAAGATGAAGGATTTTTAAAGGTATTTAGGCATTGCTGCTCTCACTGTCACAACATCTAACCAACTGAAGAGCCTAAATCCCCTTGACAGTTGATGGGATTTACACTCCTAAGTGCCTGATCCTTTTGAAAAAGATAGATGTAGGTTCCTAAATCTGTTAGGTGTTGTGACCCTGAGTGCAGCAATGCTTAAATACTTTAAAAAGCTGAGCCTAAGTGATTTGCCCAAAACCACAAACTGAATCTGTGGTGGAGCCAGGAATCAAAACTAGATCTCCTGAGTCCCCCTTGGGTGCCATCATCACAAAACTACCCTCCTGCATTGTTTAACATTTAATTCCTCCGAAATCAACCCCTCCACTTCCTTAATTCTATGTTGCTATTTGTTGACCTCTCTGGTACTGAGGTGCTGTGAGCTGTATATAATTGTCTAGGTGTGGTCTCACCAGCCAGGGATTATCACTTGGCTGTTTCTCCAAACTACCATTTTTCTACAGGACCAGAGCACCCTCTGTCTCAACCTCCTTTTCACATTGTCCTTCTACAGGAAAGCACTCGTGTACACAACTTAAAGATGCTTTTATCTGAAACATCCATGAAAGAAATCCTGTGTCTCTGATGAACCTGGCTTCCTCAATTTCCTGTTTGCAGCACAGCTGACATTTTTTTGGAAATATTTGTCTACCTCTGTTGGAAGCCAGACTCCTTGAGTTAGAAAACAAGGATTTACACACACATACACACAAAATCATAGTGGAAACAAAACGAATGAAAAGAAAACAAACCAATAAAGAACCTATCCTATCATAACATTTGAGGTTCTGGTATTTGCTGGCTTTGGAGTGGGTTCAAAATAAATGAAGGAAATGTGCATTTCATTAAATGCTAATATTTGGAAGACAAGGGGGTGGGGAATGATGAAATGCTTCCAAATGCAGTCGCAAGGACACTGCACGCAAAAACAGGTTCCCAATTCTCCTTTATTTGTAACATTGCTACCTGGGAATTAATGCATGACATGGATAGGAAGGAGGCTGTTTTCCCAGGCAATTGCTATAAACGTTTGTACCAAATTTCCAGCGCCCTGCCTCATTTTTCAGCAGTTACAGTCGAATCTTTCTATAAGGACCAATTTGAGCAATCAGTGTTTTGCTCTTTTGCCCAACCAGTCACTGGTTGGATCAGAGGAACAGCAAGCTTCCCAAATCAGACATGTGAGAGAAGCAAAATCTCTACCATATAAGGACAAAATAGACTATGCTCTGCAACTTAATGCTGAGGCAGGTAAATCAACTCTCACCCACACTTCCCTGATCTGTCAAGCTCTTGTTAGTGACTGAGCCTTGGGATCTACTCCCAGCTCTGCTAGAGCTCACTGTGGGCAACCTCTCAAATCCTGAGTTGCCTCCTCTATAAAACAAGGGGGATGCTATTTGCCTGCCTCTTACAGTAGAAATATGAGGCCTTGCTCAACAATAAGGGTTGTGAAGGGCACTAAATTCTTACCCTAATAAGTGGAAGAGGTGAGACCAGAATGCATAGTCTGTTGACTACAAACCTGGCATTCCTTCCCCCTGCACCAGGACTATTTTGAGGAGTGAAAAGAGCAGGCCAATTTAGTGCCCTGTATGAAGGGCTGTGCTTGAGGGGGAAGGATAGCTCAGTGGTTTGAGCATTGGCCTGCTAAACCCAAGGTTGTGAGTTCAATCCTTGAGGGGACCATTTAGGGATCTGGGGCAAAAATCTATCAGGGGACAGTACTTGGTCCTGCTAGTGAAGGAAGGAGACTGGACTCCATGACCTTTCAAGGTCCTTCCAGCTCTATGAGATGGATAGTTCCATACAGCTGCTTCAGAATGATGCAGCTCATGGCCAAGTGCTAAAAACTTCTACAGCATATGTGCACATGGCAGTTTTCTACAGCATATTTCTTGGTTAATTCTGGATGGATTTTCACAAGGATTGTGAAAGGCGCTTCTCTGACCTCAGGGCTACCTCCCTGCTAGTTATCAAGCTCTTACTCCAACACCGAAGGGGCTAGAGGAGGGGTGGGCAAACTTTTTGGCCCAAGGGACACAGGTCGATATGCAAATTGTATGGCGGGCCATGAATGCTCACAAGATTGGGGTTGTGGTGCAGGATGGGGTGAGGACTCTAGCTGGGGGTGCGGGATCTGGGGTGGGGCCAGAAATGAGAAGTTCAGGGTGCAGGAAGCGGCTCTGGGCTAGGGCAAGGGGTTGGGGTGCGGGGCGGGTGAGGGCTCTGGCTGGGGGTGCAGGCTCTGGGCTGGGGATCAGGGGTTTGGGGTGTAGGAGGGTGCTTTGTGCTGGGACCGAGGGGTTCGGAGGGAGGGAAGGGGGATCAGGGCTGGGGCAGGAGGTTGGGGAGCGAGAGGGGCTCAGTGGTGTAGGCTATGGGCGGCACTTACCTCAAGCAGCTCCCGGAAGCAACGGCATGTCCCCCCTCCAGCTCTTACGTGGAGACACGGCCAGGCAGCTCTTCATGCTGCCCAGACTGCAGGTGCCACCCCTGCAGCTCCCATTGGCTGCAGTTCCCAGCCAATGGGAGCTGCGGGGGTGGCGCTTGGGCCAGGGGCAGCGTGCAGAGCCCTCTGGCATAGGAGCAGGAGGGGGGACATGCCGCAGCTTCTGGGAGCTGCGCCGAGCCGCAGCACATGCGCACAGAGCGGCCCCCGACCCTGCTCCCCAGCGGGAGCTCGAGGGCCAGATTAAGTCGGCTGGCAGGCCGGATGTGGCCTATGGGCTGTAGTTTGCCCACCCCTGGTATAGAGTTTAAAAACAAAGAGGTTGGAAATTATTTTCTAGCACTGACAAAAATTCTCTTTTGTTCATTATTGCTGAATCAGGTTTAATCAAACGTTCTAGTAAAATCTGGCCCAAGGCAGACCCCAGGCATGGGAAATTTCAGCCCAAAAGGATAGATTTACAAACCGACAAGGGACCGAAAACGAGGGCTGAAGATGGAAAGTGCGAGGCATTGACTTCAACAGAGCGATGTCCCTTGTTCATTACAAATGCCTGCAGTACTTAGCACAGCAACCCCTGTGCACGTATGTTCAATTCAATGAGACTTCACTGGCCCGGCAAGGATACAAGTCTCACTAAAGCATTAAAAGCAATAGGCTTCTCGGTGAGGTAAGACCAACCCTAGATAGGGTGGCCCGTTATATACATGCTGCCATTCTTTTCTACGCTTAAAAGTTGGGTCGACATAGCTACGGCGGCGACGGGTATAAAGCGCTGAGGCTGTGCGCTGGAGCACTAGGATTGACAATTTTAGTTGGATGTATTCCTGGAGGTTTCATGACATGACCTAATCTTTCATTCCTGGAGACTCCAGGACAATCCTGGAGGGTTGGCAACCCTACTACCACCCATAGACTAGGGAGCGCCTTAGGGCTGGTCCACACTAGGTGGGGAGATCGCTCTAAGATACGCAACTTCAGCTACGTGAATACCGTAGCTGAAGTCAAATATCTTAGATCGATTTTTAAAAGTACTTACCCCGGTCCACACGGCAGCAGGCAGGCTCCCCCGTCGACAGCGCTTCCTCCGCTCGCCGAGCTGGAGTTCCGGTGTCGACGGGGAGCGGTTCTGGGATTGATTTATTGCGTCTAGATGAGACGCAATAAAGTGATCCCAGAACATCGATCACTACCCGCCGAATCAGGTGGGTAGTGTAGACTAGCCCTTAGAGTCTAATCACTCAGCCCACGGTCTCTACTCAGGCAAAACTACCCTCTGACTGCAGTGACACTTTTTCTTGAATAAAGAGTGGGCAGAGTACACAGGATTATACCCTTAATGGGCTTGTCACCTGCAAACATACATGTAAAGGCCAAAAGATTCACCAGAACTGAAGTTCACAACACTCAAATAGGGTTTTTTTATGACCTAAATCATTATCTTTATGACAAATATTCATTTCTGAGCTTCGGTTCAGCTGGCTAAACTCTTGGCTAAAATACCCTGAAGTCAATGGGCCCTGATTCTCGTTTACACTAAGGGCTTATCTACACATGGAGTTGATGTTTTTCAGGAACAGGTGTAACTGGAAAAACTCCATGTGTGGACACTCTTAGGCCATGTCTACACTATGGACACAATGGCAACACAGATCCAGTGCTGGAGCTATGCCGCTGTAAGCCCACAGTGTAATGGCGGACTACAGCAACAGAAGGGCTTTTTCTGTCATGGTAGGAACTCCACCTCCCCAAATGATAGTAGCCAGGTCGACAGAGGCATGATTTGAGGACTTCAATAGCTTAGACATAGGTTAGGGGTTTATTACAGGAATAGGTGGGTGAGATTCTGTGGTCTGCGCTGTGCAGGAGGTCAGACTAGATGATCATAATGGTCCCTTCTGACCTTAAAGTCTATGAGTCTCTGAGACCGGACTGTGTCTACACCGGACATTAGGTCAGCCTAGGAAGGGCACCCAGGGGGTGTGGATTTTTCACATCCCTGAGCGCCGTAGCTATGTCAACCTAAATTTTAAGTGCAGACCAGGTCTAATTCTGGAATAAGAGAGTCCACATATGGAGTCAATCAGGAATAGCTCTTCCTCAATAGCAACACGTGTGGACAAGCTTTACGGCCCCTTTAGTGTAAAGTGGGACCAATGTACATGTACACACACTTGAAGGCCCTTTTACACTGCTTTTACACAGCAGTAAATGAGAATCAAGCCCGATGGAGTTGCAAAGTGATGTAAATCAGCACAGAATCTGGACCAGCATCTCTTTAGAAACAAAGCTTCTTTTCAACAAGTCATTCTTATTGATTAGCTGCTTCTTACCAGTATTATTTATTCTTTGTATTGCAGCAGCTCCCAGAGGCCTAACCTGAGATCAGGACCCCATTGTCTTAGGTGCTGTCCAAGTAGGTAGCAGGAGACAGTCCCTGCCCTGAAGAGGTCATAGCTAAGGACTGGAGCAGCACTTTATACAACCAGCCCAACTCAGGGACAGAGCATCACCAGGAGAGCATGGGCAGTGACCCAGTTGTGCCCCATCTCCCCTCTTTGCTCTATGGCGGAAATAAACTGCACCAGCCATTTCCCCAGCCAGTGTATAGAGGTTGAGGGATGGGAATGTGGAGCCACGGCTCTATTCACTTCTCGCCCCTGGCTGTCCACCTTCATAACAGGAGCAGCCAAGGCTGGCCCTAGACCAAATGGCGCCCCAGGCGAGAAGCATCTCTGGGACTCCCCCTCCATTTGTTAAACTTTCAAATATCTTATTTTTATTGCGTTTGTAGCCCATTTCACGACTTTGATGCACGATGTGCATGCATTATTTATCCCTGTCATATAAGCTGTCCGGGGGGAGGGATAGCTCAGTGGTTTGAGCATTGGTCTGCTAAACCCAGGGTTGTGAGTTCAATCCTTGAGGGGGGCATTTAGGGATCTGGGGCAAAAATCTGTCAGGGGACAGTACTTGGTCCTGCTAGTGAAGGCAGGGGACTGGACTCAATGACCTTTCAAGGTCCTTCCAATTCTATGAGATAGGCATATCTCCATATATTATAAAAAGATGATAAATTTGCACACTAGGATCTGTAAATCTGTATTTATTCATGCCATATACAAGCAAATACAAAAAAAGTTTCCTCTACGCTTATAGAAACTATTTAATTTTAAGACTAACTGAAATGTACTAACATCAAGAAACTGAACTGTGCACAAACCTTGGGTGGACCAGTATTAAATAGCGTTACAGTAGGCAACAGCCCTTTAGCTCAAAAAGTCATTTTTCTCGCCTTCGCCCTTGTGAACGGAAGCTCAGCGAGGGCATGGCTGACAACATTCTAGCAGGTTCGAGGAAAATGTAGTTCTCAAAAAGTCTGGAAGGTTCCATGAGATTCTACAAAGGTCCAGAACATTCTAGGAGGTTAGTGAAAAATGAATCCATATACAGAATACCTGAAACGTTTTACTTCAAACATTCTTTTCCCTTTTCTCGCTAACAACAAAAACAGCACCCTGATCCCGGCACCCCCCCAACCTAGCTGGCCATGTGGGTCTCCTGCCCCTAAATCCAGCCCTGAGAGCCAGGGCCGGCACAACCACTAGGTGACCTAGGTGGTCGCCTAGGGCGCCAGGATTGTGGGGGGGGGGCGGCGGCATTTCGGTGGTGACACTCTTTGGCGGCATTTCGGTGGCAGGATCTTTGGCGGCCCTCTCCTGTCCTCTTCCGTCCTTGGCACCACCTGGGGTGGCAAAAAAGCTGGCGCCGCTGTTGCTAAGAGCAGCAGCCTAGTGGTGACCACCTTTCCCCAACCTGCACAGAGTCTGATGATATGCAAGGGAGCACGCCCTTATTCTTCAACATGGACACACTGCTGAGCACACAACTGAGCGCCTAATAATGTGTCTTTCAAATGTTACTAGTTCAGGAAGAAGGAAAAAGCCCAGTGTTGCTCTATCAGTCATTTCCAGCAAGCAGATCCTCTGGTATCTTAAGTGTCATGGAGAAAGAAAGCAAAGGCGTGACCCTACAAATCCTCTACTCAGATTACTCTTACGCAAATCAGTGTACGTAGACGGAGCTTGCAGGATCAGGCCTCAAATTGGTGAACGAGGCACCAAAATGCAGACAGCAGCCAATATCTATTGCATCCAATTAAGCTAAACTAATAAACATATGACACAGTGTTGCTGAGTTTGATATTCAGTGAAATTATAATAATAAAAGCCTGGGTGTGCAAACCAATCACACAAACGAAAAGCCATTACTTAATCATAAAAACATTACCAGCAAAACTGATGGGACATGAGCTAAGCTCAAGTGATGTCACTTTCTTAGCCTTGCCTTCAATTAACATGGCTGCAATGTACGAATGGCCCCCGAAGTAAAGGAAGGCGCTTGTCACTGCTCCCCCCCCCTTTTTTTTTCTGCTTCAAACATATGCCAGGCTGGTAGGCCTCCATGTTTTAATTACTTGGAAATTGGCCCTCCGCATCTGAGAGCCCCAGGGCAGCTAGCCACAAGGGACTTTAGTTCTTTCTACTTTTACAAACTCATTTTTTTAATAAATAGTAGGCCATGATTTCTTGCTAACTGGCATTTTCCCCTTCCATGAGTTGCGACAACAAAAATATCTCCTCTTATTTTTGTTTTCCAGTTATTTTCTTGCATGTGGCATGCCGCTATCAATTGGCTGATTAAAATATCAATCCACCACATGTCCTACCTCGGGAGAAGTTAGCTGTTGAGTTACAACTTCTCATGGATTTTGCACCAGATTCTGATATCAGTTTCAGCAGTGTAAATCCAGAGTAGCACTACTGACTTTACTGGACTCACTCCGGATAGACACAGGTATAACTGAGATCAGGATCTGACCTGAAACATTTCTGAATTAGCCAAGATGGTTAGGGCTGATTGAAAATATCCTATCAAAACTATTTTTCAACAGAAAATTGGGGTTTGGACTAAATTTACATATTCACAGGGTCTGCTTTCAGTGGAAAATTTCAGCTTTTCCTCAAAAAACTCAAAACCAAAACATTTTTGGCCATAAGTTTTTCAGTTCCTTCCTTTTTTTTTCTTTTTCTTTTTTCCTTTTTAATGAAAACTCAAAAATGTTTCTGGAAAATGTTGACAAAAGTGATTTGTTTTCATTCTCAGCAAAATTTTCCTTGGGACACAAATTCCCTTTTTCCAAACAGCTCTAAAGATTATGTGGAATTGAAGTGGATTAGTTAAACCGTATTAAATCCCTGTGGGGAGCTGTTATTCATAATTAAAGTGGCCTGAATTCAGTTTAGGGCAAGTCCACATTTAAAACGCTGCACCGCTTTAGCACTTTAATGTAAGCCAACGGGAGAGAGCTCTCCTGTCAGCATAGTTAATCCACCTCCCCGAGAGGTGGTAGCTATGTCGGTGCGAGAAGCTCTCCCATTGATTTAGCACTATCTACAGGGGGGAGGGGGAGGGACTAGATCAATATAACTGTGGATTTTTCACACCCCTGAGTGATGTAGTTATACCAATATAGGTCTGTAGTGTAGACCAGACCTGAGTTTAATTCCCTTTGTAAGTGAACTAAACTAAACCAAATTAAGGGCACTTTAATTCTAAATGAAGGTGTTCACACAGGAGTTTAAAGCAGTTTAACTAATCAACATCAAATTGACACCTTTAGTTAATTTGGATTAATTTTCCTGAATGTCACCGGGTAGACAAGCCCTTAGTCTCACAATGGGATCCAGCTGGGTGCAGAGCTCTTTTGAAAATCTATCTCCTATTGTGGGTGCTCTTTAATTGGGAATCTGGCTAACAGGGTGGCAGAGGTGAACCAAAGCCCACTGAATTCACCAGAAAAAGTCTCATTGATGTCAATGGGCTCTGGATCAGGTCCACAGAGAAAGAGAATGAGAGAAAGCATGTTGGTGTTTGTGCCTGCTTCTCTTTCATATGGAATTAATGGTGGTTTAATGGGGTATGAAAGGATGTTTTACTGGAAACAATGAGGAACAATTGTCTAGCTCACGTTTCATTTCACAGGTCATTATTGCATTAAGAAGTAAATCGACCAAGTCCGGTAAATAACAGTCTGTGTATTGCCGAGAGCTGCAAACCAACAATCTTAGCAGTCGCCAACTAATATCTTTGTCATTTTTAACCCTTGCAGGGATCTGCCAGAGGCTAAACAATTACAGTCTTCACCCACCCCTAGCAGGTAAACATTATTCATTTGACTTCTCATCCCCTTTTCCTGCAAGCCCCATGAGGCTGGGGTTTTGCATTGTTGTTTTGTTTATTAGCCAACCTAGCCAACACCGTGTGTCTGCTGGCCTTGAAAAACAACACATATTTTAGAGACTGCTGCAGGCGTCTTTAAACCGGCTGCTTCCTCTGCAAAATTAATTGTTGCAAAATGCACTGTTTCCCTTGTAAAGCTCTGCAAACTAATAGTCAGCAGTTTGGCTGGATTGTGGATATGCCTGAAAGATCTAGGGAAATTAATACAATTATGCTTTGAGATACAGGTCACAGTTGTATTATAATTGCATGAACATAAGGATCTAGTTTCTCTTTGATGTCTATGTGCAGCTCCCGCAAATGCTTGAGAGGCAGTGGATTGGGAGTCAGGATCTGCCACTAACCTGCTATGTGACCTTGGCCAAGTCCTTTCACCTCCCTGCCTCTGCTTCTCCTCCCACTCTTTGTCCTGTCTATTGAGAGTGTAAGCTTTCTGGGGATAAGACTGCCATGTGTCTGGACAGAGCCTAGTAAAGGAGCCCTGATCTGGGCTGGGGTGTCTAGGTACTGCTGTGATTGAAATAATAAATAATAATAAGACAACACTTACAATAATAAAGAGATGGCCATTTGTAAGAGGGTTTGAGGGGACAGGTAGCGGGAGGGGGAAGTTTCCAGGTTAGGAGTCTCCCTCCACCCTGCTTTCCAACTGCTGCAAAACCTCCTCACCCTCACCCACCACTTTCTATGGGTACGTCTACACTGCACTGTAAGCCCAGGTCTGTGGGACCCTGGCTTGTGCACTCGGTGTTTCCAACCCATACTGTTGCAAACATGGGTTTACAATTACTGGGCCTGGTCTCACAGCAGTGCCAACATGTCCATATTGCGCTATACAGACCTTCTGACTCAAGTCTGTGGCTTAATCTGCATCCACACCTCAAAAAAAGACAGGGCTTGGACCACAGTCTCATCAGGACTTGGGATTCTGACCCACTCCCATAGCAGGGTCCTAGGACACCGGGTCCCAAGTCAGACTGATTTGTGTGTGGATGGAAGGGGAGCTTGGGCTCAAACCTGAATCAGAGCCTGGGGTTACTGTGCAGTGTAGAAATAACCTATGTGACCCATCCTTCTACTTCCACTTGCCAGCCTTACTGATGGGCTAAGATCCAGCAAGCGGGGAGGCAGACAGGCCAAGAGGGCCTGAGGGTACGTCTACTCTGCAAAAGAACCCTGCAGCAGCAAGTCTCAGAGCCTAGGTCAACAGACTCGGGCTCATGCCACTGGGCTTAAAACAGTCATGTAGACATTCTTGCTCAGGCTGGAGTCCAGGTTCTGAGACCCATACGCCTTGTCAGGTTTCAAAGCCCAGCTCCAGGCCAAGTAGGAAGAAGCCCCATGAACCTGAGTCCAGGCTCTAAGGTTTGCGGCTATGGTTTTTTGCTTTGGTTTTTTTTTTTTACATGTAGACATATCCTGAGTGTGTGGGGTTGGGGAGAGAATCTTTACAAACTAACTAATTACCCCTCTAGCGATGTTTCTCTATCTTATGTAGAGAGCACCCCATCACCAGAATACCTCCTTGCAACACCCTAGATTATTAGCCTCCCCCATTTATGCTGAGAGTCAGAGACACGGGATCAGGACAACATTTTTAAACTTGGGTGCCTAAAGTTAGCTATCTACATCCACAACTATGCACCTAAATCAAGAATCGAAAGAACATTTTGCAAGGGACAGGCAGACAACAAGACAGAGCCAAGACACGAGATGTCACATTAAGATCGGAGAGGCTTCTGTAGCCAACAGGCACGGATCCACTGGTGATGGTTTATATTGGCACTAATGACACTGCATCGGGGATAGTAAATAACTTCAGGGTACTTAGAAGCGAGTAGAAGAAGATGACTATCTAAGCAATCTCTCCAGAGATCCTTCCTGTCCCACAAGCAAAGGAAGATAGAAGGCAGAAGATTTTGAAAGTGAATTGCTGGTTAGAAAAGCAGTATATGGTGGAGGATCTGGGTTTTGTGGAACAATGGTCCACTTTCTGTATGGAGTGGGGGCTTTATAGTTAGGATGGCCTCCACCTCAGTAGAAGGGGGACCAATCTTTTTGGAGATAGACTGGCTACAGTTGTCAAGAGGGCATTAAACTAATGGCAAAAGTATCAGGTAAAAAAGGGAAGATACGAGCCCTCAGTTAGCACAAATATCAAGATGTTGAGAACAAAATTATTCAAGGAACCAAAGGCCATGAAGAGAAGTAGTTTTTTAATTGCCTGTACACCAATGCTAGGAGCCTACTTAACAAACAAGAGGAATTGCTTATTTATGAGCATAAATTCAATCTAGTTGGTATTACTGAAACCTGGTGGAATGATTCACACAACTGGAATGTAAAACTCAATGGTGATAACATATTTAGGAACGGTCACTTGGTTAAAAGGGGAGGGGGAATGGCACTCTATGTCAAAAATGGCAATACCTCTTTCGGAGTCACTGATAACTCAGAAGAAAATGAGCTTGAATGCTTATGGATCAATGTCCTAACAGATAAAGGACAAGATGGGGTATTAGTTGGGGTCTGCTACAGCCACCAAATCATACTGGGGAACAGGATGACCACTTCCTTACACACTTGTTAACTATAATGTGTAGGGAAAGAAACAACTGTGTGATCATGGAGGACTTCAATTTGAGTGGCACATGCTGGAGGTTTTATGCTGTCAGGACAAAACCAAAAACCAAATTTTCCAAATATTATAGCTGACAAGTTCCTAACTTTAACAGTGTTGCAGCCAACATGGGGGAATTATATATTAGACCTGGGCTTGACAGATAAAGAGGAATTGATCACAGAACTAAAAATTACTGGCAACTTAGGTACAAGTGATCATGACCTGATCACATTTAAAATATGCAAAAAGAATAAAGTCCAGACCAGTGATATACACACTTGGTGCTTTAAAAGGGTCAATTTTATAAACCTGGAAAAAATTATGAACCAAGTAAGCTGGGAGGAAGAATTTAATCAGAAAAATGTGAATGATAACTGGGAATCATTTAAGCACCTTACTAGATGCCCTAAAAGCCACAATCCCACAACTGAAAAAAAAAATAACTCTGCTGGTTAAATAAAATCAGCCTCAGAATTGAAGGGAGCTGTAAAAGCAATAATATATAACAAATGGAAGAAATGGAAAGGTGATAGTAATGAATAAAAATCAGACGTTAGGTATTGTAGAAAACTGATAAAAGAAGCGAAGAGACACAAGGAGAAATCTATGGCTAGCAGATTTGAGGACAATAAGGAGGAATTTATTAGGTCCATTGGTCCATTACTAGATAGAAATGGTATTGGTCCATTACTAGATGTAAATGGTGGTATTTTCAATACTAATACAGGAAAGGCAGAGCTATTCTGTATTTGAGAAATATGGTGATGATAGACTCTTCCCATTCCACTAGTAGCTCGGGAGGATGTTATACAAAAGCTATAAAAGATAGACATTTTTAAATCAGCAGGTCCAGATAACTTGCATCTAAGAGTTTTAAAAGAGCTGACTAAGGAGCTCACTGGACTATAAACGTTGATTTTCAATCAGTCTCTTGGAGCACTGGGGAAGTTCCAGAAGACTGGAAGAAAGCTAATGTGTGCCAACTTTTTAAAAGGGTAAAGATGATGACTCAACTAGTCCTAGGCCTGTCAGCTTGACATTAATCCTGGGCAAGATAATGGAGCAGCTGACACGGGACTCAATTAATAATGAATTAGAGGAGGGTAATGTAACTAACACAAATCAACATGGGTTTATGGAAAACAGACCTTTTCAAACTAACTTGGTATCCTTTTTGATATTTTGTTTTACAAGTTTGGTTGATAAAGGTAATACTGTTGACATAAAATACTTAGGCCATGTCTACAATTACAAGCGTACCGATACAGCTGTGCCGCTGTAAAAGCACTTGTGTAACTACATTATGCCGACGGGAAAGAGCTCGTCCCTTGACATAATAAAACCATCTCAATGAGGGGCAATAGCTATGTCGGTGGGAGAGCATCTTCCACCGACATACCATTGTGCATCATTCAGGGGTGTATTTTTTTCACATCCCTGAGTGACAAAAGTTTTGCCAACATAAGCGCTAGTATTCATGTCTTTAGATTTTTGTAAGACATTTGACTTGATGCCACATGATATTTTGATTAAAAAACTAGAATGATATAGAATTAACATGGCATACATTAAACGGATTAAAAACTGGCTAACTGATAGGTCTCAAAATGTAATTGTAAATGAGGAATTGTCATCAAGAAGTCTGACATCTTCATCAATCCCCTGGGAGAATAACATGACGGGGAAAGGAGTCGAGGAAAGCTGGCTGTATTTTAAAGAATCCTTATTGAGGTTGCAGGGACAAACCATCCCGATGTGTAGAAAGAAAAGTAAATATGGCAGGCAACCAGCTTGGCTTAACAGTGAAATCCTTGCTCGTCTTAAACACAAAAAAGCAGCTTACAAGAAGTGGAAGATTGGACAAATGACCAGGGAGGAGTATATAAATATAGTTCAGGCATGCAGGAGTGAAATTAGGAAGGCCAAATCACACTTGGAGTTGCAGCTAGCCAGAGATGTTAGGAGTAACAAGAAGGGTTTCTTCAGGTATGTGAGCAACAAGAAGAAAGTCAAGGAAAGTGTGGGCCCCTTGCTGAATGAGGGAGGGAACCTAGTGACAGAGGATGTGGAGAAAGCTAGTGTACTCAATGCTTTTTTTGCCTCTGTCTTCACAGACAAGGTCAGCTCCCAGGTGGCTGCACTCCGCAGCACGGTATGGGGAGGAGGTGACCAGCCCTCTGTGGAGAAAGAAGTAGTTCGGGACTATTTAGAAAAGCTGGACGAACACAAGTCCATGGGGCCGGATGCACTGCATCCGAGGGTGCTAAAGGAGTTGGCCGATGTGATTGCAGAGCCAGTGGCCATTATCTTTGACAAATCATGGCAATCGGGGGAGGTCCCGGATGACTGGAAAAAAGCTAATGTAGTGCCCATCTTTAAAAAAGGGAAGAAGGAAGATCCGGGGAACTACAGGCCAGTCAGTCTCACCTCAGTCCCTGGAAAAATCATGGAACAGGTCCTCAAGGAATCAATTCTGAACCACTTAAAGGAGGGGAAAGTGATCAGGAACAGTCAGCATGGATTCACCAAGGGCAAGTCATGCCTGACTAACCTAATTGCCTTCTATGATCAGATAACTGGCTCTGTGGATGAGGGGAAAGCAGTGGATGTGCTATTTCTTGACTTTAGCAAAGCTTTTGATACAGTCTCCCACAGTGTTCTTGCCAGCAAGTTAAGGAAGTATGGGCTGGATGAATGGACGGTAAGGTGGATAGAAAACTGGCTGGATGGTCGTGCTCAATGGGTAGTGATCAATGGCTCCATGTCTAGTTGGCAGCCGGTATCAAGTGGAGTGCCCCAAGGGTCGGTGCTGGGGCCGCTTTTGTTCAATATCTTCATCAACGATCTGGAGGATGGTGTGGACTGCACCCTTAGCAAGTTTGCAGATGACACTAAACTGGGAGGAGTGGTTGATACGCTGGAGGGTAGGGACAGGATACAGAGGGACCTAGACAAATTAGACAAATTAGACCTAGACAAATCAGTGCATTTGGCACTGGTGCGACCACTGTCTAGTTTTGGTGAAGGTTGTTGATAGATTGGAAAGGGTTCAAGAAAGATGTTGATAGATTGGAAAGGGTTCAAAGAAGAGCCACAAAAATGATTAAAGGGTTAGACAGCATGTTTTAGAGGAACAGACTAGAGGAACTCAACCTATTTAGTTTAACAACATCCATAAGTGCTTCCATGAAGATGCTGCTATGCTGACAGGAGAGCTTCTCTTGTTGGCATAGCTAATCCACCACCATGAGAGGCAGTAGCTTTGTGAACAGGAGAAGCCCTCCTGTCGACATAATACTGTCTATACAGGGGGCGAGGTTAGTATAACTGTGTTGTTCAGAGATGTGGATTTTTCACACCCCTGAGTGATGTAGTTATTCAAGTGTAAATTTGTAGGGTAGGCATGGCCTTAGTGTGTGTCTGTTGTAGGATGAGCTTACCATGAGGATGGCTTTGAGTATGGAGTGTGTATCAGCGGGCTATGGTGTACGTGAAGAGTAATGGGCACTTATTGCTGAGATGGTGTCTTGGCTATAGAAATATATTTTTTCCTCTATATTGTAATGCTTATAACACTGACAACAGGCAATGCCATGTCATCAAATGCCAAATGCTGTTGTATCAAAGCTAAGGGACAAATGCCCTTGAAGCAGGTAACCTGCTATAATTACTTGGCTGCTAAGATACCTATAAACTCCAGTGATAGTAACTTACCATTTTCCAAAACAGGAAAATGTCCTTTTCATCCATAGAGCCCCATTCTGGCCAAGCTGTCTTCCCCGCTCCACATACCCCAACCTTGGCCTGCCCCTTCAACATCCACAGAGAGTGAATTCAGCAGAAACCTCATGAAATAGCATCTGTTGGGAGGAGAGCAGGAAGAGAAGAGCAAGGAGCATGGGCAGAACTCTTCCCTTCTGGTTGTAGCCTCCTCTTAGCATGCAGACCCGTGCTGACACAGTAGGCCTCTGTCCCCATTTAATGGCTGGGCCACCTAATGAGGATTATTAGTGTGCTGTTGTCCCATCTTAATGGAGCTGGTCCTATGACTCAAGCAGTAAAGACTCCTGACTTTAGTCCCCAGGTTCCATGATCTACCAGGGCTGTTGTTAGACACGCAAAAGCAATTCATCTCCCTTAGCTCATAATAGCAGGACACAGATGTTTAAACCTTGTCCTCACTAGAGAACAAAGCGTACTAGCTCTTAGTCATCTTCAAAGCTTGTTCTTAACATGAGTTCTGTTGGGATCTCAAGCAGGGTTCTGTCAGAAGTCATATGTTCATGACAATTACAGAAAACCATGGCAACCTTTCTGATCATAGCAGTAAGTATTTTTGAAATAACTTGACAATTTCCCTTTAATTCTCTCCACTGCTATTTTCAGCACTGAAAAGCCACATCTTCCATGTGTCATTTGTTAAAACAAAAGGAAGTTTCTGTCTGTGAAAAAAACTGCGTTAGTGGAAAATACTCAAAATTTGGGGCTGATGTAGCTTTTTTCAGCCCTTGCAAATCCAGCAAACAGATGATTTTTCTCAAATTTAATACAGCTGCACTATATGATCATGCATAGCCAGTATTTGTTTAGTATATTTGGAATACACTAACAGAGACACTGTCAGGTTGAAAATAATATTTTTCAAACACAAAATATCTTCACCTCTGGCACAAACAACAAACCTGATTACTAACACTGAAAGATTTTTTTAAAAACCCTGATGTTTGACAATTAAGCTAATATTTTACATTTCTCTCAGATTGCAGAATGAAAACAGACTGGGTAGTTTCACTTTTGTTCATAAAAGTTAATTTCTCTGTCAGGTTTTCATGCATTATCACAATGCTACAATGTCTGAATAGCACCCACTGCAGGGAAATGTTTATTTGTTTAATAAAAATACTTTCCTCATTAGATTTTTATATAAATATAGAAGCCCTCCCCCCCCTTTTTGTTTGTTTGTTTGTTTTGGTCTTAGATTTTGTGTAGCCTTATGTTTTCAGAAACTGAACTAGAGACCCACATTGACATGAAAAAGGGCTGAATACAAATAGGTTGGATTTTCAACAGCTCCTAAGTGATTTGGGATCACAAGTCTCAAGGATTTTCAGTGGAATTTATATGCACCTAAGTAGAGCTGGCTGTTAAATTATCGCGCCCCCCCCCCCCCCCCCCCGCCCATGATAAATGCTTTGTTTTCATGAAAAAATTCTTCAAAATGTTGCTTACAAAATGAGATTTTAGTTTTTTGGCAAACTCAACACGCTTCTGACCAAAAAATGAGATTTTTTTTTCCATGAAAATTTCCACTGATTGAAAAGCTACTTTCCTTCAAAAAATAATTTTGAGGGAAAATTTTCAAGCAGGTCTGCCCATAAGTCGCTTGGGTGTTTTTCAAAATCCCACCTGATAGGTCTCCTTCAGCTTATTTTACTGGCACTATCTGTGCATTTTATTGAATAGAGAAAATTAGCATTGGAAATGAGCTTGAATCAAAATCCTGGCTCCAAATACCCATGAACTTTGGACTTTCAAATCTAGAGGCTTGTCTACATGGTGTGTTACTGGGTGGCAAGCCAAGTTGTGAATCTGCAGTACACCTGCTTGTTGTGCATTAATGACCCAGGATTGAGACTGCTACAGCACTCTGGAAGTTATGGAATATAGGGTCCACATGGGAGACTATTCTGCGGCAAGCTGGTGTGCTGTAGATTCACACCTGGCTTTCCTCACAATAACTCACCGTATAGACATGGCCTAGATCTGAAGTTAGACCTGCAAACATTTTTGATGGGAAATAACGACAAAAAACAAACAGAAAATAAAACACACTTTTTGACCAGCTCTAGTTAATACAAGCTTACTTTTGAACTAGTCTGTGCAGGGCTGTGTAGCTTTTAAACTAGAGGACTGGCTGTCAGGACTCCTCGTGTTTATGCAGGGATTCAATGCATGACCTTGGGCAAATCACAGCTTCTGTGCCTCATTCTGTACAATGGGTGTAAGAATACATGACTACCCCAAAGGGGTATTATAAATCCAACATGAATCCAAGTTGGTAAAATGCATGGAGAATCTTTGAGGTCGTGCAAGGTTTTATTATTGCAATGTAGAAAACAAGTGTAATTTTTCTGAAGAAACTGATGAGGCTTATTAATGATGAGAAGAAAAAGGTATAGAATAGCTGAAGCCCTGAAGGCCCTGATCCAACAAACACTTATACGCATGTGTGGGAGCTACTTAGGTGAGTAAAGTTACATCCATGTTTGTAGGATCAGGAACTGAAACAGTTAAACTGCCTTAATAGAAATAATATGCAAAGGAATACGCAAAGACATTGCAAAGAAATATGCAAAGAAATTGCTCCCATGCCGCCATATGGATTTTTAAGCATCTCTTTACAAACCCAGCATGGAAGTCATTCTGGATACTCTGAATAATAAATAATAATAATTTCATGACATGGTGGCGGATTACTCTGTGCGCTGAATTTGGAGCCACGCTAAAGGGCAAAATAAGGAACAGTAAGAGCTCCCTTTCGGATGTACAAAAGAACACCGAGGGCTGTCTCCTTCGCTGCTCAGATGAGAACACTCAAAGGCACATATCCTGAAGATTCTAATATTTTCTGGGACTCCACTGAGCCTTTATGCTTTAATACCCTGACATCTGGAATGCTCCAAGTCTAATGTTTAACCATAAATATCTGCTGAGATTAAAGAGCCGTAGAGTAAGTTTCAATCTTTTGGGCCTATAATTGCTTGGGAAAAGAGAATGGTATTTTCCCCTCTAGCTAAAGAGAAAGAGAAAAAGACCTCTGCAAGCACAGATATTGGCAGACAAATTTTCTGACAACCATTTCCTTTCTCTGTTCCCCACTCCACCCCCTCGTTTCTCTGTCTATAACACCATCTCGCTGTCATTCCTCGGAGGAGAATGAAGAAAGTTTAAAAAAAAGTTTCTCAAGAGCTTGCCGCATAAAGCCAAGAACTATTTTGAAGCCAGGCAGATAGCATATCCTGCTCACCACTGGCATTTGGTTCTTTCATTCATCTTTGTTTCAGGTCACTCTCACAGCCAGCAAGTGTGTGTTCTCACTACTTTCATCAGTCTATTTTATTTCAAGTTCAAAAAGCCCCAGAGTGTGTCTTCAAATAATAAGAAGAAATAGGAGCTAGAAGACAGTGTATTAGCCTGGGACTCGGGAAATCCCACATTCAATTCACTGCTCTGCCACACACTTCCTGCGTGACCATAGGCAAGTCACTTAGTCTCTCTGGGCCTCAATGTCATATCTGCAAAAGGGAACTAACAGCATTTCCCTACCTTACCCCAGGTCTACACTAGGGGTGAGGGTCGATGTAAGGTACGCAACTTCAGCTACGAGAATAACGTAGCCGAAGTCGATGTACCTCGATCGACTTACCGCACTGTGAGGACGCCGCAGGGTCGACTGGCACCGCTCCCCCGTCGACTCCGCTTCTTCCTCTCACCGGGGGTGGATTGCCGGAGTCGACGGCAGAGCGATCGGAGATCGATTTATCGTGTCTACACTAGACATGAAAAATCGATCCCCGAAAGATCGATCACTCCGGTGGGTAGTGTAGACAAGCCCTTACTGGGGTGTTGTGAGGACAAATGGATTAAAGATTGGGAGGTACTCAGATACTATGGTAATGGAAGTCGTATAACTACCATGGATAGATGGCACTTTGGAGACACCAAATAAGTAGATGTGCAAACTACATCGTGCCTGTTGTAAAATCGCAAGAAGTCTGTTGCAGAGCAGGGAACTGAATGTAGGTCTCATGAACCCCAAGCTAGTGCCCTAGCTGTTGGACCACAGTTCCTTCTTCCTACATGTTGAATGGTGCTAGGTAAGTTGAAGGTCTTGGTTAATGTTTGTGTAGCATTTGTACATTATTAGCCAATGATATTGTTATTTATTATTTCTATTCAGGCAGCGCCTAGAGCCCCAGCCATGAAACAGGGCCCCGCTGTACTAGGTGCTGTAGAAACACAGAACAAAGAGATGGTCCCTGCCACAAAGAGCTTCCAGTCTATGTGTAAGATAGGAAACAACAGGTGGATGCTACAAATGGGATGGGACAGCACAAGTAAACAATGAGATCCATGCCATGCCCTGCATTTCAAATATTTGAAGTTACTGAGTGGATTAAATAAGAAATAGCATTAACCTCCCATTGAGCCGTTCAATTGTATCCCCCGTTAAAAGGAACCCACCTACTCAGAGCCTACAGCGCTATTGTGTGTGTTGGGGAGTGTGACGAGTTGGTATCACAGAAACCCCCTTGGAGCTGCCACCTGGCGTGCCAAGACTACTTCTGTCCCTGCTTTCCTGCCTTTTCCAGCTGGGGACTCCGGAATCCTGTCTGTTTTGAGCCAGACCCACTAGCCTGTTGCAAACCCAGACCCAGGTCTGAACCACGTCCCCTAAGAGCTGAAGACTTACCTGGAAGCAGCTCAGGAAGTGCTCTTGCCTTTGACACCCAGGTGCCCAACTCCCAATGGGGTTCAAACCCTGAATAAATCCATTTTACCCTGTATAAAGCTTATACAGGGTAAACTCATAAATATTTCGCCCTCTATTTCACAGATAGAGATGTATGCACAGCTGTTTGCCCCCCTCCAGGTACTACCATGTACTCCAGGTAACTTAATAAGTGAAAAGTGATTTTAATAAGTACAGAAAGTAGTATTTAAGTGGTTCCAAGTAGTAACAGACAGAACAAAGTGAATTACTAAGTAAAATAAAATAAAACTCGCAAGTCTATGTCTAATCACACTGAATACAGATAAAAACCTCACCAGTTCCAGTAACTTCCTTTTACAGGCTATGGTCATTCTAGCCTGGGCCCAGCAATTGCTCACACCCCCTATTGTCCTTGTCCTTTGTTCCAGTCTCTTTCAGGTGTGTTGGTGGGGGGTGGAGAGGCTCTCTCTTTAGCCAGCTGAAGACAACATGGAGGGGTCTCCCAGGGGTTTAAATAGACTTTCTCCCTCTCCCTGTGAAGCATCCAGTTACAAAATGGAGTTTTGGGGTCACATGGGCAAGTCACATGTCCATGCACAATTCAGTAACAGCCCAGCCACATTCTTGGCCAAGCTCAGATGTGGATTGGCGTCTGCAACTTCTTTTGTCTGTTAAGCGCTTCTTGATTGGGCACTTTACCTGCACATTCCTTTCTCATGAAATACAACCAATATTCATAACTTCAGCTACAAAAATGATACATGCATACAGACAGGAGGAATAGATTCAGTAGATCATAACTTTTACAGAGATATGTTACATGGCACATGTAGCATAAAACATATTCCAGTTATATCATATATACATTTATAAGCAACCCCCCCATAAAGCCTTATGTGGTACACCGTCACAGGGGGAATAGCTGGGTTGCATTCATTGGGTCTCCTGACCCTGAAGGGTGAAGGGTATTTTGCCGTTAGCTTTCCTGTTATGGTGAGTAGGATCTTTGGGGAACATCAGGAACTCAGCTGCCTCCGGTCTCGGTTGTCTAGTAACCTAATGAGCTTGGCTAGGCCCACTAAACCCCTCACTAAGTGACTGTGCTCCCTGATTGGTCAGAAGAGCCAACAGACCATCATTTAAGCCCTGCAGCAACAGCACCACTGTGGCTGCCCAATGCATTCCAGGCCTGCAGATGCCCCGGATCTGTTTCCTATCCAGTCCTTGCTCCATCCCTTGCCAGCTCTGCTCCAGCCCTATAGCCTGCCTGCCTTTGGACTCCTGATTCATAGCTCTGACCACTGGCTTGCCTCCAGTTCTGCCCTCTGATTCTGTTCCGACCACTACTCCAGACTCCTGCTCTGACCACTCGATTCCACCGCCTGCACCTCCGCATGTGACAGGCAAAGGCTGGGGCCAACATCTTCAAACTGGACACCCCAAATTGGAAGGTTCTGAAAAATTATGGCTGAAGGACAAATTCGGAGGACACAGAGGGCTAGCGAAGGTGTGTGCCACACTGCATTTGGGAAACCACATGTCTCTAAGCTGAGAGTGGGAGGGATGCTGAATATCACCTGATGATGCTAACTCCTCTGGTTTCTGCTTTAGAGATGTAAGCATAGGGTTAAAAGCTGCAGGGCAGCAGTCTGGGCATAAAGCCACTGAAGGTGAGCAGAATAACTGGGTGTTAGATAAATAACAAGTGAATATTAGTAGGAGGCACTGAGGGTGGTGATTAACTGAACAGTGCTAAGTGCTGAGCTCTGCAATCTGGAATAAGAGAGAAAGAATTCCAAGAGCCAAATTCTATTCTTGGTTACACAAGCATAAATCTGGAATAACCCCACAGGCTTCAGTGGAATTAATCCATCCTTATACTAGTATAACTGAGGTAGAATTTGGCCCAAAGAGAGTTTTGTGTTCATGACCAAGGTCTGGATTTGACCATAATTGTCTTGTGTGGAAGCCTCCATTACACTGTCCAAAGTATTCTGGGTTACAGAGAACTATGAATTCACCTCCAAACGAACCTGTGCCTTTCCAAATGTCAGCCTGAAGACAAAGGGAATTGCAGTTTTGAAAAAGGAAGACTCAGGGATTAGGACTGGAATTGGGAAGGGAAAAAAAATGCCACTCACATTTGGGCAGTGAGAGGAAAACACCACAATTCTGTTCTCGCCTGGGAGGCAGGCGGCATTTACCGTATGTTAACTTCATTACATAAGGAGACAAACCCTGTGGAGTGCAGGTTGTACCATTAGTGCAGTGGGGTTTCCTGGCATTTATAACTACTATGTGCCTGAGCGTCTTTAAAAATGGTACAAATCTTAAAAATGATCGGGAACTATGTGCACACGCATGCTTTAATAAGCTGGTGTTAAACGGCAAATGATGCAGCAGTGTCTACTGAGAGATTAGCACTGGCTTGTGATTCATAACCAGGGCAGAGAAAGTAGTGGGGTGGGGAAAAGAGCATGTTTATGACTAGACAATATATTAATCAGCCCTCTAAGCAGCCAGTGAGGGAGGGCTCCTTAGAGGAAAGCCTTTACCGGGTACACATTAGACATTTTGTTTAAAGATTAAAGTTCTTCTTGTGTTTAATCAGTTTTAGAGCAGGATAGAAAATGGGATTAATTACAGTCCCTCGCATGAGCCTCCCATACGGCCGGAGTCACAAACGATGCGACTTTTCTGCAAAATGGCCGCCATCAGCAGCAGGCTCGGGAAATGCTAATTGTAATTAAAGAGTTTATTTGGAATCACAGAGCAGAGTTTTAATCAGGATGCGAATGGAGCCTTGCTGTGTGAACTTTCAGAACGTGGTTACTGAACAAGATGGGTCTTTTTAAACAAGAGAAAGTACTCTCTAAATTGCTGGCCTGGATTTTCAACCAGATTCTTTCCTCAGCAGGAAATGAATACAAATCCTCACTGGGACAATTATTATTATTATTATTTTGCACTAATACAGCACCTCTCATTCAAGGATCCCAAAGCACTTTGCAGATGGGTAAATATAATCACCCTTGTTTTACAGAGAGATCAGTTAAAGCACAGAGGGGTAAGTGCCTCACCCCACAGCAGGTCAGACTCCCAAGCCCTTCCTTTGATCAATATATAAAGCAGCCTCCTTTAATGAAAAGTGCCGTGGAATCTAAGCCCACAAGGTGTTCAGAATCCCAGAGGATGACACCTCACTGGTATGTCTCCCAAGACTGCTTAGTCAATGCTCTACCCAAGGTTTAGCAAGATTTTTCAGATACTGCACAATCTTCATGTGCTACTTACCAGCATGCAAACAGGACTCTGTCCATTCAAACTCAGACTTTGGGAAAACTGATACGGGTGGCTGAAGGCCCAGGGCACTTCCATCCAGATCCTTGAAGAGAGCCTTTCTTGAGCCTTCACATCTCATCTCAAGATATTTAAAGTCCTTGGATCCATTGATGCTGATGGAGAGGAGGAGGAGTATTATTGTTGGGAAGACAGCGAGAGAAATGACATTGTACTGGCTTTATGAAGTTATTTTCATCACTGGAAAATGCATTTTTTAACATACACAGATTCACATGAATATCATGGCAATTAACCTGCTTGTTAAAAAAGGGGGAAAGGGAAATAAGGACGTGAAATGGTGAAATCTGATGATATGGAGCAGGTCTGACTTGCTCTGTCATCATGAATTTCTGCAGCAATGTTCATTTGCATCATGGATGGGCCAGTCCACAAAAATGAGATCTGGATCCCAACCTCCCAAATGCTGGCAATGATCAGACACAGAAGCCTGCTTCTGCCCTCTAGGATACAGTTAATTCCCATTCACCTCTCTGTGGGAGGGGCAATAGCCCCTCAGGGGTTTGGCTCAGTTCATCGGAGAGAAAGACTAGCCACAAAATTTGTATCCGGATCCAAGCATCCTCATAAATCTCAGGGATATTCTGATTTTGCTTCATCAAACAGTTCAACACTGCAGAGAACCACAGTGCCTCAGGAGCCACTCATCAGTATCCACAGGCTTGTAACTCTTGTATCATTCATAGCAGGATGAAAATGGCTATGCAATACAGTTCTATCTACAGACCAAGAAATGTCCAGGTCTTTTTACCTATAGGTTCAGCTCTTCAAAATTGAATTAAACCATGCTTACTTACATACATACATACATACATACATAAAGGTGACAGAATTCTACAGTAATGACTCCAAACCAGAGTTGAAAGTAGGCCCAAGTAGGCCCAAGCTGGTTTTGGATGTCCTTATGAAATGAATCTCAGCAAACTTGGGCTGAGTTTCAGGACAGCTTGGGCCAACCTTCGAGTGCACCTGTTGTTGGAAGGAAATTTTACAAAGGATAATGGTACAAGAAGGAGCCAGGGAAATCCTGGTAGCTGGTGTGTGTGCCACTAGATAGCATCTTTTGGAGTACCGCAGGGACATACAGCATGAAAGGCAGGAAACTGATCACTAGGTCTGGAACTCTGAGTAGCCATACTCCTCCCATTATCAATGGAGGAGTGCAGAGTGTCATGGATTCTAATATCGCTCATCTCTATTATTGATATTTATTATTTGTGTTACTATTGTGCCCAGGAGCCCTAGTCATGGATCTCATTGTGCTAGCTGCTGTACAAAGACAAAGCAAAAAGATGGTCCCTGCCCCAAGAGGCTCATAATCTTAGTATAAGACAAGAGACAACAGATGGATGCAGACAGATGGAGGAGCACAAGGAAACAATGCTCTGCAATCTGTCTGGTTTCTGTGGAACTCCTTTACACAAAGCCCATCGATTGGTGTTTTGAACGGGGTGAACTGATCAGAGCCTTAATCGGGCAGGCAGATAAACAGTTGGATCAAAGCTCTACTCTGCACAGCTCAAGAGAGATGGGAATCGAAGATCCCCGGGGATGGTTCAGCCCTGGCATATCTTAGCACAGACACCATTCCAGTGTGTTACTGCCACCAGTGGGCATTTATTCTGGCTGATGATCACCACAGTGCAACATGCTCTCACCAGGCCCTGTCCTGCCTCCGACTCAAGGGTAGCTTTATGGCTCTTTTGCAAGACAGAAGCAGCACAATGAGGCCATAGAATGACCCATAGTTTTTAAAAGCTTGGGTTTAATCAATGTCTGCAGAGGATCCAGGAGCAACAATAAAAGTCTGAACCTTACCCGCAGGTTTAGCAGGATGCTCAGAAATCACTTTGAATTCTGTAGGTCCATCAACCAGGGTTGATAACCATCAGCTTTTGCAATGTGTTGTGTGTGCAGCCAGTCACAAATAGCGTAATACTGTGGACTGGATTCAATAGTTAAATATAATGGGAACTGACGAGCTGGACAGTTCACAGAAATCCACACACAAACTAATGCCCAGAGCAACAAAAAAAAGAAGCAGCAGCAGCAGCACTGGCAGCCTGCGTGATGGGCTCTGGATTGGAGCAGCACGGAACACCTCTGATTGGTTTTGACTGGCAATTGGGGTTCACGTTGGGCGTCAGTGCTGCAGCAAAGCTTTCACGGCAATGCCTGTGTACTCCGGTAGCCAGCTGTACACGTAAATAAACCAGCCCACGTTTCCCATGGACTCTGCACGTCTGAACTGCTGAAACCTACGGTGACAGAGAAGTGCTCGTTCTTCCTGATCTCTGTGCTACTATGCTCAGCAAATATGCTCTCTGGGCGTGAGTTAGACTGGCACGCATCCGACATCTCAGTCTGCCTGGTTCCACTCAGCGCTGCTGATGTGATCTCACAGGCAAACATCAAACTCATTTTCCCATACGAAAAGGACAGATTAGCCACCTCAGGGCTTTTTGCTGGAGCTCCTGGCATGTCCTGAGGCCCGGGGTTGAGGAGTCAGCTATGTGGACAGAAAATAAAGACACTGACTACCTGAAGCTACTTTTGCTACACAGATGCAAGCAATAGAACTCCAGAAGGCTTCATGTGGAGAAACATCTAATGAACTATCCAAACTCTACATCTTCAAATTCCAATAGGGAAAAACAACCTTGTGAAAGGTCCAGGCTCTTCCATGTTTAGTCCCAGACAGAAACAGTATCAAGAGCAGATGGACAGATAGACCAAAGAAAAAATAGTTGTATCAAAAATTTTGATTTCAACCCGCTGTAGAAATTAGGTTATTTTATACCACTCAGATCTGCACCTGAGTTCAGATTTTGAAAACCCTGCATCCCCTAAATCCGGAGGTTTTGGGTTAGGCCCATCTTTAGCTTAAATTCTCATCCCATTGCTCCTAATGAAAGAATGAATCTCTTTGAAGATAGATGTAATCAGTAATAGAAATAGAAAGTGATAGAAAGTGTAGATTTTATAGTGAGGTATAGATAGATAACGATATGACTAGTCATGTAATTAGTACTGCATATTCACTATAAACCTGTGATGGTGGCTACTTATTAAGAACAAAGCACACTACCTTGTTTCCAGTGTATGAAAGTAGAACTTATTCTGCTCATGGATGTGTGACATCCTTGTCATCTCTGCTGTGATTGGGTACATGATGCCCATGCTGTCAGGATTTGACATGATGCAGACATCCCTGTCGTCACTATAGCAACTCCTCGTAAAACCAGTAAAGGTGACTTCTGACAAAGATAAAAACACATTTCATTGGGAGAGGCTGGGTGAATTTACTTTGGGGATGGGAATCTGAGCCATGCATCATAAGGCCTTGTCTATATTAGAAAGGTTGCTCTGGAGTAAGTAAACCAGTTTAAAATCAGTCTACAGACATCAGTGCCACTCCTAAATATGTAAATAAGTTTAAATCTTGCTTAAACTAAATCAACAGAAGCACCATTTAACCAAGCTAGGTGACCAGATGTCCCAATTTTATAGGGACAGTCCCAATTTTGGGGTCTTTTTCTTATATAGGCTCCTATTACCCCACATCCTAATTTTTCACACTTGCTGTCTGGTCACCCTAAACCAAGCTTAAGAGTGTCTACATGAGAGGTTTGAGTTGGTGTCACAAAACCAACTTTAAATTGATTTAGTTACACTGGGGCAACTTTTCTAATAAACACACAGCCCGGACGTGGCTCTGCCATGGACTTGCTGTGTGAACTGAAGCAAGTCACTTCATCTCTCTGTACTCAGTCAATATCCCCCTCTCTATGGAATTGCCTACTACAGGCCTGCACAACATGCGGCCCCGGGGTGGGGGGTGAGTAGGCAAGCGGTGGGGTGGGGCAAGCCAACTGCCAGCCGGCCGGCGGACTAGTGAAGAGGCCAGTGGCAGGCTGGGGAGTGAGGGAGAGCCAGCGGCAGGGGGCGGGGGCAGCAGCAGAAGGTAAGAGGCCAGCAGCGGGCAGGCAGGTGAGCTGGTGGCGGGGGGAGCTGGTGAGCTGGCGGCGGCGGCGGAGGGGCTGAGGAGGCGAGCAGGCGGCGGGGGGTGAGGAGGCGAGCCGGGCGGGGTGAGGGATGATGAGCCGAGTGGGCAGGCAGTGGCAGGGCGGCAGGTGAGCCAGCGGCGGGGGGGGCTGAGGAGGTGAGCAGGCGGCGTTGAGGAGGCGAGCCGGGGGAGTGGGGGGATGAGGAGCCGAGCGGGCGGGCAGTGGCGGCGAGGCTTTATACTGGGGGATGGAGGGTGAGGAGGCAAACGGCAAGTCGGTGGCTGGAGGGGGGCAAATCTCCCAGATTCAAAATCTGGAACTGTGTCCGTTGGTCCTTTTTGCTGCTTGTCTCTGGGCTGGGGGTTGTCCCAATGCTGCAAAGAGGGTGTTCCCAAAGGAAGGTGCTTGCTTCTAACCCCCGAGGCCGTCAGTATGGCTGCTCTTCTATAGTCAGCCCACTTGACATGTTTGATTGTCCTTGGTCTGGTTCCCATCCCCTCTCCAAGGGTTGCAGCTGTCTGGAGGTGCCTGCCTTCCACGGCTTCCTCATTCACACCTCATTCATTCAACAGGGTAATTGAATACAAAGTGGGGGGAAGATCTTATTCTACTTCTAGCAAAAAGACATTTTTCTTTTACCTTAATTATACTACCTTAGGAGCCCGCTATAACATATTACCAAGGTTCAATACAAAGTCATATAAAAGTTATACAAAAATGCATAATGCAGAGATCTATCTACAACTGCATTGATTGACTGTTGTGTGCAGTAATATAGTGACCCCTGGGGGATGAAGGGGGGGGGGTGATGGTGGGGCCGAAAGGGGAGGGGGAGGATCCTATTTTACTGCTGTGATCTGGTCACCCTATGTGGGCTGTTTCTTTCCCCCTCTACAGGCTTCCACATCCCAGCTCTGGGGAAGGAGAGGTTGTTTCCGCGGGGCGGGCGACGCTGGGGTGGGGGGGTGTTTCCGCAGGGCTGGGGGGTTTCAGCCCTCAGCTGTTTTCTTTGGAGTAATATGGCCCTCGCCGCTTTACGAGTTGTGTAGGCCTGGCCTACTACGTGGAGTAAAGTCAGGCGTATTACTTAACTAATAGCTGTAGAGTACCTTGAATGTGTAAAGGACTGTTTTGAATAAGAAGAGAAGTGCATTTAAAAACGTATTTAACCTTTTTTTGCAGCTTCTCTCTTCTTTAAGTGACTTTTAATGCTCATGAACGTGAAAGACTAAATCAGAGCCAGGATTAATGCAGACGGGAAGGTAGTAACCCCTACCAACTCTCATAAACATTTCAACCCTGACCTGTAAGAAAGCGTGGTCCTGTGGTTAACATGGGACTGGAAAGACCTACGCTCAAGTCCCCGCACTATCACAGACGTTCTGTGTGACCTTCAGCAAGTCAATTAGTCTCTCTGTGCCTCATTTCCCCATCTCTAAATGAGGATAACAGTTCCTAATAATCCCTCCCTCACAGTGGTATTGTCAGGTTAAAGATTGCGAAGGGCTC
The DNA here is from genome assembly GCA_033296515.1 of Macrochelys suwanniensis. Classification (NCBI taxonomy): domain Eukaryota; kingdom Metazoa; phylum Chordata; order Testudines; family Chelydridae; genus Macrochelys; species Macrochelys suwanniensis. Next base: position 11,652,367 of record CM065777.1, on the reverse strand, counting down.
AAATACTATGATAATGGAGGTCACATAAGCACCCAAGATGGACAGATCTGAAACATATCTATCTGCTACGGTAATGCAAATAATAAAATATCATTTGGCATGTCCATTGCATTTAAACCAAGGACTCAAGGAAAGAAAGGGTGTAATAGTCTATAATAAGGGTTTTACAGCCTTCCTCTAAAGTCATTTGTTATTATTATTATTCATTAGAATAACAACAATGGGCCTACTTTTATTTATCAGCTTTCATTAAAAAGGATCACAAAGCACTACAAACTTTGTACATAGTAAATTAAATTTGTAAAGCCCTTCACTGACTTGGTATCCTTATCTAGACATAGATATCAATATATCAGACAGATTAATCAAATTCAGAAATCATTTCACCCAGCACTGAAATGCAGATGTCCCTGTGGTGGAATGTGGAAGGTATTTAATAGCAAATGGCAATGCTGCACAACAGTTTGACCAGGAATTGCAGAATACCAGGTGATATCCTGGCTGCATTGAAGTAAATAGGAGTTATGTTATTGATTTCAATGGGGTCAGGATTTCACCCGCTGTAACCATTTCAGATCACCGGGGAGGGTGGATTTTAAGTAGGTAGAACGTAATTACTTGAGATGGGTTTTCACCACAACACTGGGGCTAATGCAAAAGGAAGACCAACCTTGTAGCTTCATGATTCCTGATACTCCTGCATAATTTCTTATTTTGTGCCATGGATTATCAGGCCACTGGCTTGGTTCAGAGGTAAATGAAGGCCACAGAATCCCAATGCGACCTCTCTGAGGGTAATGTGGAGCTCGATCCCTGGAAGTCAAGTTAGCTGAAAGGGGCAGGATCCTGTCTTTTATGCAGTCAAAAGTCGAGCTTGTTGCAATAATGACAGAGTTTCTAAGTTCTATGTATTTTTTCCCCAGACGATGCTGCTTAGCAGATGGGCTGTACACCACTGGCAGAACACCCACAGAATTGTCTACTAGCATCATATTGTCCATCACTACGCTGCTTTCAAGCTGGAACATGACACCATAGTCGTAATTCTTGTAGGACAGAAAACCAGTGATTTTGGTGCAGTTGTGAAACCCATCTCCTCTGTATAAATGAACACCATGAAGGCTCGAATGGGCCACATTTTCAGCACAATACTCTCCAGCTAGGAGGCATTCTCGACCTCTGATGTGGAAGGCTATACGCTCTGAACCTGCCACGACATTGCCAAGCAGGTAAGAGTCTTCTATTTTGTTCACTTTGATGCCAGCAACCCAGTTTGCTAACCCCTCTGGCTGCTTGCTGAGAATGATAAGGTTCCTGATGAGAGAATGGGTTTGGCCTTCCAAGTCAATGCCAGGGCCCACCGTGTTGAACACCACATTGTCACGCAATGAGATTCCACTGCTTGTCACTGCTTGAATGCCACCCCCACAGCTATGGTGAATGCTGGAAAAGATAATTGAGGATCCCAAAGATACGTTACTGAAGCCAATGGCAGGAAGCTGTGATGGTCCAAAGTTCAGAATTTCAATGTTGGAGAGCCGAAGGTCACCTACAATGTGGTAAATGAAGTGAGATGCAAGGGTGATTATAGGCAGATTGGCTTGTATGACCCCCTTTGTCAATAAGAAAATAAATATAATGCCAAAAACAGGCATTTATTTGCAAAACAAGAACAAGTGCTATTAAAATCTGAATGTTTTAAAGTTATTTATTACTGTTAATGTTTCTTATTTGCTGAGCACTCATTATGTGCTCTACATTGTACAATCCATAAAAGAAATTACAACCCATGCTCCTGAAATCAGCCTGATTTGGACTGGACAGGATATTTGTGATGGACCGCTATGGATGGAACTGAGTGGGTGAGTTTCAACTACCTGCAAATTCCGTTCCACTGGTATTTCTGAAGCGTCCCACCAGAAGCCTCCCAGAGCAAGCCGTGTCGGACTTAATCTGTATGTTGCGTGTTAGAAGCCCGACCTCAGCGGCCAACGGAACATGTCTGCCATCTTCTATGCTATGGGAACGCCCTGTGGCATATCAAGGAGGGAAAACAGGATGAATGTCTAGGATGTTTCAGTAACCAATGCTTTGGGGATGTCTCATCTGACAACTGATGTGTGGCTTCCTCTCAGAAGTTGCACTGCCTTTCAGGTTTAATTTTCCTCAGGGGCTCTCTGCAAGCACCAACAAAGAGAAACGGCTGCCTGCTTGCCTCTATTTGGGATGAGAGTGAATTTTACCAACATCCTTTTGTTCCCAGTAAAGGCAAGTGCTAAACCTGTTCACTGGGACCACCACATGCCAAACTGACGGACAGATTCCAACTCCGTTTTCTTGAATTATATCAGCTGGAGACATCATACATTAGTATGCTGCCTAAGGAACTGATCTCTTTCCTGGGGCTATGAATTCACATAGTGATCAGCCTGGTGATGATGTTAAAAACCAATTTACTATAAAAACCTTGTACTAAGATTGCATGTACAATACACCGCTCCAAGAACACAGTCTTTCTAAGAAGGAAATTCGCACGAGTAGAAAAGGCCCACACAAGGCCCTGAGCAATGCTTAATTTCCACTTTAGTCCTTAATACAAGGGATAAATAGAGTAGAGGTCTTTGGTCCTGTTGAGTGATATTCCCCCCAGTGCAGAAGACCTGCTCAGTCTTCTTACGCAGGCAAACTTCCTTTGACATAATTAGCAACTTCAATGATGGTTTCATGGAACCTTAATTGCTTACTGCAGCAAAACTCAAAGGATAAAATCCTGCCCCTACTGAAGTCAATGACAAAACTCCCATTGACTTCCGTACAGACAGGATTACACCCGAAGTGGCTTCAGTGTCACTTCTCCTAGAGTAAGGATTGCAGCACCAAGCCCACAAGCAGAGGTTCACTATAAATGAAACATGCGGCAATGCATTGAAACAATGAGGTCTTTTATTCTATTCAGCCAAAAGTGAAGTTTGGCTCTGCATGGGTTAACTACAAATGAGTTCCATGGTTCATTATCCTCTTTTTTCATCCTCCCTTCAATACTTCGTAATTCTAAACCGGATGAAGATTTTTGTGTGGAGCCAGAGTTTATGTAAAATTATGGAAGTATAAAACCTGGAGGAGGGCCCCATTGGCAAAATATTTGTCAGTGGGCAGTGGTTGTTGCTACCAGAGAATGGGCCATTTCCAAGGGATATCCTGATACTGAAGTAGAAGTATATGTAAGCAGAGTCAGGATGAGCTCTACCCTGACATCTGGTGGTGAGTTGTGGAAAGGGATGTCAGGGGCTAATCTTGTTTGCATGGACACACCCACCCTGCAAAGCATGATGGACCACTTGCCCAAATGGTCACTTTGACTGCTGTGGGAGCCCCAGTTTCTCTGTTATTGGGGCAGGAAGAATAAAGTGTTGTTACCCTGATTATGTGAATCAAGGACAGTGGGCTTTTGTTATGATGAAGGGACTCACCATTAGCTGAGCAGCACTTGCTAGGCAAGGGACATGGATTCCAAAACCCAGTGAATTGAGAGAGGGTGGGGACAGGCATTTATATCTGGTGGCATGGGCCTTGTCTGAGGGTCCTAAATGTCAATTGCACTTCCTCCTCTTTCTCCACTGTAGAATATCAGAGCTAATTTTGAGTTTCTTAGGAGTCTAATCACAGGCTGCTGAGTTGGAATTACTCTGGACTAAGTGTGCAAAGAGCACCCAGGCTCCCCTAACTACAAGCTGAAATCACTAAAAAGGTGAAATTGTTAAGAGCTGAGATCACTGAGCACTGTGTTAAGTAGTGGGGGAGCCAGAAGATATATTGCTGCGTGGCTGACGGAGCCGAGCTGCTGACGGAGCGGAGAACTTGGCGGGACAGCCGGAGCGGCTCGTAGGCCGGCTGATGGAGCAGAGCTGCTGGCGGAGCGGAGCAGTTGGCGGGACAGCCGGAGCGGCTTGAGGGATGGCTGAGCGGAGTGACTCGTGGGATGGCTGGCAGAGCAGAGCAGAGCCGAGCGAGACCCCACGAAGGGACGGGGCAGTCAGCTTCGAGCCACGTAAGGTGCCCCTTACCTCTCCCCTCCCCATTTCTACCCAGACTGGAGGGGGTGTAACACTCTGCAGATGAACTTTTGAACTTTGGGTCTGGACTTTTGGGTTGTTGGACTTTTGGGACTTTGGGTGATTTTTGGGGTTGCTGGACTCAACAACCAAAGGGAAAGGACATGGCCAATTTGCTGGGGTGGGTCGTTGCTCACAGTTTGGGTTACAGATCCTAGATGTGGTGTTTCCCCAGCAAAATGCCGCATTGTTTCTCTCTGTCATTAAAAGGTTTTTCTACACTCAGACTCTGTGCTTGCGAGAGGGGAAGTACTGCCTCTTAGAGGCGCCCGGGGGGGTGATATATATTTGTCCCAGGTCACTGGGTGGGGGCTCGAGCCGGTTTTGCATTGTGTTATTGGAATGGAACCCCTAGATACGGAACCCGGCCCTTGTTGCTGCCGACTCTGACTGGCAGAAGGGTAACATTTTTGGGGGCTCGTCCGGGATCCCTGGGTCAGTACCCCTCGCAAGCACCTGTTGAGTGATCCGCTACAGTGGGAAATAATTGTGTTTATATTTTGAGGAAATTACTGTTTGCATAATGGCTACTATGTCAGGTTTGTTGGGCCCCGGCTCAGCAGCCTCTAGGTCAGGGGCTGCAGCCTCGGCCGATGATTGGGCAAAAGCACTGGCGCAAACATTGGAGAAGGTCGTGCTGTCCTATGCTATGTCAAACTCTTGTCGTAAGTTAAGGTCATTTGCTGGGGGGGAGGAGTTTGAACCCTGGTTAGAGCATACCACTGAAATGCTGCAGGAGTGGGCCGTACCCGATGCAGAAAAGCGAAGATGTCTAATAGAGAGCCTTGCCGGCCCAGCATTAGATGTGATTCGCACTCTGAAGCTCATTGACCCTGGGGTCAGTGTGAGGGACTGCCTAGAGGCTCTTGATCACACATTTGGGAGCGTAGAGGGCCCTGAAGATAGCTACTGCAAGTTCCTTAATTCCCGACAGCAAAAGGGCGAGAAGGCTTCAGCCTATATACAGAGGCTGGAGAGACTGCTTCAGAAAGCTGTCATGAGGGGAGCAGTGACTGCTGAGCAGATGGATCAGACCAGACTGGCTCAGATTGTAAGAGGAACTCAGTATCTGAACCCGATTCTACTTCATCTGCGGCTAAGAGAACGACGGGAACATCCCCCAAGTTACTCCCAGCTGATAAAAGAGGTCAGAGAGGAGGAAGAAAGGCAGGCTTCCAGTGAGCTTTGGGAAGCCCAAACATTGGAGCCAGCCAGCACAACTCCACTGCAAACTGCCAGTGTATTGATGGTGAGCACCAGAGAAGAACTTGCTCAACAAATGCAGGTCCTGAAAGAACGGATAGCTGAGCTGCAAAGCACCATTGACCGAGCTAAGGCTTCCAGGGGTAAGGAGCCTCACACTGGGGCAATAGAGAGGTCAGCATTTAAAGCCCCTGTCCCATCCAGGCGAAGGGGGAAAGGGCAAATTTTCTGCTACCGATGCGGTCAGGAGAGGCACAGTGCTGCTAGGTGCCGTAATGAAGAAAATCCCTCCTTAGTGTATGGAAAGCTGAGGATCAGTTGGGAGAGATCCGGTAGCTGCCAGAGGGACCAGGGACGTGGACCACCCAGGCCTGCAGGATTTGAAGATTCCCACAGAAAAGACTGTCCATCTGGGATCCCCACAGGACTGATAGGGCCTCGAGCAGAGGTCATGGTGAGGATTGAAGGGGCGGAGTGTAAAGCAGTGCTTGACACTGGATCTCAAGTGACTATTATATTTCAGTCATTCTACCAACACATGCTTAGGCACCTGCCTATACAGCCACTGACTGGCCTTGGCCTATGTGGCCTCAGCATGGATGAATACCCCTACCAAGGATATGTCATAGTGCACCTGGAATTCCCAGAGGAGGTTGCGGGGGTAAGAGAAACGGTAGACACAGCTGCATTAATATGCCCTGACCCTAAAGGGACCTCTGATGTGTCTGCACTGATAGGGACCAACTCCAGCCTCATGAAGGTACTCGCGGATTACTGCAGACGACGGGCCGGGGACCAATACCTGAACACCCTGATGATCCATACGCTTTGTGCTGAAGCCTATAGGAAAATTGAGAGTGCTAAAGAGACATCTGAGCTACCGATTGGAGCACTGAAGTACGCGGGCACAACCCCCTTAGTAGTGCCTGCCAGGACAGAGCAAGAAGTGCTTGTCATGAGCACCTGGCTGAAAGGCAGTAATGGGGCCTTAGCAATGGTAGAGCAGTCGGTGAAAGGAGAGCTCCCTGAAGGAGTGCTGGTCCCCAGTGGAATCATAACCTTACCTGCTAAAGCTCAAGAAAAGGTGACTATACTGATTGCTAATGAAACAAGTCGTGATGTTGTTGTGAAGCAAGGACAGAAGATAGCAGACCTCTTTGAGCCTGAGTCGATTGTAAAACCCCGGGGTGAAACTCAAGTTCCGGCTATAGACCCAGCAAAGTTTGACTTTGGAGACTCACCATTGTCTGAGGAGTGGAAAGATCGCCTGAGGAAAAAACTTTGTGAAAGACCCAAAGTGTTCTCATTGCACGAGTGGGATGTGGGATGTGCAAAAGGAGTGGAGCACAACATCAGACTACATGACTCTCGACCTTTTAGGGAGAGATCTAGGAGAATTGCCCTCTCTGAGATGGAAGATGTGCGACGTCATCTACAAGAGCTGGCTGCGAATGGCATCATTACAGAGTCCCGCAGCCCATATGCCTCACCCATTGTGGTGGTCCGTAAAAAGAACGGGAAAATCCGGATGTGTATTGACTACCGCACCCTAAACAACCGTTCTGTGGTTGACCAGTACACTATGCCTCGAGTCCAAGATGCCTTAGACTGCTTGCTGGGAAGCCAGTGGTTCTCTGTGTTGGATCTCCGGAGTGGATACTACCAAATCCCCCTGGGAGAAGAAGATAAGGAGAAGACAGCCTTCATCTGCCCATTAGGGTTTTATCAGTTCGAACGCATGCCCCAGGGGATTTCGGGAGCACCCGCCACATTTCAACGTCTTATGGAGAAAGTAGTGGGAGACATGAATTTACTGCAAGTGTTAGTTTATTTGGATGACCTGATTGTGTTTGGAAGAACCTTGGAGGAGCATGAAGAAAGACTACTTAAAGTGCTCAATAGGTTGGAGGACTATGGTTTGAAGCTCTCAATAGATAAATGCCAGTTCTGCCAAACCTCAGTGAAGTATGTAGGTCACATCGTGTCCCAAGAGGGTGTGAGTACTGATCCCAGCAAAATAGAAGCACTCACTACCTGGCCACGTCCCAGTAACTACAGAGAACTCAAGACCTTTCTTGGATTTAGTGGCTATTACCGCAGATTTGTGAAGAACTATGCTACGATTGTAAAGCCTCTGAATGATCTTACCAGGGGATACCAGTCTGGAAAACCCAAATCTAAGACCAAGAACAAGGGAGGATCCCGAAAGCCTCCTGTGCAGAGACACTATGGCCCCTTCGAACCGTTTGGGCCGCGGTGGGATGAGAGGTGTGAGAGGGCATTTCAAGAAATCATTGCTTGCCTAACTCATGCTCCAGTCCTAGTCTTTGCTGACCCCAGCAAACCGTTTATCCTGCATACTGATGCCAGTTTGGAGGGTCTGGGAGCAGTACTGTACCAGGAAGTGGAAGGCAAACGTAAACCTGTAGCCTTTGCCAGTCGAGGACTGTCTGACAGTGAAACTCGCTATCCCATCCACAAGCTGGAGTTCTTGGCCTTGAAATGGGCCATCACTGAGAAATTCCGAGACTACTTGTATGGTGCTCAGTTCCAGGTGTGGACAGACAACAACCCACTGACTTATGTGTTAACAAGTGCCAAGCTGGATGCTACAGGACAGAGATGGGTGGCCGCTTTGGCTAGCTATGACTTCAGCATTCAATACCGATCAGGGAGAAGCAACGTGGATGCAGATGCATTGTCCAGACGTCCAAAGGCACCAGAAGTCTCTGTGATACCCATGGATGGAGTGAGAGCTATTTGCAGTGTGAGTCGTCGAGAGCCAGAGGCCCATTGGAGCCTTCAGGGATGTGTTGCAGAAGCTCTGGGCCTGCCCCCTGAAAGTGTGCCTTCTGCTTCGGTGAACTACATAGCATTGGACCAATCTCCATTGCCCATGCTCAGTGCGGCTGACTGGCAAGAAGCCCAGCTGCAAGATGTTGACATTCGTGATACACTACTTGCCAAAAAGGAGGGGCGAGGCCCAGCTGCGGTTGTCCCACCTAGCCCAGAGGGTAAACTACTATTGAGAGAATGGACCAAACTAAAACTGATTCAGGGAGTGCTACACCGAGTGACCATGGACCCTTTACAAAAGCAGCGAACACAGCTAGTGCTGCCAAAAGAGTACAGAGCCCTGGCCATGAGGGCCCTGCATGATGACTTTGGACATCTAGGGATGGAGAGAACCCTGGAACTTATTCGTAATAGATTCTATTGGCCCCGGATGGCTGAAGATGTTCGCAGGAAATGTGAGACATGCGCTCGATGTGTCCAAAGGAAAACTCTGCCCACAAGGGCTGCATATCTCAAGAATATCACCAGCACCAAACCTTTGGAGCTAGTATGCATTGATTTCTTGTCTCTAGAAGTAGACAAGAGGAATGTCGGAAACATTCTAGTAGTGACTGACCATTTTACGCGGTATGCGCAGGCATATCCCACACGCGATCAGAGGGCTATCACTGTCGCTCGAGTACTGTGGGAGAAATATTTCTCAGTTTATGGATTCCCAGCCCGGATACACTCAGATCAGGGGCGGGACTTTGAGAGTCACCTTCTGAAGGAGGTGCTGAGGATAGCGGGAATTAAAAAGTCTAGGACAACGCCTTATCACCCGCAAGGTGATCCTCAGCCAGAGAGGTTCAACCGAACACTATTAGATATGTTGGGGACTTTGCGACCAGAGCAGAAGGCAACCTGGAGCCAGCATGTCGCATTTCTGGTGCATGCCTACAACGCCACAAAGAACGATGCTACGGGAGTCACCCCATATCTCTTGATGTTTGGGCGAGAACCAAGATTACCCATAGACTTGTGCTTTGGTGTATCCGAGGATGGAGATAGCTACGAAACTCATCAGCAATATGTAGCCCGACTATGAGAAAAGCTGCGGGATGCTTATCACTTGGCTACATCTGCGGCTCGGAAGAACGCAGATCGCAACAAACATCGATATGATGCTAGGGTACGTTTGCAGGAGCTCCAGCCGGGGGACAGAGTCCTGCTGCGAAATTTGGGTATTGCTGGCAAACACAAGATAGCTGACAGATGGAAAGCAATACCTTACCTGGTGATGGAGAAGCTGGGAGACCTGCCGGTCTACAAGATCAAACCGGAAGAGGGTCCAGGGCAAATAAAGACGGTGCACAGAAATATCTTGCTCCCTGTGGGAGAGTTGGTTGGAACCCCTTATGAGATGGGCCACGACAGGGCAGCCGGGCAGAGCAGAAGTGCCAGGCCACAGCCGCCATCCAACACAGACAACGGCCCCTCTGAAGCTAACCTACCCCTATTCAGCATGTCAGAGAGTGAGGCCGAGGAGGAAGACATGACCATGGTGTATCCTGGAATGAAGACAAGATTTCAGTCTCGATCAGCTGAGCCAATAGAGAGCTCCCCCTCTTCAGCCCTAAGCCCCATGGCGGAGGTATTTAGGCCCGTTACTGGCGCCCCTGTGCCGCCGATGGTACCCCCCTTTGATGATGCACACAGGTTATTGGACAGTGAGGACATCCAGGTGGAGGGGGCCCTAGAGCCGTTGGACCTTCCGCTGTCGGAACCAGAGATGCAGGGGCCTATGCCAGTAGCCGAGGGATCCTCAAAGGAAACCTCTCCATCTGTCACTCAAACAGATGTCCCTCCTACCCCTGCAACAGAGACTCTCAATAGAAGGGACAGGGTAATAAGACCAGTAAAACGGTTAACTTATGATGCACCTGGGGTGATTAGCGAGGAGCCAATACATTTAGCGCACAGATTTATGAAAGCTGAAGTGGGTTTTCTGAGGCCCTTTGGAGGAAACCAATGAGTTGGTATAAAGGGAGTGCGATTTGTCGGGACGACAAATTCTCGGCTGGGGGGAGGATGTAAGCAGAGTCAGGATGAGCTCTACCCTGACATCTGGTGGTGAGTTGTGGAAAGGGATGTCAGGGGCTAATCTTGTTTGCATGGACACACCCACCCTGCAAAGCATGATGGACCGCTTGCCCAAATGGTCACTTTGACTGGTGTGGGAGCCCCAGTTTCTCTGTTATTGGGGCAGGAAGAATAAAGTGTTGTTACCCTGATTATGTGAATCAAGGACAGTGGGCTTTTGTTATGATGAAGGGACTCACCATTAGCTGAGCAGCACTTGCTAGGCAAGGGACATGGATTCCAAAACCCAGTGAATTGAGAGAGGTTGGGGACAGGTATTTGTATCTGGTGGCATGGGCCTCTTCTGAGGGTCCTAAATGTCAATTGCACTGTCTTCTCTCTCTCTCCACTGTGGAATATCAGAGCTAATTTTGAGTTTCTTAGGAGTCTAATCACAGGCTGCTGAGTTGGAATTACTCTGGACTAAGTGTGCAAATGAGCACCCAGGCTCCCCTAACTACAAGCTGAAATCACTAAAAAGGTGAAATTGTTAAGAGCTGAAATCACTGAGCACTGTGTTAAGTAGTGGGGGAGCCAGAAGATATATTGCTGCGTGGCTGACGGAGCCGAGCTGCTGACGGAGCGGAGCACTTGGCGGGACAGCCGGAGCGGCTCGCAGGCCGGCTGATGGAGCGGAGCTGCTGGCGGAGCGGAGCAGTTGGCGGGACAGCCGGAGCGGCTTGAGGGATGGCTGAGCGGAGTGACTCGTGGGATGGCTGGCAGAGCAGAGCAGAGCCGAGCGAGACCCCACGAAGGGACGGGGCAGTCAGCTTCGAGCCACGTAAGGTGCCCCTTACCTCTCCCCTCCCCATTTCTACCCAGACTGGAGGGGGTGTAACACTCTGCAGATGAACTTTTGAACTCTGGGTCTGGACTTTTGGGTTGTTGGACTTTTGGGACTTTGGGTGATTTTTGGGGTTGCTGGACTCAACAACCAAAGGGAAAGGACATGGCCAATTTGCTGGGGTGGGTCGTTGCTCACAGTTTGGGTTACAGATCCTAGATGTGGTGTTTCCCCAGCAAAATGCCGCATTGTTTCTCTCTGTCATTAAAAGGTTTTTCTACACTCAGACTCTGTGCTTGCGAGAGGGGAAGTACTGCCTCTTAGAGGCGCCCAGGGGGGGTGATATATATTTGTCCCAGGTCACTGGGTGGGGGCTCGAGCCGGTTTTGCATTGTGTTATTGGAATGGAACCCCTAGATACGGAACCCGGCCCTTGTTGCTGCCGACTCTGACTGGCAGAAGGGTTACATATATAAAAGAGCAATCTTCAGAATTGCGCATGGGTTGGCCTCCCTACGAAACTGACTGAGATCCACCAAACACTAGACAGGAAAAAGATAACCTGATGTCAGAGACTTTTGATCACCGATGAACGGATGGCAAATTAGAGATGAAAGTCTCTGTATTTATTTATTTATGTTTCTTTTGAAAACACCTCTGTGCCTGAAGAAATCTTAAAATGCCAAAATAATAAGAACTATAATAAAAAGATCTGACCACCTCCTAAGATAAACCATAGCTATCTAAACACCATCCTACCCTCATCCAACCACCCCAGGCTCCTCACACCCATCCCTCCTGAAAAGTGAGACAAAAGAGATGAGTCTTTTGTTGGGCAAACAGGAAATCCAAGCTGTGCTGAACCAAGGAGGTGAATGACTCCGAGTCAAGCATAAGTCACTAAGAGTGCCTTGGTATCACATGGCAAAACAATCTCCTATGCAACTATATTTATTTAGTTATTCATTCTTTCTTACTTCTGACACTAACCCCTTACTGCCAAACAATACTCAGATATTGCTGCAATGCTCAGGATGGAGATGGATGTAGATATTATGCCACAGGCATCTCTGGAAACATTCACAATAGTTCTGATCCATTTAATTTATTATTGACGTGAATGGACTAAGTAAAAACCAAGGGCCCAGATTTGCAAATACTTATTGCCAGGCATAAAACTTACTACCAGGCGGAGTCCCATTGACTTTATTATCAGTGGGCCAAATCCTGAGATCCTTATTATCTTGATTTTATATAGCATCTTCTATACAAATATACCGTAAAATGCTTTACAGAATTAATAATATGACTAGGTTATATGTTATAATAAAATTACATATAAGTAAACGATGAACAATATATTTCTCTCTGTAGGTCGATACATATTTCTATACATAGTTTATATCTGTGTATATATATTACATATACACATATTTTATAAACATTCTAGAACTGATCTACATTTTTCAAGGTTTGAAATTCAATTTCAATTTTTTTTTAAATGAAGTTTTTGTGAAATGTTCACCCTGTTTTTCAACTAACTAGAGTGGTGGTCCAAATTTTCTGTAGCTTCAAATAAAAGAAATCAACAATTTTTCCCTTAAAATCACAAGCTTTTTTCTCTTTATTTCAACCATCTCGATTACACATACACACAAAGAACCTGGGATTTTCAAAACCAGTCAGCATTGGCCTCATTCTGCTCCCACTGAAGTTAACAGTAAAACTCCCATGCTGAGCAGTTTTGAACTTCCCACTTGCTACATAATACAAGCATGAAGCCGCACATAGAGAAAGAAATGAAGATGCATGAAGAAGGGAGTGGGGGTCGGGAATGTAGATTCACAGGGAGATCTAAAATGGGCAGTTAAGGCAAAGTCTGGGCCAGAAAGTCTGGGCTAGATGTCAGGGCTGAAGAAGCAAAGGCTCTCACGCCATGAGTAATAAGAATGTGGAGAAGGATAAAGGGGAGGCAGGTGCTATATATAACAGATTTCTTACCAATATGCCTGTGGAGGAGACGTTCCTGGAATCTAATGCTACGACCATTTATTTCTTTAAGTGTGACCACCTCAGCTTGGTGAGCATCATAGGAGGAGGAACTGATGACAATGTTTCCATCAGGACTCCAGTCCACTTCATCCTCGACCCAAATCCTGTAACCCCGCAAAAGTTAAGTGATATGCTGTTTAAGCTATGGGAAAGGCTATGTTCGTGGAATTCCTGAAAGAGATCAATAATCTTGCCACGGCAAACCTAGCAAAGAATACCCAATGAGCTACATAAACCCACCTACTTTAGTGCATTGACATATACATTTCTAAGAAGTTTGATCAGAGGAATACAGAAAGTCAGATGAGAAACATGGCCTGCATGAGACATCATCTCAGCCACTAATCTGCTGAAATACTGAACTAGACTTTCATTTTCTCTCATTTTAACTAATTAATTCCTCCTTTTAGTTGTCAGTTCTTCTCTGACACATTGCTGACTCATGGTTGGAAATTGAAATACAGTCTACAGTACTCAGAAACCTACTGTAACTCAGTTTATTCAATATAAAAACCCATCCCCTAGCTTAAAGTTCTTCCATTGACTTGCCCATCTCCTGTATCTAATCTTATTTCTTCCTGGCTATCTAGGTTCTTATTAGAACTGCTCAAAATTGTATGTGAAAAAATTTTTTTTTGACAGAAAATGGCTTTTTTGTTGAAATGGGAATGTCTTTTGGGGTTTTATCTGCCTTAGGTATTTACAGGGCCCCATCACCATTGTATCTGACAGCCTTATAAACTTTACTGTAACAACCCTGAGAGGCATAGAAATGATATTATCTCAATTTAACAGCTTCAGAACTGAAGCACAGAAAGGCTAAGTGACCCGCTCAAGGTCACACAGGCAGTCTGTGGCAGAACAGGGACTTGAACCCTAACCATTGGACCATCCTTCCTCTCATCCTTTTTTTCCATCGAAAAATACCAAAACTGAACATTTTTCTTCGAAAAACAAAACAATATTTGATTTTCATATGAATCTTTTTTGGGTGTTTATTGTCAAAACATTTTTAAAAATCAGGTTATTGTTTTATTACCACAATCTGAAAATTTAAATGAAATTTTTTTTTTTTTGCTTTTATAGAAATTTTTGACATAGGAAAAAACAAAACAAAAATTTTCTGACCAGCTTAGTTCTTTTACCATTGCCATCACTATGGTAACTGAGGCCTGTTCTCTGGACCATTCTCTATGCTCCTAAATAACAAAATTTCCTTCCTCATAGTGTCTCCTCAGTGGGTAATAAATCCTGTACCATGGCCACCACTATCAGAAACTGTTTTTCTGCATCCACCATAAGGGATCCCCATCAAATCTCATCTGAAAACCCATGACTTATCCTTGATCTCTCCATCATCCGTTTTCATAAATGACGCACTTTGATACACCACATCAGCCTTTACTAACCTGCTTGATACTAAAGAAAGGCAAACTTAAAAGACAAAGTATGTAAATGTGTAGTTATGGCATTGGATTGGGACTTGGTAGATCTGAGTTCAATTTCTTGCTGTGCCACGATTTCCCTGTATGACCATGGACAAGTCACTTTGTCTCTTTGTGCCTCTGTTTCCCATCTCTAAAACAGGGATGATAGCACTTCTTTCTCCAACCCATGATCTGTCTTGTGGTCACCTGTTGAGGCTTACCAGAGAGTCACCTGACAGGAGACTGGTGGGTAATACAGGACAGAAGTTGCTCTCTTTGTTCTCTCTTTGGCCATTTTCACTAGCTTATGGTGAAGGAAGCTGCTGCAAAAGCCAGATGAGGCTGGGGCAGGAGGGCTGGACCCTGCCTTCCTGAATACAGATGGTCCCCCAAGTACCCCCAAGGGAATAGTGAGCTGCAGTGAGGGGAAATGCAGATAGGGTTTTATTATTTTTGTATGGACCTGTGTATTTCTAAGTAAAGAGCAGCAGAGTTGTAGATCTCTGTGCAAAGTGTCTGTGCACATGATATACCACAACTACCATGTGCCTCCTGAGAGTCCCAGAAGGCTTGCGTCTTTGGTGGGATCTGAGAGAGGGTGTGTTTAAGTTACAGGGGGAGTCAGAGGAGCCAGCACTGGTTCCACTTTGTCTTTTACGTTTGCCTTTGGACAGCTGGGCTGTCCGGTCACAGCTCTCAGGAGGGAGTATTAGACAGAGAAGTCTGCACTCCAAGTGTGCTTAGGGAGCCCAAGACTGGGACACTGCCTGGGCTCTGTTCAGAATCTGGAGGCTTAAAACACCCAGGGATCCAGAGGGTGTGATTCCCTTCACAGCAATCTGGTGAGTGGCCAGAAGGGATAGCCCAGCTGGATGTGTGACAATAGCACAATGGGCCCTTATTTCAGTTGGGGCTCCTAGACGCGACCACAACATCAGAAGTGAATGCATTAAGCCAAATTCATTACCTGGAGGCACATCTGGGCAAAATCTCACCTTTCATTGCCGGGTGCAATGTCACTTCCAAGATGTGTCCAGGATTTCCTAGGATAGGCACTATGAATCTCCACCTTCCCATAAACCCCTGGAACAGAGATATAAAGCCAAAAGCTAAGGAAGGAGCAAGACTTCAGCTGAACTCAGAGCGCTAATGGCTTAATGCAAGGAAAAAATTGTCATGCGTGTTCAAAAGAGTTTTGAGGATTTCAATACATTTTGCACCTGGACTAGACCTGAGAGAATCACGTGAACATTCATTTGAATTTCAAAGTGAATACTGCCCATATTCAGAACTAGAAATAGGTAATTAGTAAAATAATAAGGCTGAAGATTACAAAGATAAGTAGATGATTTAATCACAGAACTCCCATGAGACTGAAGTTGTGTAGAAAAATGCCTAACTGGCTTTCAAAATCTTAATCTATATAAATAAGTAAATACTACATTTTTTTTAAAAAAAGGTAAATAATAGAACTGATGAACACCAGAATTTCTGTCATGTGGGAAATTCTGATATTTCAAATTTGCTTTTTTTTTCAAATCAGGATGAAATATTGAAATACTGAAACTTTTCAGATAATGAAACATTGCGAAATATTTCAACTTGGAAATGGTGAAGCAGTTTGTTTCAGCACTTTCTACTGGAAAGAAACATTTCGGTGTTCCCAAATTGAAATGTTTCATTTTGGTTTGTTGACCTGACCTGAAACATTTAGAGTCAGTTCAACCTTACACCGTATTTCCCTATGAAGGCACATTGCCTCATGGGAGTTGCAGTTTGGGTGCCTGATGCCCCCATTCTTCCCTACGGGCCAGGCGTCTTTGCCAGACTACATCTCCCATGATGCACCATGTCACTCGGTTAGAGGGGAGACTGAATTGCATCATGGGAAATGTAGTTCAGTCAGCGAACCCATGAGGCAAAGTGCCACCACAAGGAAAAATGCAGTTTAATGTGAACTGACTCAAAATGAAACTTTTCATACCATTTCAACAAATTGAAATATTTCAGTTCAGGTCAAACCACTGGTTTATTAGATATTCTGATGCCAGGCTCACTCAGTCTCCCCTGCTGAAGCTGTTCTACTTTGGAAAAATATGTAAAGAGGCAAAGGGCCAGAGAGAGAGAATATCATTCTACAGCGTGATGGTTAGAGCATTCAGTCAAGATGTGGGAGAGCCAGGATTCATTCCCCTTTCTCCAAGGGTTCTTTATTTATTAATCCAGAGCACAAAAGTTTCAACAGGAGAGACTGAGGGAGCCTAATATCAGAATGTCCCGTAGGCCAGTGGATAGGGGACTCACCTAAGAGGCTTCAGGTCCCTGTTTAAATCCCTCCCACCCTGAACTAGGGGATCTCACCTACCAGGTGAGTGCCCTAACCACTGGGCCAAAGGAGGTTGCTATCATTGCCTGCAAAAAAAATAATATAGGCACCTAACTCCAAGAGAGGGCTTGTGCCTGAGAATCCCAAAAAGAGGGAGGCACCTCCCTTCAGCCTGGATATAGATGCTGAATTCCTTGGGACTGGTGGGGCCACCTCTCTCGCTGGCATCTTGAATTGGCTACATTAGGTGAGGAGCTGACTAGCATGCTGGCTTTTGTAGAAGTCATTCTTAGGCGCCTAGCTCCTTCCATTCATGTGAAACCTGAGTGTCTAACTCAGGCTTTGTGAATCCCAGTGATTTTCTAGGTGCCTAAGTTCCTTTGTGAACATAGCTCATAACCCAGCTTTTCTATTGCCCATTTTTGTGCTTCAGGGTCATCCATCCTCCTTTCACCATAAGTAGGCACACTTCTGTACAGATAACATTAGAAAATGGGGTCTACTACCATCAGAAACATAACAAATGCTAAGAAACCAGAAGATTAGATGAATTTAGATGTCTGAAAACATGTAGGTTTGGAAATCTGAAAACACTGTGTGGCTTTATGAAGAGAGATTAACCCAACGTGAATCTGCATCCTTTCAGCTTTAGCTTTGGTTTCCCAAATGACACTCATGAGTCAGATCCTGAGGCCCTTAACCTCTCACTGACTTCAGTGGAATTTTGCCTGGAAAAAAATACAGAATAAAGTCTCCAGGGTTTGGCCTTCTAAGGGTAGAATGGGAAATATTCTTGTTAGTGTCATCTTAAAAACCTGTCTCTCTCTCTCACTGAGGCATTTTTCTGCAAATGGGGCACTACGCAGTACCAGGCTCAACTGCAGTAGAATGGTTATTCCACAATGTGCTTTTTCCATGAGAAAGCAAATATGTTTTTCATACCAATAGTTCCTGGGTGGACAATGATTCCATCCAAATGATCACAATAAACTCCCTCAGATGCCCGAAGAAGGATCAATAGCTTCATTCCTCTTTCTAGGGGACGTTGAAAAGTACCTGTAATAAAGAAAAGTGTGGGGGGGAGAGTTTCAGTGGCCATTGCGATGATGAAAGAAGGAGAAGAGTATATATTAGAAGAACTGAATGTTGTTTTTTCCTAGAAGATATGCTCTAGTTCAATCAGGAGTTAATTCAGGGAAGTCCTATGGCATGTGTTGTCCAGGATGTCAGACTAGATGATCACAACGGTCCCTTTTGACTTTATGAATCTATGAAGAAGGCTGAGTTTAGTGATATATGCCTCGATTAAGCGAACTAGATGTGTATCCTTCATTGTATGATATCTCTGAGATAGAAGATAATTTCAGGGAACTCCGAAACATGCTGAAGAAGAAGAATGTCTAAGAGATCTTCTCAGAGATCCTTCCAGTCCCAAGCGCAAAGGGAGCCAGAATGCAGAAGATTCTGGAGGTGAACTGTTAGATAAGTAAGAGGGGTAGGGTGCAGGGTTTTGGTTTTGTAGATCATTGGTCCACCTTCTATGGGGAGAGGGAGTTGAATAGTTTGGAAGGCCTTCACCTCAGTGGGGACAGGCTAGCTAGAATAGCCAGGAGGGCATTAAACTAATAACAAAAGGGGAGGGCAAAAAAAGGGACGATATGAGCACTCAGCACAAAATCGAGATTTTGATAAAATTAATCCAGGAACAAAAAGGACACAAAGAGAAGAAATTATTGAATTGCCTATACACCAATGGTAGAAGCCTGGGTAACAAACAAGGGGAATTGGAATTTCTCATTTATGAGCATAAACTAAATCCAGTTAGTATTATTGAAATGTGGTGGGATGATTCCCATGATTGGAAGGTTAAAATTAATGGTAATACCTATTTAGGAAGGATTGAGTGGACAAAAGGGGAGGAGGAATGGCACTTTATGTCAAAAATGGCATTACCTGTTTCTGGGTCACTTATAACTTGGAAGAAAATCAACTTGAATGCCTATGGATCAATGTCCAAACAGATAAAGCACAAGATGCGGTATGAGTTGGTGTCTGCTGCATACCTCCAAATTACACTAGGGAACAGGATAACCTGTGTCTTATGTATCTATCTATAATGTGTAGGAAAAAAGCTGTATGATCATGAGGAACTTGAATTTGAGTGACATAAGCTGGTCATGACCTGATGCTGTCAGGACTAAAACATCCTTGGAATTTCTAAATATTATAGATGACAATTTCCTAACTCAAAAAATGTTGCATCCAACATGGGGGGATTCTATATTAGACCTCATCTTGACAGATAAAGAGGCACTGATCACAAAACTAAAAATTAATGGTAACTTTGGTAGACGTAATTATGACTAGATCACATTTATAATGTGCAAACAGACTAAAGTCCAGACCAGTGATATATATGCTTGGTGCTTTGAAAGGGCCAATTTTATAAAACAATTATGAGCCAAAGGAGCTGGGAGGAAGAATTTAATCAGAAAAATGTGGCTGATAATTGGGAATTGTTTAAGAATACTTTACTAGATACACAAAAACCCGTAATTGCACAATCAAGGAGGAAGGCCATATTGGTTAAAAAATGACCTTGTTTAGAGTGGAAATGAAGGCACCTATAACAATTTAAAAAATTATATTTAACAAATGAAATAAAGGAAAAGTTGAATGTAATGAATATAAATCGGATGCTAAAAATTGTAGAAAATAGATAGAGAAAGCAAAGGAGAAATCTATGGTCTGCAGAGTTAAGGACAATATGTAGGAGTTTTTAAAAACATATTAGGAACAAAATGAATCCTGACATTGGTATTTGTCCATTACAAGATGAACATGGTAGCATTAACAATAATGCAGAAAAGTCAGAGGTGTTCAATCAATATTTTTGTTGTTTATTTGGAAAAACACAGATGATGTAGTCCAGGGGTCAGCAACCTTTCAGAAGTGGTGTGCCGAGTCTTCATTTATTCACTCTAATTTAAGGTTTCATGTGCCAGTAATACATTTTAACGTTTTTAGAAGTCTCTTTCTATAAGTCTATAATATATAACTAAACTATTGTTGAATGCAAAGTAAATAAGGTTTTTAAAATGTTTAAGAAGCTTCATTTAAAATTCAATTAAAATGCAGAGCCCCCCGGACCGGTGGCCAGGACCCAGGCAGCGTGAGTGCCACTGAAAATCAGCTCGCATGCCACCTTTGGCAGGCGTGCCATAGATTGCCTATCCCTGATGTAGTCATCTCCTATGATAGCTCTCTTTCCGTTCCACTAGTATCTTGGGAGGATGTTAAGTAGAAGCTACAAAAGTTCAATATTTTAAATCAGAAGGTCCGGACAACTCGCCTCCAAGAGTTTGAGAAAAGCTGGTTGAGGAGCTCCCTGCACCATTTATGTTGTTTTTCAATAAGTCTTGGAAAACTGAGGAAGTTCAAGAAGACTGGAGACAGCTAATGTAAAAAAGGCGAAATGGGATGACCTAGGTAATTATAGGCCTGTCAGTCTGACATCAATCCCATGCAAGATAATGGAGCAGCTGATCCAGGACTCAATTAATAAAAAATTAAAGGAAGGTAATAAAATTAATGCCAATCAACATGGGTTTATTGAAAAGAGATCCTGTCAAACTAACTTGCCACTTTTTTTTTTATGAGGTCACAAGTTTGGTTGATAAAGGTAATAGTGTTGATGTGATATACTTAGACTTGGTATCGCATGACATTTTGAGTAAAATACTAGAAAGATATAAAATTAATAAGGAACACATTAAATGGATTAAACACTGGCTAAATGATAGGTCTCAAAATGTAATATAAATGGGAAATCATCATCAAGGAGGTGTGTTTCTACTGGCGTCCTGCAGAGACTGGTTCCTGGCCCTATGCTATTTAATATTTTTATTGATGACCTGGAAGAAAACATAAAATCATCACTGATAAAGTTTGCAGATGACACAAAAATTGGGGGAGTGGTAAATAATGAAGAGGATCACTGACAAAGAGCAATCTGGGTTGCTTGGTATGCTGAGTGCGAGCAAAGAACATGCATTTTAATATGGCTAAATGTAAATGTATACGTCTAGAAACAAATGATGTAGCCCATCTTTACAGGAGGTGAGACTCTATCCTGGGAAGCAGTGACTCTGAGAAAGATTTGGGGGTAGTGGTGGATACTTAGGTGAACATGAACGCCCTGTGCAACACTGTGGCCAAAAGGGCTAATGCGATCCTGGGATGCATAACCAGGGGAATCACAAGTAGGAGTAAAGGGGTTATTTTACATCTGTAATTGGCACTGGTGCAACTGCTGCTGGAATACTGTCTCCTGTTTTGGTGTCCATAGTTCAAGAAGGATGTTGATAAATTGGAGAGGGTACCGAGAAAAACCATAAGAATGATTAAAGGATTCGAAAATATGCCTTATAGTGATTGATCTCCTTGAGTCTATCTATTTAGCTTAACAAAGAGAAGGTTAAGGAGTGACTTGATTATGGTCTATAAGTACCTACAATGGGAGCAAATATTTAATAATGGGCTCTTCAATCTAGCAAAAAAAATATAACATGCTCCTATGGCTGGAAGCTGAAGCTAGACAAATTGAGACTGGAAATAAGGTGTAAATTTTTAACACAGAGAGTAATTAACCATTGGAACAACTTACCAAGGGTTGTGGCAGATTCTCCATCAATGGCAATTTTAAAATCAAGTTTGGATTTAAAAAGAAAAAAACCTCTAAAAATTATTTGGGGGAAGATCTATGGCTTTTGTTATACAGGAGGTCAGACTAGATAATAACAGTGGTCCCTTCTGGCCTTGGAATCTATCAACTTTAAGAATGTGCTTATGTTCATCTTTGCTGAATTTGAAGTGCTTTGCTGAATTTGAGCTATAAAGCAGACTTTATGCATGGGTTATGTACCCATGTTTAAAGGTAGAGGTCCTTGAAAATAGCCTATATAAATTAAAACTAAACTGGTAAGGTCTGATAATACATGAAGCCCACACATAATATAGTGAAACCTCATTAAAAATACTGAGAACACTTACTAGACCTCTGTATCCCATAGTTACAATGAAATTCCACATCAAGGTCCAAATGTGTGAGCTAACAGAGAAAATCTCTGGCGGGGAAGTAGCAAAATATTACAAGCTGTAAATACTTTAACCAATTCTATGAAAATATGTTCTTGAAACCAATTTATATCCAGTGCTGCCAGATTTATTATGCACATTAAAATGAAAGAGAGTAAACCATGTAGCATGCTTTGTAGTTTATCTCCCATGCAATGCATATCAATTAAGCAAAAAGAGTTTGTTTTACAAAAGCTAAATACATATAGAGGCAGTGTGGCCTAGTGATTAGGACCAGGAATCAGGATGACAGAACAATATTTTTCTAGCCCTCCTACTGATTCATTATTGTCAAACTTAGCATGACCCCTGGCCAACATTTTTGTCACTTAAGACCTTATTTTCAGAGGTCTTAAGCACTCACAACTGCCATTTGAGATAGAGGTACTCAGTATCTGTGGCCTACCAGTAAAGACATGTGAATCTCATGAAGTTATCTGATCAGTTTATAGGATTAATTCTTACCTTATGCCTCCAGTACTTATATACCCACCATTAGCATAGTATTTGAGCATCTCATGATACCCCAGGGAAGTAGGCAGATACATTCACATGGGGAACTGTGGCATACAGAAACTAAGTAGCTTCTGCAAGGTCACATAGGAAGTCAAAGGCCGAACTGGGAATTGAACCTGAGTCTTGCAAATCTTTAGTTAGCACTTTTAACCACTGTACCATCCTTTTTCTTCCTCCACACCCTGTGCTTTCTTTTCAGGTGTAATATTATCAGTTCTAAACCACACCCAGTAAAATGTTCTTCCAAGCCAACAGAAATATGTTAATAGAGCAGAAGAGAGGAAAATGTTCAGAAAATTTTGGTGTGTGATGTTGCTCTTATCTTGTGGTGATAAGTCTGTACAGTAAACCGTATTCCAACTGTGACTTCATTTATTTCACCAAGGGTAGTTTACAGTCTCAGAAGAAAATGGCCTAGCACTAAACAGATACAAGGAAGGAAAAAGTAGGACAATTTGTGCCCTAGAGAAATATATGCAGAGTCCAGTGAAAGAGTTCAGCGTTCCTCTAAAATTAGAGATTAAATCAATTATGCAACACAAAACCACAGCAGATGTAGAATACAAATAAATAAATCTGTGCAAAATTAGCCAGCCTGTCATGTTATTCTCATATTTAAAAATTACAGCTTTGGTGAAATATATATATACGAATGAGAGAGAGAAAAAACTTGGTTTCCTAAAGAAACATTCCTCTTTAAGAGACTTTAAAAATAAATAAATGAATTAATTAGCAAATTCAAGGTTCCCTAGCAGTGCCAGACTGACATTCCTGGAGATTTAAGTCCTCTATCTATCACCTGAACAGGTGCAGTACAGGAAGCACAATCTTCCTCCACTCTATAGCTAATGATAGGTTTCAGTGTAGTAGCCGTGTTAGTCTGTGTCAGCAAAACAAAAATAAGAAAGAAAAACTTGTAGCACCTTAGAGACTAACAAATTTATTTCAGCATAAGCTTTCGTGGGTTAATACCCACTTCATGCAGATTCCATGCATCCGATGAAGTGGGTATTAACCCACGAAAGCTTATGCTGAAATAAATTTGTTAGAAAAACTTGTAGCACCTTAGAGACTTTCTTATTTTCGTTCTATAGCTAATGTATCTCATACCTTTGCTGCTGGTCCTTCCTCTAGAGCAAGCAGGGAAGGCATTCTTTTATGGTCCAGTCAGTCCTTGGCCTCTTTGCTGAGACTACCAATAACTGGTGTGACTACCTTTCCACTAGGAATTGGACCATGACCAGAGATTCTTTTCAGAAAGGACAGCAGACAGACAACATATGACTACAACTTTCAGCCACTAAGGATCTAAGCCTAAAGCTTTGTATCCCATTCCTAACCCCCCCCAAGTCATCCTTACTTCCTTGGATGATGTTCTCAACCCGACTCTGAGACCCCACACACCATGTTGGAGCCTTTCGGTTATACCTCACCCATTATAAACTTTTTCTAACCACAACCATACCCCACCAAGTTGGGGATTTATAATTTTTGGTGAGATATTTTTTCCTGGTGATATTGTGTGTGTGTGTGTGTGTGTGTGTGGAAAGGTCCATGTGAATACAACCAAATCTCAGCTTACATTTTTTAAAAAAGAAGTACATTTCCAATGGTTGTGGAGAAAAGCTTGAAAGCGTGAACTCTAAATGCTCCAATCCCAGAAGCGATATTTAAAAAAAGAACCCAAAATGTATGTCTTTAAACCATGATTCATAAGCCATTCTCATAATTTTTAATGCTATGTGTTGACAACACTATAACACTTATCAACTCCGCAGGAGTGTTGGGAGGACTGATCTGCTACAGACCACAGTGTTAAGGATCATTGTAATGATTCACTCACGTGGGTGAGTGTCTGCAGGCTCAGGAGATCAGGATTAGCATGCCTGTGAGAGAAGGTGTTAACTGATCAATGGGGCCCAATGAAGGCACATCGGTTTGCTCAAGCACTTTTTGACTATGGGAATGCCCTCACTACCCAGTTAACCTGTGAGACTGGCAGCCGGGTACTGAGCACAGCAAAGTCCTATCTACATTACTGTGTCCTCACTGTTTTTGCACTTGCCCATCATTCTTTGTGAGGAGATGCCCTAGAATTCTATCCCAGTCAGTTGTGGAAGAACTGGTCAGTCCTTTGGGGGTCTTGCGGGAAGGGCATTGGAGGATAATCAGCACTCGAGTGATTTTCCTTGGGTCCTCACTGTGATGTGGGCAGGTTCCAGCCCCAATGAAAGCAGAGCCCCGGTTCTAACCCATCCTCCCATCTGGGTAAGGTAGCTCAAAGCCCCTCCTAATTCAGGTCTGAGAGTTTACTGGGTGGTAGCGGGGGTCGAGCTAAACCCAGGTAAAAGCCTGGCTCAAATGTGCAGTGAAGAATCCTTGCTATGGAAAGTCTCCTTAAAACAACACAGGGCTGAGCAGAGAAAAAGCCAGTTGCACCCTCTCTTGGGCCTATTTCCAAACTGCAACCTGGGAGCTTATCTTGCCGTTTGGCGCCAACAGTACTTTCCATTGTTGTCACTTTCAGTGTGATTCTAGCTATGGTTGCTGATATTATTTTGTTTTCCATAATAAGCCCTATCAATTCTTTCCCAAAATTGTTGGTGTCTCCCTTTTCTTTGCAGCACTGCCGCACAGCAGTGGTTGTAAAAGGAAACCAAGTAATCTCTTGCGCTTAGAACTTTTTGCTTTCCATGGGCAAGAATATTTTTCAGAATTAACTGTAGTGGCCACAGCTGTCAGTTTGATGTATTATCTGAATCCAAGCCTTCTTGGAGTCTACTGGGTCACCTATTCCTGAACTCTGGTCTACGGACATTCAGTCTGCAGACTATTTACTGGTGGTCAGCAGAGAGTTGACTTTTCACATAGTGCTGGCTTCTCTTTCTCCTTTACCGTTGCTTCATCGGGCGTCCAGGCTCTTCACTGCAAAGAAGAGCCCAGAAGCCTGAAAAAGCAGTAGGAGTTGTTACTATCTAAGAGAAGGAGATGAAACAAATTCAATAAGGACATATGCAAAGTACTCCACTTAGGAAGGGACAATCTAACAGTTGCACACACACAAAATGGGAAATGACTGCCTAGGTAGGAGTACTGCAGAAAGGGATCTGGGGGTCATAGTGGATCACAAGCTAAATATGAGTCAGCAGTGTAACACTGTTGCCAAAAAAAAAATCAAATATCATTCTGGGATGTATTAGCAGGAGTGTTGTAAGCAAGACACAAGTAATTCTTCCGCTCTACTCCGCACTGATTAGGCCTCAACTGGAGTATTCTGTCCAGTTCTGGGACAGCAACATTTCAGGAAAGATGTGGACAGATTGGAGAAAGTCCAGAGAAGAGCAACAAAAAATGATTTTAAAGGTCTGTAAAACATGACCTACGAGGAAGATTGAAAAAAATTGGGTTTGTTTAGTCTGGAGAAGAGAAGACTGAGAGGGGACATGATAACAGTTCTCAGGTACATAAAAGTTTGTTACAAGGAGGAGGGAGAAAAATTGTTGTTCTTAACCTCTGGGGATAGGACAAGAAGCAATGGACTTAAATTGCAGCAAGGGGTGGTTTAGGTTGGACATTAGGGAAAACTTCCTAACTGTCAGGGTAGTTAAGTACTGGAATAAATTGCCTAGGGAGGTTGTGGAATCTCTGTCATTAGAGATTTTTAAGGGCAGGTTAGACAATCACCAGGTTAGTCAGGGATGGACTAGATAATACTTAGTCCTGCCATGAGTGCAGGGGACTGGACTAGATGACCTCTCGAGGTCCATGCCAGTCCTACAATTCTATAAAAAGCTTTCACCATGGATGAGTGGGACTGGAGCTGCCAGCTGCTAGTGGGAGATGAATATCCAGGGGAACTTCAAAGAAGGAAATGAGATGGCCAGGCAGTGTGCCCAGGATGAAAGGAACCAAGTGACAGGGGGAAAGCAAGGA
Source organism: Macrochelys suwanniensis (assembly GCA_033296515.1). Classification (NCBI taxonomy): domain Eukaryota; kingdom Metazoa; phylum Chordata; order Testudines; family Chelydridae; genus Macrochelys; species Macrochelys suwanniensis. The sequence goes on along the minus strand of CM065777.1, from coordinate 11,625,961 downwards.
CCAAAAGTGAGGGAAGGGAGATGAACTACAGAACCGCAGCAAATTGTGTTATTAGCTTTTTCTTTTTTTTTCAAAAGGGACACAACACTCATCACATTAACATGAGTTAGAAATGCATTAAATATATTCTTGCTAATTCTTCTCTAGGTAAACAGGTGCCCTAGTTACCACAAGGATATTACATGACTGCACGTGGGCTGGGAAGTGGGCTCAGGAGACCATCTCTCATGGTCCACGCTACAGAGAAGTTTGAGAACTTCAAGACTGCCTATGCAGTAGAGCTGAGTCATGCGTCCTCAGATGTCCTGACTACACCCCAGAGGCTCGGTGCTAATCAGCTATACCACATGGTCGGACGTCTCTTATTACCTAATCATCCCATGAACCTTTGTCAAGTGCCAATTGGGAAGACAATAAAGAGGGATATTACTCTATTTGATTTTTTCCAACTATATAAATAATATGGAAGTTGGTGCATTACGGCTTCCACACCAAAAGCAACAGAGACTTCAGAAATGTCTGGTGCTTCATCTTCAGGCAGTTAAATCATGAGTTAATAATGACCTTAGGCATCTTGCCCAGATTGAGAGACAAGCCTGACAAGCAACCATCACTAGAGATGCAGGACAATATGTGACAAGTCTGAGGCTAAAAAAGTCTATCGGGGTAATTATTCAGGGAATGGGCGTTGCCCTGTTTTACTCTGGTGTGACAGGCAAAACCAGATAGTTTGCCAGTAATGAACAGCTGAGTACTACAGAGTTCAAAAAGGATTTCAATGGGCCCATCATGAAGAAAATAACTTTAGCATTTTGGTGCTTTCTTTTCAGAGATATTTGAAACCTGGTGGCATTGCTCAGCAGTGGAATTCACAATTTTTTTTCAGTTTCATTCCACTGAGATTTGAACCTTAATTCTGAATTTTGGGTCAAAATGAACTCAGTAATCCCAATGTGAAACCTAGCAGAAACTGTTGAGAAGTTGAGGCTGACATTTTTGAGTGTCTCCTTCTGACACTGACATGCTAGTGTCAATTGCAAGTCACCTCACTTCTCTGAGCCTCAATTCCCACAGCTGCAAACTAGGAATGATGATAATGTCCTACTTCATACCACATGGATTCTGTAAGGTGTAAATAAACAATGTTTCTAAAGTATTATTGTAACTATAATTGAACCAGGGAAATCCAGAGCTACAGGTCTATCTAAGCCCAGTAGCTGGGAGCTGTAACAGATTGTTTTCCCCATGAATCAGGTACAGAGGGGACTCATAGCACAGGTTGACCAGTGGATTACACGCAAGATACTAGTAAGACCCATCAGAGATGTCTCAGGAGTTCTGTTCTCTTAGCCCTGACGTGCATCTCTTTGCGCCATGTAGCCTCTAGGGGGCACGGACTCATCCAAAATTCCCTGTTTCGTTTCAAGCTAAAGTTTTGCCATAATTGTTGGAATATCGTTGAAGTTTCAGAAACTCTGAAATCTTCCTTTTTTTTTTCTTGCAAAGAATATTTCTAGTAGCTGTGTTCCTACTCTCACTCCTGTGCTTTAATCAACCTTCTCCCAAATAAAAGAACCGGTGCTCTAATGTACAGCAAAGTTCAACTAGGTATTACTTATAGACTACAGAATTATGATCCTGAGGTTAAATATGCAGGACTGAGAACTAGGAAATCTGGGCCCGAGGTAATATTCCTGGCTCTTCCCTAGAATGTGTGTACAGTCTGGGCAAGTCATGTAGCCACTCTGGGTATGTCTACACTGCAATTAGACACCCATGGCTGGTTTATGCCAGTTGACCTGGGCTTGCAGAGCTCAGGATAAGGGGCTGTTTAACTGTGGTGTAGACGTTCAGGCTCGGGCTGGAGCCCTGGCTCTAGGACCCTGCGAGGTGGGGGCCTGAATGTCTACACTGCAATTAAACAACTCTGCGAGCCTGAGCCCCATGAGCCCAAGTCTGCTGGCCCAGGCCAGTTGCAGGTGTCTAACTGCAGCGTAGACATCCCCTCTGTGCATCAGCTTCCCCATCTGTAAAACAGGGTCAATGATATTTAGTCAATAAGGGCTGCACTGGAAGCAGGACACTGAGAAGTTACATTGAAGAGAGCGTGTTGGCATGTAGATCAGATGGTGTCAATCTCAGAGCCTACTTAGGCATCACTCAATGCTGATGTCCACATCTATTAACTTTGTTTACTAAACTGTCTCATTATCTGTTTTGTGTCAGGATTTCTTTAGGGTGTGGTGGACTAGAACAGATGGGCTGAAAAACCTTCCTTTGGGCATGGAATACACACGATTGGACAGATGGGCTCCAAGAAGCTGCCTTCAGGCCTGAGACACGTGGCAAGAGAAGGGGGGAGGGAAATATCCTCTCCCGTTTTTACAGCCAAGTGTAAAAGCCAATAGAGAACGCTGTGGGCAAAGTGAAGAATTTGTATCCAGCTACCCCCTTTATAGCAGAAACTGGAACAGGAATCTTTCTCCAAAAGATGCTGTCCAAAGAATCTACAGGTGTAGCTAGCTACCTGTTTGGCTATTAATGCCAGCATTACTCCATGGCTATATGCTTAAGGGGAGTTTATGTTGCAATGAAGCACATCAATATTTCTAAATCAATGTTTTTAGGCAGCAGAGCACACTTATTTTCCTGATAAATACATTTAAACTGCAAAAAGATGGGAACAATAAAGTGTTAAGAATATGTAAAGGTACACTGACCTCCATTGTTACCGTAAAGCCTTTTTTCAAAGCAAAACTCAAGGCAATACAATATCTCTTTTGCTAAAGCTGTATTAACTAGCCAGTCCCATGAGATTAACAACCAAGTAATCCCAGGGTGGACTTCGCGGGAATGTGATTACTCAAATAAATTATCGTTTTAAAGTTCATAAAACCAATCTTGAGAAGGTCAAGGAGTGACCAACACATTGATCTGAGCATCCAAAGGATTCCTGTAAGTAAATAAAATTCCCGACTTTATGCAGCTTCATGTTTGAAGAGAATTATGGGAGTAATTACTTTTCTGGGGAAAGGCATTGGCTTCTTCATTGTGAATAGTAGGTAACAGACCCAGTGACGTTGGGGACACTTTTGGCATAAGAACTAGCACCCCATGGTATATTCCCCAGGAGTCCCTGCACCCCTCTATTCTGAGGTATTGGCAGAACATGCCAGCTAGGCCAGTTTTATGTCAGATCAGGATTTCTATGCCTTGTGGGAATATTTAGTTGCCTTCTTGAGTTGGTGTTAAAGGCCCTTCATGCTACTTACTTAAGTGCTATTGACTTCAACTTTAAGCACATGATGTTAGGGACTGCTCCCACGTCCAGGATGACTCAGTCTCTGCCTGAAGCACTTGCAATCCAAGAAAACACGTGCCATACGAAGTGCGGGGAGACAGATACAATCCACATACATGGGTTTTATACTCATTGAGCAAAATCCTGGCTCCAGTGAAATCAATGGAAGTTTTACCATTGACTTTAATGGGACCAGTATTTCACTACTTACATACATTTAGTTCTTAAGTATGCATTAGCTGTATTAGATTATCTCCTCACCCTACCCATTCTAAATTGGCCTTTTTCTTGTATGCATTACAGAAGAAGCGATGACCTGTTTGATTATCAGGCCTAGCATCACCAGGAATGATCTCATAATATTTGTTGTTAATTCTTGTTTTATTTTAATCACCAAATAAAACAAAATCCTAGCTTCAAGAACATCCTCTGGTCATTATTTCTCTTACCCACTTTCAGTTCACCGCCCGCAACCACTATACAGGTGGCACTGAGGACATTGCTGGAGTTGACTGGGAATTCCAGAGTCCCCAGTACATAGAGACCTCGCAGAGCAGGAAGAGTTGTATCCACCAGGATGGTCCTGTCTGGAAAAAAAAAGAGGAGAGAGAGAGAGAGAGCGCAATGTCAATATACCGACAGTGTGATATGAAGATGGAAAATTAGAGTAAAGCTCTAGAGATCATGGCCACTTAAGTATGTGCTTAACTTTAAATTTTGCTTGACAAATTCAAACTGGAATAAGGTGTACATTTTGAATACTGAGACTAATTAATCATTGGAACAACTTACCATGGGTCATGATGTTCTGCACCACTGGGCATTTTTTAAATAAGAGATTGTATATTTTTCTAAAGATATCCTTTAGGAGAAGTTCTATGGCCTTTTGTTATACAGGAGGTCTGACTAGATGGTCACAACGGACCCTTCTGTCTATGAACCTACGGATCTACTTAGATTGCAAACATTCTTTGGTTGTAACAGTCTGTTCGTTCTGTGTTTGTACAGCACCCACCACAATGAAGTCCTGGCATGGCAATACAAATAATAAATAACAACAACATGCTTAAGTCCTATTGACTTCAGCTTTAAGCACAGTCTTAAATCATCCCTGTTCAACAAAATACTTAAGCATATGCTTAAATCCCATGGATTTGAATGAAATGTAAGCCCATGCTAATGGGTTTGTTGAATCTGGGTCTATGTTAAATCTAACTGTGAAAGTGATACTTAATCATTCAGTTCAGTAAAACAAATTTTGAAACAGAGGCTAAAAACCACCCACATTACTTTTTTATTACCTCCAAGAAAATATGAATCAATGAAGTGAAACAGTAGAACAATGTTCAAACACGTCTCATGGGGCAGACGTATGTTGTATTTAATTTACCCACCCTGCTGACACAAGCAATCAGTGATTAACAGTGGGATTTTCAGAAGTGTTCAGCACTGGCCTAACGGCTGTTGCCATGGAAGTTTTGGTATTAACTCCAATAGGAGCAGATAAAGTAACAGTAGAGAGGCAGTGTGCTCCACTGGATAGGGCACTGAGCGTGGCCTTGGGAGACCCATGTTCTATCTCTTGCTCTGCCGCTGGTCTCCCGTATAACCTTGTCTTTCCTCTTCAACTGTGTCGTGTCTCACTGCAGGAGATGAAAGATTTGACGGTCACTCCACCTCTCCCTCTGCTTGTCAGTGTCAACTTTCTGAGACAGGGACTGTCTCTTATTCTGTGTTTGTACATCACATATCACAAGTCTTGGGTGGGGCTTTTAGGTGTTAGTGTAATTAATAATGAGCACTTCTGAATATCCCCCCATAGCACAATTTCTTCATAAAGATGCCAGCAGATAGACTGTGCAGCATTTATGTACCACTAAAGCATTCAAAGTAGGGAGTCATCTTCTTATGTGGCATCTCCACTACTGGAGCATTGCAACCATGGAATCCCATTCTGTATGATCCTCTGCTAATCTCTTTGTGAATGCATAGTCCTTTTTGATCTGCCCAGGATAACATAGCATCCCTCATCCATCCATTTTCTTCCTCATGATCTTCTACCATCAACTTTCCCTTCCAGTGCCTGTAAACATGCTTCGCTCACTGAACCCCTTAAAATGTGCCCCAGCACATCTAACCTTTCTTTTGATAATATCTCTGACTAGGGTTTGCTGGGTTCCAATAGTCTCCAATACTTTCTCACTGGTTGTGCTGTGTATCCATGATATACGGGAGTCAGAGGGACTTAAAATGTGCATAAGTCTTGAGCTAGCCCACAGCACAGAGCTGAAGGGCCTGACCTAATTCCCTTTAAAGTCAATGGGAGTCTTTCAATAGACTTTAGAGAAAGTTGGTTCAGGGCCTTTAATTGTTGTTTTCAGCAATTGGCGTCTGGGTGTGACATAGGTATGACATAGGCGCCGAGTCCATGGTGTGCAGGAGGTGCTGGGAGGGAGGAGGAGGAGCAGGATGGGGCACGCTCAGGGGAGGGGGCAGAAAGAGGCAAGGAAGGGAGAGTGGGGGTGGGGCCTTGGGGAAAGGGGTGGAGTGGGGGCAGGGCTGGGGGTGGAACAGGGGCGGGAAGAGGTGGGCCAGGAATGGGGACTTGGGGCAAGGGGTAGACTTGGGGCAGGGCCTGGGGCTGAGTGGGAGTTGAGCACCCGCTGAGAAAATTAGAAGCCAGTGCCTGTGGTGTGACATGCTGTGGTGACCAGTTATCTCTGCATCAGGGGACACTCCTGGACAAATGAAAATGCTTTCTCAACAGAAAGCTCCATGAAAATGTTGGTGTTCTGTACCACTAAGATGGTCCAGCAGGCAGTGACAGGGTAACCAGTGCCCAGGCAAGTCTCCTTGCTTCCAATAATTAGAGATCAGCTTAAGCCTTTAAGCATAGAGGTTTATTAACCCTTTCAAAAATGATGTGGGTTTTTTAGGATACTCTTGTTATTCATAGGGATATATCTAATCTATATTTGAATCCTGCTAAACTCTTGGCCTCAATAATATATTGTGGCAATGAGTTCACAAGCTAGTCACATGAAAAAGGGCTAAATGGATATTATCTTTTCATCCTCAACTGTGGTGTCTCTCACTAAAAGAGATGAAAGGCTTTATATTTTTCAAGGCAACACTAACTTTATCGGTTTTCATTATATGTCCAAAATGCCCAGAGGTATCTACTCTGTCCTTATTCAGGTAAATTCTGACATTTCCTAACTTTTGTGTGTTTGACTTTACAACCTTAATGTTCTTTAAATGTAGGGTTTCTGCTTTTTTTTCTAATTTAAAACAAACTGAAATAAAAAATTCAATCATGTGGACCCATACTGACCCCAACTTGGGTCATGAGCAGAGGTCAGACCTTGAGACCCACAACAAATTGTCTATAAATTGAGCCAATGGAGTATCTAGTAGCAGTAGTAGGCTGTTATCCTGCATGTGAACCAGTCACTAGACGAGCGTGAGATGCACACTTTGACAGTGTTTCACAGCAACTTGCTGACAACGGAGAATGGGGAGACTCAGGGTTCCTGGATCCAATTCCAGGTTCTGGAGGGGAGTGTTCTGTAATGGTTGCAATCTCATCTAACACTGGGCCCCAAAGCCTGACCCCATCTTCTTCTCCTCCTATGCACTCATCAGCTCCTGACTCCTCCCTGCTACTACACAACCTCCAAATCCCCTGAATCTTGACCCACGCCCCTATATTCCTATCTACCCCTCTAGTTACTGCCTCTACTTGCCTTCCACTCCCATTCCACCTCCCTCCCACCCCACCCCACCTCCTGTCCCCTCCCCCTCTGCTCCCATCCAACTTCTACCCCACCTCAGATCCTGACCCCTCCCCCTCTGCTCCCATCCAATATCCACCCCACCCCAGCTCCTGACTCCTCCCCCCTCTGCTCTTGTCCAACCTTCACCCCACCCCAGCTCCTCCCCATCCTCCTCTGCTCCCATCCAACCCCCATGCCAGCTCCTGAACTCTCCCCCTCTGCTCCTATATACCCCCCAACCTTCTGCCTTCCTTCCCCCTCTTTTTTTCCCCATTCCCACACTCTATCCCCACCCTTCACTCCCCCACAGTCACATCCAGTTGTTTCCTCCTTGCTGCCTGGGCATTAGCAGGAGGAGTTTTGAGAAGGCAGGGGAGGCAGTCTCTCTGCTCTCAGTTCCTGAGCCTGCAACCACAGCAGCCCCTCGCTGCCCGGACAAACAATTGCACCGAAAGTCATGTTCAGTCCCTGAAGCCCTGGGCTGGAGCATGCTCAGCACGGATGCAATCTTCAGTGAATTTAGCTGCCAAACTGGAACAAGTCTCTACTGAGCATGTGAGCAAAGGCTCACAACTTGGGCAAATTTGGATGGCAAAACAACTGCGTTCAAGGCCCTTTATATGAGGGACAGAGTCCTATTCCCTGAAGAGCTAACTGTCATAATCGGTAGGAAAAAACACAATACAGAGTGAAACAAGGCAGAGGGGAGAGGATAAGGAGGGAGATATTGTTAAAGTGGAAATGGCTTATATTAGGAAATCACTGCTCAAGAATATGATAAAATGCTGCAGTTGACAAAGGCCGTAAGTATATTCATCAAACATAGAGCGAAACATTTTTACAAGAAGAAGAAAGAGTGCTTCTAGGCATAACATTTATATGTCAAGTTTAAGCCAGGAACCAATATTTTTTGCTGAGTTGCACATCCTTAGAAATAAGAGCTTATAAATTAAAGACTGATTGCTCTATAACTAGAGCTTCATGCATGTGACCCTAGAATAATAATGGGAGGGAGAAATTCTAACCTTCCGAGACACCTGTGCGGACCTGATGTGGTTTCACGGGTGCAACTCAGGGCAAAATTGGTGCATGTTCAGTGGATGTGTGAGGAGACAGAAATATATTCTGAAGAAACAGCAGGGGGCTCCATTGCAGAGTTAATCTCCTTCCACATTTGAGGAGAAAAAGGAAGTGATGGGTAGAAGACTGTTACCACATTTGATATATTCCTTGCAGCACATACCTAACTGCCTCATATGAGTAGCTCTGCAGATTATACAGTGAGGTGACTAGTCAGTGCCTAAGATCAGTGACTTTAGGTCAGATGGCTCAATGAAATTTACCTCCAGACAAAGGAAAAACTGTATTTGTTTTATCCCTTCCCCCAATAAATTCACATCGCCACAAGCAACTGCATTAAGAAAATAATTCAAATCTAAGAGGGCTACCTTTCATTTTATGTGTACTTCCTGCAGACAAAAGCTCACAGCCTTAATGTTTGGGCATACAACACTGAGAATTCACTAATGACTCCAGCAAGACATAAAATGCCTTTGATCAACCCCATTGCTATATAAAACACCATAGCATGCCATTGAATGGAAATCAGGCACAACAGACAAGCTATTATATTAGAGACAGTACTCCAGCATTCATCTCTTCAAACAGAAAAAGTTCAAAGAAAATCAAAATCAGAAAATGAATAACAGAGTGGATTCCACCACTAAAAAAAAAAGAAAAAGAAAAAAAGGCCAGGGGCTACATGATATATCTAGACCTTTCAAACCAACATTCCATTGCCTAGAATTATAACACGTCCTCCTTCCACCCAATATGCAATGTGTCAGGAGTGTGTCATACTGAAAAACCATCAACTAAAGCACTGGAAATCTGAGCATTTGAGGAGCTAATGCATTCCATGATCTGGCCTGGAATGAAGACGGCTGCTGTTTGCTGATGGAATCGTATGAATCAACTCACCATTCATGCTTTCCAAAGTTGTGCAATTGGTTTTTAAATGTGGGAGTCCCAATTTAGGCAATGAGCCTGATTTGCAAGCCTTATTCATGTCATTAGACCTTATGTGATGGCCACTATCTTGGCTAAAACACCAAAGATTGAACCAGAGAACTCCAGTGGTAAAATAACGAGCTGATACAACTCAAGCTACTCTATCTACATAGCCTCGATCACCACAGCAACTCATAATCATTAATGTAATTAGTTTCACAACACCCCTGTGATGAAGGGAAGTGCTAATATCCACACTGGGAATGGAGGCACAGGGAGCCTAAGCAACTTGCCCTAGGCTACACAGAAAGTCAATGGTGGAACAAGCAATTGAACGCAGGTTTTCTAAGACCTAGATTAGCATCCTAACCACTAGACCATCTTTCCTCTCGTGCCAAAGCACTCCCTCTGGGACTGTAACAGCCTCATGTCCTCTGTGGCTTGAGCATAGAAGGGGACCCATAACACACACCCTCACCAGTGAGCTACCCTTGCATTAGTAGTCCCACTAAATTTATCATTACAGGTGAAATCCACCCCATGTAGGAGTTTTGGATGATTAATAAAGGTTGTCTCTCTTCTAGCCTGGAGCTCATTTATATCCTTTTGGACTAAAACCAAAGAATGGTTCTCATGGGGAACTTCAATCACCTTGATACCTGCTGGGAGAGCAATACAGCAGTCCACAGACCATCCAGGAAGTTTTTGGAGAGTGTTGGGGACAACTTCCTGGTGCAAGTGCTGGAGGAACCAACTAGGGGCCATGCTCCTCTTGACTTGCTGCTCACAAACAGGGAAGTATTGGTAGGGGAAGTAGAAGTGGGTGGCAACCTGGGCAGAAGTGACCATGAGATGGTCTTGTTTAGGATCCTGACAAAAGGAAGAAAGGAGAGCAGCAGAATACAGACCCTGGACTTCAGAAAATGGAAGGGATGGGAATGGACGGGCAGGGTCCCCTGGGAGACTAATATGAGGGGGAAAGGAGTCCAGGGGAGCTGGCTTTATTTTTAAAGAAGCCTTATTGAGGGTGCAGGAACAAATCATCCCAATGTGCGGAAAGAATAGCAAATATGGCAGGTGACCAGCTTGGCTTAACAGTGAAATCTTCAGTGACCTTAAACACAAAAAGGAAGCTTACAAGAAATGAAAACTTGGACAGCTGACCAGGGAGGAGTATAAAAATATTGCTCAAGCATGCAAGGATGTAATCAGGAAGTCCAAAGCACAATTGGAGTTGCAGCTAGCAAGGGATGTGAATGTTAACAAGAAGGGTTTCTACAGGTATGTTAGCAACAAGAAGAAGTTCGGGAAAAATGTGGAACCCTTACCGAATGGGGGAGGCAACCTAGTGACAGATGATGAGGAAAAAGCTGAAGTACTCAATGCTTTTTTTTGCCTCGGTCTTCACAGACAAGGTCAGTTCCCAGACTGCTGCACTGGGCAGCACAGTATGGGGAGGAGGTGAGCAGCCCTCAGTGGTGAAAGAACAGGTTAAGGACTATTTAGAAAAGCTGGACATTCACAAGTCCATGAGACCAGATGCACTGCATCCGAGGGTGCTGAGGGAGTTGGCTGATGCGATGGCAGAGCCATTGACCATTATCTTTGAAAACTCATGGTGATCGGGGGGAGGTCCCAGACGACTGGAAAAAGGCAAATATAGTGCTCATCTTTTAAAAAGGAAAGGAGAATCCGGGGAATTATAGACCAGTCAGCCTCACCTCGGTCCCTGGAAAAATCATGGAGTAGGTCCTCAAGGAATCCATTTTGAAGCACTTGGAGGAGAGGAAAGTGATCAGGAACAGTCAACATGGATTGACCAGGGGCAAGTCATGCCTGACCAACCTGGTTGCCTTCTATGATGAGATAACTGGCTCTGTGGATATGGGGAAAGCAGTGAACATGATATACCTTGACTTTAGCAAAGCTTTTGATACGGTCTCCCACAGTATTCTTGCCAGCAAATTAAAGAAGTATGGATTGGATGAATGGATATATATTCATGCTCAATGGGTAGTGATCAATGGCTCTATGTCTAATTGGCAGGCGGTATCAAGCGGAGTGCCCCAGGGGTCGTTTTTTTCAACATCTTTATTAATGATCTGGATTATGCGATGAATTGCACTCTCAGCAAGTTCGCGGATGACACTAAGCTGTGGGGAGAGGTAAATACGCTGGAGGGTAGGGATAGTGTCCAGAGTGACCTAGAAAAATTGGAGGATTGGGCCAAAAGACATCTGATGAGGTTCAACAAGTACAAATGCAGAGTTCTGTACTTAGGATGGAAGAATCCCATGCACTGCTACAGGCTGGGGATTGACTGGCTAAGCGGACTTTCTGCAGAAAAGGACGAGAAGCTGGATATGAGTCAACAGTGTGCCCTTGTTGCCAAGAAGGCTAACGGCATATTGGGCTGCATTAGTAGGAGCATTGCCAGAAAACTGAGGGAAGTGACTATTCCCCTCTATTTGGCACTGGTGAGGCCACACCTGGAGTATTGCGTCCAGTTTTGGGCTCCCCACTACAGAAAGGAAGTGGACAAACTGGCGAGAGTCCAGCGGAAGGCAACAAAAATGATTAGGGGGCTGGGGCACATGATTTATGAGGAGAGGCTGAGGGAGCTGGGCTTAGTTAGTATGAAGAACAGAAGAGTGAGGGGGGATTTGATAGCAGCCTTAAACTACCTGTAGGAGGGTTGCAAAGAGGAAAGAGCTCGGCTGTTCTCAGTGGTGGCAGATGACAGAACAAGGAGCAATGGTCTCAAGTTGCAGTGGGGGAGGTCTAGGTTCAATATTAGAAAACACTATTTCACTAGGAGGGTGGTGAAGCACTGGAATGGGTTACCTAGGGAGGTGGTGGAATCTCCAGTCTTAGAAGTTTTTAAGGCCTGGTTTGACAAAGCCCTGGCTGGGATGATTTCGTTGGGGTTGGTCCTGCTTTGAGCAGGGGGTTGGACTACATGACCTCCTGAGGTCTCATCCAACGCTATGATTCTATGAATAACACCTTGACTAATGATACCTGTGACTGATTTTTAGGACCCTGTGTGAAGTTGCATGGTTAGTCACCCTGGCAGTTGGAACTAGTGGGTCTCAACACCCACTCAGGAGGAGTGAAGATGAAGCATTTCTAAGGCAAGAGGGTAAAGGTGAGGCAAGTGATAAAACAGCCATCTTGGGAGGAAGATCAAGCTAGAGAGTTTATTCTTGTGGTTCTTAAATTAAAATAAAGGAAAAGTGTAGGAAGCAAGGTGGAGTAGGTTTTGGACACTAACGAAACATGTGTACATGTGCACCAGGCTGAGACCCAAGAAGGGATTATATCTATTTACAGCAACATGACAGTTATTTATGACATGAGGAATGCAGGCAAACAGAAGGAACTGCTCTCCATAAACTAACACACTGCACTGAATTGTGCATGGCCTAACATTCAAATACTCCTCTTGTTTGTTTCTTTTTCCTTATAAAAATGTTTTGTTTTGGTTTCCCCATTCGATAAGGTTTTTAAAGGGTGGAGATGGAATTTTTGCACCACTGTGGAGCAGCATGTTCTAAAGAGTTTAACAGCAGGACTCAGAACTAAGGATTCTTGGATTCTAATGTTACTCTGGCATTGAACTGCTGTCTCATCTTGGGTCTGTCACTTATTTTTCTCTGTGCCTTACTTTCTCCATGTGAAGAATGGGTATAATACAGCTTTCTTATATACAACATAACAGAGGTGTTGTGAGGATTAGTTAATGTTTGTACTGTAATGTAATGTAGTAATGTCTCCATTCTTATCTTCAGGCCACACAACAGCTTGGCCCCAGCGTATCTAAAAGAGCCTAAAGCTGGAGGATGAAAACTGTGGTCAACAGCTCTGCCCTGAGCCACAACGGAACTTTTTTCCGTAAGGCTTAAGATCATCTGTGCAGGAGACAGAGATTTCTTGGGGGCCAGTTCATGACTTTGGAAGGAACTCCTCTAGGAACAAAGCACCATCATAAACCTCGCCGTCATCCGCTCCAACTGCAAGGTGCATTTCTTCATCTTGCTTTCTCTAACCTAAACACAGAGCGGGGTGCGGGGGGGGGCAAGAACCTACCAAAAGAAAACAATCCACTGCACACATAATTCTCTCTCTAAGGAGGGGATGAGAGAGGGAATGAACCACATGTGAAAAGAAGTTAATCATGCTGCTCAATGCATAACCGGAAGGCGCTCAGGCACTATGGTGATGAGGGTGATACAAGAACCCAGGTAGCACAGAATAGAAAAGACAGCATTTTTTCTGTTTGTGAATTGTAACTGAATAGGGCGTGATTTTTACAAATGTGATCACTATTTATAATTTTTACAAGTTTTTGTTTCACTGCTAGATGTTTTTTGAAAAAATAGAGGGGAGGGACATTATTTTTTTTTTAATCCCTGCTTCTCCATCAACATTTGAAAAATTTCAGCCAGCTCTACAGTTAGTTGAAAAACTGTGGGAGCAGGAGGGAGACATGGGAAAACTTCATCAATTTTTTATCAATATTTGAAATTTCAGTAGAATTCTACAACTCGATCTCGTGAAAGAGGTAGATGAGTCGGCGTTTTGTGTACTAGCCTATCACTAGGTTACCTGGAGTCTCTCCTCTGCCAAGAATCCCTTGGGGAAGTCATTTAATCTCCCTGTGCTTTACTTCCCCATCTGTAACATGGGGATAATAGTGCTTTCCTTTCACGGGGATGTTGTGAAGATACAGACATTAAAGATTCTGAGGTAATAGAGACATATATGTATTTTAGATAAACAGAATGTTTTCCAGTCCTGTCTGTGAATGTAGTGACCTGATCATTGTCCGAATCGTTTGGGCCCTGACCTTGCAAACACCTAGGCATCTGTACACATTGTAGCCAATGGGGGTCCAGAGAGAAGCAAACTTCTGTAGATGCTTCTGTGTTAGCCAGAACATAGTCTGTGTCAGAAGTCTGGCCAGGGGGTTCTGGGAGCAGACGTGTCTTTCCCCCATCTCATATACAACTCACACTACTAATTCGCTCTTCAACTAAAGCTGATTTTTACTACATCCATAATGTGTGATTTAATTATCTCTCATTTATATGTCGGGCCAATGAAATACTTCCGGGATGCAACAAAATAAAATACAAAAGTGATAATCTCAACTTGCCCAAGAGGTAAAAAATGACAACAGAAAGACCTTCCAGCCCGCACAGAAAGAAAAAAAAAAAGAACAGATGACAAAAGTCAGATCCTCAGAGTAGGTCTGAGACAGGCCTCCCAGAAGATTCAGCAGGCTTTGTCAGACCAAGTTGCGGGGGAAATTCAGAGTTCAGGACACTTCATTGAGCGTGCCCTGCATCCACCACCCAGACAGACAAGTCTAAGGACTGCCAGCATTATAATTAGTACAACATATTATTTGTATTGCTGTAGTGCCTCAAAGCCCCAGCCGTGATCAGGGCCCCATTGTCCCAGGCGCTGCACATGTAGGAATATAACACAGTGTCCCTTCCACAAAGGACTTACAATCTAAAAAGAGAAGACAGGCAAAGGCTGAGAGAAAAGAAGCTTAATTATCTCCAACATTTAGAAGTGAAGCTGAGGCTCCCAGACTTGCACAACCTGACATGTGAAGTCTGTGCCTTTACAGACACAGAATAAGTGCCTTAGCCAGACGACCATATGAGATCAGCGCGTCAGCCAATCTTCACTATTGGGGTAAAGTCCAAAGACAAGGATGGACTCAATGGCACTTAGAAACCCAATCCATAAACGGATTTAGAGATCTAAATAAACAGCTGGACAGGCAACCAGAAAGCAAAATGGAAGCCAGTACAGTCTTGGGAGCTCGGCTGAAATAGGCTCCCTGTGTGAAACACTGCTAGGTAAGTGGAAAAACATATTCTGCATTAGTTGTGATATGGTACAGCTGAGTTTACTTTAAAAAAAAAATCCCACCACAGAACCATGTGTATATTTGTGCAGTGGATGAGGGTGTATGAGAGAGATATAGAGATGTCTGTGCTTTTGGGGCAATGTTTGTTCTAAAATGCATGCATTTATGCTGCGGTCTAAGGTCAAATGTTTGTGTCCTCTGTACACTTGGAATTTACAGTTGTGTTAATTAGCACATGTTAAAACTGGACTAACATTTCCAGTGTAAACGTACCCTTGGTGTTACTGGGAGAAACTCAGAACTGTACTTCCCTTACTTACTAGGCAAGATGATGACATCCTCACCGGGGGCTGGAATGCTGTGGTTGTATCCACCCCAGCCTTTTTTCACTCCACTCCATGATTCAGGGAATGACCATTTCAAAATGATGTCAGGAGGAGAAACTGGAGCTAGAAAACAGGATGTACAAAGAAAGATGTATTTGGAATTGTCATTTGTTGGGAGTCCTAACCTCTCCTGGATAGTCACAGATCTGTGGTATGAACACCCTATTTTTGTTAACTGATTTAGGGTATGTCTACACAGCGATCAGGAGTTGTGATCACAGCATGCGAGCTAAATTTCATTGAGCTAGCTTGCTAAAAATAGCAGAGGAACCATGGGAGCAAGGCCAGGGGCATGAGCTAACCACCTGAGTATGTACCCATGGTCCTGGAGGGTTATTCTCAGGCACTGTGCTGATTCAGTTTCACTGCTATTTTTAGCAAACTAGCTAGATCAAAACTAGCTCAGGTATGTCTACACAGGCTGCGATCACACCTCTAGATTGTTGTGTAGACATACCCTGTAACTCTAAATGCTACTTTTCTTCTGAATAGAAGCAGTAGAGGTCCCATGAAAAAGAGAGTTATCCTAAGTGTTTGAGACCATCTCTGCAGACCCAAGATGGTTGGAGAAGGTCCAGACAAGCATTCAAACTCTTCAGTGCTCATCCAAATCAAGGCAAAGCTCTAAGCAATGTGAGGTTCCCCTATGATACTTACACAATCTTTTATGTTTTCAAAGTGCTTTACAAACAGGGCTGGCGCGCCCACTAGGCCACCCTAGCGATTGCCTAGGGCGCCAGGAGCCAGGGGGTGGCTGGCCGCGGCTGCCTCCTGCCCTTCCGGGGGGGCGCCTGGCCGCGGCTGCTGCCCGGCTCCAGGAGCCGGGGGGGGGGGGGCGGCTGCCGCACGCCGCCCCGCAGGCCGCACGTCGCCCAGCTCCGCGGCTGAGCTGGGAGCCAGGGGGCGGCTAGCTGTGGCTGCAGCCCACCCTCCCGGCTCTGCAGCTGAGCCAGGGGGGGCGGCTGGCCGTGGCTGCCACCCGTCACCGGGGGCGCAGCTGGCTGCGGCTGCGGCCCGCCCTCCCGGCTCCGCGACTGAGCCGGGAGGGTGGCTGGCCATGGCTGCCGCCCTCTGCCCGGCTCCGCGGCTGAGCCGGGAGCCAGGGGGGTGGCTGGCCGCGGCTGCCGGGAGCCAGGGGGGTGCCGCGGGCAGGGGGCTGAGCTGCGAGGGGGAGGCAGTGTTAGGTGGGTGGGGGGGTGCAGGGGGAGTGGATTGGCTGTGGGGGGCGGTGTTAGCTGGGGGGGCGCAGAGCCGGTGCAAGGAAGTTTTGCCTAGGGCACGAAACTTCCTTGCACCGGCCCTGTTTACAAACAGTTGTTTTCTTTCTTTCTATCTATATAATAAGATGCCAGGAATATCATTCTGTGTGCTACTCTGAAGCCTAGAGCATCAGCACAATCAGTGTGAAGCAATGGAAGCAGCTACAAGCATGATTAAGAGCTCTTTTTGTGCAGAATAGCACCAGGTGTAAATATTACTGGGATTTGCAGTCTCTAAGGGTCCAATTTTTAAATTCTCAGCTATTTTCAGCATTTTTAAACACTCGACTTTATGAATTATACCCGTGTGACAGCATGGGCTTTCAGATTGTAGGTTTTACCTAACAGCAATAAAAGCACCTATCCAAATCTCTCAACACCTTTGAGACATATTTAAAGCACATAAATGGAAAAAAAAAACCTAGCAATTTCTCCTCCCCTACAAAACCAGAACTTGCCTAATGAGCCAAACCCTACCCTACCCTACCAACAAGTGTCTGCTCTCATTGTGTGCTTTCCTACCCAAAAGCCAGGAAGCTAGACAGATTTTGTAATATGTCCTTAAGGTCCAAGGATCTAGGCTATGTGAAAATCAACTAAGCTCTTTGGAAGCAAGGACTTTTGCACTATATATCTGTGAAGCGTGTAGCATAATGAAGGTCTGAGGTGAAATCCTTGCTCCAGGGAAATGGCAAAATCCCTGTTGACTTCAGTGGGGGCCTAGATTTCACCCTTGATCCAGACTGAGGCTTCTAGGCATTTCTGTAATACAAATAAATAATTATAATAATCCTGTGAGGTAGGTAAGTTTTATGAACCCTTTTCCACAGTAAAATGAAGGCCAGAGAAGCTGAGCCCAACTTAGATTGTTAGCTCTCCGGGGCAGGTTCTGTCTTTCTGTTATGTGTATGTACAATGCTTAACACAATGTGGTCCTGATCCCTACCCGAGACCTCTAAGCACTACTGCAACACAAATAAAGAACAGTAACAATAGTGGACTACATAGCAAATCTGTGGCAAATCCAAGATTAGAACTCAGTAGGTCTTCCTTGTTTCCAGCCCTATCCTTTGGTCTATTATGCTGTCTGGCTCAATGTGTAACTGCATAATAATGTCATGCTATTATCCTAAGATCACTGTGTAGCACTAAAATACATTGTAGTCTTACATTCTCCATGACCTTTATGATCTGATATGGTATTTCTTAACAAAAGTTTATAGTCTTTTATAATGTGGAATCACACATTTATCATATGCAATGGTAGATGTGGCTCAATAAAATGCTTAAATGAATGCCAAGAGCCCGTTTTGGGCTGACAGATGTACAAAACACAGAGGTGATGTACAGCAACATTTTCCTGGAAACCTAGTAAAAGGAATTGCTGTGGCTGTTAGACCAAACCAGTCAGCCTGAGACCATCACATACCTGGTGTAGGTAGAGGGACTCTTTCTTCCTCCTTGAGTGTTACCTGGACTAGGTCTTCACCTGTAACTGAAAAGAGAGGGTGCATGGGTTGTAGGCAAACCCCATCAGGAACTGAATGGAAACTAACAAAAGTAATTAGACAGTAATCTCTGATACAATGTTTTCTGGTCATTGAAATTTCTAACCACAAAAGGTTTCCCAAGTACCTAGACTTGCTGATCCTTTTTCAACCATTTTTCTTCCAGCGTTTTTATAAATAAATGAATACATGTTTGTTTGTAGGCACTGAAGGGCTCCTGGCACCTTACCAAAAAAAGCTAAGAGCAGATATACAATAAACAAAAGCTACAGTTGGCATGCCAACTTCATTTATCCCATTGTAAAACTAGAGTAGCTCTATTGACTGCAATGGCTTTACACTGGTGAGTTATTTTGGATTTAAAATGGGATTACTGAGATCAGAAAGGGAACTGTAGCTTTTGTTCATTGTATGTATGTATGTTCTTGGAATCTGAAGTCAAGACGGGATGCCTTTCTAAAAGAGATGCACTAGTTCAACCATGATTTATGGTTAGAGCCAGGAATTCTATGGCCCGTGGTATGTAGGAGGTCAGACTAGATTATAATAATTGTAACCCCCTCTGCTAGGTTTTGTCAACAGCAACAAGGGCTCAGTTCATCTATTAAAATTAATATCCCACTAGCTTGAGCTCCTAGCCAGCATTTCTGGGATCACTAAATACCGTTTTTGGGTGCCCTTAATAGGCAACACTTCCTACCCGTAAGCACTGACTCTGTGTATGAGGAAAGGAGAACTTTATTAGGGAGAAAGGGAACACAGCATCATCTTGGGGAAACAGAGTCACAATGTATCTAAATGAATGACAAGTAAAACACTCCCCCATGGTTGTTGTTGGCATCCTTTCGTCTGCAAGAGACAGTGGGAATTGCAGCCTATGATGTAGATGGTTTGCAATGTCTCATGTGACTGAATAGGCCAATCTGAGATTTGCATGATCTTTGGCAGTTATTGCAAATGTCTGTATCTTGATTGGGAGCTGTTTGCTTCCTGCGGGCTCTTTTCTCCTCAAGCTGTAGGAGCCAGCTCCTGTCATGGATTTTGATACCCTCATGAAGACGATGGCACCACTGGTTATGATCACTTGCCAAGATTTCCCATTGGTCAGGATCAATTCCAAATTCCTTCATATCTCGCTTGCATGTGTCTTTATAGCGAAGCTTGGGATTTCCAGTTGTTCTTGTTCCCTCTGATAGCTCCCCGCACAGCATGTCCTAGGGAATGCATCCGTCTTCCAACCTACTCAGCTGGCCCAGCCAGCGCCGTCATCTTTGCTTGAGCAGGGCTGTCACAGTGGGTAAATTTGCCCTTTGAAGAACCTCTGCTTCGGTGACTTTATCTTGCCATTTGGTGTTGAGCATGCAGCGTAAACAACACAGGTGGAAATTGTTCAACCTTTTCTCCTGATGAGCATAAGTTGTCCATGTTTCCCCACCATACATGAGAATGCTGAGGACAAAAGCTTGGTACACTAGTATTTTGGTCTTGATGGTCAGCTTTGAGTTCTTCCATGCTCTTTTAGTTAGTCTGCTAAAGGTGGTGGCAGCCTTTCCAATGCGAACATTTAGTTCTTCATCCAGTGAGCGGTTGGCAGTAACTGTAGAACCTAAATTACTGAACTTTTGGACTACTTCTAGCTGGTTTTCATTTAAGGTAATTGAAGGATCTTGTGGAACCCCCCTGTCTTTATACAACCATTTTCTTGATGTTGATGGTGAGAGCAAATGCCTGATGGGTACTTGAAAGCAGCCCATGAGTTCTTGTATCAGATCTTCATTGTGGGCTATGAGGGCAGCATCATCAGCAAATAGAAGTTCCCTAATTATCACCTTTTTTACTTTCGTCTTTGACTTAAGTCAGGGCAGGTTGAAGAGTTTCCCATCTGATCTTGTGTGGAGATACACTCCATCTTTCATGTCCTTAGACGCACAGTTCAATAGTACTGAGAAGAAGATTCCAAAGAGTGTAGGGGCAAGAACACATCCTTGCTTCACTCCACTTTTCATCTCAGAGCTGTCCGAAGTGGACCCCATCAAACTGGACTGTTGCTCTCATGTTGTTGTGGAATGAACGTATATGACTTAACAGGGCTGTTGGACATCTTATCTTTTCTAGTATTGCAAACAGACCAGCTCTGCTGACTGTCATATGCTTTGGTTAGGTCCACAAAGGCGATGTACAATGGTCAGTTTTGCTCTCTGCACTTTTCTTGGAGTCGACGCAGAGAAAATATCATGTCTATAGTTGATCTTCCAGCCCTGAATTTGCACCTGTGATTTATGGGTAGTGTAGTCCCAGAGTCCTGAGGTGTACTTGGGCACACCTGCCTCCAATCCCTTGCAAAATCCTGCCAGGTCTTGTCCTGAGGCTCCACCACTTAACCCAGCTACAGTGATTTCAGCTTTATTTGGTGGCTGGGTAGAAAGAACCCTACTAAAATTTACTCATCTCTGCTGCTATCCTTGATGGTTTCAACAAAGAGTCCTCTCTGCATTGCATCCCCTCAAGAAGCTACCTTGTGGGTTTCATCAAAGAATTGTCCACACAGTACAGGCTCCTCAATGAAGGGGAATCAGTAGTAATACAGGACCCTAAAGTTGTGAGCTATTGCCTCAGTTCCAATTCCGAACCAATTCTGAGTGTGTGTACAGTTATGGTGACTCCCAAGTGTCACTGGAGGAATTCCGGGTAAGAAGCTTATGCTGATGAAGCTCTCACTGTAACCACAGTTCTCATTGTTCATCAATAGAGGGGGGAAGAGAGCTTCTTCTTCTCTGGAACTTCTGTCCATCTTGAGTTCTGAATAAATGACATATGCAGATGAAGCAGCTCTGAGGCCATTCTTCCCCCATTCACCAGATAGGAGCAAGGAGCTCTTTACCTTCTAGAGCTTCAGGACACAGGGCTGATCATAAAGCTACCTCCTGACCTTAACATTGGTGAATCTAGAGTGGGGGGAAGGTTCCAAGGCTGCCTGTCTATGCTCATAGCTCTACAGAGGCAATGTTACCAAGGAGAACTCTTACTAGCTAGCCATTCAAGAACCCTCTTATCTTCTCCACAACATGCACCTTAACCTGCCAATGGGAGTGCATATCACCTTGTACAGTACTTTACTTACATTATCTTTAAACAAGCCTTTGTCCTTTTAAATTGTGAGAGCCACTCCTCCCTACCTCCCTTCCCATCTCCCAGTGTAACCAAGCTAATTTAGAATGTCTGAGGTCCATTAATTTTAAGTGTCAATAAATTAGTGGGAATAATCAAAATACTTGATTCTTTCTGATAATTACTATCTGATGTCAGTTTAAAACACTAGACTGCATTAGCAGCATATGCTCCTATGCCGAATGAGGCTTCCATAATTAAACAGAATGGGATTCCATGTGGGTTTTCCCATGCCTGATTAATTCGTAATCAGGTGCCACAACCCTGCTCTTCAGCGACACCTTGTTTCCCAATAGTTAATTACAGTCTGGTGCCATATTTGCAAAAGCCCCTCTGAAGTGCAAAGTCACCATAAGGGGACTCCACTTAATAATGCCACGGAGTTGGGTCTGCCACTCTGCTTCTGTCTCTTGTTGAGATGGGTGTAGTGGTTAGGGTGCTAGCCTGGAGCTCTGGAGCACGGTTCAATTGCTTGCCCTGCTGCAAACTGCCTGTGTGAACTTAGTGTCTGTGCACCTCAACTCCCCATCTGTGAAATGGGGACCAGGGCACTTCCCTAACTCCCAGGGATGTTGTGAGGATAAACTGATTAAAGATAGTGAGGCATTATGGTGCAGGGGCAACATGAGTACCATGGAGAGATTAATGCCGTTCTTGTGGTACTACTTCACCTCAGCTTTAGTGGTGAGAAACAAAGAAAACCTTAACAGTAGCATTGAATGCCAGAAAGATAAAGCTGGCAGTGAAAAGCCTGAACAAAAATATGTTCCTTTCACAAATTTCTGAATGATGCCAGATTGAGGCTTAGTTCTAATTCTGTCAGGAATGAACTCAACAGTAAGATAAGGTAAAAGGGAGGCAAAGGGTAATTTGGGTATAAGCGATGAGGCAATCTATCATAATCAGAGATTGCTGAGAAGTAGGACTACCTGAAGTAACTTATAGTTTTAGGAGAATGGTTTAGACCATCTGCTGTAGGCCAGTCTATTCACTATTTATTTTCCTCTCACTTATGTCAGGGCAAATCAGAAATAATCCTGTGAAATCAATGGAGTTACACCAGAGTATAAACAGTTGCAAGAGACAGGAGAATCCTACAACCATGCTTTTGTAACAAGGTATGAGACATGCTCATCCGACTTGGTTACAACACACACAGAGCTTATTTCACAGTACAACCCGGTTTGTCTGATTACCTCTGTTTGCAACAATGCATTCAGGGAAAATCTGGCCAGCTATCCCCATACTGCCTCAGCAAGGAATAGAATACCCAGCAGACATTCAGAATGGCACCAGCAACACATGAAACAGAGAACACTGGGATTTCCCACCACACAGAGAGCTTGGCACAAGGAGGACTGTTTATCGTGGTTACATAGAGCTGGTGAAGGGGTCCTATTTACACAGCAGGTAACACTATTGCAGCCTGGTTACATGAAGACAACCATATACTAGGCCAGGCCAATGACAAAAGCAACTCCTGGTTAGCTGCCATGGTAACTACTCAAGTTGGGTGATAATCCTAACCATGCTTAGAGCTAACCGCATCACTAACTTGCTATCAGCTTGGTTAAAAACTACAGGGTTTGATTCTGTACTGTCTGGCACTTAATGTAATTATTGATGCTAGTGCAAAGCAGAGTAGGTGTAAAGCACAGCCATGCTGATTGGGAAGCATTTTACACCCACTTCACTCAGGTGTAAATGCCTACACAAGGTCCGACACAGTGGAGATTCAAGCCCAGAGAGCGGACAAGGACGTAATTACCTAGTTCTCTGGGTGGCTTTGTTTATATATTGAGTATATTATCATCATTTAGGCAAGGAACAGGAAGAGATACAGGAAACACAGATAAAGGATGTCATTAGTAAACATTGGATTAAGGTACCTCTTCGCAACATGCAGTTATAAGGCTCCAGGGCCTAGTTGTATAAAAACTTTATCAGGTCCATCAATTTTCTGTCTGATTACAGCCCTTCCTGGATGCTTGGGCTGTGAATCATACATAAAGGCCTTCTTGAATTCAAACTTCCTGGCATCTTCCTTCCCCTGGTTTAGGTCTCTGAGTTGATGTGAAGGAGGAGCAAAACAGACTTTCATCAGCTATGTAGTGACAGAAAACTTGCCTGTGGTTATTAGAAAGTGCTGAAACTAGGATAACTGCTCCAATAGCCTGACTTACAAATAACAAACACCATGCCATTCAACATCAATAGGGACAATACAGATCATGGGAAACATCAAATTTTTTAGAAATCACACTCAACTACAAGGCATCTGCAGCACTACATGTGAGACAGATCTTCCAAGGCTGGAGAGATAGAGATAGAATATTTGGTCAATTACTAGAAGGTGCCATATACTAGGGTGCTCAGAACTGTATTATCATATGGATTTGGATACCATGCTGATGGGCAACAATATAAAACCTTAAAATGTGGGCAAACCAAGACTGGCTTCCTCTCTTAATGGATTAATAATGGCTGCAGTGAAGACTGAGGCAGCGTGAGCTTCCTCAATCGGCCCTACTAATGGTCTACAATCCAGAATGACACGGACTATCTCTAAGAGTGAAAGAGTGCGGTTTAGTCTTCATTTTCTGATCACCACAATCCACTCACTCTTTGGCCTCTCCACTGAGGCTGCCAATGAGGATGATAATTGGTGCTGTGTGTGAGGGTGTTTTTCCGCGGGTCAGTGATTGGGGCACCTGTCCGCTAGGAACTGAAATGAGAACATTCAACTCATTTAATAGAAGTAAGGTTAAGGTTTTGTCGGTTATTTTTAGTAAAAATCATGGACGGTCATAGGCAATAAACAAAAAATCATGGGAGCTGTGACCTGTTTATGACTTTTACTAAAAATAACGGGGGAGAGAGGGCTGGAGGCGGGGGGGAATGACAGCTGGAGCCCCATGGTGGGGGACTGAGAGCCACAGCCCCACTTCTATGGAGGAGGTGGAGACAGCTCTGGCTTCAGCCTTGGCCGAATCCATGGGGCAGGGGCACACAGCAGCAGCTCTGGATCAGGCCCCAGCCAAAGAAGTGGGGAGGGGGTCACACACAGCCCCGGCTCCAGCTGAAGCCGTGGGTCAGGGATTCACAGCCTTAGCTCTGCCCCCACCACTGATAGCTGAAGTCAAAGTCACAGAGGTCCAGTAAAGTCACGGAATTCGTGACTTCCGTGACTAAATGATATCCTCACATACAGGCCACTGAAAAGCCTTATATAGTACTGTGACCTTTGGAAACTACTTACCCGGTCTGAATTCAAACTGGCTAGAAGTTAAAGGCTTATTATTGCGTTACCAATCTCCTGGACCATCCGGCTTCCTGCTTCAAATCTTTCATCCAAAATGCCCCTTGAAACTCGGGCAATGAATATGAATGAAGCATCGTTGTTTTGCTCATACAGTAATTTTCAATGTAAAGAACAATTCTTTAGAGGCCTGCTCTTCTCCTGCTGAGATCAGTGAAAACCTCCCTTTGACTACAATGGAGTTTGGACCAGGCTTTAGAATGATCAAACTAATGAAATTCAAGTCACTTCAGCTAATTAAACAGCAAACCTGGTTTGATGCAGCGCCAGTACAATGCTAAGCCTTGATCCTGTGTAACTTTACATGTGAGCAGTCCCATTGACTTCAAGGAGACAAGGCCCATAAGTTAAGTTCATTGGAAAATGGGTTTGGAGTAAATGAAAAAGTTCGGTAACCACATTAATAAAATTTCAATAATGTTTTTGACAAATATTTCAACTAAAAATGTTTCAATTAATAAGCTTACTTGTCTTCATTTTCAAGGCTTTCACTGCCTATTCCCACCCTACCTATCATCTCTTATTCACTACTGAGAGGTCAACCTCCACCTTCACTCCCCACTAATTAAATTTTCAAACAAGCACCTTCATGCTTTCTCCCATGCTCCCCCTTGTGTTTGGGAGTTGCTCCCATAAAGATCTGCTAAGCCACCTCATTATCCACCTTCAAATCTCTCCTCTAAACTCTCCTTTGCCACAATGACTGCAAAAAAACTAACCGTCAATTTGAGACCACTGTCTATCATGTTGACCAATACTGTCCCATTGCTTCCTGGCACTTCCCTGACCTCATCTATCTATTTATCCATCTGGTCTGGATGTGGGGAGGGATAGCTCAGTGGTTTGAGCATTGGCCTGCTAAACCCAGGATTATAAATTCAATCCTTGAGGGGGCCATTTGGGGATCTGGGGCAAAAATTGGGGATTGGTCCTGCTTTGAGCAGGGGGTTGGACTAGATGACCTCCTAAGGTCCCTTCCAACCCTGATATTCTATGTCTTGATTTATAACTAGATTGTAAGCTCTTTGGGACAGGGACCATCTTTTTGTTGTACGTATGTGTACATGCCTACCACAATGGGATCTTGGTTCAAGACTCAGCTACCAGACATTACCACAATGCGAATATAATTAATAATAATAATGAAAAGGTCATAAAAATTGAAAAAGAAATGAAAAATGGTTCCACCTTGAACTCTTCGAAACGAAAACAGCTTTGTAATTTCAAAAGGTTTCACAACACTAGGGTTTTAAAATAAATTCCACTCAGGGCTGGTGCAACGAAGTTTCATGCCCTAGGTGAAACTTCCTTGCACCAGCCCTGCATCCCCCCCTCAGCCAACACTGCCCCCCCACAGCAGCCAGTTCCACCACCACCCCCCGTGGCGGCTACCCCCCCACCGCAGTTCAGCCCCCACCATCCCCGCCCCGGCTCAGCCACGGAGCCAGGAGGGTGGCAGACAGCCATGGCCAGCCACCCGCCCCCCCCGGCTCCCAGCACCCTGGCGACCACCTAGGGTCCCCTAGTGGCTGCCCCGGCCCTGATTCCACTGGTTATTTATATGATGGTACTGCCCAGAGGCCCCAGTCAAGGATCAGGGCCCCGTCCTGGTAGGTGCTGTACACTTACATAATGAAAAGACAGTCTCTGTCTCAAAGAGCTGACAGTCCAAAAAAAAGTCATCACTGTAGTTTGCATAGATTACCTCAGACTTAAAGATGCCATTGTTTGTGTTTGCCCCAGTATGACCTTTACATCCCCACACTGTGACATGAGCTCACCATGCCACAACGTGGTGATGTTACGTCAAGACACGGTCATGACGTGAGCCTGTATCATAGTAGGCTAGTGTTTCATAGGGCCAGACAGTGACTTCGGGACCCACAAATGCTCTCGGAGCACTTCTTTTGGGACACAAGATGTCCTGGAGGAACATAACATCTTCCCACATACACAAGGATGCACAGCAACCCTAAGAGCATAGTTACAGAGTTAAGGATGAGAGTAGCCCCCAAATTCCTTCAGCACAGGAGGCTACAACCCTCTTCCCCTGGCCCCCAGCAGCGAAGGGGAATAATCTGCCTGTGAGCACTTTGTATTTTGAACTTCTGAAAAGATCCTTTTTCAAAGGGCTGCATGGGAGTTAGTTAACAGGATTAATGTGCGTAGGTAGCAGTCAGCACCTTGGTTAACAGGATCATTGCATGTGTCCTCCATGCATCAGAAACATTGGATCATGTGGGTTCTACTTATCGCCCATTATAATTATAATCCCTCCACATTAGGAGTCTTCTGCATTGTTTGTTCCACGCTCTAATTTCCAAACAAGTAAAGCACCGAGGCAGCTTAACCACCTTGTTCCCAACCTTATATTTTCTCATCCTTTGTGTCAGAGAACCTCATTCCCCGAAGACGGGAGCTCGCAGGATGCTGGTCAAATTCCGTGACCGATCAGACAAGGGGGGCGTAGAGAGCATCTGAGCTGAACATAAACAGTCCCCAATGCTGGTTGAGGCAGATTCATTCAGCTGTTTGGCTTTTTTGAAGAACAATATCTCCCCAGTTGTTGGGTCTTTTTTTAATTTCCATTGGGGCTGAGCAAAGGCCTGTGTGAATTTAGGAGCCTGCCTCTGAATGAGCTGGCATCTGATCCGTATTTACTGACGTTAATTTTGGATTTAATGCACCCCTGCCACTACCCAACCGTTTGCCCTAAAAAGCCTTTTAACTGGCACAAAAGGAGAGGGTCAAAAGTAAGTTGACCCCTGACAGAATGTACAATTATTAGAGAGAGGCGATACATGAGCAGCTGCTGGAACCCCACCGGTACAGCAAAGTGCTTCCAAAAGTCAGAATATGAATAATACACTCAAGGTCTTCCCCCAGCTCTACGAGGGCCTGCTACTTTCTCCGGGAAGAATTATAGCCCTCCCTAGCAGCTGCAATAATTGTGTTCCTATTATGCTAGGGACCTCCCCTTGACCACCCCCTACAAGTGTCCATTGTCGAGATGGAGTCAAGTGATTATATGCTCTGGCTGATGCTGTTTGGGCCCAGCTGCCTAACTGCTGACACACGAGCACCAAGAGCGCGGACTCGCGTCTGCAAGACGGGACTCTAACATACCAGACCTTTTACATAAGTCAAGCAGGAACAAATGATGCTTTATCCACCCTGCTGATGGGGCAGCCCCCTCTTCCTTTGAAGTGGCGGCTGCTTATAGGCCCTTACAGCTTTTCCTCCTTAGCACAAGCAAACATCCTCCTTTTGATATGCTACATGCTCATTATCTCTGCCCCATTTAATGATTTTTGATTGAAGGGTGGCAGCTCAGTTGCCAAGTGAATAGTTAAAGAGGCTCCACACAGTCAGGCCTACAAGAAAGGCTTTCCTTGTGCAGCAGCCTAAATTTGGAATTTCTTAACAGTGTGTTCTTGTTCTTCGCGGCAGATAAGGGCTGAGCGTGAAATTCTTAATTAAGCAGTAAATAGAGAGTAGGGTGTCAGCAGATGCAGCCAGTAGCCATGGAGACCAAGTCACATGAACAAGAGAACTGAGACTAAACACAGGCCTCAGGCTTGGACGTGAGTGACAGCTGAAGAATCCTACAAAGGTTGTAAACTGGATTAATTAGTTAACTAATTATTTCATATAGTTAAATGTAACAGAAATAAAAACAGCTCACAATGTTAAACAGCAGAGCGTTCCGAGGGCTAAAACCAAAAGTGTCATTCTCTCTGTTTCAATTTACAGATTCATCTATTTTAAGGCCAGAAGGGACCCCTGTGGCCATCTTGTCTGACCTCCTGCATAGCACAGAGCAGAGAATTTCCCCCAGTGACTCCTGCATGGAGTCCAGTAACCTGTGATGGAGCTAGAGACTTTTTTTTTTAGAAGGATATCCCAAACTTGATCTAAAGACTTCGAGTGCTGGAGAAACCACCATACCCTCGTGTAGCTGGCTGATAGTTGATAATCCTCACTGTTAAAAAGGTGCGCCGTATTTCCAATGCGAAATTGTGTAACTTTAACTTCCAGTGACGTGCACTGGAGTTTAGGATAGCAATTAAGTGGCACCTCAATGCTACAAATCCATTCATTTCATTTTATTTCAGATTTTCTCCCTCACCACAAAGTTAGCTTTTCAGTAACAAATATTGTATTAGCGACAAAGAGTCTTGTGGCACCTTATAGACTAACAGATATATTGGAGCATAAGCATGCATCTGACGAAGTGGGTCTTCGCCCACGAAAGCTTATGCCCCGATATATCTGTTAGTCTATAAGGTGCCACAAGACTCTTTATCACTCGTGCAGATCCAGACTGACATGGCTACCCCTCTGATACTTGAAATATTGTATTAGTGCTCTCCCAGTTATAATGTAAGTAAAGTACTAGTTGCAGTCTATTCAAATGTTCTCAGCCTGGATTATAAATGTGAGATGGAGATGTTTTAATTATTTTGAATGCCAAATATGTGATTCTTTTTCCCTGTATTAAAAAGCCCATGTACTAAATGCAACACAATCAGAATGAAAACAAGACGAAAGGAGGAATAGAAATGTAACCATTATGTTTGAGACTGATGCGTGCTAAATGGTACATCATAGCTCACTACCGCTGACAGCATTAGTCAGATCTATTTCTTTAATGTCAATAACGTGCCAGGAAATGTGCCACAGTTTTTCAGCTTTCCCGGGCTTCCCTATTTTAGGGAAAATTTTATGCAGGGTATCCAAAGTGCCCAACTGTTGCATATTTGTATGTGAAATAATAGGTCTTCAGTGGGGAATTATCTTCCAATTTGCATGTAGCTGTATGTGTCTCCCCCCCGCTCCTTACTGTGAGTAAATGGCAAAGAACTCAATATTTTTTTGCTCTGTGATAGATGTCTAGCACAACCTTGGGCGAGTCACTTAACTTCTCTAGGTTTTACTGCAATCAAATCCGTGCAAATCAGAAATAACTCAGTAAAGCCAATGAAGTTTGTACAAGTGTCAAAATGGTTAGGGGAGTCAGATTCAGGCCCTCTGTTTTAGCTTCGCTAAGGGTATGTCTACACTACCATGAAGTATGTATCCGGGGGGTCAAGCGGGCTTCTGTTGCCTGAGCTGAAGCCTGCACCACTGTGTTGTTCTCCCTGCTGTTTTTAACCATACAAACTGGACTAAAGGGAAGGCAAGTACACCCACAGGAGCTCCAAGTTACACCCCTGGTTGCAGTATAGATATAGCTTATGTGTGAAATAGCAATAATAACAGCTAGGGTGACCAGATGTCCCGATTTTATAGGGACAGTCCCGATATTTGGGGCTTTTTTTAATATGGGCTCCTATTACCCCCCACCCCCTGTCCCGATTTTTCACACTTGCTATCTGGTCACCTTAATAACAGCTGTCTCCCAAGGGTACTGTGAGGTCTAGTGACTTCCGATACTGCCATTATTAATCATGGTCCTAATCATTACTTCTCCTTTCACAACCAGAATTTAGCACCAGAGTGACTGATTTGCTGGAGAAAAGGATAAAGGGGTGAAAGTCCCAGGTTTTGAAGAGGCTGTCGATGCCAAATTGCAATAAAGAACAGTCAATAGCCACAATATTTAGAAATTATCTCTAAAAAAGTCAACGTTTTCAAATCTATGGGCCTACAAAGCCACTGAGCATTCACAATGTAATTCATATTAGTAATCATAAATTAAAACAAAAAATACTCTCATGACTTTCAGTGGGTGCAGAACTAGACTTACAGCAAATTGATAACGGACTCCAAAGCCTTTTCACCTCCAAAGCACCAGTTGCCAAGGCTCATGCTGTACCCTCCTTTGTGGATAACTATGGCCTGGTCTACTGTACGCGATTATATCGGAATTAGCCGTGTTATATCGAATTACAACTAAATCCATCCACACAACCAACCCGGTTTTGTCGACTTAAAGGGCTCTTAAAACCGGTTTCTGTACTCCACCTTGGCAAGGGGAGTAGCGCTAAAATCGACATAGCTGTTCCGGATTTGAGGTACTATGGACGCAATTCAATGGTATTGGCCTCCGGGAGGTATCCCAGAATGCTCCATTGTGACCGCTCTGGACAGCACTTTCAACTCAGATGCGGTAATCAGGAAAAGGCCTGGGAACTTTTGAATTTCATTTCCTGCAGTCCCAGAATTGCAAAAGAGCTCCAAACGGGAGGTACTGGATCTGATCACAGTAAGGGGAGAAAATCTGTGCAGGCAGAACTCTGTTCAAAAAAACGGAATGCCAATGGGCAGCGGAGATTGCGGGGGCTGTAGGATAGCTACCCACAGTGCACCGCTCCAAGAGTCGATGCTAGCCACGGTACTGTGGACGCACTTTGCCGACTTAATGCACTTAGTGGGAACACACACAATCAACTGTATAAAATCTCTCCAGAAAAATCGACTTCTATAAATTCGACCTAATTTCATACTGTAGACGTACCCTAAGAGATTAAGGCCCTGATCCTGAAAAGACTTGGGCATGTGCGTAACTTGTTATTTGAGTAGTCCTATTGACTTAAAACAATGTCCATGTCTAAGACCTTGCAGATCAGAGCCTTTAATTGAAGATCTGCCACTCCAGCACTGCTCATTTGCACAAAGTTACATACATTACTTGCATTGCACTTACCTAAATAGGTTAGCTTCCCCAATTTGCTGTTGAAGAACCAGTCACAGCCCTTGTTATGACCATGTGAAGGAAGTGACTCGAGTGGCTGACCAAGCCTTGTCCCACAGAACACCATGACCTCAACGTAGGATAGGAGGTTCCCATGTTCCACCAGTAAGTAATTCCCAGCAACGAAGTTATCAAATGTAGCCGAGTACTAGATGGAGGGAAACATAATGAACATGCATTTTCTTGAAGTGTAATGCAGTCTTTTGTGAATGGTATCAGAAGCATAGAATGTTAAAGACTATGTATGATAGGTGGGAAGTAGATGCTAAATCAATCCTCCTGACCACATTAAAACGTGGGTAGAAATTATGGGCCATCAAGACCAAGCTTCGGTGGGTCTTAAGTAGTGCATAGGTCTTGTTCTGGCCCTATGCACTGGGGCGAACATTCACCAATAGTGCCCAGAATGCTCTTCCGACTCAGAGCAATTTCATAAAGGTGCCGGTGTATGTGATCTGAAGACTATCTTGTGTTCTTTTATGAGCACTCAGTACTTTTCCTCCTTTGTTTGCCCATCCAGAACAATGGGAGGGTTTCTCTTCCTTTGTTCCTTGATATGGTTTCGGTGAATGCTGTTCATCCATTACAAAAACCATTTTATAAATAAATAAATAACAGCATTACCTGCAGTTGTTTGCTGACGAAAGGGTTACCAAAAGTTAGAGTGTAAGTCTCCTGGTCCAAGAGCAGAGCCATCCAACCATACGGGTTTGATAAAGTATCAGAGACGTAATGGACTGTGGTTGTCTTATTATTACTATCAGTCACGGTTAAATTATAAGGAAAGTCTGGAGCCTCTTTTCTAGGAAAAAATACATTAAATCTGTGTTCAAACCCTTCATTTCATTATATTATTACATTGTATTTGTTTTACAGCAGCGCCTACAGGCCCCATCTGGGGTGGGGGTGCAGGCTCCGCTCTGAGGAGTTCATACTGTAAATAGATGAGAAAGACAAAGGTTGAAGAGGAGACAGAGGTGAAGTGACTTATCCAAGGTTCCACAGAAGGTCTGTGGTAGAGCCAGGCGTGTTTGCTATCTGCTAGACCATACTTTCTGAAGCAGGGAGAGCTGGGTCTCCCATACCCTAGGTGCACGCCCTAACTGCTGGTCTATTGCAGGTTGGGTCTCTCTCTCTCTTGCTCTGTCACGCTGTCATATTTTTTCATGAAAAATTTCTAAAGGACTGATGTGGAATGAAAACAAGTTCCCAAAACATCAACATTTTTTCAAGTCCTGTTTCCAGCCAGCTCCAGAGATTACTCAGTTGATTAACAGGCCTTCTACACAGTCATTTCCTAAAGCCAGAACAACAATATATCTGAATTGTGTGACATCTAGGACATTACCTCAGGTTTTTTCAGTTGTTAGGACCTGATCCAAAGCCCACTGAAGTTAGTGGGAAT
This sequence comes from Macrochelys suwanniensis, assembly GCA_033296515.1. Lineage (NCBI taxonomy): Eukaryota > Metazoa > Chordata > Testudines > Chelydridae > Macrochelys > Macrochelys suwanniensis. Next base: position 11,593,245 of record CM065777.1, on the reverse strand, counting down.
CTTTCAATTGACTTCATTGAGTCCTGAGAAGTATGGCCTGGAAACTATGGGTTCTATTCCCAGTTCTGTCACTTAACTTCTCTGTGTTTCAGTTATTCCGTCTCTAAAATGCAGATAATGCCTAATTCATTAAGCTTTTTACTGGAGTTTCTACCACCCTTTGAGATCTTTGGATGGAAAGCACTGCCGTCTATAAGTGCAACACATTAGCATTACATGTCTTTCCACAATGTTAACTTCTCGGGGGGGAGCAAATATATGAATAATATCTATAAAATTGCCATTAAAACAATCGGAAGCATATGTCATTTAGGCTCACAAATATCTTTTTCAGCTCCTGCACAAAGGAGGAGACTTGAAAGTGTGGATCGCATCATGGACCATTGTTTGGTTAGTCAACTCCTCACTAAACAGGTGATGATTTCATAGAACCATTTATCTGAGCATCAAAAGAAAACCACAAAAAACTACTTCTCTAATTTCCCATTTCTCACCTAGCTCCAGTCCAGTCCATCAAAAACTACTCAACAATGTACAGTAATAATGACAACATTCACGTGTGAGAGACACATTGTAGTTAAGATGACTGAATTCTAGTGCTAAAAAGAATAAAGTACAGCTGGAATTACTAGATTCACCCATATTGATTACCCCAAAGCTTTTAAACAGCTATTACCAAAGGACAGTCCTCTCTTCCCCCTTATTGTCCCCCAAATTGTAAGAACATAAGAGTGGCCATACTAGGTCAAACCAATGGTCCATCTAGCCCAGTATCCTGTCTTCCAACAGTGCCAATGCCAGGTGCTTCAGAGAGAATGAACAGACCAGGCAATCATTGAGTGATCCATCCCCTGTCATCCACTCCCAGCTTCTGGCAATCAGAGGCTAGGGACACCCAGAGCATGGGGTTGCATCCCTGACCATCTTGATTAATAGCCATTGATGGACATATCCTACATGAACTTATCTAGTTCTTTTTTTAACCCTGTTATAGTTTTGGCCTTCACAACATCTCCTGGCAATGAGTTCCACAGGTTGACTGTGTGTTGTGTGAAACAGTACTTCCTTTTGTTTGTTTCAAACCTGCCACCTATTAATCTCATTGGGTGACCCCTGGTTCTTGTGTTATGTGAAGGAGTAAATAAGAATATAAGAACGGCCATACTGGGTCAGACCAAAGGTCCATCTAGCCCAGTCTCCTGTCTTCCGACAGTGGCCAATGCCAGGTGTCCCAGAGGGAATAAACAGAACAGGTAATCATCAAGTGATCCATCCACTGTCATCCATTTCCAGCTTCTGTTAAACAGAGCCTAGGGACACCAACAGAGGCTAAGGACACAACAGAAACTAGGGGTGCCAATACTAATACAATACAAAAATAATACTTCTGTATTCACCTTCTCCACGCCAGTCATAATTTTATAGACCTCTATCATATCCCCTTTTAGTCATCTCTTTTCTAAATTGAAAAGTCCCAGCCTTTTTAATCTCTCCTCATATGGAAGCTGTTCCATTCTCTTAATCATTTTTGTTGCCCTTCTCTGTACCCTTTCCAATTCGAATATATCTTTTTTGAGATTGGGGTGACCAGAAATGCAACAGTATTGAAGGTGTGGATGTGCCATGGATTTATATACTGGCATTATGATATTTTGTGAATTATTATCTACCCCTTTCCTAATGGTTCCTAACAGTCTGTTAGCTTTTTTGACTGCCACTTCACATTGAATGGATGTTTTCAGAAAACAGTCCACAATGACTCCACAATCTCTTTCTTCAGTGGTTACAGCTAATTTGCTGTATGTACAGTTTGGATTATGATTTTGTATTTATCGTTTGGATTATGTTTTCCAACGTATATTTCTTTCAATTTATCAACAATGAATTTTATGTGCCATTTGCCCAGTTACACACTTTTGTGAGATCCATTTGTAAGTATTTGCTGTCTGCTTTGGACTTAAATATCTTGAGTAATTTTGCATACTCTGAAAATTTTGCCACCTCACTGTTTACCACATTTTCCAGATCATTTATGAATATGTTGAATAGGACTGGTCCCAGTGCAGATCCCTTGGGGGACACAACTATTTACCTCTCTCTCCATTCTGAAACCTGACCATTTATCCCTACCCTTTGTTTTCTGTCTTTTAACCAGTTACTGGTCCATGAGGGGACCGTCCCTCTTATCCCATGACTTCTGGACATTTGGAATGATTTGTTTTACAGTTTAAACTGATCTTGGTCATTTCTGTTGGCCAAAATAACTTGCCCACTGTTACGATAGTTTCTTAATAGGGGGCGTTATAGTACACTAAGGGCTGGTCCACACTAACCCCGCAGTTCGAACTAAGATACGCGACTTCAGCTACATGAATAGCGTAGCTGAAGTCGAAGTATCTTAGTTCGAACTGAAACACACTTACCTCGGGTCCACGCAGCACAGGCAGGCTCCCCCGTCGACTCTGCGTACTCCTCTCGGCGAGCAGGAGTTCCAGTGTCGACGGGGAGCGGCTCTGGGATCGATTTATCGCGTCTAGACAAGACGCGATAAATCGATCCCAGAAGATCGATTGCTTACCGCCAAACCTGGAGGTAAGTATAGACGTACCCTTAGGAATTTAGAGAACTCTACTTTCAGGAAGTGCTTGCTGAGAAAGTACAGTATATATAAGCAAGCAACTGACAACCACTACAGTACTGTTATAGGTTGTGAGCAATTTCACACCTGCTCAGGTATGGAGGAAAACCATGAGTAATAGCACTATCAGAGTGAGCTGAGAGTACTCGTGACAGAGGGGCTGATTCTCTTCTCACTTACACTAGTGTAAATCAGGAGTACTCCAGTGAAACCAATGGTCCTACAGTGATGTAAAACCACAGCAAGTGAGAGGAGATTCAGGGCTACAATCCCCAGCTTCAGTGCAACACGTAACTTTGGTTTTTCTATTTTCACAGGATCTCTGAATTATATTGAAGCCCCACAGGCAACTCGGTGTTCGAGGCAGTTTTTCTATGGGAGCTCTCACCTAGCACCCTTTAATAGGTGTAAAAGTGGACAGGAAATTCAGGCTGGGCAAACCAGTCTGGATACAATCTGTCAGTCATACGGTTTTGCACTGCTGCCCATCACTGTAGTAGGAGAGTGCCTTCCGTGTAGCATCAGTAACAATGGCAAAGTCCCTAGTTGTCTTCATGGAGTCACTGGCATTTCTCCCGTTTTGGCCTAAAAACTCAATTTGGGATAAGGTTGTTGTTTTTTTCTCTCTCTCTTTAGGTTTTATTCATTTACTCTTTGTTTTAGGTTGATTGGTTTTAGGGCTTTGGGGGTTGTTTTTCGTTTTGGTCGTTTGGAGCTTTTTGGACGGAAGGGGTCTGAGTGACATTCCTGTGGTGGGAAGGCCTTTCTAAAGAGGAAGGTTTTGCAATGTTTCCTGAGGACAGTTGGACTCCATGTTCCCTGAATAGCCTCTGGAAGTTTGTTCCACAGCTGGATCCCCTCAACTGGGAATGCTTTGTCCCCAAATCTCCCACGCTTTGTCCTGCTCTTCATTCAGGCATTACACCGCCCATGAGCACCCTAACCCAGCATCAGCACCCAAAAAAAATCAAACCAGGTTTTGGGAGGGTTGAAAAAGCGCTGCCTCTTTATGCAAGAGTTAGTTCATCCAAGTTAACCCTGACTTTGATACCATGTTCCCTTCAAAAGGATGTCTCTCTGCTTGTTTTCATATCCTTGCCAAAATGGGACTACACCTCTAATGGAATTTACCAGCCACAATTAGCACCATTTTCATTTGCCCTAAATAGCCAACAATTTCACTGTGCCCTAAATAGCCACCAATCTACCTCTCTTTAATGTTAATGAAGCAGAGGCACACAGGCAGGAGTATTTCTAATTCAAAGGAGCCAAGGGAGCCTGCATGGATCATTAACATGAGAGAGCTTCATTACCAAAAGAAAGAGCCTTTCCCTGAACTTCCCCTCGCTTTTATTTGAAAGAAACCAGGAGGCAGTGGTCTTAATGCAAAATTAACCCCTGCTTTAAACAGTCGGAAGCTTTTACAAACTGTATCAGAAAAAAATGGATGACTCATTGACAGTGCTGTATTTTTATATCGAAGTGGAGTAATTCAATTAAGGAGTAATTTGCTTTAGAAATATGGCATAGTTACGAGACAGAACTTTACAATCTGAATCACAATTTACCATTGCGGCTGTATAAACTGTTATGTAATTTAGCTCAAGTGTACTGTGCAGAGCTGTTGAACATAGATGGCCCACAAAGGATTTGCTGAACCAATCAACAGCACCAAGGAGAACAAATATTAACTCTCCTGTTTATGTTTACCATTAGCTTTCTTATCCTAAGGCTCCATATCTCTGTGTATGGTGGCAGGCACTGTGTTTATCTCTAAATGCATTCTGTTTGGTACATTTGTGAAATAACCCATTATGATTATCCATCTCCTTAAAACAGGAAATCAAATAGCAGCTCACTTCAAATGGGGCTGCAAACATTTGTGTCAATACTCTAATTTACTGTTGTACAAATGGAGTCTAAATGCAAACGATGACTACAGCAAACTCTTATAGTTTAGGTGGTGGGCTCAGGAACATTTTTTTTTAATTGTGGAGGTTCAAAATCTTTAGATATTGTCACTAAATGTGTGTACCCAAGTCCAAAGACTGAGAATGTGATTCTTATCTCCCTTGCATGTTGTAACTCCTATCTTCAGTGGATATTCTCCTGATTTACACTGGTATAAGCATGAGAAGAATCAGGCCTTTTGTGCCTGGTTTTCAGAGATGCTGAGGAACCATTACGGGAAATACTGTTCTGAATATCAGACATGAGGTGTCATAAATATAAAGGGAAGGGTAACAACTTTTATATATGCAGTAATATAAAATCCCTCCTGGCTAGAGGTACAGAATCATTTACCTGTAAGGGGTTAAGAAGCTCAAATAACCTAGTTGGCACCTGACCAGAAGGACCAATGGGGAAAGAAGATACTTTCAAATCTGGGGTGGGAGGGGGGAGATTTTGTGTGTGCTCTTTGGGACAGAGAGGGACCAGGGCAGGAAAAACCATCTCCTAAAACCATACCTGAAATGAGTCTCTCAATTACAAAAATTGTAAGTAAAGCAAGGAAAGGCATTAGATGATCTTGTGTTTTAGCTTGTGAATTTTCCCTATGCTAAGAGGGAGTTTTTCCTGTTTTTTGTAACTTTGAAGCTAAGCCTCGAGGGGAATCCTCTGTGTTTTAAATCTTTTTATTTGCCCTCTAAAGTTACCTTCCATCCTGATTTTACAGGTGTGATTCTTTTACTTTTTAAAAAATAAAATTCTTCTCTTAAGAACCTGATTGATTTGCAGTGTCCTAAAGACCCAGGGGTTTGATCTGTGCTCACTTTGTAACCAATTGGTTAGTATATTATTCTCAAGCCTCCCCAGGAAAGGGGGTGAAGGAGCTTGGGGGGATATTTTGGGGGAGATAGGGCTCCAAGTGGCCCCTCCCTGAAAGTTTGTTTAAATCACTTGGTGGTGGCAGCAATATCGTCCAAGGACAAGGAAAGGAATTTGTGCCTTGGGGAAGTTTTTAACCTAAGCCGGTAGAAATAAGCTTAGGGGGTCATTCATGTGGGTCCCCACATCTGTACCCCAGAGTTCAGAGAGGGGAGGGAACCTTGACACGAGATGTTTCAAGTTGGGCATCCAGAAACTGAGGGACTAACTGAACATTTGGAAGCGTGCATTTTGGGACTGCCATAATTTACCTCACAGCTGTACTGCCATTGTCCATGAACATTACACTAAAAATCAATTCAATCTTAGGTCAATCAGTTATGTAAGAAATACAGTGTAGCAGGCCGGACACAGGAAGGAAAGTCAAACAGGTAGGCTTATTAATTGAACAACCAGCGTCCAGCTGTTAAATGCTCACCAGCTAAACCACATCACATGACCCCTGACAAGGCCAATTTAAGGTAACAGAAGCGTGTGTGTAAGTATAGGAAAGGCGTGTGTATGTGTGAATAAGTGCGTGTGTTTAGCAAAGATGTGTGTACAGAGGGCAAGAGTGCATATGTGTAGTGAGTGGAAAAGTGTGGCTTTGCATGTGTTTGACGCGGGAATTGGTACACACATAGGCACCAAAGTAAGTAAAGATCAAAGGAGAAGCAAAACTAGAATAATCATTTGAACTCTTCTCTTGAAGTCATGGAAGTAGCGGGTACATGATTCCTTTTACACTGGCACATCAAGGACTGCTGTGTTTGTAGCAAGTGCATGTACTACAGGAGAGGATATTAGACCAGATTTAGGAATTAAGGTAATCAAAAAGTGAGCTAATCTTTTCCTCACCAGCAAAATAAAGGAGTGAAGCAATAAAAGGCTCAGCTGCAAGGCTGGAGCTGGGCAAACATCCTGGCTTTCAAAATTCCGCAGTGGAGGCCGATGAAACTGAGTGAGCTGCAAAGTTACTCCTGGACTGTATAAAGTTTACTCAGTGTTTTTAGAATCCCTTGGGATGGAAGGTGCTGTGTAATGGAGATTATTCTAATGCTTTCCTCTTGTAAAAATCATGCATGAGGAGAAGAAACTTTTAAAGTCACTTAATCACATTATGACAATTTTTTAATGAGAATTTATTTTAATATTAATAGGAACTCACATTTTCAAGATAATATGGTTAGCAGTGGCATTTTGAGCGACCGTATCTAGCCTGCAGCCACTCAGCACGGCACCATGGCATAAGCTGTTCTTCACAGCACTCAATAACTTTCTCGCATATAGATTTATAAAGACTTTTATAAGCTTCAATTACATTTTTTAAAGATGTAAAGAGCCCTTCCAGGGCAGTTTAAGTGACACATTAGTTTAAATTTCAGCTGGACTTGATAGAAAACGCTCTTTTTATAGAGATATGGATCAAGGTGGCAAAGTTTGGATCCATATTTCCCTCAAAGTTCTTGGGTTTTTAGATTCAGATAGAACAGGTAGAAATTCTTCCATCTACTGTTTGTGACAACAAATAATGATTTTTTTTTTGACAAAATAGGAATGTTTTTTCATGTCAGTGTGTGTGTGTGGAGGGAAATAAATTCTTTACTAGTTCTATATTAAGGGATCAAGTTTGGCCCACAGTAGGAATAGCAGGCAGCTGTGAATTTGAGATCCTGATCCCAACCTCCCTAAAGTGACTCCATAAAACGGATTCATTTATATACACAACCCAAAAGGATCATTTTCAGGGAGTGCTGAATTCATCTCTCTCTTCCCTCCTTAACATCTCCTGCCAAGTAATATCACAACAAGGAAACATGGTGCATTTGGGTTAATGTCAACATGACATGAAAGCAAAAAACACAGAATCAAGATTTAGACAAATAGGACCAAATTCTGATCTTTTACACTAGGGTAAATGTGAAGCAACTCCATGTCAGTCACTCTGCATTTACTGCAGTGCAACTGAGCCTCTGTTCCATTCTCTTGAAACAAAAATGCACAGTACTTCCAACACTATGGAATCAGAGTGGGATTCTGATGGCCGGACTCTAGAGTGTTTTGTTAATAGCCCCAGAAAACTTCTGTCCGCATAAGAAAAGAAGGATAATCTTGTGGCTACAGCACTAGACTAAAACTTGGGTGATCTGGGTTTGAGTCTTAACATTTGCCATCAGGGTCTTTCCCCCCTTTAAGATACAATCCACTCCGACAGTATTAACAGATAAGATAGAAACCTTGCCTCCTGCATTACATGGCTCTGGGGAAGCACCAGTGGTACTATGATTATAGATGGGAAATTCCACCAGCTATAACGCCATCTGCAGCATGCCTGGAGAGGCCGTGCAGAATTACTCCCTACAGTACATTTTTTGTGCTTTGCCCAGTCCAGTTTTAAATTATTCAAATGATGGGACTTTCTTTCACCATTCTCCTGGGAGATTCTCCAAGACCAATAGACTTCATTGTGAGGAAATTCTCCCTGCTGTCCAGTTTTCTTTTCTCAGCTCTTCCCATTTTTCCTAGTTACGCTCTCATAAACCATTCCCTCTTTCTTGTTCACAACCTTCAATACCTCTGGATGAAATCCACCTTCCCCCAAAACATCCTCCGGTTGTGCTGTAAATATTTACTTTAACCTTTCATCCTCTGTAGCCCCTTATTTACTTCCCTCCACATTGCCCTGACGAGTCCATTTGTAGAGCACTGTCCCTGTGATTGAAGCCTCTTCGACTTATACTCTATTTGAATGCACACTATGTCGGCTGATGTTCCGGGCTGCAAACTGATGTTCTTTCAACTTAACATGATGGTGATTTGGCTGGTGGCACACACACAGGAGAGTGAGACCTGGAAATAGCATAGAGAAGATGCTTTTGATCTCCATGGAGGAGGGTTACTCAGGCCAGAAAACATTCCACTGGAGAACAGGCTAGCAGCTGGCCTTGGGAAGTAGTGTGCCAAGTATCTTTGGCATCAGCTGACTCCCTGCTCTTGGAACGAATGGAAAGAGGAGGGAGGCTAGTCTGAAAGGAAAGGAAAGCGCCAAAGGCCCCTGCTCCGACTAGCTTAAAACTATTAAGCCATCCACCTGCAGTGAAGAGCAACATTGAATGCCAGATTCAAACTTTCCCAAAGTTCATAAGTGCTGGGATCTAAGGTTCTAATGAATTGTTAGTTCTGCTCAACCCCCAAGACCCATTGGCACTGTGAACTAGAAGGAACAAGAGGGATCGGAATATTTGTTAGAGAAGCTCACCACCACTGTTTATGCATTATTATCATTTATATTCCGGGGGTGCCCAGAGGCCCCAATCAAGACTGGGGCATGACTGAGCTAGGGGCTGTGTGTACATAGAGTAAGAGAGAGCCTCTGCCCTCAAGAGCTTGCAATCTAAACAGACAAGACAAATAGACAACACAAGTTACTTCCTCTCCCAAAGAGTGGAAGCCCAAGGCCACATGGCAGAGTCAGGAACAGGACACAGGTCTCCTTACTCCCGGTTTAGTGCCTGATCCTGTAAGCCACATAACTTCATAATCCCACTAATTATAGACTTTTGGTTTAGTGGAAGTGAGTAGAAATAGTATTTGCATCATGGGAAGTTTCTATGTAGCTGAAGGCTACAGAAAATGTCCCCCAGTTCTGCAACTATATGGCAACTTTTTTTTTTCCTATTTGGAAATGTTTTTCCTTCTTCTAAAACATGAATAATACGAAGGCTCTGAATTATTTACATCCCTCTGACAGCCCTCTTCAGCACGGCTGTCAGTGTGCAACCAACTTGAAACAGCAAAATCGGAAAATGGTACAGATTTGTACACTAAACAGAAAATGAAATGATGGGGGGCTTGCGGGAGGGGGAATCAAAAAGCAGGAGTGATTTTTTTCATGTGTTAAGACACTTTTCTTAAGCGAGAGCAATTCTAATGTATCCTTCCTCTACGGGCAGCAGTGGTAATGTTTGGCTAAGCAACATTTCTCCTTTAGCGGCCAGCCACTCAAATGCAGTAAGCCCAGCTCACATAGGCAGCAGTAGCAACAAGAGGAGAACTGGAATAGCACATTGGAGCTATATGTCCATCAAAGCTGAAGTGAGAAATTTGCCTCTACCTGAGCACTGTAGGAAGAGTCTGACACACAGCAGTTCTGGTAGGAAACTGAACTTTATGAGCCTGATTGTCATTTACACTAAGGGTACGTCTACACTACCCGCCAAATCGACGGGTAGTGATCGATCTATTGGGGATCGATTTCTCGCGTCTCATCTAGACGCGATAAATCGATCCCAGAAGCGCTCCCCGTCAACTCCGGAACTCCAGCACGGTGAGAGGCGGAAGCGGAGTTGACGGGGGAGCAAACCTGCGCCGCGTGGACCCGATGTAAGTAAAATTACTTCGATCTAGGAAACGTCGACTTCAGCTACGCTATTCTCGTAGCTGAAGTTGCGTATCCTAGATCAATCCCCCCGCCCCAGTGTAGACCAGCCCTAAGGTTACGTCTACACTGGAGCTGGAGGTGTAACCCCCGGCTTGGATAGATGTACCCACGCTAGTTTAAATGGAGCTAGCACTCAAACAGCAGTGCAGCCAGGGCTGCACAGGCAGCAGGATGGCCTAGCCACCTAGAGATTCCTGGCTGAACCCTAGGTGCCTACTCGGGGTGGCTCGCCCACCCTGCTGCCTGTGCCGCTGCAGTTACGCTGCTATTTTTAGCATGCTAGCTTGATTAGAGCTAGCATGTGTATGTCCAGGCAAGCCGGAACTCACATCTCCAGCACAGACATACCCTACGGCCTTATGCCACTGGCACACTGGAAAGGGGCCCAAACAGATGTTTACACGACTGCTCACCCCCACAATATAGCTTCCTCTCTATAGAGCAAACAGGAGGCAGAACTAAATGATGGGGTACTCGGGTTTTTTTTTTAATCACATGACCCTTCGTCATGTCATGTCACATGACTGGGCTTAGGAAATACAGGGCCTGTTTCTCATTTACATTTCTGGTAAATCTAGACAGCAAACAAAGATGCAATTGTAGCATGTGTGAGCATACCCGTGCAAGCTATAATATAGCCAGTGTGGGAAACAACAGTAGTGACCATGTGGCGGCAGGGGCTTCAGTACAGGCTAGCCATCCCTGTACAAGCCCGCTGGGGATCCTGGGTACGTAGTCGGGTTGTTAGCCCACACGGAAGTCTGTGCTGCCACGTCTTCACTACTAGAGAGACCCGTGTTAGCTAGATTAAAGCTAGCATGGCTATGCGTACCCTTGTACAATCACCCCTTCACTTGCAGTGCAAAGAAAGAAGCACGCTGGCAAAGAGAAGAGTATAATAGAATAGGGAAGGTAAATTGTGCACCTTAATCTGGAGGGTGATTCTCAAGGAGAGACAACACATCATCTATTTTAGGTACTTACATGGCCTCCATCACCATAATACCTGAGCACCTCTCAATCTTTAATGCATTTATCTTCACCATGCCCCTATAAGGTATTATCCCCATTTTACAGGTGGAGAATTGAGGCACAAAGAGGCTACGACCCAGATTTGTAAAGGTATTTAGGTGTTGCGATGCTCAGCGTTGCAACACCTAACTGATTTAGGAGCCTAAATCTCATTTTCAAAAGGCATTTAGGAACCAAAATCCCATTGAGAGTCAAAGGGATTTAAACTTCTGGGCCATTAAAAATCAGGGCCTAAGTGATTTGCGCAGGGTCACACTGGAAATCTGTGGCGGAGCAGGGAATTTAATCAGGTCTCCAGTCCTAGGAGGACCATCCTGCCCTCAAATTTATTTAGAATTTCTAAAGGCTTTCGGATGAAGTGCCTCATGAGATGCTATTGGGAACCTTTATATCTGAAGGCTGAGAAGTCCTGTTACAAAATAAAAAGTGGTACTTTCCATCAAGGATCTGAATGTGCTTTCCAAAAGATAGTTCATTACCTGAGCTGCTCAGGAAGTGATTCCTCTCCCCCAGGTAAAAAAAGGAAACAAAAAGGAATATTTGTTATTTTTGTCAACAAAAATCTTTAAAACCATTTTTTTGGAACAAATTGTTCTTTTTGTGAAAATTTTCATTTTGTTGAGAAGCCATTTTCCATCCAAGAAATAAAAAGTATGGAGGAAAGACCTTCATCCAGCTCTATTCATTATCATAATCCCCTTTTTTCGATGGGCGCATAAGTGGCATAGAAAGTGGTTGGTTTGCCCAATGTTAGCAGCAGTGGTCACTACAAAACCCAGGTCTCCTGACTCAGAATCCTCCGCTGTAACCACGAGACCACACTGCAGTCAGCGGGGGTCAGATCCTGAGCTGGTGTAAAGATTTGGCCCAGGAACAACAACATAATCAATTGAAATCATGGAGGTAGAATGTAATTCTTAGGGACAGTGGGGTTAGTTCTGCTACTCTTGTGAAAAGTGCCATGGACTCTGGAGTGATGAGTGGTCGGGACATGGGTTGGACATGTGCAGAACAGCAGTGCTGGGGAATTAGTATAATGTTGATTTAAAGGGTAGAGTGCCAGCTGCAACATTAACAACAGGCAACAGTCAGGTCTCTTATCTACTTAGACTATGTGTCCTTATCCTACATTCATCACTGTAGTCTCTGAGTGCCTTACAAACTCTAAGGGCTTGTGTGCATTGGATCTGGAGGTGTAATTTCCAGGTCGGGTAGACATACCCACGCTAGCATGCTAATAATAGAAGTGTAGCTGCGTCAGCGTGAGTGACAGACAGGCTAGGTGCCCAAGTATGCACCTAGGGTTTCATATGGGTTCGTACTTGGGGTAGCTAGCGGCTACACTGCTGTTTTTAGCATGCTAGCTCGATCAGAACTTAGCGCAGGGACATCCACCTGAATTGGAAATTACCTGCAGTTCCAGTATAGACATACTCCAAGAGTTAATACATTAACTGAATTCTACGCGCCCCACAGTCAGTAAGTTTTTGGTCTTGGTTTGTCTATGGTGTCCAGGTCAGAGAAATGGGTTTTACATTTCTGTCTGGAGGTGGTGGGAATCATAGGAACTCTAAGCTCTGCCAGGAGTGAAGCCACAGGTGATTTACCAAGAAAGCTCTGTCTCCCACAAACACAAAGGATCACCCCGAGGGTGACATATCCTTTATTCCAGCAGTTTATTCCCTTGCTGTAGCGGGAATTCAGTGAGGAAAGACCCTCAGGGAGCTATTTCAGTCCCAGAAATAGCTTTGAAGATGAGAACTACAAACTCTGTTCTCAACGCAGAGCATAGGAGCTGCTGTGAGTTTAGCTGGCCATTGTTGCTGAGTAAGGAGACTCTGAGTACTGACCTAGCCTAACCCTGCTTAGCTAGTGAAGTCTGATGGGAATCCCCATGCAAGGTGCTTTAGCACCTCATGGCAAGAGAAGGAAAGTTTATACAACAGAGTTGCCTGCCTGAGCAGGGGACTTGATTTGATGACACAGAAGGCACCTTCCAATCCTATGTTTCTATGAAGCAGGGACATGAAAGGCTACATAAATCCTAATGGTGTCAGCAAGAAAGACACAATTGAAATAGAATTCCAGAAATTAATCTATTGTAGAGGGTTTTTTTTCTGTTAATTAAATAAATCAGCGTACTTAACCCTGCATCTTGGCAGGAGGTGAGACTAGATGACCCTTGCGGTCCCTTCCAACCCTATGATTCTATGATTCTAATACACCGTATAAACAGTATGGCTGCTGATTCAATGGTAGCTCAGCCTGTGTGACCATGAAATGCTGGCTCCAATATTAATAGTATTATATGAATCTGAAAGTTCATTAAATTAGCATGGAAAATGAATTAGACTGAACTGAAGTGAGTTTGCCAGTGATAGGTGTAATCAGCCATTACCTTCAGAACAATCCATGCTTGGGGAGCTCTTTGAGGACAAAATTGTAAGAACGTTCTCCTTGTTTTGAATCTAACGGAATTCAAACTTTTTTTTTAATCCTCCATTATCTGTGATGCCCTCTTAATTGTCTAAAAATATCTGGTGGAGGCCAGAAATCTGGATTCAATTCCCAATTCTGCCATAAACTCTGTGACCGTGGGCACGTCATTTAGGCCAAAATTGTCCATTAGTTTTGGTTACCTCAGTTTCAGGGCCCATCTTGAGATACACAGCGGCCTGATTCTCATTTACACTAAGGCCCATTTACACCACTCTGACAATGTGAAGGGCTGTACAATTGGAGTTACAACAGTAGCGTAGGCAGGTCCGGAGCACAGGGGGAGTGGCGCTATAAAAAGGTGCCTCCCCGCTCCCCCTGTACTCACCTGGTGGCGCCTCCGGCGGTCCGGTCCGGTATGGCGTACACCGTGCTGAACCGTACCGGCTTCCCCGGCCGTGATTTTAAGGGCCCGGGGCTCCAGCCGCTGCGGGGAGCCCCGGGCCCTTTAAAGCGCTGCCGGAGCTCTGGCAGCACGGCTCGGGCAGCACTTTAAAAGGCCCATGGCTCCTTCAGTGGCAAGAGCCCCGGGCCGGGCTCAGGCGGCGCTTTAAAAGGCCCGCGACTCCCTGCAGTGGCAAGAGCCCCGGGCCGGGCTCAGGCGGCGCTTTAAAAGGCCCGCGACTCCCTGCAGTGGCAGGAGCCCTGGGCCTTTTTAAGCATCACCTGAGTCCCACTGCCGGAGCCGGGCTCAGGTAGGGATTTAAAAGGCCTGCGGCTCCCCGCAGCTGCAGGAGCCATGGGGCTTTTAAATCCCTGCCTGTGCCCGGCTCTGGCGGCGGGGCTCGGGCGGTGCCGCTTCTGCTCACAGGGGGAGTGGCCACTCCCCCTGTTCCCCCCCTGGCTACACTACTGAGTTACAACTATATCCACTTTAAGGCCCCTTTGCACTGCCAGAGTTATGTGAAGGGACTGTAGAATAAAGTAGAATCAGGTTTTTAAGGTCCAACCTTGTCCTTGGACAAGTCCAGCTTTTACAGATATAGAAACCAAGATAATAAGGGTAAGTGATTTGCCTAGGACCATAGAGAGAGGCCGTGGCAGAGCTGGGATTAATCTGAGCCTTCCTTAGTTCCAGAACTGTATCCAGACCCGATACCAATTCCCAATAAGGAACATAAAGCCCAGGCCAGACCTGATCTTGCAAAGATGTAATTGCTACTTACAAACCAATAGACATACGGTGAAAAATAACGTCCCTTCCACAAACACTCCCCCTGGAAGCGTGACTGAAGTTAGCACTGGCCACGCAGGAAGCTGCAAGTGTGTCCACGGAAGCAAGAAGGTGACTTCCTTCCTGTCCTGTGAGGGAGCCATCCAGATCTTCGAGGATGGCCGAATGGGGAAACGGGAATGACGCCTGGTTGGGTGAATTCAGGAATGCCAAACGTTCAGCTCTCACTGTAAATCCACCTGGAGAAACAAGCAACCATTCAGAAATGCAACGCCACACCTTTGTCTGACTAGGTGCAGGGGCACTACCTACCCTCCCCCCGTCCCCGGTGAACAAGGGGTTAACCTCAACTCAGCTTCCTGTCAGAGAACTGGCTGCTTGGGACAGAAAGGGGAGCCTGCAGGGCTCCACACTCTGAGTCTGTTGTGTGGTTGGTCGCATATGTCACATGTTATTGGTTCTACCTACTGACTGGATAATGAAATATTTTAAACTGAAGAATCATAACCAGATGGGAAGCATGGTCATAGGAATGGCCCTATGTCATAGACCCAAGATCCACCTAGTCCAGTATCCTACCTCTGACAGGACTTTTGGTTCGACACTGGAGTCAGAGGCAGCAGTAACAGTAGGTTGGACCCAAACTAACATAATCAAATAGGCTCATAACTTCCCACCCTGCCACCCATCCCATGGCCCAAAGCAAACCAAACATAGCACTTTTGTTCACTAGTCACTGTTTGTTAATATAGGACCTTTCTGTTGCACAGCTGAAGTTGCTTTGGGGGCAGATTTTGCCCTCCTGGTGCCCTTTGATCTCCATTGCTGAAGTATTTTTCACCATTTTTGTAGGAAAGTGTACGTTTTTATATAGTTTATAATTACACATACACACACATTTAACAAGTAATTGCAGTTGGAACTTTCTTCAAAGAGCCTTTGGGTAGCTCTTGAAAACTCAAAATAATTCTTTGTTTACATACATTATCTCAGGCAAATTCACCTAAGATTTAAGGTGGCCTGAGGTACAACCTCACTGGAATTCTATGAGGATGTGTTGTAGTGATTACAAAATATACCACTATGTTGAAGTATTACCCCCCGAAAAAGGAATATTAACAAATGAATGTGTTAATCCCTCTCCCTACGTCCCAATGGGGCTTCTGAATAATTGTCCCAAACTCAGAGAAATAGGAACATTAAATCATGGTTGGAGAAAAAAAACCATCTTCATCTCAAATCTATGCAGCCTTCATGGCTGTCAGTTTAACAGTTTAGCTCTTCCAGGTAGAGAATCCATGTGCAGCTTCTGCACCCAGAGCCCCAGATATGGGTGAGCAAACTGCAGTAATTGGCTGGCAAAGCAGCAAAAAGACCGTAAGGAGACACCCATGCTTCAGCCCACCAGTGATATCAGAACACTGAGGACTACTTTCAAAAGCGCCCTAATGAACATATATGTGTCCAAGGCGTGGAATTATAATGCTCCCACCTAAAATTGTGGCCCAGAGCTGGCAGAGCTGCATAAGACATGTGTTGATTTGCAGGACAGCTATATTACGTTTTTCTATGACCCTCTTTCCCACAGCATCTGAAAATCTTTAATGGGTTTATCCTCACAACACCACTCTGAGATAGGGAAGTGCTATTATCCCATTTCATAGAGGGAAAACTGAGGTACAAAGAGACTAGGTAACTCATCCAAAGTCATACAGGAAGTCTGTGGAAACACAAGGAATTGTCTCCTGAGTCCCAAGGTATTGCCCTAGTCAGTGGATCATCCTTCCTCCAGGATACAGGTAGCCAACTCTAGCGATGTCTCTCGGTGAAGGAAACAAAATCACAAGGGCAACACCAAAAATTTACAGAACTCAAGGATTTTTCAGACTCTGCTATGTTAGTGTGTCAGTGTAAATGTAACTTGCCTTGGCCTTGGTAACAGCCAGAACAGGTGCGGATTGCAGTGCAAGTGCTAATATCGAAGTTCACGAAAGATGTATTGGAAACCAACAGTTCATGCCTTTGGGGCGTTTTCAGCCCTGCTGACATACAGCTACTGTCCTGAAAGATGAAAGTAAAGAGCACAGCCAAACACATCAGCATTTGGGTCTCCTGAGTGAAATACGCCCAGGGTCCAGATCCTCAGCTGCTGCAAACTGATGTAGCTCCTTTGAAGTCCGCAAAGCTGGGGCCAATTTACACCATCTGAGGAGCTGGTCCAGACTGTCCAATATGTTCACAGCAAAATTTGGACACAAAGGATGGGAAATCAGAAAGCAAATAAATATGGAGAAAGAAGAAAAGATAAGGGTGAAAAAACAAACAAAAAACGTAGGCAAAGAGGCAAAAAAACACAACCAGAAAGAGAAAATGGACAGAAACAAGATGACAGTAGCTCTTCCAGGGCACAGCAAAAGGAGACATGGGAGTGGCTGGTCCCATCTGCCCGTCCACGTGCTGCTGCTGGGAGCAATCGTACGCACAGAGATAGTGGGGAGAGTGGAGGAGGAGCTGGCATGACCCCATCTGCTGATGTTGGTTTGGGGCCCAGCCACTATCCTGGACAGACCCTCATCAGCAGGAAAGCACAACTGAAGCCCTACACAATCATTGTATCAAGGAACTTTAAACACATGAATCAAAAATGCAATTTAAAGGTACTCTATCAGCAACAGGATTTTCTTAATTAGCTGGTTTAAGATGGCATTGTCCCTTTAAGACACAGGGCTCTGCCAATTCCCTTGAGACCTCCCCAAGGAGGGAAGTTGGAGATTCTCTAGGTGAAGAACTTGGTTCCAAGTCAGTACAGAGCTAATGCCTCAACATGGGGTTCCACAGACCAGACAGATTTAAATCTTAGAATGTTTTTTTCCTACCTACTTTTTTTCTTTATTCATGTCTATCCCATCACCCCTAATTATATCCCTTTGCTTCACATTGCACAAGCTGTTTCCTTCCTTAATGTTTTTTCACCCTTCAAATATTTTTAGAAGATGGTTTCACTCCTTCCAAAACATGCATCATCTGCCTCGGACAACCTGTCTTTATCAGAAGTTAACGCTTTCTTTTTTTTTTACATGCAGTGCATATGCATCTGGTTCACTCACTGAAAGAAGCAAAGGTTCTGATCCAAAGCTCACTGAAGTTAACATGAGCCTTTTTATTGACTTCCATCAGCTTTTGCTCAGGCCCAAATACTCCAGCACTAAAGGATTGAGGACCCAATTTCAATTTTCCTAATATTTCCAAAAATAATAATCTGCTTGTAACGCATCTTTTAAAAAACAAACCAGCTGGCAGAGCAGAATATCCACTGTTCCTGTTAAATTCATGTCACAAAGTTTTAATTGATGTTAAAGAGACATCATTATTAAAGGGAGAATTACATAAATTAAGATGTAAATTATGACAGGGCGACTCTTATCATGAGATAATCAAAGATAATCACACCCTTGGGGGGCAGTGAGGAACAACGCACAGCTGAGCGCCTCTACATCTCTTAACAAGTAAAGCGCTGGAGTTCTCCCATGGATCCTGTAACAACACAAACAAAGAGAGCCATCCCTTCAAGTCTGAGAGCAATTCACTGTGCAGCTAGAACACTGGAAGATTAGTTGTTTGGGACCGTAGCTTTATTTGAGCTCTGTACTCCTTATGGATCAATCCACTACATTAAAATACTGTCTTCCCCAGGCTTATAAATTAGCCTTTTAAAAAAATATATCCATCAGCCAATCAGATTGGCAATGTACCCCAAGCAATTCAGTAAGCTGCGTTAGAAACCAGAGCAGAAAAATATGAAAAAGCTGTGAGCAGCTGTTGCTAAGATTCTATTATTAATTAAACGGTTTGTGTTCCAGTATCACCCAAAAGACTCAGTCAGGACTGGGACCTTATTGTGTAAGATGCTGCACAAGCACATAGTGAGGGAAGATTCAATTTACTATCATAAATAATAACAGTTAGCACTTGATGGTATTTTCATCTTCAAAGATGACTTCGTTCTCGGAGCCCCAATGTGAAACACTGTTTTACAGATCGAGGAATCAGGATAGAAAGGTTAAAAATATTGCCCAAAAGATCACAAAGGGTATCAGTGTCAGGATTGGAATTGTGTACCCGACTCCCAGACTTGTGCTCAGGCCACTAGACTACATTCTTCAGTGACACCTGGTTAGATGCTGGTAGGGCATTTTTGTAAAAGGTTAAAACTAATGATTGTTAGAGCTGGTCAAAATATAATCAACAGAATAGTTTTCCATCAGCAACTAAGTTTAGTTTAAATCTAAATGTTTCACAGGAACGTGTCAATTTTTGACAAAAAAAAAATTATGGAAAAAAATCAAAATATTTCACTTCAGCAGTCTGTCATTTTTGATATTGCTAAATGTTTCATTTCAAAAGTGTCATTTCAATTCCTTCTGTTTAGTCTGTTACACTCTATTATAATATTAATTTCTATTTAATATTATGTGTATATAACCGATGTTGAAGAATTTAAACAAATATCAAATAAAATGTTTTGATCGTCTCAAATCAACACGCTTCTGATTTTTTTTCCGTGGGAAATTTCAACTTTTCACTCCAAATTGGACTTTAAACAAAATTGGACTTTCCCACAGAATGGAAATTCTGGCTCTGGCTCAGTATTAGTTTTTGCGTCTGGACAGAGCTTGTACTTGGATATACAATAAAACCGGTAGAACCTGGTATGTGAAAAGTGACATTATATCCAGTTTTTATAACCTTAGTGTACTTCCCTCTACTACCATCCTAAAATAGAGGCAGCTAATATTATGATGCCATTGACTTGGAAGGGTAATGTTGCTGGCACACTTCCCGCTCATTCAGTACCGAATCAGTGCCTTTGCATGGTGTTAGGGGCATCGTGCTGCTGGAGTGGAATAGAAGAAACATAGGCCCTTATTATTCAAGATATGGAGGTTTCTCAAAGCTTAAGTGAAGTTGGCACTGAGAAAACAGCTAAACCTCTTCTGGAGATGCTGGCTTTTGTATTTCCTTCTATTGGGTCTGATGCTAGTCTGTAAGAAGGACCTTTTTAAAAAAGCCTAGGCTGAAGAAGCAAAATGAAAACAGCTATTGGAGTTCTTACCTTTTGACCAAGGTGTCCAAGTAATAAGCTGTTAGCAACAGAGGTGTTTCCAAGGCTTTCTACAATGTCAATTCCAAAATCTTTGCAAGCGTAGATCTGGAAATTTCGGAGTTCCAGGTTACAGCTGATAAAAATCTATTTAAAATAATAAAAAATTCAGAAAAGTTCTGTGGTTCATTATTGTCCTTTCACCATTGTGTAGCAGAAGGGGGAGATTGTCAAAGACACAAATAGAAGTCAAGCATCTAATTTATCTTTGAAAAGAAAGTAGTTCTCTAAAACCCTTAATTCTTTACTCCTGTTTGCGAGGATTCCAAAAAAAATAGCTTTGAACTCTTACAAGTTATTTCCATGTTGATACAAAAACTGCACTGGAAAAATTAGACTAAATAGTCAGCAATATCCATGGTTGAAAATGCTGTAAATACTATTTTTTTGTAATTATTGGAGAGCGCAATAGCTAAAGAAGACAAGGGGAAAGAAGATGTATTATAAAGAGGCATTCCTTGAACCTAATCAAGGTATTGTTAACAACCACATGATTACGGGAAGATAGCTATCGGTGGGTAGCACATCCGGGGAACACAGAATAAACTTCATTATTATGATGCGGTGGGGCAATAAGGTACAAAGAATAATAAATTGGGTGGTTTGGCAGCCTGGCTATCTGAGTCAGCAAGATGGATAAAAGGTCACCAAAACTGGAAAACACTGGTCAACTTTATGTTGTTTCATACAAGTCAACTTTTCCAGAATCAGCAAGTTCCATTCCAGGATGCTGAAAAATTCAATAGTGTACACAGAAGAGCCACAGAAAGGATTTGAGACTAGAAACATGCCTTACAGAGACTTTAGAAACTCAATCCCTTTGGTTTATGAAAGAGAAAGTTAAGAGATGACTTGATCACAGCTTATAAGTGCCTATGTGGGAAGAAGGTATTAGATACTATAGGGCTCTTTAGTCTAGCAGTCAAAGGCATACCTAGATTTAATGGCTGGCAACTGAAGCTAGACATTTCAGACTAGACATAAAGAATTAACCAAGGCATGGTGGTGGATTCTCCATCATTTAGAATCTTTAAAATGAGCTTGAAAGTCCCTCTAAAAGGTCTGATCTAGTTCCACCACAAGATATTGGGGCTGATGCAGGAATTACTGGGTTAAATCTGGCCTGTATTATGCTGGAAGTCAGACTAGATCAGTGGTTTTCAACCTGTGGTCCACAGATCCCTAGGGGTCTGCAGTCTATGTCTAAGATTTCCAAAGGGATCCACACCTCCTCTGAAAAATGTTTAGGGGTCCACAAATGAAAAAAGGTTGAAAACCACTTACCTGGATGATCACAGAGGTCCCTTCTGCAGTACCAATTGACCAAAGTGGGCACAGAGGAGTTGCACCTTTGAGGATTACACTGAAGTGTCCTGAGCTATCAAAATACAATTAAAACAAATGATACCTGAGCCCCGCCTTGATTTCTCCAGGCTGTGAAGCTCTGGAACAGAACTGGACCCAAGCCATCTACACGTTTGGGCTGGTATTCTGGATACACCAGGAGACCGTACCTGTTTAAGAAGAAAAATGAAGGAAGAGAATGCTCAACTTTCTTTCTGTATATTTATTTACCAGTATGTATAGGCTTTTCTATGATACTTATCAAGGTATCTTAGTGCCCAAGCCTGCACTAGTTCTCTGCATAGGCACATTTATTCAGAAACAAAGAGGTTTTGTACTCAAATATTTTTATATATATCTAACAATCCTTGTCCAGAAGTAGTTCTCTAAAACCCATGCCATTTCTCTTGCAAGTGCCTTCAGAATTCACCCCGAGAGGGCTAAGGCTCAGGCTGGGATAAGACAGCTATGTACTTTTACCATCCTTCTATCAAACTTTGGCCAACTTTGCTGCCTCTGAACTAATTAGATCCAGACAGAAAGTGCCTTCTAATTTGGAATTCAAAGATGTAAAGGTGAGTTTTGGTTCCAACGGTGCCAAAGTTTGGGTGATTCTGCATGCAACAATTTTTGTTTGACCAGTTGGAAGGTTTCTATCTAGATCATGGTTCAAACTTCCTGAAAATTCAGGGGTGCTTGTATAGTAAGTTTTAGGATAGGGTTCTGATTGTAGTTTGTTTAAAACAATTAAGGGAGAACTTTTTAACAGCCTTCTAGAACCCCTTATGTTTGGTACTATAGAAATAATAATTATATTGCAATATCATATATGTAGGTAGCATGTGGGATCTCAAAGTACTTACACTCCAATTCAGCAAATAACTTAATCATGTGCTTAATTTTAAACATGTGAATAATTCCAATTCTGTTCAATAAAGCACTTAATCACATGCTTATATTTAAGCATGTCCTTACAGTTAAGCACATAAGCACCTGTATAGCAGGGTGGTTACCCTATCCCAGGATAAAAGGAATGAGAGCAGCTGAGGGAGGCTGGCTGAGTAGCTGGCCACAGCTAGCCTTGATAAGAGGAGTAAGGAGCCATGAGAGTTTCACTCCAGCCTTGGAGTGAGAAGGACCTAGCTGCCTGGGAGAGACAGGGTACCTTTGACAGAGTAGTGCTGGGGAAGGGGCAGGCTGAGCTGGGGAGCTCAGGCCTGGCTACTTCCCAGGCCGAGGCTTGGCAGGAAGGCCTAAGGAGGCACTGGGGCTGCAGGGAAGGCAGCAGGTCCAACCCCCTAGCCAATGATGTGTGGCTATTGCAGACTACAGTTTGCCCCTGAGTAAAGGGGCCAGATAAAGACTGGCAGTAGCCACTGAGGCAAGGTGGGTATAGGGGGTTGGGGTTCCCCTGAGGAGGGGAGACCCAGAGTGTGGGGGGCACTGTTGTGGGGCAGTACCCCAAGGTAAGGGGCACCGGGGTCTGGGAGGGACAAGGGGCCAGAGGTGGTGGAGACAACAGGGCCGGTACCAGTAGGGAGATACCCGCCAGCAGGAGGTGCCCTGAGGCTGGGCTGAGCTAATTCCCGGACTGACCAGCAGGACGCGCCGCGGCCATGAGTGCACGCTGTGCTACAACCTGCTTAAGTGTTTGGCTGAATAAGGATGGGATTACTCACAGGCTTGAAGTTCAGCAGGTGATTGAGTGCTTTGCTAATTCCAGGCCTTAAATTTACGGGGAGCTCTTCATCTGCTACTGAAATGCAGCATCTCTGGGGTGAAATGCATCAGCTGTTAACAATACACATGAAGACTACACAATAGTTTAGGATGACTGGAAGTTGAAAAGGATGTATCTCATTGAAACTTGAAATGGAAACTATTTACAGATAATCCCTGAGAAATAAACCAAACTGAATCATTATCAGATGACTTCATTCTGCTGTGGAGAAATCCTATTATAGATCAGAGAAGATTTTAAATGAACACACGGCTCTGAAGCTATATTTAAAGGGACAGAGCCTAATTATCTATTGCAATTATAACCCATGTTATGGGGAAAAAATCCTTAATCAGTTCATGCTACAGAAAAAAAAAATCTTTAACCAAAGGGAATCCCCAAATACCTTGTGCAGGAATGGGCTGTGTTCTTACTGAAGGTGAGAAGAGGCGTTTGTGAGGGTCCCTCAGGCGAGAGATGAAAGAAATAGCCATAACCAGCGGCACACACTGTATTAGCCTGCAGACAAGCATGCACTACAGTTAGAAAAGATAATTAAAAGCTTTGTTTTTAAATTCACTTTGGGCCAAGCCCTATACTCCTACACCCTTAACTCACATAGTTCTCCTAAGTGCTATATAAATGCTAAGTATTTATTTATTATTATTAATATATTATTATTGAAGTCAGTGCAAATTCTGCCAAGTATATGGACTACAGCATCCTCACTCCTGCTTTCTTTCTCACCCAGGGCCACCCTCTAGCCGTGCAATAGTATTTGGCGGACAAGCAGGCATATCACACGGCACCACTTGATTTCCATTCTGATCTGTAATTTCCACAACAGGCAAGTACGCAAAACCCCAGGCTGGCTAAAATTTCTTGTTCACTGAACATTATTTTGTACATAAGTGGGCTGTTTAAATCTTGGTCTACCAATTTCTCTCTCTCAATATGTATATTTTTCCATGCAAAAACAAACACACCAGCCAGAGTTAATGCAGTGCTGGAGTTGAGATATTGAGCAGAAGATGCAGAGTTAAGGTTTAACGGATGAGTGATATGTCAGTGGTTGGAAGCTGAAGCTAAACACGTTCAAACTAGAGATAAAGGGCAGTTTTTTATCAGTGAGGGTTATTAACTATTGGAAGAAGTGACATAAGGACAACGTGGATTCTCCATCACTCAAAGTCTTTAAATCAAGACTGGGTATCTTTCTAAAAGATATGCTATAGTTCAAAATAGAAGATCTGGGCTTGAAGTAGAAATTGTTGGGTGAGGTTCTCTGGTCTGTGCTATGCAGGTCAGACTAGATGTCATAATGGTCCCTTCTGGCCTTAAAGTTATGAGTTTATGAATTAAGTGAGTAGGGAGTGGATTATGCAGGGATATAAGCAATGGGATAAGGAGCTTTTCAACACCAGCAGTAAAACCCTGTCCCATTGAAGCCAAGGGGAGTTTTGCAATTGACTTCAAAGGGGACAGGCGTTTACCCTGATCAGAATTCAAATCTGCTCTGTGTTGGCAGTGGCCAAAATTAGTCATCATTAGATGGTGTCAATCGTCATGGTGTTTTTATGTGGGACACTTTTCCACTAGGACCTCCAACTCACTTTGCAAAGGTCACCGGTGAGCTTTTAAATGGCAATGAGTAATGACCCTAATCAAAGCCACACCAGTGACCCAAAGGTGAAAGGCTCCATATTCCATTGCCAGTCTCCTGACCCCGTTAGTTCCCTGCAGTCGTGATCTTTAACATCTTTCAAAAAACAAAAGGATATTGATGTCCAAAGCATTGCCTTATCTCCCGTCTTGCAGAGCTGCAACAGTTTAGAACATGCTACCCAATATAGATCTCTTTCCCTTAAAAAGGTGCTTCTGCAGTCAAGTCACAGTATTCTAGCATCTTTTACTTGCAATTGTGCATTCCACAGAAGATTCGTAAGGAAAAACTGCACATTTATTCAGGCAGCCGGTGGCTTGAAGGCAGCGGTTTTAAGCAGGCAGGGAATTTTGTGTGGAAATCATTTTTTTGTGAAGTCAGTGTATTACGGACATCCATGCAATCAAAATTCCAGAGAGAAATTAATTGTCTGTGTATGCCAGATACCTGAAAGTGTGCATCTGAAGTCATTGGAATAAAACCGAGTCAATGTTTTAAGTGCCTTTTAACTGATAACGTAACTATTTCATGAATACCTTACGATGAACAGTGATGGTCCTTTAAAGCTCTGCTTCTTCTTCTCCCCACTGATAAAATACAACACTGAAGGCGTTTCCAGCACTATTTCCCAATGCCAAAGCCCATCAGAATGCAACAAGTTGTCCCAATGGGTCTATTCAGTGAGCACTCACGTTGCAGTAGGTTTCAGAAAGTGTCATGGTAGGGAAGCAATGATGGGCAATGCTCAAATGCAGAGGGTGTGTCCTCACCCCGATGTCCGAGAGTCTGGGAGTTGGCTAGTTCAGATGATATTGGTAAGGAGCTAGGGAACCTTTCATCAACAACAGTGAACTCAAGTTACTACCAGGACAGATATTTGGTGACCTAGGTGCAATTGTTGATCTCCATCCATTTTCTGGTGGACAGGAGCCCACAAACACAAAAAGATACCTCTAACCACTCATTTGTATCCCTGTACTAAGGTGCAGCAAGAGGATAAGGACTGGATAAGCATGGAGAATAAGTTGCCTTCTCGTGCTAAATGCACTCCCTCCATGTTGGAGCTGATGCGCACTGGAGAGGTGCCTGTTCTGGGGATAAAGAGAGGTCTTCAGTCTCCAGGGTTGTCAATGCACTAAAACCACAGAGAAGTACAGGCCCAATTCTCCTCATCTGGATGTAAAATAGAAGTAGGTATACTGAAGCCAATGGAATTACTTTGGAGTAAATGAGGAATTCTTTAATGACTGGTTCTGTATGTACCGTGACTCACTCAAAGAGGAGCTGTCTGACTGTGCATGAGGAGAAACATCATTGGCTGAAGAAACTGACTTGCAGAAGATTAAAACAGCTAACTAAGTGCAGCTTGGATAAGGAGTGACTAAAGGTCTGGGAAAGGGGCACTGATTTGATAAGAGTCTACTAGGTTTGAAAGGTGTAAATGCCCTTGTGGAAGAGAAGAAATTCTGCATGGTTCATTGGGGAGTAACAGGAGAAGTTAGGCTAAGCATCAAGAGTTACTCCTTGACGGTGAGCGGCAATAGACGGAAGAGTGTCCCAAGCAGAGTGATTGAAACTGCACTTGGGATATTTAACATATGTATTATTTATTTATCTGTACTGCAGTAGCAGCCAAAGGCTCCAGTTGGGATCATGGAACTGCTGTGACAGACGCCGTACGTGCACATAGCAAGGGAGACTGAAGGGTTAAAATTCATGTGCTGCATGTATAACAACTTGGCATATGGACTTGTGTCAACTTTTAGAGGCCCAAAAGTCCAGAGTTTGGCCAAGAGGCCAGAGGCCTAGTGAATAGTGATTAGCTAAAAGAAAACAGAATGAACAAGAGAGAGCCTCGTTTTGTTAGATAAGAGCCTCGTTGCATAAAGATAAGACCTCCCACCTGTCTTTCCCAGGGACCAAGCCTGCCTTCACACACAAAGAAAGCAATTCTTATTATCATATACTTTTGACTGTTTTTGCTTTAATCCCTAGGAATACATCTGTTAAATCATCAGAGGGGCTACTTCATTCCTATGGACCCCAAATTGAATTCAACATATACATATATGTTACTAATACATTTTATTAAAGTACTAATTAAATGTTAATTTGTGAACTTGAGACCATGGGCGGAGACATTATGTAACCTTTTGACCATTGGGCTAATGTGCTTATCTTGTCTTGCTGCTAGCCTATCCTGGGGTGTGAACTGCCCACTTCGTCACTTTCCCCCGCCCATGGAAAATCCATATATTCCATTGTAATCAATTGATTGGCAGTGTCTCTTCGCCTCATAAGCAGGTGACACTCCAGCAGCGCTGTCGTAATAAACTCCTATGCTTGACCTCTACACAGTGTGGAATTTATGTCCTTCAGAGACCCTGCTCCAAAGAGCTTGCAGTCTAAATAGACAATAAAGCAAATGAAGGGAGGGGACCAGGGACAGAAAAGCAGTTAGGGTGAGGGCAGGCATATATGGGTCTTGCTAGTTCCCTTTTTAATTACCAGAGGTATCCACTTGGAACAAAAACCTTAGTTTTCAAAGCTTCATCTTCATCCTCACTTGAAATCTTAATCCTCTTGCTCATAATCTCACAACCATGTCCAGTCACAACCAACAGGATTGGGACTTCAAATGAGGAGGGAGCCGCAGGAGTTTATGAACTGCTGTAATGGGACTTGGTCCAGATTCTTTTCTCAGTTTCACTGGGGTCACTGAAACGATGGGACTACACTGGTTGTGGCAAATCTGGAGTAACTGACATTAGAATCTGGTTCCACACGTTCAGGAATAATGAATGGGGGATGGGAAAAACCAGAAAATGCATGATGTGTGGAAGCAGAATTGTGTGTAGACAGAACGTTGATTTTCTCAGTCCTTCAGGCGGCAACACCAGTTTGTTTGCGTGTAAAGAAATTCCCCTCACAACTCTGCCCCTTTGGCAGCACAAAGTGGTATCGTGTGTCCAGGAGTGTGGGGACAGCGTAGCAGATGCTCTCCCTGTGCTAAGCCAGCTCTGCTAGCCAGTGTAAAGGGAATGGGAAGTGACACTCCCAGTCCTGGTGATTAGGAAACACAGGCCCCAGGATTGTCCCCGGCTCTTGTAGACAGGTGTAAAGGGGTTGGAATTTTTTCATTCCTAACACACACCAGCACAAGGCCACGTACAGTCTTGCCCTGGGACAGAAGAGGAAGAAGACCATCGTGTCCATCCACTCGGCATTTTCTTTCATGGAGATCATAGAATCATAGAATCTCAGGGTTGGAAGGGACCTCAGGAGGTCATCTAGTCCAACCCCCTGCTCAAAGCAGGACCAACCCCAACTAGATCATCCCAGCCAGGGCTTTGTCAAGCCTGACCTTAAAAACCTCTAAGGAAGGAGATTCCACCACCTCCCTAGGTAACCCATTCCAGTGCTTCACCACCCTACTAGTGAAAAAGTTGTTCCTAATATCCAACCTAAACCTCCCCCTCTGCAACTTGAGACCATTACTCCTTGTTCTGTCATCTTCTACCACTGAGAACAGTCTAGATCCATCCTCTTTGGAACCCCCTTTTAGGTAGTTGAAAGCAGCTATCAAATCCCCCCTCACTCTTCTCTTCTGCAGGCTAAACAATCCCAGTTCCCTCAGCCTCTCCGCGTAAGTCATGTGCTCCAGCCCCCTAATCATTTTTGTTGCCCTCCGTTGGACTCTTTCCAATTTATCCACATCCTTCTTGTAGTGTGGGGCCCAAAACTGGACACAGTACTCCAGAGATGGCTCCATGCCTGCCCTGTCTGAAGCACTGATGATTACAGCATGACTGTAAGAAAAGTAATTTCACAACTGAAATGGCCAGACCGCATACAGGACACTGCAGATGGGTAAACTGCAAAGGTGAGCTACAGGAAGCACAGACTGCTGAGGAAGTTGCATCTACTCTAACAAAATGCTTGCTCACTGGCTGTGGATTGCGGTACATCTGGGATAAAGAGAGACCATATCCTACAACAGCAGGCTTATAGGAAGGCACATCCTTCTACGATGCCTGGGAGATGTGGATACATGGAACCACCATCTCTGCTCTGTGAAATCTATGCTCTTCTCCATGTGAAAACATCCTTTTTATTATCTGAATAATGATCGTGTTTAGAAACCCCAAGCTAAATCAGGGCACCACTCTTTTAGGCACTGTATTCGGTGAGCGTGTATTACACGTCCCTTTCTGTACCGATCCACACAGGATGTGAGTCTGTCAGAGCCCCCACCTATAGAACCGTGGTCCCTTTAGCTCAAGCAGTTCACACTTTTACCTCAGGAAGCCCCAGTGCGTCAGCCAAAATGGCAGCCATTACACATGTTTATAGACTGTGAGCTCTTCAGAGGCGGCTCTGAGTTAGACAGAGAGTGGGAAATACATAGCCTGAGGTCACAGAAGAAGGTAGTGGTGGAGGTGGGAAGAGAAGCCAAGCATGAGGAGTCCCAGGTCAATCCTCTATATGTTGGACAACACTGCCTTTCAACTTTCAAAGCCATCTTGCCTTTCCTTACAGAAACTTACTTGGGAAGGTGAGGCCCAAAATGTGTTTCCCAAGCCTAGGTGTCAAATTTATAGTCACCTAAGGATGCTGGGAAGAGGCCATTCAGAACCGGGCCCATTTACACAATGATCACTGCATGCCTACGCTGGAGTTTCAGCACTTGAAAGGCATGGTTTTGATATACATAGAAAGTCATCACAAAAGCCCCCAGCCCCAGAGGGCCCCAACGAAAAGACAAGGCGCCTTTCTCAGCTGCAGCCAAAATGAAAACAAATGACGTAGGGCTTGCTCTTCAGTGACAAAGTAACCAGTATCAAGCAGGGTACGTGTCAGCCTTCACAGTACTTTGCACCCTATAGAATTTAATAAGGATGGGAGCAGTATTCTACAGAAATCAACCCGCAATCCTAGAAAAACAAAGCAAGAATGAGATCCTCTCTCAAGGCTTTATTTTTAACCATCCTTTAGAATTCTTCCTATTATTAAAATTTACAGGTAAAATGTTGCCTAAGTAACAATCTCATAAGTCACATTTTCAAAGATGTCATAGGCATTTAGGGGACTAAGTCCTATTGAGTTTCAAAGAGATTTAAGCCCTTATGGCCAGATATTTTTCTGCATCTTTAGGCATCTAAAGAACTTTAAAACTCTGGACCTTAGGGTCCAGAGTTTTAAAGGTATTTAGGCATTGCTCTGCACAGCATTGCAATGCCTGAACAAGGTGCCTACGTTTCATTTTCAAAAGTGACTTAGGCTCCTAAGTCAATTAGGCATTGCAAGGCTGAGCAGAGTAATACCTACATACCTTTAAATATCTGGCAATGAAAATAGAAATCCCAATAATAATGGGGGATTTCATCCACATATTGACTGGGTACATGTCACCTCATGACAAGATTCAGAGATAAAATTTCCAAGCACCATTAATGACTGCTTCTTGGAGCAGCTAGTCCTGGAACCCACAAAGGGAGAGGCAAATTCTTGATTTATTCCTAAGAGAAGGACTTATGATCTGGTCCAAGAGGTGAATATAGCTGAACAGCTTAGTAATAGTGACCACAATGTAATTAAATTTAACATGGGGCGGTTTTTGGATGGGGGTGAGATACCGAAGAAACCCACCACAGTAGCATTTAACTTCATAAGGGGGAATTATACAAAAATTCGGAAGCTAATTAAACAGAACAGTCACAAGATTGAAATGCCTGTAAGCTGCATGGAAACTATATAGAAAACACCACAACAGAGGCTCAAACTAAATATATACCCAAAATTAAAACAAACAAACAAAAAAAAAAAAACAGTAAGAGGACCAAATAAACAGCAGAGGAAAAGAAGTAATTAGAGGCAAAAAAGAATATTTTAATAATTGGAAGTCAAATCCTACTGAGGAAAATAGAAGGGAACATAATGCAAGTCAAGTGACTTATCAGAGAGGATGAGGGAACTGGATTTATTTAGTCTGCAGAAGAGAAGAGTGAGGGGGGATTTGATAGTAGCCTTCAACTACCTGAAGAGGGGTTCCAAAGAGGATGGAGCTCGGCTGTTCTCAGTGGTGGTAGATGACAGAACAAGAAGCAATGCTCTCAAGTTGCAGTGTGGGAGGTCTAGGTTGGATATTATGAAAAACTTTTTCACTAAGAGGGTGGTGAAGCACTGGAATGGGTTACCTAGGGAGGTGGTGGAATCTCCATCCTTAGAGGTTTTTAAGGCCCGGCTTAACAAAGGCCTGCCTGGGATGATTTAGTTGGTGTTGGTCCTGCTTTGAGAAGGGGGTTGGACTAGATGACCTCCTGAGGTGTCTTCCAACCCTAATCTTCTATGATCCAAGAAGTGTAAAAGTAAAATTAGGCAGGCCAAAAAAGAATTTGAAGGGCAACTAGCAAAGGACACAAAAACTAACAGCAACAAAAAATTAAGTACATCAGAAGCAGGAAGCCTGCCAAATAATCAGTAGGTCCACTGGATGACCAAAATGCTAAAGGAAGACAAGGCCATTGCAGAGAAGCTAAATTAATTCTTTGCATCGGTCTTCACTGCAGAGGATGAGAAGGAGTTTCCTACACCTGGGCCATTCTTTTTAGGTACATATTGGAGGAACTGTCCCATATTGAGGTGCCCATATCGGAGGTTTTCGAACAAACTGATAAATTAAACAGTACTTAGTTACCAGGACCAAATGATATCCTCCCAAAAGTTATAAAGGAACTCATATATGAAAATGCAGAACTATTAACTGTGGTATATAAACTACCACTTAAATCAGCCTCTGTACCAGATGATTGGAGGATAGCTAGTGTAATATTGATTTTTAAAAAGACTCCAGAGGCAATCCTGGCAATTACAGGCTGGCAAGCCTAACTTCAGAACGAGGCAAATTGGTTGAAACTATAGAAAAGAACAAAATTATCAGACACATAGATGAACAACATATATTGGGGAAGAGTTGGCTTTTGTAAAGAGAAATCATGCCTCACTAATCTGTGAGAATTCTTTGAGGCAGCCACCAAGCGTGTGGAAAGGGTGATCCAGTTGACACAGTGTACTTAAACTTTCAGAAAACTTTTGACAAGGTCCCACACCAAAAAGCTCTTAAGCAATGTAAGCAAACATGGGATAAAAAGGAAGATACTTTCATGGTTAAAAGATAGACTCAAAAGATAGGAAACAAAAGATAGGAATAAATGGTCAGTTTTCACAATGGAAAGAGGTGAATAGCAGGGTCCACCAAGGATCTGCACTGGGACCTGTACTGTTCAACATATTCATAAGCGATCTGGAAAAAAGGGGTAAACAGTGAGGGGGCATTTTTACAGATGATACTAAATTACTCAAGATAATTAAGTCCAAAGCTGACTGTGAAGATTTACAGAGGGATCTCACTAATCTGGGTGATGCGGCAATAAAATGGCAGATGAAAGTCAGTGTAGGTAAGTACAAAGTAACGCACACTGGAAAAAATAATCCTAACTATACATACAAAATGATGGGGTCTAAATTAACTGTCACCACTCAATAAAAAGTCATTGTGGATAAATTCTCTGAAAACATGCTCAATGTGCAGGGGCAGTCAAAAAGCTAACAAGCTGTTAGGAACTACTAGGAAAGGGATAATAATAAAATAGAAAATATAATAAATGTCACTATCTAAATCCATGGTACACCCACACATTGAATACTGCACGCAGTTCTGGTCACCCCATCTCAAAAAATATATATTAGAATGGGAAAGGGTAATGGCAACAAAAATGATTAGGGGTATGAACAGCTTCCATAGGAGGACAGGTTAGAAAGACTAGGACTGTTCAACTTAGGAAAGAGATGACTAAGAGGGGATATGATAGAGGCCTATACAGTCATGACTGGTGTGGAGAAAGTGAATAAGGAAGTGTTATTTACTCCTTCTCATAACACAAGAACCAGGAGTCACCTAATTAAATTAATAGGCAGCAGGTTTAAAACAATCATAACGAAGTACTTCCTCACACAATGCACAATTAACCTGTGGAACTTGTTGCCAGGGGTTGTTGTGAAGACCAAGGTTATAACAGGGTTCAAAAAAGAACTAGATAAATTCATGGAGGATAGGTCCATCAATGGCTATTAGCCAAAATGGTCAGGGATGCAACCCCATGCTCTGGGTGTCACTAAATCTCTGAGAGAAGCTGGAATTGGAATAACAAGGGATGGATCACTCAATAATTGCCCTATTCTGTGTATTCCCTCTGAAGCATCTGCCACTGGTCACTGTTGGAAGAATAGATGCTGGGCTAGACGGACCACTAGTATGACCCAGTATGGTCATTCTTATGTTCTTATGAACCCCCATGCTGTGCAGATGCCTAAACGGATTAACTTCATGAGCATAGTACTGTGGCTAAAATCTTTCCTTACCTCCCTGCAGGTCAGCACTTCTACTTTTTATATTAGGGTAGAGTCTAAAGGCCCCAAGTGAGATTAGGCATCATACAGGCACATAATAGGAGGCTGTCCCTACCCCCAAAAGCCTACAAATATATTGTGGTCTTTCCTACAGTGACCGTGTCTTTCCTTTTTTCTGTCAAGCACTTCTGGGTGCTGTACAATAATAAATACCCCTACTAATAATGTAGATAAAGAGAGATTCCTGGTTTTCTTTTAGACCTCAGTATCCTGCTGGTGCAATGCCTTATATACCCATCCCACAGATGGCAGCTCACAATGGAGATTGCAATGAGCATCTGCTATCCCGCCCACACTGGCTTGCAGAGGACAGGCCCCAGTAGTTTTTTGAAAAGGAGTTTTAACCCCAGTGGCTGGTTACAGGTCCCTGGCCTCAACTTCTAAATAGATCTCTGAATTTCTGTTATAGCACGAGAGCTAAACAAATGTCTTGAAAACTGACTGAGTTAGCTTCACAAGTACATTGACAGATAAATGTAGCAAGCCCTTTAACAGCTGAACCATTGGTACTGAGTCAGACAGCTCATACAATTGCGTAGATCTCTCTGGGTTTAGAGGCCCTGGAGTCATGCTACTCTGCCTACTTTTTTAAAAAACATAATAGATTCCCCCACTATGTTCTCTAAAATGGCCTGTGAAGTTGGGTATAGGCCCTGCAAGGAATTAAATCAAAGTTCTCTCTTTATTCTCAGGCAAACTTGTCATGACAGTAACACAGGAAACCTGTTGGCCTGTTTCTCACCTTCAAAGTTAGGTGCAACTCTTTGAAGAGCAGAAAGGGAAGGGGAAATCATGCCCTCATATGTAGTTCCTCATTGGTTTCCGTTTCTGTGGATTGGCAGTCCCTGAGTTTTTCTTGAGTTTTGGGTACAAATCCAGGTGGAATTCACTTGAAACTGTGGAATCATATTTGGTTTGCCATCCAGATCATGAAAAACTGAGAGTTTTTAAAGTTTGATGGAAGCAATAAAACTGGACCAGAATTGATCAGATATGGGCCTAGGTATTTTGGCAAAATTTTGTGCACCTTCTGATAAACCCAAGATGACTTTGGACTTTGTAACGAAACATAAAAAGCTTGGAAGTTACATAGGGACTGGAGTTTTGTTGCAAACATTTCGCACCGTATGTATGTGAGAGAAAGAGAGAGATTATGTGTGTGTGTGTGTGTGTTTATGTGTATAGAGAGAGAGAGAGAGAGAGAGAGAGAATATTTGGGAATATAGCATTGTGCACTTGTATTACAATTCTGTTTCAGTAACCATACTTATTAAAACTCACTCAATAAGTGAACAGCCTGTGTTTGTGTCACCCTGAGAACCATATTTCAGACCATTATGTTGTTCTTTGATACAGTGTTGTTTTTTACCCTTACCTCTATCTGGTTAGCAGGAGCCCTGATGTAGATCCCTGCTGGTGATAACGTTTCTATGTTGGAAAGCCCATCAGTTCCAGAAAGTCCAATCACTGTGTTGTGCCTGATTCTATTCCCCTGTTCCAACCACCCTCCTAAAATATAATCAGAGGCACAAATTCATCAAATACAGCTCCAGCAATCATCACCCATGCAGATCACATATTATTCTGTATGTTTTATTCCCCACCTATATTGTTGTGCAAGGCACTGTGTGCCGGCTGGCTGCAGCTCTTCACCACAGAGCTGGCTGTATTTCTGCAGTGCTTACATATACTATTTGCAAAGCACGCTGGAATCCATGTTACACCATAGAAGGAAAGCTGAGAGTGGGGCAGGATCAATTTAACATGGCAGGGGTGAAGATTATTACTATCGGGTGAAGATTATTACTGTGGTGCATAGTTGAAAGATCCGATAATTTCCACAGGGGGGAGAGGGAACTGTTGTTATTCATTTGTACTATGGTCATGCCAAGAGGCTGGAACCAAGATCAGAACCGCTTGTGCTAGGCACTGTACAAACACAGAGTAAGACAGTCTCTGCCCCGAAGACTTTACAATCTAAACACAGAAGACAGACAACAGCTAGAAAGAAGAGATATTATGCTACACACTGTACAGATGGAGAACAGAGGCACAGTGAGATGAGGTGAGTTGTCTAAATTCACACAGGCACCCTGTGACAGAGCCAGGAATTAAACCCAAAATCTCCTGAGTCCCCACCCAATGCCTTAACCATGTAAACAGAATAATTAAAAACAATCATGTACCAAAGTGCCTGGGGGGGTTGGTTGTTGTTGTTTTATTTTGGTGGTTATTGGTTTTTTGGTTGTTGTTGGGGTTTTTTTTTGAGCCTCAACTAGACAATGGGCAGAAGACAACAATGGAGCAACCACTCACAGCAGTACACATGCCCCCTGCCTGCAGTAATTGGCTCCGCAAAACGGCATGCACCGTGAATTGGCACAGAAAGGAAAGAAAAGCACTTTAACCTCTATCCTAAGGAAATGCCAGCCATCATCCATCTGGAAAACGGCAAGCCCTATCCAGGGAACGTGCAAGTCAACCTCACCCTTCCTTTACAAGAAAGGTTCTTCCTTTATGGTTCTTGCTAGGCATAACACATGCCAACGCTCCCTCCAATTCTTCCCTGGACACAGATACACTCCTCCATATTAACCACTCTAAATTCAAGCTGATCTCCAGAAAAAAAATGCGTAGAGTTTGGGGATTTATTTTTTCACACACCCTGCAAACTCTATAGCATTTACCTTGGAACTAGATCCTACTGAGAAATATTTCCTTTTCAGATTGTATTTATTTCAATCACAGCCATTATGAGAGCAAAAGTAGGATTGTACACTAGTGCTTTTGACAGTCATGCAGGTTTGAAAGGAGGCATAAAAAGTCTTGGCTTCCAGGCCGGGATCTTGTTTGCCAATTAACTTTAAGCCCAGAGCAACTTTTTATGACTGTCCTGCAAAACCCTAGAAAATAGGGGTTTAAATGAAATCATTGAGAGATTCCAATTCTAGAGCAGCAAACAGGCAGCTATAATAAATATGCCTTTACAGGTAACAAAATGATATATAAATTCATCTTTCAGGCCCTCTGGAGCTACTGACATTGAAGCCATTAAAGACGTCTTGAGGATACAGAGTATTCAGACTGAAATTTCTGAGGATACATTTAGTTCATCCTAGAGATTGGAAAGTCAGACTTATGTCTCAGCATGAATGATGGGAGGAATGGATTTCCAAATTAAGACCTGGACAGGTTGAGCGCTGCACCTGTTTATAGTCAAAGTGCTTTCAGTGGGACTCCAGTCAAGCGGAAGGGCTGCATGTGTGCACTGGATTGCAGGATCGGGGCCTAGGGCTTTTGTTTTTTTGTTTAAATTTAAATTGCCGTTTCTCATCCATGACTGGCGGCAGCCAAAACTAAAGTGATATCATTAGACGCTCAGGCAGTATGGGATGCTGGTGGAACAGGCTGCAGACCAATCTCCAGATTGTTTTAATAGTAGATAAGAGAGAGATTTTGATTTTCAATATTTTTGTTGTCTCAAGTTCCAAATCAGTCAAGTAGTTAAGCCTGTGCTTGACTTTAAACATGTGCTATTATCCCATTGTTTTCAATGTCACCTGATCAACACTAACGGGAAGTATGTGCTTATGTGCTTTGGTTAATTGGGTCATAGAGTTCTTTCCATGACAGGTGAATCAGATTTTTTTAAAAAATAAAAAAATCTCTATCTACTGTTAGATTGTAAAGAAAATAGGTGGGGCGGGAGAGAAGTACCAATGGGACTGAACTAGCTCCGTGCTGGTTATAAGAAAAGGGCCCAGGGCATATATGATTACAAGGAAATAGGTCCTCAGCAGCTGTATGAGGAAGCTGGAGAGTGATATACCGGATTCCACAAGACTAGTGCCAGAGAACATGAATCGAACCTTCTTCCACCCAAGGAAGTTTTGATTAACAGTATCCTTGGCATAAAGAGCCAGATATAGGTTTACTGAAAATCCTCTGCTTCACTTACCCAGTAGAATCCCATGACCTAAAATGTTATAGAAAACATTACTGTCCACTCTTAGCTCTGAGGTCCTCGACAGACTGAGTCCCCGACCAAAGGAATCCCACACAGAGCAACCGCGAATGTAAGAATCTGGAAAGAAAAGGGGAGTGTCAGAGGAAAGCAGGAATATAACTCCAGGTTGCATCCATTAAAGGTGATGTTTTTTGGACAAGTTGTTATTCATCAACTCTGATGCTGCTTGGTTAATCCAATTTGCTGTGATGCTCCGATGAGACAGATCGCAATTTAAGCTGTTCACCCTTACCAAATTTTGCAAAAAAATTTACCAACCTGCAAGTATTGCTTATATGATTAATTTTACCCCCTCAGCCCCCAAATGATTTCCAACTGGTAAAATGCTTGCAACATTGTGACACTGCATCACAACATAATGGGGTTTTAGAGCAGCATCATAACATTGAAAAGTAATGTGGCGGCATGCTTACACAAAGCTATCACATTTTCTATGATGTCACTATATTAAGTGAATTTGCATTACAACAATGTCATGCAAGTGAGTTTTTTTCTATACGACAAACTTTGAAATGTGGCCAGTTTAGCACAATCACACAAGAAGCCGAACATATGCCATCCAGTGATCCGCAACGCAAGAATAAAAATATCATTACACTGTAAGAGATCCTTTAATCCTGTAACCCAGTAAGCCATGTGCAAATTAGCAGACCTGACTAAGGACAGGCCAGTGTGGGCTACATGCCAGGACAGAGGCAAAACTTGCTCAGCTAATGTTCATATCACGGACTTGATCTAGTTCCCTTTGACTCCAGTGGAAAGACTCACATTGGTATGAATAGGAGTTGGAGGGCCCCTACAACAGTCACCAGACTTTACTAGCAGTCTGCAGAAGTGATGGACAAACTCTAAAAGACTGATATTCCAGGCAGGGCCCCTTGCAAGGAAGTTTCGCGCCCTAGGCGAAACTTCCTTGCACCAGCCATGTGCCCCCCCACCCCCCCGCCAGCTAACACGCCCACCCCCTCAGCTCCCCCGGCAGCCAGTCCCCCCCTCGGCGGCTCCCCCCCCCGGCCGACAGCTCAGCCCCCTGCCCACAGCAGCCTCCCCCCGCCCGCAGCGCCCCCCCAGCTCCCGGCTCAGACGCGGAACCAGGAGGGTGGGTGGCAGCCGCAACCAGACGCCCCCCCGCCCCCGGCTCCCAGCTCCACGGCTGAGCTGAGAGGGTTGGCAGCAGCCGTGGCCAGGTGCCCCTGCCCCCTGAGAGCGGGCGGCAGCTGCAGCCAGGTGTCCCCCCGGCTCCTGGCTCCACAGCTGAGCTGGGAGGGTGGGGGGCAGCCGTGGCCAGGCGCCCCCCCCCTCCCTGCAGCTCCCGCCTCAGCCATGGAGCTGGGAGGGCGGGCGGCAGCCACGGCCAGGCCCCCCCTGGCTCCCGGCGCCCTAGGTGACCGCCTAGGGTCGCCTAATGGGCGCGCCGGCCCTGATTCCAGGTTAATTAATCCCCATGAGACTACAAAGTTTGGCTAGGAGTCTCATGAGAACCAACTTCACCCATGAGCTTTCCAGCTCTTCCTGCTTTCCAGTTGCTGGACTGAAACTAATGAAATAGGCTCATTCTTAGTACTTTACTTCTGTTTCCAGTGCTGGCCAGACTTTTAAACACAAAAAAGCAGCTTACAAGAAGTGGAAGATTGGACAAATGACCAGGGAGGAGTATATAAATATTGTTCAGGCATGCAGGAGTGAAATTAGGAAGGCCAAATCACACTTGGAGTTGCAGCTAGCCGGAGATGTTAGGAGTAACAAGAAGGGTTTCTTCAGGTATGTGAGCAAGAAGAAGAAAGTCAAGGAAAGTGTGGGCCCCTTGCTGAATGAGGGAGGGAACCTAGTGACAGAGGATGTGGAGAAAGCTAGTGTACTCAATGCTTTTTTTGCCTCTGTCTTCACAGACAAGGTCAGCTCCCAGGCGGCTGCACTCCGCAGCACGGTATGGGGAGGAGGTGACCAGCCCTCTGTGGAGAAAGAAGTAGTTTGGGACTATTTAGAAAAGCTGGACGAACACAAGTCCATGGGGCCGGATGCACTGCATCCGAGGGTGCTAAAGGAGTTGGCCGATGTGATTGCAGAGCCATTGGCCATTATCTTTGACAAATCATGGCAATCGGGGGAGGTCCCGGATGACTGGAAAAAAGCTAATGTAGTGCCCATCTTTAAAAAAGGGAAGAAGGAAGATCCGGGGAACTACAGGCCAGTCAGTCTCACCTCAGTCCCTGGAAAAATCATGGAACAGGTCCTCAAGGAATCAATTCTGAACCACTTAAAGGAGGGGAAAGTGATCAGGAACAGTCAGCATGGATTCACCAAGGGCAAGTCATGCCTGACTAACCTAATTGCCTTCTATGATGAGATAACTGGCTCTGTGGATGAGGGGAAAGCAGTGGATGTGCTATTTCTTGACTTTAGCAAAGCTTTTGATACAGTCTCCCACAGTGTTCTTGCCAGCAAGTTAAGGAAGTATGGGCTGGATGAATGGACGGTAAGGTGGATAGAAAACTGGCTGGATGGTCGTGCTCAACGGGTAGTGATCAATGGCTCCATGTCTAGTTGGCAGCCGGTATCAAGTGGAGTGCCCCAAGGGTCGGTGCTGGGGCCGGTTTTGTTCAATATCTTCATCAACGATCTGGAGGATGGTGTGGACTGCACCCTTAGCAAGTTTGCTGATGACACTAAACTGGGAGGAGTGGTTGATACGCTGGAGGGTAGGGACAGGATACAGAGGGACCTAGACAAATTAGAGGATTGGGCCAAAAGAAATCTGATGAGGTTCAACAAGGACAAGTGCAGAGTCCTGCACTTAGGACGGAAGAATCCCATGCACTGCTGCAGACTAGGGACCGAATGGCTGGGCAGCAGTTCTGCAGAAAAGGACCTAGGGGTTACGGTGGACGAAAAGCTGAATATGAGTCAACAGTGTGCCCTTGTTGCCAAGAAGGCTAACGGCATTTGGGGCTGTATAAGTAGGGGCATTTCCAGCAGATCGAGGGACGTGATTATTCCCCTCTATTCGGCACTGGTGAGGCCTCATTTGGAGTACTGTGTCCAGTTTTGGGCCCCACGCTACAAGAAGGATGTGGATAAATTGGAAAGAGTCCAACGGAGGGCAACAAAAATGATTAGGGGGCTGGGAGCACATGACTTATGAGGAGAGGCTGAGGGAACTGGGATTGTTTAGCCTGCAGAAGAGAAGAATGAGGGGGGATTTGATAGCTGCTTTCAACTACCTAAAAGGGGGTTCCAAAGAGGATGGCTCTAGACTGTTCTCAGTGGTAGAAGATGACAGAACAAGGAGTAATGGTCTCAAGTTGCAGAGGGGGAGGTTTAGGTTGGATATTAGGAAAAACTTTTTCACTAGTAGGGTGGTGAAGCACTGGAATGGGCTACCTAGGGAGGTGGTGGAATCTCCTTCCTTAGAGGTTTTTAAGGTCAGGCTTGACAAAGCCCTGGCTGGGATGATCTAATTGGGTTTGGTCCTGCTTTGAGCAGGGGGTTGGACTAGATGACCTCCTGAGGTCCCTTCCAACCCTGAGATTCTATGATGATTCTATGATTCTATGATGATTACACAGAGAACAGCAACAATGAAATATAATTTGAGGCAGGCTGCTAGGCAGAGGGGAAAAACAACTAAATATCTTAAAACCTTCAAAAAGGTTCATTAGGGGTTGAGTTCTAGGAATGGATAGTGTGGGCCCCTTGCTGAATGAGGGAGGGAACCTAGTGACAGAGGATGTGGAGAAAGCTAGTGTACTCAATGCTTTTTTTGCCTCTGTCTTCACAGACAAGGTCAGCTCCCAGATGGCTGCACTCCAGAGCACAGTATGGGGAGGAGGTGATCAGCCCTCTGTGGAGAAAGAAGTAGTTCAGGACTATTTAGAAAAGCTGGACGAGCACAAGTCAATGGGGCCGGATGCACTGCATCCGAGGGTGCTAAAGGAGTTGGCCGATGTGATTGCAGAGCCATTGGCCATTATCTTTGACAAATCATGGCAATCGGGGGAGGTCCTGGATGACTGGAAAAAAAGCTAATGTAGTGCCCATCTTTAAAAAAGGGAAGAAGGAAGATCCGGGGAACTACAGGCCAGTCAGTCTCACCTCAGTCCCTGGAAAAATTATGGAACAGGTCCTCAAGGAATCAATTCTGAACCACTTAAAGGAGGGGAAAGTGATCAGGAACAGTCAGCATGGATTCACCAAGGGCAAGTCATGCCTGA
This sequence comes from Macrochelys suwanniensis, assembly GCA_033296515.1. Taxonomy (NCBI): domain Eukaryota; kingdom Metazoa; phylum Chordata; order Testudines; family Chelydridae; genus Macrochelys; species Macrochelys suwanniensis. Next base: position 11,552,001 of record CM065777.1, on the reverse strand, counting down.
CTAACCTAATTGCCTTCTATGATGAGATAACTGGCTCTGTGGATGAGGGGAAAGCAGTGGATGTGCTATTTCTTGACTTTAGCAAAGCTTTTGATACAGTCTCCCACAGTGTTCTTGCCAGCAAGTTAAAGAAGTATGGGCTGGATGAATGGACTGTAAGGTGGATAGAAAACTGGCTAGATGGTCAGGCTCAACGTGTAGTGATCAATGGCTCCATGTCTAGTTGGCAGCCGGTATCAAGTGGAGTGCCCCAAGGGTCGGTGCTGGGGCCGGTTTTGTTCAATATCTTCATCAACGATCTGGAGGATGGTGTGGACTGCACCCTTAGCAAGTTTGCGGATGACACTAAACTGGGAGGAGTGGCTGATACTCTGGAGGGTAGGGATAGGATACAGAGGGACCTAGACAAATTAGAGGATTGGGCCAAAAGAAATCTGATGAGGCTCAACAAGGACAAGTGCAGAGTCCTGCACTTAGGATGGAAGAATCCCATGCACTGCTACAGACTAGGGACCGAATGGCTGGGCAGCAGTTCTGCAGAAAAGGACCTAGGGGTTACAGTGGATGAAAAGCTGAATATGAGTCAACAGTGTGCCCTTGTTGCCAAGAAGGCTAACGGCATTTTGGGTTGTATAAGTAGGGGCATTTCCAGCAGATTGAGGGACGTGATCATTCCCCTCTATTCGGCATTGGTGAGGCCTCATTTGGAGTACTGTGTCCAGTTTTGGGCCCCACACTACAAGAAGGATGTGAATAAATTGGAAAGAGTCCAGCGGAGGGCAACAAAAATGATTAGGGGGCTGGAGCACATGACTTATGAGGAGAGGCTGAGGGAACTGGGATTGTTTAGCCTGCAGAAGAGAAGAATGAGGGGGGATTTGATAGCTGCTTTCAACTACCTGAAAGGGGGTTCCAACGAGGATGGATATAGACTCTTCTCAGTGGTAGAAGATGACAGAACAAGGAGTAATGGTCTCAAGTTGCAGAGGGGGAGGTTTAGGTTGGATATTAGGAAAAACTTTTTCACTAGTAGGGAGGTGAAGAACTGGAATGGGTTACCTAGGGAGGTGGTGGAATCTCCTTCCTTAGAGGTTTTTAAGGTCAGGCTTGACAAAGCTCTGGCTGGGATGATTTAGTTGGGGTTGGTCCTGCTTTGAGCAGGGGGTTGGACTAGATGACCTCCTGAGGTCCCTTCCAACCCTGAGATTCTATGATTCTATGATTATATGAGAAAACTTAATGTGGATTTCCTGTCTAATCGAACCACCCCTAGTCCGAAACACATTTCATGGAGCATGGAGAAAGGCCCCTAAATACAAAATCTGGTTTGGTTTGGAATGTGGATTTTGAAGAAAACATAGAATCATAGAATTGGAAGGTACCTTGAGAGGTTATCAAGTCCAGCCCCCTGCACTCATGCCAGGACTATATTATCTAGACCATTCCTGACAGGTGTTTGTCTAACCTGCTCTTAAAAATCTCCAATCATGGTTATTCCACAACCTCCCTATGCAATTTATTCCAATGCTTAACCACTCTGACCATTAGGGAGCTTTTCCTGATGTCCAACTTAAACTTCCCTTGCTGCAATTTAAGCCCATTGCTTCTTTTCCTATCCTCGGGGGTTAAGAAAAACATTTTTTCTTCCTCCTCCTTGTAACAACTTTTTACATACTTGAAAACTATTATCATGTCGCCTCTCAGTCTTCTCTTCTCCAGACTAAAAAAACTCATTTTTTTTCAATCTTCCCTCATAGGTCATGTTTTCTAGACCTTTACTCATTTTTGTTGCTCTTCTCTGGACTCTCTTCAATTTGTCCACATCCTTCCAGAAATGTGGCACCCAGAACTGGACACAATACTCCAGTTGAGGCCTAATCAGCGCAGAGTAGAGCGGAAGAATTACTTCTCCTGTCTTGTTTACAACACTCCTGCTAATACATCCCAGAATGATGTTCGCTTTTTTTGCAACAGCGTTACACTGTTGACTCATATTTCGCTTGTGGTCCACTATGACCCCCAGATCCCTTTCTGCAGTACTCCTTCCTAGGCAGTCATTTCCCATTTTATATGTGTGCAACTGATAGACTGTCCCTTCCTAAGTGGAATACTTTGCATTTGTCCTTATTGAATTTCATCTTATTTACTTCAGACCATTTCTCCAGTTTGTCCAGATTATTTTGAATTTTAATCCTATCCTCCAAAGTACTTGCAACCCCTCCCAACTTGATATCATCCACAAACTTTCTAAATGTACTCTGTATGCCATTATCTAAATCATTGATGAAGATATCGAACAGAACTGGACTGAGAACTGATCCCTGCGGTACTCCACTCATTATGCCCTTCCAGCATGACTCTGAACCACTGATAACTACTCTCTGGGAATGGTTTTCCAACCAATTTTGCACCCACCTTATAGTAGCTCCATCTAGGTTGCATTTCCCTAGTTTATTTATGAGAAGGTCATGCGGGACAGTATCGAAAGCTTTACTAAAAGGTTACCACAAGATATACCACATATACTGCTTCCCCCCTATTCACAAGGCTTGCTACCCTGTCAAAGAAAGCTATCAGGTTGGTTTGACCTGATTTGTTTTTGACAAACCCATGCTGACTACTACTTATCAGCTTATTATCTTCTAGATGTTTGCAAATTGATTGCTTAATTATTTGCTCCATTATCTTTCCGGGTACAGAAGTTAAGATGACTGGTCTGTAATTCCCTGGGTTGTCCTTATTTCCCTTTTTAGAGATGGGCACTATATTTGCCCTTTTCCAGTCTTCTGGAATCTCTCCCATCTTCCATAACTTCTCAAAGATAATCGCTAATGGCTCAGATATCTCCTCAGTCAGCTCCTTGAGTATTCTAGTATGCATTTCGTCAGGCCCTGGTGACTTGAAGACATCTAATTTGTCCAAGTAAACTTGTTCTTTCCCTATTTTAGCCTCTTCTGATCCTACCTCATTTTCACTGGCATTCAATATGTTAGATGTCCAATCACCATCAACCTTCTTGGTGAAAACCGGAACAAAGAAGTCTCATAGACTCATAGACTCATAGACTTTCAGGTCAGAAGGGACCATTATGATCATCTAGTCTGACCTCCTGCACAATGCAGGCCACAGAATCTCACCCACCCACTCCTGGAATAATCCTCTCACCTATGTCTCAGCTATTGAAGTCCTCAAATCATGGTTTAAAGACTTCAAGACGCAGAGAATCCTCCGGTAAGTGACCCGTGCCCCATGCTGCAGAGGAAGGCAAAAAGTCATTAAGTACCTCTGCCATTTCCACATTTTCTGATATTATTCCCCCTCCCCCCATTGATCCTTGGTCTTCCTCTTGCTTCTAATGTGTTTGTAGATTTTTTTCTTGTTACCATTTATGTCTCTAGCTAGTTTGATCTCATTTTTTGTGCCTTGGCCTTTCTAATTTTGTCCCTACATGCTTGTGTTATTTGTTTATATTCATCCTTTGTAATTTCACAGTTTCCCCTTTTTGTAGGACTCTTTTGATTTTTAGATCACTGAAGATCTTCTGGGTAAGCCAGCGTGGTCTCTTGCCATCCTTCCTATGTTTCCTATGCAGTGGGATAGTTTGCTCTTGTGCCCTTAATAATGTCTCTTTGAAAAACTGCCAACTGTCTTCTATTGTTTTTGCCCTTAGATTTGCTTCCCATGGGATCTTACATACCAACTCCGTGAGTTTACTAAAGTCTCCCTTCTTGAAATCCATTGTCTTTATTGTGCTGGTCTCCCTCCTACCATTCCTTAGAATCACAAACTCTACCATTTCATGATCATTTCATGCCTCAAGTTCAATCAGTGGAGGCTTGATTCATGGTATTTCTTGGGCCTATCATCAATAGCGCCTATTTCTTATATAGCAGTTTTCATCAATAGATCCCAAGGCACTTCACAGTCTTTAGTGTCTCTACCCTGACAATACCCCCGAGAGTTGGGGCAGTGTTACTGTCCCCATTTCACAGATGAGGAGCTGAAGCACAGAGATGCTAAGTGACTTGGCTGAGCTCACAGAGGAAGTTGGTTGCAGAGCAGGTAATTTAACCTAGGTCTCCCAAGTGCTAGGCAAGGGTCCTAACCAGTCTCTCACCATTCATAAGGGCATCCCCGGCGATGGTCAGTGCGCTCAGGTGCTGCTGGAATGCTTGGCCCACGTGCTGGAATTGAACACCTTCCAAATGGAGGTGACTGTCCTCCCCCTGGAAAGCCTGCACAATAACAACGGCCCCCATGTCCCGGGATCCAAGTATCCTCTCACTCCTCTTGTACAGACAGGCCGAGGCATCTGAAATACAGCAGAGAGAGTCTGTCAATGGCACAGCTCCACAGTGACTCTGTGCTCCATGCAAAGTGCTAAGCCCTGTCTTTCTATGCATAAGAGCTGATCCTTTTTAGAGGGACGTAGATTGAAACCTGCAGGAAGCTGAAGTCATTTTATGCTTCGGTAAGCTCCTTCTGTTCAGTTCTAAATAGATCTGTGCCTGGGAAAGATGAATTTGACATTGATTTACTTTGGGTCAGATTCGTGAAAGGGCGATTGGGCACGGATGTATTTGAATTAAACTGCAATGAGAACACTTCAAAATTCTTTATGAACATTAGCTCTTCACAGTACCTCTCGGAGGTGTAAGTAAGGACTATTACCCCCACCTGGCAAGCGGGGAACGTGAGACACAGAGGTTAAGTCACAACTTGCTCGGGGTCAAAGATGGAAGCAGGCTCCGTGACTGACACTCAGGTCACACCTCTCTCTTGTTGGCAGAGGTTAGAGAGGATTTAAATGGGCATTGAGTCTGAACAATCCCCTTGCCCCTAGAGAAGGCTCTTCCAGGTGAGATGTGAGGCACACAGGTGAGTAGCATATAGAGATTTGTACTACCACTCCCCAAGCTGTGCCTGTTCTGAGGCTATAGAGAGAATTTCAGTCTCCAGCACTGTCCGGTCACTTTTAACAGCACTATTTTATTTATTTTCTTTTATTTTTAAGAAGGAAATGTCACGACAAAATCCCACTGTGAGGCTGGCAACCGAGGTGCCAGCTCATGCCAGAGCTGCAGGGCAATTCACTTGTGTATTAGTATAGATAAAAGTGGTTGTTAAATGTTAGGGTGACCAGACAGCAAGTGTGAAAAATCGGGACAGAGGGTGGAGGGTAATAGGCGCCTATATAAGAAAAAGACCCCAAAAATCGGGACTGTCCCTATAAAATCGGGACATCTGGTCACCGAGTGTATTTGGTGCTTAAACTTCATGAAAACAAGTGGGATTTTACGTCCATTATTTTCACTTATCTGTATCCCGATATAATGGAGTAGCAAACATGTACATTGTATACAACCCTGTAACTAAGTAACCCACCAAACGAGTCTTCAAATGAGAAAGAAGCCGTGCGCGATTCAGACGAAGAAATTTAACAGAAAAGAACTCATTTCGAAGCAAGTGGCCATTGTGTGTGATGGTCGGAGGTCAAAGACTCAAAATGCATTCCTCTCTCTGTCAACAAAGGAAAAGCCCATATGGCTTCTCACAGCTTGTTTTCTGTGAGAAGAAGCTATGAGTATGGCTTCCAGGAAAGAGCCTACATCTCTAGCCCATTTGGACTCTTACGGAGAAGTGTACCAGATGCAAAGCAGAGATCTCCAGAGACTATCTGAGAACCCCGAAAAGACTTTTGGGAAACTGGCAGTTTAGCACATCACTGCCACCATTTGGAATTCCAAAGTGTGACTCATCTGTGCATATATTTTACCTGCCTTAGCCGCTCAATAACTCTCATTACCTTTTCTTAACTAATAAACCTTTAGTTAGTGTCCTACAGAATTGGCTACCAGCGTTGTCTTTGGTGTAAGATCTAGGACACCAGTTGATCTGGGGTAAGTGACTGGTGTCTTGGGACTGGGAGCAACCTAAATGTGATGTGATTTTTAGTTTAAATGACCTTTTATCACAAAGTCCAGTTTGTCTGGGTGGCAAGATAGACCGGAGAATCTAACGGGACTGTCTGTGACTCTGTGATAAGACTGGTATACGTGATCCAGGAGTTCACATTTGTTACTGGTTTAGTGAAATCGAATTACAGAACACATCACCAGATTGGGGGTGTCTGCCCTGTTTTCTGACAGTCTGCCTGGAGGCAGGCACTCACAGTCATGAGCCACTCCAATCTGACACCCACCCAAATAATCTTCTTGTTATTCCTCTGACAACCACAGATTCACTCTAGCACAAATAAAACCACTCCCACTCTTCCCACTCCCTACTGCATATCAGTGACAATATTCCTGGGTGCCAGAGTACATCCACGGGGCTGTACCAGCAATTGGCTGCTGCATACCAAATGAAGTCTTGTGTCTAAAGTTTCAAGCAGACAGAATTTTCATTTTAAAGGAAAGCATGGGCAGTCAGCAGTCCTAATTCTCACCCCAAATTACAGTCACTGGGTGTGGTTCTGCTCTCTTTTACGCAGGAACTCCTGGGTGAATCAGGAACCCCTCCCTGGAAGTCAGTGGAGTTATACAGGCATAAACCCACTGTAAGTGAGAGGAAATCAAACCAATTATCTTTATTTGATCAGGTTTTCCAAATGCACTTAGTAACATCTCAGTCTTCTACTACACTCAAGAGTACAAAAAGGATTGGGAGATTTTCTTTGAGTCACTAACTAGTAAACACAATTAAAAGTTTAACATAATATGTACATGGAAACATTATTTTCAAAAGATATCCTCTTTTTTACCACCTTAGGCTCATTTTAAGAAGGTGGGGGGGGATTTCCGAAGATGGCTTGCAAATACAACATGAGGATAATGCATCTGCAAGATAACAAGGAAATTCAGCTCAACTCCTGAGACTTCATACTTCCATGTCAAACAACGTCTGGAAAGATAAATTCACTTTCCTGGCGCTGAGTGGACTTCAAAGTTATTCTGTTAAGAAGGATTTCTAACAAAATGATACCATAATGTGATGTCAAAGTAACAATAGCGCCTTTATTTACTTCTTTTCCTCTGAACATGTCTCTATCCAAAGAATCTTCTTACCTCCTGACACACCTGCTTCGGCGCACTCCCTTAGGTGGGACATTCTCTCTCTGGTGAGGTTTCCTCGGACAACAATTCTCCTGCTAAGCAATGCCACAACAGCTTTCAGAGCAAAGCGCTGCCCATGCACCCACTCTTCTCCAGAGCTGTGAGGGTACCTATACAAAGCATAGCAACAGACACAAGAACATGACTGCCGGAATGTCTGCAGGAAGCATCCGTTCATCCTGAGCTTAGAGATGGAAACTTCACAATTCAGAGCTGGGTCCAAACTAGTTTTGTTAAGTTCCAGGGTCTAGCTCTGAGTCCATCTCTATTTCATAACTACAACAGCAAATTCCTGTGAATTCTAAAAGGGTTTGGGAGTACGGAAAGACTCTGGTAAGTTTAAAAAGGTTTCAATGTGTTCTATGCCAAAAAAAAGAAAATCTGAATGAAATATGAATCCACCGGGTTCCTTCATTTTGACCCTAAACTCACATCAGGCTCATACAGTGAACCCAGGCTGAGCTTCAAGAGTATGAGCCAACTATGCTATGGGGCCCAATTCTATTGCCATTTCAATCATTGGCAAATCCTCACTGGCTTCACTAGTTTAGTAATATTTTTGTTCAGTTGTATATGTTTGAGCTTTGTTCATTTATTCATCCTATCTCTATCCTATTCAGAAATACCCAAACCCAATGTATTTCTAGTTGGAAATGTTACCATGGAATTTCAGGGCAGTTTTAGTTTGAATGCCTCATGTTCCTATTCTCTTCTATAAGCCAGGCTCCCTGGTCAGACTACATCCACCATGCTGCAACATGGTCTCCTCTCTTAGAGACAGGAGGTGCTTCATTACATGAGTCCCAAGCCCTGGTACATCATGGGAGATGTAGTTTGGCCAAGAGCCCAGTGAATACAGCAGATTGGGGCAGGAGGCAAACTACACCTCCTGGGAGGCCCTGTAGGGGCATTTCCAAATCAAAATATTTTGGGTTTGGGCATTCAGTCAGTCAACAACATCATCAATATCAACAACCACAAAAGTCAATTTTTTCCACAGACACTTTTTGCAAAAATGTAGTCAGAAACCCAATTTTCCAGTGAAAAACAGTTTCACTGGAAAATTGTTGACCAGCCCTATTCAGAATACACTGGGCCCTAATGACCTCCAAATATTAGTTTTCCTGGCCAGCATTTTTCAGGCAACTAGAGACCAAATGTAGGACTTACAGATACCCAACCCTACCACACATTATTTTACTCTGTATCCTACTTAATTATGAAGGGCATCAACCTCTAGTAACCTGAGAATAAGACTCAGTAATGTTATCTCCACCATGGAAGCATAGAGCACCAGCACTGAGCAACCAAGACCATCTCAGACACCACTATCCAAAAAGAATGAACAATTTATTACACTGGAGTTGTTTGTTTTTATTTTTGGAAATGCCCCCGCTGTATGTGCCCTGGCAAAGAAAAGGAAAATTAAACCAAACCAAATATGCTCAATGTCCAATTGGGTCATTCTACTAAGAAATAAATCGTTTGAATATTTGCTACTACCACCAAGAAATAAATGTTACCTAACTCAGCTTTGCAAATTTTACTCTCCTGGTCAGAGTAAAATTTTTTAAAGTGGATTCAATAAAATATCACCATTTTATTGGGGGGGGGGGGTGTTAATTATCATAAATAAGGGTGAGAAGCTGGTTTTGTGCCTGAGGTTGTAGAGTTTTTCATAACAGTTTTGAAGGTTTAATTGCTATGAAAAAGCTCTCTACAAATTGTTCAAAGACCACTGGCTGGTTCTTGGTTTGCTCTTGATGCACACTGGAATATATCATTACAGGATGATGTCACAGTTTCTGTAAAATGTCTCAAAGAAAGGTATTTATATAGTATTGTATTATACAGTATATAGTATCACTTTATATTGGAATTGCTGCGATTCCTGATACTGACTCCCATGCTTTACTGACTTTTTTCCTACACATGAAAAATAATCTGTTATAATTTAAAGAAGATTAACTTTTCTGGATTAACTCTTATTCTGGAACAAGATCATCTACATAGGGAGTTAACCAGGAATATTTAATCAAGAATAACTCCCTGTGTAGACAAGCCCCAAGTTAGCTACCTGTTGTTGGGATCCGCCAAAACCCACTAACCTGAGAGGTGATCTAAGGTAGAGTTCAGTATTGTTCACTGCCTCAATTGTGGCAATTTCCTCTTGCTGATACATATCTCCAGGACCGGTTCCACTCACAATAACTTCATCCCCAGGCTGCCAGTCAACAGGCTCCTCTAGGAATAGCCTAGTGTCGTTAACGCAAGCTGATGACGTCAGGTATGTGAACACCACTTCAGGCACCCAACCTAGGAATGATCCATATAGAAATGAACTGGGTAGTTATCAGTCACAAAGGAGGACTCAACAAATCACATTAGCTGGGTGCTTTGAAAATACTGGATAGTCATTCAGACTATGATCAGGAGTACACTAAAAAGTTACTTCAACCCAGCTCTGTTGCTCAAGGGGTGTGAAAAATCCACACCCCTGAACAATGTAATTAAATGTACACAGTGCTAGGTCAGAAAAATTGTTCCGATGACCTAGCTACCACCTCTCGGGGAGGTGTATTAACTACAGCAATGGGAATACCCTTCATAGAATCATAGAATCATAGAATCTCAGGGTTGGAAGGGACCTCAGGAGGTCATCTAGTCCAACCCCCTGCTCAAAGCAGGACCAAACCCAATTAGATCATCCCAGCCAGGGCTTTGTCAAGCCTGACCTTAAAAACCTCTAAGGAAGGAGATTCCACCACCTCCCTAGGTAGCCCATTCCAGTGCTTCACCACCCTACTAGTGAAAAAGTTTTTCCTAATATCCAACCTAAACCTCCCCCTCTGCAACTTGAGACCATTACTCCTTGTTCTGTCATCTTCTACCACTGAGAACAGTCTAGAGCCATCCTCTTTGGAACCCCCTTTTAGGTAGTTGAAAGCAGCTATCAAATCCCCCCTCATTCTTCTCTTCTGCAGGCTAAACAATCCCAGTTCCCTCAGCCTCTCCTCATAAGTCATGTGCTCCCAGCCCCCTAATCATTTTTGTTGCCCTCCGTTGGACTCTTTCCAATTTATCCACATCCTTCTTGTAGCGTGGGGCCCAAAACTGGACACAGTACTCCAAATGAGGCCTCACCAGTGCCGAATAGAGGGGAATAATCACGTCCCTCGATCTGCTGGAAATGCCCCTACTTATACAGCCCCAAATGCCGTTAGCCTTCTTGGCAACAAGGGCACACTGTTGACTCATATTCAGCTTTTCGTCCACCGTAACCCCTAGGTCCTTTTCTGCAGAACTGCTGCCCAGCCATTCGGTCCCTAGTCTGCAGCAGTGCATGGGATTCTTCCGTCCTAAGTGCAGGACTCTGCACTTGTCCTTGTTGAACCTCATCAGATTTCTTTTGGCCCAATCCTCTAATTTGTCTAGGTCCCTCTGTATCCTGTCCCTACCCTCCAGCGTATCAACCACTCCTCCCAGTTTAGTGTCATCCGCAAACTTGCTAAGGGTGCAGTCCACACCATCCTCCAGATCGTTGATGAAGATATTGAACAAAACCGGCCCCAGCACCGACCCTTGGGGCACTCCACTTGATACCGGCTGCCAACTAGACATGGAGCCATTGATCACTACCCGTTGAGCACGACCATCCAGCCAGTTTTCTATCCACCTTACCGTCCATTCATCCAGCCCATACTTCCTTAACTTGCTGGCAAGAACACTGTGGGAGACTGTATCAAAAGCTTTGCTAAAGTCAAGAAATAGCACATCCACTGCTTTCCCCTCATCCACAGAGCCAGTTATCTCATCATAGAAGGCAATTAGGTTAGTCAGGCATGACTTGCCCTTGGTGAATCCATGCTGACTGTTCCTGATCACTTTCCCCTCCTTTAAGTGGTTCAGAATTGATTCCTTGAGGACCTGTTCCATGATTTTTCCAGGGACTGAGGTGAGACTGACTGGCCTGTAGTTCCCCGGATCTTCCTTCTTCCCTTTTTTAAAGATGGGCACTACATTAGCTTTTTTCCAGTCATCCGGGGCCTCCCCCGATTGCCATGATTTGTCAAAGATAATGGCCAATGGCTCTGCAATCACATCGGCCAACTCCTTTAGCACCCTCGGATGCAGTGCATCCGGCCCCATGGACTTGTGTTCGTCCAGCTTTTCTAAATAGTCCCTTCCTGTTGCTGTAGTGTGTCTACATGGAAGTGCTACAGCTCTGCCATTATAGCGGTTTAAGTGTAGACATAGCCTTTGCTACAGTCATTCACTGACTTGCAACTGTAGCAGTGGCTTCACTAATGCTGCAAAAGAGTATCTGTGATCATTTGTTGGATTAATAAAACAGAAACACTGTCACAGCGAATTCATGGTTTTCCCACTCCAATGATTTCATTTGCTGCAAACATTTGAACTAGTGCGGTTGGTTGTTCAAAAGGATGTTTGTGGAAAGCGAAAGCCTTGTGAAGCTCCACGAGAATGAGTGTTTGTGCCAGATGCGTTTGCATAGCCATCTCTAAATCAGAGAACAGAAAGAATACCGTGGCCAACATAGGCGCCGACTTCCGGTGGCGCTGGTGGGGGCTGACGCCTTGTCCCGCCCCCGACGCCAGGTGACGTTGCGGGGCCCTGCCCCCGACGCCGACGCAACATTGCCCAGTGTCGGGGGCGGGGCCCCGCAACGTCTCCCGGTGCTGAGGTAAGCTTGCCGCGGGTCCCGGGACTGGCGGGGAGCTGGGCGTGGGCCCCGGGAATGGCGGGGAGCTGCCGGTGGGTGCTCTGCACCCACCAATTTTTCCCTGTTGGTGCTCCAGCCCTGGAGCACCCACGGAGTCGGCGCCTATGGTGGCCAATATATTTAAGAGACTAGTGATTGCCCCGCAACTGGGAAAATCCGGCCATTTTAAGCTATAATTTAAAAAAAATTGAATTGTTAATGCTATTGCAGTGCTATATGCAATTATTGTAGTTTTCCTGAACATTTTTGTTGCATTGTTTTGTTTTACACATTTATATGGAAAATGTCTCTCCAAATCCCAATCTACATTATTACATTCAAACAACCTACATTCTCATAAGTTTCTGTTTCATATCCTCTGCTTCCTTGCTTCCTGTCCTGAACTGTTGTGCAACATACCAGTGTACTGTTGAAGGGTTGTTATGTTCTGCGCAGGAGATGGCTGCACATAGGTGTTCTGGGATCCTTCTGGATGAAATGCACCAGATACAGTGCATAACAAATATCTTGATCATTCTGGCTTTTAAAACCATTTGAAAAAAAAAGCCTCTGGCCAGAATAAGCCTGCCAGGAACTGAATATGGCTTAAATAATATGTTGATGAATAACTATTAAAATAAAGTGAGGCATTGCCTTTATCTCTTGATTATACCCTCTCATCCCCACTCCTTTGAGAATCCTGTCTCAACCCTATAACATGGTTCCTTATCTAGTCAGAACCTTAATGTGTTTATGACTTAATGATTAAAACTGACTCATCAGAGAAATGTTGGGAATAGAGTTATAGTACAGGGGTCGGCATGCTTCGGCACGCGGCCCATCAGGGTAATCCGAAGGCGGGCCGCGAGACATTTTGTTTACATTGACCATCCCTGCGGCCTGCCGCTTCCTGCAGCTCCCATTGGCTGAGAACGGCAAACCACGGCCACTGGGAACTGCGGGGGGGCCGTGTCTGCGGATGGCCAACGTAAACAAAATGTCTCACGGCCCGCCAGCGGATTACCCTGATGGGCCGCGTGCTGAAGGTTGCCGACCCCTGTTATAGTACAAGTATCTCTCTGAAGTTGACATCTAAGGACTTGTCCACATGTGAAACACTACAGCACCTGTGCCACTGTACCGGTTCAGTGTAGACACTGCCTACGCTGATGGGAGGACCCCTCCCATTGGCATAGGTATTCCACCTATCTGAGAGGTGGTAGCTAAGTTGCCAGAAGAATTCGTCCATCCACCTAGTGCTTTCTACACCAGGGGTTGGGTCGGCTCAACTACATTGCTCAGAGGTGTGGATTTTTCATGTCACTGAGCAACATAGCTGGGTCGACCTAACTTTTTAGAGTAGACGACGCTCAAGGGAATGGAAATGACCTACTGAGGGTAATAATACTCCTAAATCCTTGGTGAAAGGTTCTGCATAAAGGCAATGGGGAATGTGTGGCCCCATTGAAATCAATGGGCAATTTGCCATTACTTCAGTGGAGCCAGGATTTGACCCAATGTGCCTAAACAAAAGACGTGGTAGAAACTTTTTTTTTTTTTTACTAAAAGGTGTTGGTTTTGCGGTTGTTGTTGAAATATAAGATTTCGATGAAAATAAGATTTCTATGACAATGACATTTTTTGTCATTCAACAATGGCAATTTTTGGACAATGACTTTGACTTTTTTGCTACTAACATTTTGAAGAAAAAGTTTCAACACATTTCTGAATGTTTTTGAAATTTTGAAAATGGTCCATTCCAAGCGAGGAAAAGAATCCAATGCTCTCACTTTTTTGTAGTTATTTTATTTTTTATTTTTCTCACTTTCCCCCCTGCAAGTGAGTAAATAAGTGACAGAAGGGAGGTGAACAAACATTCAAAATGCATTGTTTAAATGAAATAAAAATTGTTATTTAGAAAAAATGCATTTAAAACCTTTTGCCCACAACATAGGGGGGAAATCATAAAATTTTGAACACAAAAACTCTTCCTTTTTTCCAGGAAAAATAATGTTAAGCTCCACTTAATACACTTATTCACTAATCCTCACAGTAGCTTGCTGAGATAGATCCTAGAGGTATCGCCAAGAAGAAGGTAAAAGGAGACATAGACCCAAACCCTGGGCCTGATGGTGTCAATGACAAATCTTCCATTGACTTCAAAGGAAGCATGTTTGGGGCCCTGGAGAGGCAAAGTTACACCACCCTTAGGCCACACACCAAACCAGTGGTAAAGTTGGGAACAGTCTCCTGGCTTCCAGTCCCTCACCCTTATAAGTGGACACACTCCAAAGCCCGCAGTCAACAATCCCGTTCAGTCCAATGCCTTCCCTACTTTGCCCTTCTTTCTTCGCTAAGTGACATTTGCTCTAACTTTTTGCATTCCCTTTTCTCCAGCAGACATTCAAACAGACGTGTCCAGTGAGATCCCACTGGTGCAACAGCATCAGGGAGAGCATGTGGCACATATCCAACCTCCTATGATACATTTTCCCTCCTTCCTTTGCAATAGATCATAATTTACCGTTAGCCCACAGCGAGTTACTGTCCTCCCTGGTTGTACTAAAGAAAAGTAATAATACCAGAAATCACCAAGGGTAGATGTTGCATCCAATAAATCATTTTCAAATTATTTTAAGCAAGCTTTCCTCTTAGTTTACTCTTTTGTTTTCTGTGAGCCCACTGTCTGTGGGCCTGGTTTTTCTCTTACTTGCACTAGGGTAAGTCAGGAGTAACTGCACTGAAGTCAGTAGATTTACACTAGATTGACAGAAAACTCAGGCATTTACATCCTGTTATTCTGAACCATCTCTGAATGCCTTCTGTGTGTATGAACGGGACAGTATGTTTCCAGCTTGGGTCACTGTAAGGACCAGGGTGTGGGCAATCAGGCCTAACCATGCGAGTCAGGAGCCAGAAACTAGAGCCAGGAGGACATAGGCAAAGATAGAGACAAGGGTCAGGCCAAGGATCAGAGGTAGGACATATGATCATGGACCTGGAGCAAGGCAGGTAAAGCAGGAAGCAGCAGCAGATGGATATGTGGGATAAGGAGGCCAGGAACAGGATGGAAGGCAGGGCTCAGGATACAAGCACGAATGCAAAGTCTCAAAGCAGTAGTCAGCCATAAATTCACCTAGTTGCTCAGACAGCTTCCTGTGCCTTCATCTGGCTTAAATATTGCATTTGAGCCAATCGGTGGGGCCAGACATCTCTCCCAATCAGGAGCTCTTGGCCAGCTAGAGAGTTTTACCTGTCCCCTTTTCCAGTAGCTTGAAAGAGCTGCAGGGTGACTGCAGGCCTGGGTTCAAAACCCAGACTTGGTTACTGTTTAAAGTTGTTTTTTTCCACATGGAGTCAAAGATTCCATAATTACACCAAAGCTTTACTAAGAGAGAAATCAACCCATTAAGGAATCGTTTTACCCTATTTGTTGTTTCTTTTTTAATGTTACTTTAAAAACACAATAACTTGCTAATTATTCTCCCTCCCTACTAGAGTGCTCATGGGAGAAGTGGACTAACAGGCAGTCGAGGTTAGTATATTTGGTGGAGCACCAGGTGAAGAAAGGGACACATGATAAGATATGTGTGATGGCCTGGAGGCCTCAGGCTCCTACCACACTCCATCCCAGAGAGGAGCAGAAGAGAAGTCCTCCAAATGTCCTAGAGTGGTTATGGGGAAGCAGCCAATGAGGGGTGCAGGGAGCAGCCAATCAGGGCCAAGCAGGCTAGTATAAAAAGAGCTGCAGGACCTTCATGAGTTCAGTTCTTTGTTGGAGCTGGAGGAGTGTGGATGGTGTGGACCTAGGACAGAGCAATGATGGCAGAGATGGGGGGGAACAAGAAGGAGCACTGGGCTGGCTGCTGGGACTCAACCAGGACAAGGCCCTGAGGTAAGGTGAAGAATGTGTTGGAGCCACAGGGAAGTAGGCCAGGGAATTGTAGCAATGATGTAGTTTATTTAAAGGGATGTGGCCGATGGCTGCTATCTATAGGGTCCCTGGGCTGGGACCTGGATCTGTGGGGCGGCGGGGCTGGGTTCACCCCAACAGCCATGGAGGAAATGGCTTGGACTTTGAGGCACCCCAGAAGGGGAACTGCAGATAAAGAGACGTTACAGAGGACCCTGAGATACACAAGTCCAAAAGGGGGCCTACCTCGGAAGGGGGTTGTTTGTTTTGCACATGGACAGAGTGTGACTTGGCCAGAGGGCTGAGTCACCAAAGACCCACCTGACAAGCACAGCAGCTGACAGGGGCACCATGAGCAGAGGAAATTGAGGAAAAAACTGCAGGTATGCATACCCTCAACCTGGGGGTGGGTGCTCATGAGAAGTGAGTGCACAGAACAGAACTGACAAAATAATGAAGAAATAAAATCACAGATCTGTACAAAGCATTGGAAAGATGGCTCATGTAGTTAGGACAATGGAGTGGGACTCCACACAGCTAGGTTCTGCTTCTGCCTCTGCTACTTACTGCCTGTAAAACTTGGGCATATCACTTAACTCTCTGTATAATGTGGGCTGATAATCCTTCCTTTGTGCCATATATTTAGTGTGTCACCCCTAGATTCTCTTGTGTGTTTCTGCAGTGCATAGCAAAATAGGATCTTAATCTCCACAGAGGCCTGTAGGCTCCCCGTAATACAAATAATAAGTAACTATCTTACTTGAGAGTATTCAAATGGCCATTGTACATTTGTAAAAATTTCAAATGTTTCTTGGATTTTAACACACAAGATTATTGACACAGAAAATCACATTGGGGGCTGCATTGCTTCACTCTTTGCCATCCACATAGAGAGCAGGAAAAAAATACCAGAAGACAACTCACACATCAGAGATTATAAACCGCAAAATTTGGGATGCAAACCGTTTGTGAAGAAACTCGCAGACTAGAAAAGAAAGCGTGTCTGAACGATCCAGTGAGAACTTGTGAATAATACAAATAAACCTGCAGAATTCACAAACTACCTGCAGACAGAAAGAAGAGCTAGAAGTGGCAGGAGTTTCATTTGCAATGAATAATCTGACCACTGGACGAATCCATAGCAGAAGAATATTGCGGAAAGTGTTACGGGGTAATCTTGCATTGCTGCTGCTGGTGTTGTACTTTGTGCTTGGGTGATAAGTAGAAGACAATGCCATTCTACAGGGCTGTATGTAATGTAGTTGTGTCAATCCCAGGATATTAGAGAGACAAGGTGGGTGAGGTATTCTCTTTTATTGGACCAACTTCTGATGATGAGAGAGACACGCTTTCGAGCTACACGGAACTCTTCCTCAGGACCCGAAGAAGAGCTCTGTGTAGCTCAAAAGGATGTCTCTTTCACCAGCAAAAGTTGGTCCAATAAAAGAGAATACCTCACCCACCTGGTCATTCTGCGGGACTGTCAGTCTGGCACCTTTCACAACTGTTGACTTCACTGAAAAGAAATTTCCTCCAAGCCCTGATCCTGCAATGTCAGCCAATTACATTTTGCAGAGACAGTGCCAGGGACAATGATACATTATAAAATAAAGACATGTAGCAACTGTCAATACACTAAAAACTAACTCACTAGTCCACACAATAAAGTGTGGTTTTATACATTACCTCTCGTACTCGATGCAACATAACTTTCTTTGGTCAAGCATCTTTCATATAAACTGCATCTCAAACCACTTTACAGAGCTAACTAATAAAGAGAGCAGGTGGTAGGTGGGAGAAAATACAGAAAGCATGGTGCTATGACAGTGTAGGGCAAATTAATTAAAGCCTATAGATGGGAGTTCCAAAAGTAACTCAGGGATTTCAGTGCCGACTTCCAAAGAGAGATGAGTGTCCAGCTCTCCAAGGCATAATGGAAAAGTCAAGCCCCATAGTCCTAAGGCAACGCGAAGAGGGAGACAGAAATTAAGAGGCATGAGCAAGAGAGACAATGTATTATTTAAGGTAAGGTTGCCAAGGGTGGGGGTGAGCTGATACAGCACAGAGATGCAGGGAAAGCTATTTTAGCTAGTGAAGCTGCAGAGATGAAGGCTCTCGCGCCAAGCTACAGTGTGACAACACGGAGCGGAGGTTGATCCTAGATAAGTAAAAGGACCAAGAAGTAGAGGCCAGATCCTCAACTACTGCAAATCGGCATCAATGGAGCTACGCTGATTTAAACCAGCTGAGGAGCTGGCCCAGAACATCTGATTGAAGCAGGCAAATCCATGGAGGGACCCAATTTGCCAATGCTGTGGACCTGTACTCCAGCGCAAAGTGGGTGCAAAATGCCCCCAGGTCAGACTAGCAGCATTTTACATCCACTTTGCACAGTGTAAATGATGACATGAGTGCAGAGCAAAGCTGAATCAAGCCCAGGGAAAGCAATTTTGAACTGAATCCTGAAATGAATGGGAGCCAACAAGTTCTCCAAGGACGGGGATGACATACTTCACTGAGTATTTGGGAAAGGTAGACAACAACTTTCTCTAAGTGCTGAAATCTGGAGTCTTGGGACTTTAGAGGGCCACAGGGAAGGGAGCTCCATCCAGTGGTAATGAGTGTGATTTTTTTTTTTTGTAAGGGACAATGCAAGAGGAAATGGCACGGATGAGGATTTCACGGAAGTGGACTCAAGGGAGTTGAATACATCGGCAGTGTTGAACAAGTAATAAGTGGCAGATTTGCAGAGCTGGGAGTTGTGAGGGCAACAGAAGGAGAATTCAGGAGCAAGGTTGCAATCTGTGGTGTCAAATGACAAAGGGAGAAAAACAAAATAAACATGTGTTTAAGTCCAATGGCCTAAGTGCTATCCTCAGTACGGATGACTTACTGAAGCGGGGCCTTTCTGAATAAAATTGTACAAGGTTGGGGGTGCAATGTCTAAGCACACAACGGCTGTTCTATTTGCCAGAACAGTCACTGACATGCCAGTGGCTAATGATACCTCTCTGATAAGCCTCTGCTTCTCTTGAAGAAAATTGTAGTTCTTTCTCACTTTCTTTCAGCTAAAGGTCTCAGAGACCTAAATGCTTCTCATGGACCAGATGACTATCCTCCTCTTGGAGGACTGTCTTAAATCAGGGAGATTTTTAAGAAAGTGTTTAAATGCTGAATAAGGGTGTACTTACATACACGCTTAATGCTTTCCCAAATCAGGGCCAAAGAGACTCTGTCATGATACAGGAGTGTTCTCCTGTCCTTCATATGAAGTTTCAGGAGTACTGATAAGTCCAACATGGAGGGGACTTTGGTACAACATCCATCTGATTCAAAGGATCCATTATCGTAGCATCTCCTACAGTACTGTACCAAAGGTCTTGGGCTCACCATCTTCCGGAGATAGCTCTGTTGCCAAACTTCACACCAGTGCAAAGTGGGTGTAAGATACTACTGACAGAATAACCATTTTCACAAGGATCAGGGCAATGGAGAATCTGGCCCACTGAGCCATCCTGTCTCACAACCATCAGCTGCACTAGGAAGCGTTATCAGCATCTGCCTACTTCCATTCTTTTATTGGCAGCAGGATCATCATTATTATTCATTTTCCTTCTTTTATTGAGTGAACCTCATGAATTTTTAGCACTCCCATAAAAGAGAGACTGACAGCAGCTGACAGAGTGCCAAGCTGTGTGTGATTTTTTTTTTCCTCCACACACTGCAATCTTAGCTCGCAGCAACTCCGTGTGTGTATGTCCATGTATCTGCCATGTTTAAATACTATAGATTCTTGCAGAGAAACATTCCAAGGGTAAGCAATGTTGATAATAAGTGGAACAAAACACTTTTTTTTTTTTTCATTCAAAACATTTTTGATGAAAAATGCCCTTTCTTGGGAAACAAAGTTTTAAAGACTTCCCCCCTCCCCCGCTAAAATCTTCTGAATTTTTTTTCCGTGAAAAAATCCAAACTGCTAAATGTTTTGGTTTGGGCTTTTTGCCTGTTATTTTTCCTTTTTTTTCCTCCCTTTTTCTCATCTTTGTCCTCATTTTTTCCTTTTTGGCACTGGAAGATTGAAAAACTACAGAAGAAAGGAAAGGAAAAAACAAAACCTTAAACACAGTGTTCTTTTGGATTTCAAATATTATATACTTTTTTTAAAAAAAGTTTTTCTATTTTTTTTAAAAACAAACAATTTGTTTAACTTGGGTGGGGGATTTCAAAAAATTATGATAATTTGACATTTTTTCCACAAAAAAATACTTACCATTTCCCATCAGCTCTATTAATAAGCAGGCCTGGTTGAAAAGTTATTATTGAAACTTTTGCTTATTGAAAAATTGGGTTTTCAAGGAAATGAATTTTTTTGTGGAAGTGTCTTTTTTGAGAATTTTTGATTTTACATTAAAAAAATGATTCCCTACTCAGTTTTTGCCTGAACATTTTTGGGGTTTGAGTTTTCATTTTTTTCAATGGAGAGGTGAAAGTTTCCACTGAAAACTTTGCCAAAACCCAAATTGTTTCATTTTTATCTAATTTTCCACTAAAAAATCCCATTTTCTGACCACATATACTATTAGAGTTATTACTCTCATATATTTTCTTGAATTGATGACACAGCAGTGGTATAGGAATTTGTAAATTAGGTATGTTAGGAATAAAAGAGCAACTGGGTACAAAATCTTCTACTTATAACTTTAAAATGTCTGGATTTTTTTTCCTAGTAAAAGTGAGATTAAACATAGCAGCTTCTTCTTTTTTTCCCCCATGCACAACTCAAAAGGTGGAAGACCTGATCCTTAACTTGTAGAAATCAACATACCTCCATTGGCATAAACTGCACTACATCAGCCCTCAATGGACCAGGATCAGAGGAGCAGAAAAGTGGCACAGAGTTTCCTTTCTCCTCTTAGCTGTATCAAGTGTGAGGATTGAGCCAACTGACTTCAATAGGGTTAGTACAGATAGATTGACACCAGTGTAGCTGAGAGCAGAGTATGCGGTCTGCTTGCATCGGTAGAGACTGAAACAGTAAAACCAAACCTGACTATAGGGAGCAACGTTAAGTGACGTGGATGTCCTAACATCTCTGTTACAGAGAGCAACACTCTGGGGCTCAAACAACAAATGTTTTACTACACGGCCTACAATTTGACTTTAAAATAGTTCAGTCATTGATGGCCTGGTAGTCATTGATTTTTTTTTTCACTCCACTGCTCAATCACAAACTAGGGAAAGAACTTATCTCTCTTTAAAGCCAAGAGCAATTTTTTTTCAGGACCATTCCAAATGTATGGATTCTGGGGCTATCAAGGAATTGGGTCCAGATGGGGAGCAGAAAGACTGTAGATTAGTAGCTGTCTTTGTTCAACTTTCAAGGCTTCCTTCAAATTCTTCCATGGGGTTAGCAGGGTTTGCCCTCTGTACGTTTGGCCCCCAAATTGTATGGATCCCCCTAAATCCACATGGGTCTTGGAGGCACATGGCAATCTGCGCATCGAGCCTGTACCTCTGTACTGCCTCCCTCGTCCCTGTAGCTCTTCTTTGGGCCCTGGTCAGCACAGCTGAGGGCAGATCTATGCTGACATGGCTTCTCCCATTGGTAGGAGCCCCACAATCACTCTTAAAATGAGGATTCCACTACGCAGATGGGCTACACTCTGCTGGCAATACAGTCTCAGGCAGCATTAATTTCTGAGTAGATTCCCTGCAAGTGGGGAGGGGACAATGCTCATCTCCCTAGGCTCTATTCCCGTCAAGCCACCGATCCCCAGGAGAACTCCCCATGAAGATCAAGGATGGGTGGTGGATGGTCGCTTGGACATAGCTGAGGTCTGTGTCTTCAGACCCACGCAAAGATCTGTGCACAGAGAATTCCTTCAGCATGCTCTCTGTCTTTCTGCTAGCATTTTCCTTTGACAACAAAGCATACAATAGAAATATTAGTGATGGGGGAAATACCTGTTTAATGACCGGGTATCACTGATGGAAACAAGTAGATGTGCTTTTTGAAGACAGGAGGATATTGGTTACAAAGCCGCTGAGATTTATCAAAGTTCTTCTTCACTGAAAGGACTGCACTACAAACACTCAAAAATCCTTAAAAATAGATGACTCTGTAGAGCGCCTTAATTATTTAAATTCATTTTTAATAATTAACTGAGCTCAGGAAAACAAACCTTGAGATTTGAAGCAACAACTCCACAGTTAAAGGGACAATCAGATATTTTAGACCCAAAATTTAGATTTGGGTAAAGATGGAATAAAATATACTACTAAACTAATTAATAGGAATGTATTTAAATACTGAACCCTGAAGATCACAGCACGGTGCTACTACAGGTCAACCAGGAATGAAATTAAGTCTAAAGCAGCATGGTAAAGTGGATTAATTCATGAAGCTAGGCTCTAGGAACAGTTCATCTCCAATCCCAGCTCTGTTACCACCTCACACTGTAGTTTTCAGCAAGCCACTTAACCTCACCATGACTCAGTTACTCCACCTGCAAAAATGGGATAATAATACTTAACTACCTTCTGGATTAATAGTAAGGGTCAGATTCTGTGAGTACTGACCACACTGAACTCTTCTTGAATTTAATATCAGCTTGGACTGTGCATGAACCATTAAATTTTACGCAAGACTCTCAAAATGTAAACCATCTTATAAGCACTAACCATCATTACTGAAAACAAAGTGATATTGACCTGTTTAGATTCACTCTCTTATGTAAGTGAAATGCAAAACGTAGACAGAGTGTAAATGGTGACAAGTAGGTAGGGGCCTGATTCTCCAGTGGCTTGCAGTCTTCTACAGTTGTGCAAAGTGAGTGTAAAATGGTACCATTTGGACTATGTTAACATTTAAACCTCAGAACTCCATTCTCCTTGCCTACAATAGCAACAGTATCCTGTAGGCAAAATCCTCATCACCTTCAGACAATTAGACCCAGTAAAATCATTAGGTCAGATCCTGGCCCCACTGAAGTCAGTAAGAGCTTTGCCATTGACTTCACAACAGAAGGATTTAGTCTTTACAGAAATGTCTTGTAGTACAAGACTTAGGCCCCAATGCAGCAAAGTGCATAAACATGTGCATAACTTTAAGCAGGTGATTAAGTCCATTCTTAAGTGCTTTTCTCAATAAGCATGTGCTTAACTCAGTGGGACTGCTCATGTCTCTAATGCTAAGTGAAAGACAAGTTGGGTGAGATAATATCTTCTAATGGACCAACCTGAGGATAGAACAAGAAGCAATGGGCTTAAACTGCAGCAAGGGAGGTTTAGGTTGGACATTAGGAAAAAGTTCCTAACTGTCAGGGTGGTTAAACACTGGAATAAACTGCCCAGGGAGGTTGTGGAATCTCCATCTCTGGAGATATTTAAGAGTAGGTTAGATAAATGTCTATCAGGGATGGTCTAGACAGTAATTGGTCCTTCCATGATGGCAGGGGGCTGGACTCGATGACCTCTCGAGGTCCCTTCCAGCCCTAGAATCTATGAATCTATGAACCTCTGTTAATGGAAGGGACAAGGTTTTGAGCTGCACAGAGCTCTTCTTCAGGTCTGGAAAAAGTAATCCGAGTGACGCAGCTAATACAACACGGGACAGAATGTTAAACATACGGGGTTAACACACGTTGCAGGAGACCAGTTAAAATGAAGTGGGAAATTAACACCTCTGCAGTCACAAGACAAAGGAGGGTGAATAAGTTACAAATTGTTGTAATGAGCCATAAAGTCAGTGTCTCTGTTGAGCCATGATTTCCGGTGTCCAGAGAGTTATGAATGTAAGTCCCTATACTCGTCTTTTGAAGGTGTTGTGCAGGTTTCCCTTGAGGACAAGAATTGAGAGATCTGATATGGAGAGATCGCTTTGTGCATGCTTTTTGTTAAGCACATGTTTAACTGCTTAGCTGGATTTGACTTATAACACAGTATTAACCTTACTTCACCTTATTTCTAACACAGTTCCTGAAGCAATCTGTTGAATACTATAAGTGTCAAAAAATTTCAAGTCAGCAGTTCTGTGTGATCATACTGACTGAAATAGGTTTGGGTGGCTTCTTTAACTCCTTAGAACATGGAAAACATTAGCTCTGTTTGTTTGTTGTTCAAATGGGGGTTCCTAAAATTGGGCAATTGCATTGATATTTTAGCATCTACATATAAATGACCAGATTTTCAGGGATCTGGAACACTTGCAGCTCCCATTAATTTCAATGGTATTTCTGCAGCACCTTGTGAAAAAAATCAGGCTGCTTGAATTTAAGTGCCTAAATAAGGTTCCTAACTTTAGGCACCCAACTCTGAACATGAAAGCCCAGACAATTGTAAAGCCTTTTTCAAAACCTTTTGAAAATAGCCTAAATAACTCTGGAGTCATCTATCCCTTTGGGATTTGACTTCCTAAGTCATTTATGCTCTTTCAAAAATTCTACCCATCCTGTTTATTAATTGTGTCCAACAAAAGCTAGAAGTCTCCTTTAGACTGAGAGCAGTGATAGCAGTGTGTTTCGTTGTATCATTAATTCACCAGCTGCATCCCTGGTCTCATATATAAAACTGATCACATGCCCAGCCTTTCTGCCAACCTCTCAGCATGCCAGAAAAGGAAAAATATATATAAGCAGTATTGATCTCGGCTGTGAAACACAGTACCAGAGCTCACTTTTCCGCCCAGTGAAACGCCGCACCAAATAGAAGAACTCTTTTAAAGAACCTTCCCTTTCAGGGAGGGATGTCTGAGAAATAAGTTTATTTTTATTTATTATTATTATTAACGTAGGGGGATAAATCCATTTTTTCGGACATAAAACAAAATAATCTTCCAACCTAAAACAAATCTTCACCACTAGGAATGCCAAAAGAGACCAGGACTGATACCAGTAAATCAGGTATAGAGTTTGATATGCATTATTTATAGTAAAATAAGACTTAAGGCCCTGATCTCAGGTGGGGTCGTTATTATGCCTAACACTGTTCACACACAAGGAGCCTTATCCAAAGCTGTCTAAAGTCACTGGGAGTCTTGCCACAGAATTCAAGGAGCTTTGGATCAAGCACATAATGAGAGACAGTCCTTGCTCTGAAGAGTTTACAATGAGGCTCCGATCATGCAATTCACAATGCACCAGCACACTGGTGCAGGATTAAAAATACACAAGACAAAGAATGAGAGAGAGAGGAAATATTATCCCCATTTTACAGATGGGAAGTTGAGGCACAGAGACTAAGTGAGTTGTCCATGGTCATTCAGGAAGTCTGCGGCAGAGCTGGGAAGTTAATCAGTTCTTGTCAGTTCCAGACCATAAACACATAACCATCCTATATTACAAGCAATAATCTGACAGAGTATCTGCAATTAAAAAGTCAACACTCACTTTGCACTTATATAGCGTTGTATAAATTCAAAGTACTTTATACAGACATTAACCAACTGATTCTCAGAGGTAGGTGAGAAAATGGTATCACTATTGTTCAAATGGGGAAAGTGAATCCATTAACTTGGGTGGAGAGAGGCACGAAGGAGGAGTTGCAATAATATTTTTTAAAAAACTTGGCAGCATACTCAGGTCTGGGTAATCTTCCCATCGCTACTGAGTACAGCCATGGGTTGCAGATAGTGGAACAGCCTTCAGATATGATCTAAGCAGGGAGACCTGTTAATTAAGCAGTCACAGACAATCTGATGACAGTACTAACATTGCGTGGTGGAGCAGAAAGTGGCACTGCCAGCCATATAAATTACCACAAAAGCCCAAAGATGGTACTGTACATGGCAAACGTAGGCCACCATTAAATAAGTCTGCAGCAATCCCAACACACTACAAAATATATGAGTATTGCAGCATCAAGAAGGTTTGCACCAAGGTTTCATCCTTTTGCCATAAGTATTCAACTTGCACACAGAAGAGAAAAGTTTAGAAGACACCAACTAGGGTATACAGGTCAATGGCATATACAACAACATAATATCAACCAATGACCTAGTTGGCATCATTTCTACTAGGAAGAATTTCAGAACGTGCTTATTGCGGTGGATAATGCCAGCAAGAAATATGGAATGACAATTCATGTTGGGAAGACAAAAAGTATGATAAGTAAACACAGTAATGTACTAGGCAATATCTATATCTAAACAGTAAAGTGGTGAAAGACGTGAATTGTCTCCCCTATTTAGAGTGTTAAATAACATCAGACAGAAGATGCCATGAAGAAATCAAGAGAAAGACACAGCTTGCAGAAAACGCATCCAAAGATGTCTGTGCTGTTGAACGTTGAAGTTACACATCCACGCTAGATTGCTGAAGTGCTACATACGGTTAACCCTCCTGTATGGAAGTGAGAGCTGGACACTTTAAAAAGACACAGAGACCCAGGGTATGTTTTCACTTAACCTGCTACATCAGCACAGCTGCCGTATGGCAACTGTGCCGCTGTAGCACTTCACTGTAGACCAGGGATCGGACTTTGGCACGCGGCCCGTCAGGGAAATCTGCTGGTGGGCCGGGCTGGTTTATTTACCTGCAGTGTCCGCAGGTTCAGTCGATCGCAGCTCGGACTGGCTGCAGTTCGCCGTCCCCAGCCAACGGGGGCTGCGGGAAGTGGCGTGGGCCGAGGGATGTGCTGGCCACCGCTTCCCACAGCCCCCATTGGCCTGGAACGGCGAAGCGCAGTCAGTGGGAGCTGCCATCGGCCGAACCTGCAGACGCTGCAGGTAAACAAACCGGCCCGGCCCGCCAGCAGATTTCCCTGATGGGCCGAGTGCCAAAGGTTGCCAATCCCTGCTGTAGACAGTACCTATGCCGACAGGAGGGGTACTTCTGTCAGCATAGATAATCCACCTCCCCAAGAGGCAGTAGCTAGGTCGACGGAAGAATTCTTCTGTTGTGTAGACAGCACTAGGACCAGGGATTAGGTCGGTATAGCTGCACCTCTCAGGGGTGTGAGTTCCCCATGTAGACCAGCCCTTAGACATTCGCCTTTTGGTGTGAAGAGAAGAATGTTAAAATTTTCTGGATAACCAGCCTACAAATGATGAGGTGATAAGGATACATTTTAAAAGAGCACAATTACTTGAGACCCTAGGGTTAGAGAAGAACATCCTTCTGCAGAAGTATTGCCCACCGATCGCCGAGCGACTCAATCTGGCATTCATACTATCAGGCAAGATCGCAGACAAACCAGGAAGATCAAGAAAGAGATCCAGATACATCAGAAACATCACAGGAGGAGTGGCATCCAAAAGAACGTGAAAGTTTTGCAACTCTGTCACGATTGCAAAAGATGGAAGCTGGTGGTCAACAACCTCCCTATTCCTTGAAGAAGAAAACGTCAGTTTAAATGGTTAAAGTTAATTTTCCCATGACCTAGGGACCTCCTAATTCTCAGGACTGTGCTCACTCTTCCAAACCATGTTGTCTTTGCAGAACAAGAAATAACCATGGTGTCATAGAATATACACTGACTGTTTAATGATGACCACTGCCATTTTGGGATGCACCAACAGGGGCATCATATCACGGAAAAGGGAAGTAATTCTCCCTACATGCCTCTGGAATTTGGTGTTCGGCTCTCAGTCCCTTAAAAGCAGAAACATGTAAAGAAATTGTTCAGGGCTGGCCGGAATATTGAAAGAATTAACAAATAGAGCTGGCTGCAAAATGCCAATTATTTTTATGATAAATTTCACAAACATTTCATGTTTTTGCAATTTCACCCAAAAATGCTTTGGTTTTTCAACAAACATTGAAACCAAAAACTGAAAAAATGTTTGCTTTTCATAAACCATTTTAGTAAACAAATTCTTCTTTAAAAAAATTACCTAAAACTGAGCTGAAAAACTTACTTTATTTTACTGAAAACTTTTTTTAGTAACATTTTTAGTTTCCAATTTCTTTTTAAAATAAAATTGGAAATTTTTTACCAAACTAAAAAAATGTCCATGAAAGATTGCAGAATAGGCTTCCAAGGGAAGTGAATGCAAATTTAACATTTAAAATGACAGTGTATAAAACTCTAGCAAAGGTCATACCTGAACTATGGGCGCTATAACAGCACAGCTATAGGGCTGTAACTAGGCTGCTGTAGTGCCGTAGTATAGACACTTTCTACTTCAATGGAAGGGGGTTTTCTGTCACTCTAGGAAATCCATCTCCTCAAGCAACCGTAGCAAGGTTGACAGAAGCATTGTTCCATCGACCTAGCTGCATATACACCAGGGGGTTGATCGGCATTTTTCACACCCCTGAGCACCATAGCTACATTGACCTAATTTTTGCATGTAGATCAGGCCAAATACACAGTAGGGAACAGCTCTTCATTGGCTACTAGGGATGGTAATCTCAGTAAGTCACTCCAGAGTGTATATTACTAGATGCATATCTGGGCCTGATTCTTCTTTACAGGCCTCTTTGCATTGCTTTGGAAGTGTAAAGTGGCCCTACCAAAGCAGATTTACGCTACCAAAGCAGATTAAAAGGGATCTAGTGTAAATGAAAATCGGGCCCTTTGCCTCCCATGTACAAAAGCCAGACCTTGCACATTCAGTTAAGGAAAACAACGAGGAGTCCGGTGGCACCTTAAAGACTAACAGATTTATTTGGGCATAAGCTTTCATGGGTAAAAAAACACTTCTTCAGATGCACCTGTTAGTCTTTAAGGTGCCACTGGACTCCTCGTTGTTTTTGTGGATAGAGAATAACGCAGCTACCCCTCTGATACCTGACACATTCAGTTAAGGTTACTTCTATTTTATATTCTCAAACAAAGAAAACTTCATTAAAGAGAGTAATGGTTGAAAATATAATTCAATAGATTCCAGCTATCATAAAAAAATTCTTTCCAAAAGCTACACATCTCAATTAATAATAATAATAATAATTAACAAAAGCAGTGTTAAACTGTCTGGAAAGTAATGCCTAAGAGATCCAACCTGTTCCCCAGAGACATGTAATCATCTTTCATTACTCACTCTGTCCCCATCTAATTTACACTCCCTACCCAAACTTAACTTTGTCCTTCCTAAAATCTGGAAAGGTCAGAAACAGCAAACGACTAAGCGGCCACTGGGAACACATCCCTTGAAAAGGAGATGGGATTTTAATTTGTTGTTAGATTTTAGCTACCTCTGCTTCATAGTTAATATACAAAAACAGAACACACAAAATCACAGCTACATACCCTACTTTTCTCATGCAGTTGAAGGCATGGATCTGAAGAACTAGTCCTCAGCATTCACTAACAGCCTACTAATTCACACCCCAGACTGAGGTATTGGGTTTTCCCCCCCTCATTTAATTTTAATCCTCAGTCTATTCTCTGTCTTTGCACAAAGTCTCTACCTTGCATTTGCATTAAGGGAGATCTCTGCTTTTTCTGCAGCGCAGCTTCTAAAGACGGGGAACAGTTTTCTGCTCTGAGAGAAAGTGGGCGATATTTTTCCACCCGCCTCTACTACTCCAGGCCAAATTTCTATGTGTGGGCAGCTCTCACTGAAACACAGCTGCTTTTTCTGTCACTTGTACGCCACAGCTTTTCATTCGTGCCCTGTGGGGTCTTTTCTTATACATAACGGCTTAACTGTGAGGACATGGAGGAGAAGTATATCCATCCCCTGTATCCTGCCCTGAGGAACCTGTATTGCCCCATGCTCCTGGAAGCTCCCTGAGTGAGAGCCCCCTCCAGCTTCCCAGTATCAAAGCAAAAATGTGAGTCACAGCAGCAGGGGGAAGCAGTCTGGAGAAGAGAAGAGCTGCAAGAAGAAAATTCCTGTGACAAGCAGGAGGCAGATGGGTTTGGGATTTTGTTCTTCCTAGTGGTTACAACCCAGCATCATCTGCCATCAGCCACAGGACAAGGCTGGGGTGTGGTACGGAGAATGGGCCAGTAAGTTGGACACTGGCTTATGATTCGATCCATCTGGCTTCAGAGCCCCGCTCAGTCCTGTGTGACCAGCACAAGTTGCTTGAGGCACAGAGCAGATTAATTTCCCACTGGTACCATGGGGAGAATGCATTCCCAGAAGGGTGCTGGAAGGATAAAATCCATTGATGCAGCTGGCTGGAAAATGGAAATGCTGACATTTGTTTTCACTCCGAATCAGAACAAAAAGTCTAAATGTTGAAATTCACCATAGAAAAAAAAAATCCCCCCCAAATTTGATTTGGAACCATCAAATGTTTTGTTTCAATAATGTCAAATTATTTAATTTTGATAAGGTAAAAACATTTTATTTGGATAATGCTGAAACATTTATAATATAAAATATTGCCTATATAAATATGATATATATCATATTAAAATGTATATTAAATAATATAAACATCAAAATGTCATGATAAAGTCTAAACTAAATGTTTTTACCTTATCAGGATAAAATATTTCATTGCTTAAATGAGAGAGTAAAAATGAATAGTTTTGATATTCTTCCGTTGAAAATGTAATCAGAATGGACACATTCCCATTAAATGTTTTGACGTTGATTAAACTAATATTTTTTCGAGCATATCTATCCATTAATAATTGAGATCGCTCAGGTGTTATAATGATGAGGGCTATTTAAACACACATATATAGAGAAACCCTCTTCATTGTTCCTTACTTGCTACAAAACATCCGGGAGAACAGGCATTTTCCATGTGACATTCCCTGGATCCTAATTACTTCCCAAAGGGAATCTTTTTATCAGTGTTTACCTGGATATTATACTAACTTAGTGCCACTGTAAAAAAAAAGGGGGGGGGAAAGATGTCTCAGCTCTTGTGATCCCTTTGCATAAATGAATGAGCCAATAAGTATCACACAAAACACACAATGTGCTTAAAAATATCGCATAGCCAAAGGTATGACACAGGAAAACCTCCTTTAAACTGACATGGTGTTGCACCATTAGCAAACCGCTTCAAATACGGCGGCTAAATACTGTACATGCTCATCAATAGTTGCGCACAGCTGTTAACATTTTGCATTATTGCCAGTTAATCTACAGAGCTGCTACTGAACGAGACAGGGAATGTCTGCCTGCAGGAAAGAGAATGCAGGGCAGAATGATCATTTAAATGCTAACATCAGTTAGCTACATCCTCACCATGTGAAGAAAGGGAATTAGACACATCGACTTTGTCATTGTCAAGGAAGCGGGTGAAAGTTAGAGATGAACAAAATGATTTGGATAAAATAAAAGCTATATGATGGGTCCTAATCAGGACCCCAGGTTAGCACAGCCTGGGGCTTTTGGACGGTTCTGATCTAGACCCCGACTCTTCAGCTTTGCAAACGTTGCCAAACTTTCTCCCATCTCCATCCAGAGCTGCAGTTCAAACCAAAACTTTTGAGATTTGAAAATTGTTGCTTGACTTTCATTTTTTGCTGTGCACCCTCCATTCTTCCTGATATCTTGGTTGCAGTTGGAGCCAGAAGTAAAAGCACTGAAATACTGGGTGCTCTGATGAGATTCCTAAAGGTTTATAATGTTTTTCTACTGCCAAAGCCCTCATCTGCAGAGACCCCCAAGACTCAACCTTCTTACCCATTGTAGTAATCATGGGAGAAAACGCAGGAGGACGTGCCAGAAGCACGCAGACAATACCTATCTCTAAGGCCAGTCTACACTAACGAGGTAAGTCGATCTAAGTTACGCTAGTTAAGTTATGTAAATTATGTAATTTAAATTGATGGAGCTTAGATTGCTTTACAGTGGTGTCAATGTCCCCATCAACATAGCTTCTGCCTCTTGGGGAGGCAGAGTACTGAAATCCATGGGAGAGTGCTCTGTCATCAACTTAGCACGTGTTCACCAGACCCACTAAATTGATGCCACTGCATTGATGTCAGCGGTGCCGATTTAGCCGGTAGTGAAGACAAGCCCTCAGTCTCCTTACATTAGATGCAGATAATGTCACTGCCTTGTTTTCACCATTCCTAAGTAAGGTCAGCATCCAGATGAAGAGCAACTGGTTGACGTTCAAGCCAGCCAAAACAGAAGGATTCTAGCAAGAGGGAAGAGCTAGGAAGAACACACCTCCAGATGCGGCTGCCAGAAGACTGCATCCAATTCTGCTAGACACAGATCTCACCACAGTGATCCATGCATTCATGAGCTCCGGGCTTGATTATTGCAACTCATACCTGAAATGAAGCCACACACCCTGAAAAAGCTCCAACAAATACAGACAGCAGTCTGTTTGGTAAGTAACACAGGCTTCCAAGAGCACATCCGCCCAGCACTCTATGGTCTGCTACAACTCTCCATTGAATACAGAGTCCAACTCACACTCTCTGTCCTTCTATTAAAAGGCTCCCATTGGATTGTTCAACAGGAACAATGAAAAATGTAGACCCACAGACGGCGACTTGAGAGTGCAGGAGACATGGGACCTGGACCTAGTCTGGTGAACTCATGACTAGCGGAGACCATGAATCTCACTGCATTTGTTTTGCATGGTGATTAATACAGTGTATTGAGAACGGTGATGGAATTGTAAGCTATCACTTTAAGATTGTGGGGACAGGGATTCCTGGTTGTGCTTGCAGGCTAGAGGGCTCCCTAGGGAAGCTGAGTCGAAACAGTCAGCCTGGGAAGAGTCAGCCTAAAACAAGCTCTCAGTGGTAGAAGATGACAGAACAAGGAGTAATGGTCTCAAGTTGCAGAGGGGGAGGTTTAGGTTGGATATTAGGAAAAACTTTTTCACTAGGAGGGTGGTGAAGAACTGGAATGGGTTACCTAGGGAGGTGGTGGAATCTCCTTCCTTAGAGGTTTTTAAGGTCAGGCTTGACAAAGCCCTGTCTGGGATGATTTAGTTGGGGTTGGTCCTGCTTTGAGCAGGGGGTTGGACTAGATGACCTCCTGAGGTCCCTTTCTACCCTGAGATTCTATGATTCTATGATTCTAAGGTGGGGTAAGCTATGTCTGTCTGCCTTAGAGAGCAGCCTGATTTGTGTCTCTGGTTTTGGGTTCTTGTGTGTTATCGTTCTGAATTCTAAGAGATAAAGGGGTGTTACATTGTAATCTTCCAGCAAGAGTATTTTATTTTTTATCAAATTTCTTTATGTATATTCTG
This sequence comes from Macrochelys suwanniensis, assembly GCA_033296515.1. Taxonomy (NCBI): domain Eukaryota; kingdom Metazoa; phylum Chordata; order Testudines; family Chelydridae; genus Macrochelys; species Macrochelys suwanniensis. The sequence goes on along the minus strand of CM065777.1, from coordinate 11,519,184 downwards.
GGACCAGAACAATAAATGAGTATCGTATTGAATTTAAACTCTCTGGGCCTGATTCTCCTTTGCCCTACACCTTGCATGGTCATTCACACCAGTGCACAGTGGGAGTAAAACTTTACTACACTAAAATAGTAGCATTTTGCACCCACTTTGCACACGGTGCAGGGAAACAGAATTAGGCGTCCCTCTCTCTCTGTCTCTCACATGCACATACACGATAGACAAATCCCATGTACAGAGCTAATGAACAATATCTTCTGAACTATAAATGAGGTCTTTAAAGGATATGTAAAATCCACAGAGGACATGAGAAGGACACTATTAAATCATTAAACACTGGTCTGTTTTCTAAGGACCAGATTGTGAACTTCTTACATGCACTGGGGAACAGCTATTCACTCCCTCATTGGGGACACTCATTTGTTCACAGTCTGCCTGTGAAAGCAGGTGGCAAATATCTTGTAGCAGAGAAAGGGAAGGTTGGTTCCGTAGGCAGTGTGCCCACCCACCTTGTGCTGCTTGTGAACACGGCCCTTTTTGCCCTGCCTTGTAGTCTGAAACGCTGAAGGTTCACTCAGAATCCATAGTGTGGGTCCAAATCAATTTTGCTGGGAATGACAAAGACGCAAGTATGGCCAAGGCCAACGAGCTAGATTTCTCTTAGGGAACTTGTCAGAAAAGTTTCCTGGGGAATTAAAGTATGAACGGAGCCGGAGACATTGATAAATTTCCCTTCTGAACAATCAATAAAACTCCCTCCATCCTGCTCAAGATTTCAATGTGGACGCAAGGGCCATAATTACACTGTCAAAAATTCAAGACACCCCAGCTGACTGAGACCCCCTTTAAAACTGACATGTGATTGGCAGGTGGTTTATAGGTGGCATGATCTGATTGGCAGGGGAGTTGGCTAAAGCCAAAGGCAACAGTGAAATTTCCCAATCTGTTGTGACCAGCAAAGCACAGGACTGCCACTCACAGGGAATTCTGGGAGACCGTTAGTCATATTAACATATCAAAGCGAGCTGCTGACAGCGCTTACTAAACAAGCTGAACTCAACCATAGCAGCAAAACATTCCCCAAAATTTCCAGTCTTAAAAAGAAAAGAAATTACATGGCACTCGATCCTGTCTTCGCTGAGATGGCTGAACATTTCAAAGCCCGCTTGCTGAATGATTTTGATTGCGATAACATATATAAGAGGAGAAGGAGAGCTGACATGTGCCCCTATTTGTTCTTGACCATGGGCTAAGCTGATGTTAAATTGGAACCAGAATAACATGTTTCTGTTTGATGTAAGTGGTATCAAGCCAGCACAAACACTTTCCTTCCAGTTTTATTTTCTAGCAGGCTTCCACCGCTTCAATGCGAAATTGAGGATTACATGGTTTCAGTGAACTTTAATTGCAGCCATGCACGGGGACTGTGTGTTACACAGAGGTTAGAAGTGACAGCACAGAAAGTCTGGATGGCTTGAATCGGCAGTGACAAAACTGAAACGCAGAGTGTTTCCGCTAATGTGCCAAGCCACCTTGGCCTTCGTGTTCCACCACATAGCTAATGTCTTTTGGCCCCCAACCCTCCCCTCTTGCCTATGCCTTCACTATAGAGCTACAGAGCCTAAACAATGCCATGCACATGGGCTTTTGCTGTCTCCCATCCACCTCCTTTCAGTGGGGCTACTCACTTAAGACAAACAGGCTTTCCTCATAAGTTAGACAGTATTCAACGGGGTGCCATGAATGTTTGAGGCAATCAGGATTTGGCACTGAGATTGTAGACTCTTTGGAGCAGGGACCTTGCCTTCTTGTTTTTGTCTGAAAAGCACCACTGGGAACTTTGGCAGTGAGTAAATATTAACTGAGCTTCACTGGTCTATATAAAAAGAGAGGAAGGGTGGTTCAGAGGATGGGGTGCAAGTGTGGGACTCTTGAGACCCAGGTTCTATTCCTTATACTACCACAGACTCCCTGTGTGACCTTTGTCTAGTCACTGAATCTCTCTGTATCTCAGTTCTTCATTTGTGAAATGGGGATAATAGCACTTCCCTAACTCTTAGAGGTGCTGTGAGGATAAACACATCAAAGTTTGTGAAGTGTTTGGATACTGCAATAAAGGGGGCCACAGAAATACCCAAAATGGATGGATCAATAGAAATTATTTCTTCCACCAAACTATCTGAAATGAGAAATGACCTAGGAGAAAACAACAAAAGGAAAATGCTCTGTGTACGAGTGAGAGGAGAGGCAACAATTCTTCAAAAGACACGTCTCCCAGCATGACACTAATTCAGGAACGACTCCCTTCTATATCGCTCTTCATCAAAGCCCTGCACTACTCTGCTCCAACCTGTGGTCCAAATGAATGTATCTGCACTGTAGCTCCACTTACATCAACCAAGTTGCACCCAGCATGAGTTTGGCCCTGGGTCTCTACTCTCAGCTCTCCTTGCTCCATCCATTCTATTCAGTAACTTCTCCCTTTCTGTGATGTGGAACACTCACCTGTTTCAGTTCCTTCCTCAAAACACATGTGCTAATTTGCTTCCCAAAGAAATGCTCTTGTTTATTCATGACAAAGAAAGAGAAAAAAAACCCTGCACCACTTTGTGTTGAATCCAGCCTCATAACATTTTGTGTTTCTGAAATGTTGTTTAGAGTGGCATCCTTGGATCATCACAGGGAGTGAACCCATGACCTCCAGTGCTAAAAGTATGCATCCAGAGGAGCAACTCCTTCAGTTGGTAGCTATGGCAGACTCACAGCCACTGTGAGGCAGTCGGTTACCTTTGCCTCTTTATTTTAAAACTCATTGGGGCAGGTACCTTTTCTCCTTTATGTTCTATGTAATGCCAAGCACACTGTTGAAAATCAACCAATAATAAAAATAATGGAAAATAACACAAAATGGATGCATGGTTTTGTTGTTGTTTTTTTTAAAGACACTGAACTCACCATTACTGTGAAACCTGCCCTAGACACACAGACCTTAATGTCGAGACTATGTCAGCATTTCAATGGCTTGTCCTGAAAATCCTTGAACTTGATTGAAAGCATTTATTGGTGTGCATTTATCACACCCTCAATCCACCCAGTCCTTTACAGCTATAGAAGGAAGTGCTGCCCTGACACTAACCTTCAGCTCCTGACAAGGCTCAAGATGACAGCACAAGCTTGAGGGAAGGAATCTCGGGGCCTTGAAGAGCTTTACCGGACAAGTATGCCCCAAGAAAAATCATTCTGAGCATGATCCCGTGACAGGAGGAGGCCTACCGCTTAAAAGAAGCACTAGATGCCATCTAAACAATGACTGCAATAGGCTGACTGAATCCAAATCAAAACTGAAAATAGAAGGGTCCTTTAACTCAGCCCAGGTCTACACTAGGGGCGGGGGTCGATGTAAGGTACGCAACTTCAGCTACGTAAATAACGTAGCTGAAGTCAACGTACCTCGATCGACTTACCGCGCTGTGAGGATGCCACAGGATCGACTGCCCCCGCTCCCCCATCGACTCCGCTTCTTCCTCTCGCTGAGGGTGGATTGCCGGAGTCGATGGCAGAGTGATCGGGGATCGATTTATTGCGTCTACACTAGACGCGAAAAATCGATCCCCGAAAGATCGATCGCTCCGGTGGGTAATGTAGACAAGCCCTTAGCTGGAAAGGCAGAACTAGAACGAATGGCTGGAAGTTGAAGTCAGACAAACTCAGATTAGAAATGAGGCACACATTTTGAAGAGTGAAGATGATTAGCTGCTGGAACTGGTGGATTCTCCATCTCTTGATGTCTTCTAATTATGCTTTAATCTTACACAAGTTTTTGGATTCCATGCAGAGGTAACTGGGTGAAATTCTCTGGCCTGTGTTATACAGGAGGTCAGACTAGATGATCTAATGGTCCCTTCTAGCCTCAAACTCTGTGAATCTATGAATAAGGAGATTTTGTGTGTGTCACCCTAGGGTATAATGTGAGTGTGATAGGCTGTTATAATGACAAAGTCCCGCTTTACAAAATACATTGTCCTTTTATAAAGCCTGTCAAACGCCAATCTCAAAGCACTTTACTAGCATTAACTAGTTCAGTCTCACGATACCCCTGACAAAGTGGTCAAGACCACCTCACCCCGCTTTGGATCTCACCCAAGAGTTGGCACCTCCAGGTGTAGCGCAGCACCCTGTTCACCCCAATGCAAATTCTACAGGAACGGTGTAACTTCCTGAATTGACAGCACGACTTCCTGTTGCACTCCAGCATTCATGTGTGGTCTCCCATCCAAACACTGACCCCACCTAACGCTGCTTAGTGCATCAAACCGACAGGATTACAGCACAGCAGCAGAGTTTCTGCCCAGCCCAGGCAGCATGGCCGGAGGCTGCCTGAGAGAGTGCATTAGTGGCTCCACATGCCAGGAGGACTGGAGCAGAGCCCCCCTACCAGGTAACGTGGGATGGGGAGAGCACGGGGCCCCCAGGCTGGGTGCGGGGTGGGAGCAAGTCACATGGAGGGGGTCACAAAGGGGAGCAAGGTGGAGAGGAGTCATGTGGGGGCGTCATGTGGGGGGTGGGGCCAAATCACATGGGGGGGTGTCACATGGAGAGCTCACATGCCCCCCTTTAGCTGGTGCCCCCTTTGTGTCCCTCCCATTAGTCGCTCGTGGCTCAAATTGTACCCTTTGGTGGCTTGGATTGTCTTTGACTGAAAGCCAGGCATGTCAGTAAAGCTCAGATGATAACCGTTCTGCCCATGGGCCAGGGGATTGCAAATTCAAGCCCTGCTGGAGGAGACAAGCGCCTGCCCAATGCAAATGTGGACATGCTGTAACAGGGGGAGGAATGAAGCACTGTAATATGGGCTAGGTTCCCCGCCCTGCCTTTGCTAAGGCAAATATTGCATTTGAAATTTGTCTGTTAGTTAAGACTTTGACTTGGGGAGCAGAGCGGAGCCATTCATGCTGCTGATGCTGGAGGCGCTCTGTTGGCACAGAACATAATGGCTCAGTTCAGACATGGGCATGGAGGGAGGAAGGGATCGTGCTGCCCGGTGCACTTTAGTGCCCCTTTGAAATGAAGTAGCATATCTGTCCCAGCTGGTATGTACTGATGACCATGGCATGCTCGGCATGGGCCTGGCCAGGAGTCTTCGCTGGCAGTCCATACTCCTTTGAAGTGGCGTGGAGCGAGAGCCCCATTCCCCACCTTAGCACTCTCCTGAGTGTTAGGTAGAGACCTGGTCCTGCTATTCTACAAGGTAGTAGAGAGAAAAGACCCCCTGAACCATCGTACCCACAGAGCAGACCCATGCAGTGCACAGCAAGAGTGACATCCCACAGCTCAAAGGTCCAGTTTCCAAGTACTCAGAATTCATGACTGGGGACAGATCTGCAGAAGTGCTCAGCTGTCATTTAGGCACCCAACAAAGGGCCAGAGTTTCATGAGTGCTTACACCCCACCACAGCTCCCACTTACAGCCAGATCTGCAAAAGGGGCCAGGACCTAGCATGTTATGCTCTTCGGAAATAGGGCCACTTGGAGCTGAGAGTAGAGATCTAGGGCCAAACTCCCACCCAAATGGGAGCTCAGTTTTTTGAAACATCTGACCCTGACGGTAAGTGCAGAACCCCATCAGAAAATTCCATCCCAAATGACTCATGTTGTCTCAGTCATTGTCTAAACCAGAAATACAATCAACACTTTTTTTTTAAATGGTAGAGAGAGAGCCACACTGTCCCCTCTCCAACTCACCATGCATGGAAATGGTCCCATTCCTCACAGCCAGGAATTTGGCCCCATATGGAAAGAAGGTTGCAGAATGAAAGCTTCCATAGAGATGGATGTGTGCTTTGCCACGGAGAGGTTTACCTGGGGATCCCACCTGGAATTCGCCGCCGTCGGATACCAGAATATAATGAGCATGGATTTCAATGGGCCCAGGGCCAGCCAACAAGAGCTTGCCACCTAAAAACAACAGAAGAGCAAAACACAACTGATCACTCACCTACAAACTTGCTAGTTCATGTTCAAAGGTGCTGCACATAACAGATACAAGAGATGAAGGAATAAATGGTCTTGTGGGTCAGCCACTGGATTAAGAGTCAGGCGGTCTCAATTCAATTCCCAGCTAGTCCACAGACTCCCTGTGTGATGCTGGGCAAGATATACAGGCTGGGGTTTTCAAGAGAGTCAAAAGAAGTTACCCTCCCAGCTCTCACAGAATTTGAATGGGGGTTGGGGCCCCTTTGACAAAAACACCCTTACTTCTCAATGCCTTTGCTCCACAACTGTAAAACAGAAATAAGGATTCCACTCTATGTATTGTCCCTTTAGATTGTAAACTATTGCATCAAACATAAGCTGTTTGTCTTCACTATCAAAGCCTTTTAAGTCAATCCCCACCGTACCTATCACCTCTCCTTTGCTATTGAACTGCCGACACTCATCTATGCCCATGATGCCAGCCTTCCTTGCCCACCTGTTATATTTTCTAACAAGCATCTTGGTGCTTTCTCTCATGCTGCCACTCACAACTTGGAGAAGATCCCTGTAAACATCCACAAAGCTACCTCATGATCCACCTTCAAATCCTTCCTTAAAACTCTCCTTTGCCATGGTGCCTACAAAACACTTGACAATGGTCAGGCTGCTTGTGTGCAGAGACCACAGACTACTAAACTGACCAGTATTGTCTTATTGTTTCCTTGGGCTCACCCACCTGTCTGTATCCGACTGTTGTCTCTTACCTTCTATTTAGGGGCAGGGACTGGGGGTTTTTTGTCCGGTATTTGTGCAGTGCCTAACACAACAGGGTCCTGGTCCAGGACTGGGACTCTTTGGTATAATGGCAATACAAATAATTATCATAATTAAAAGAGGGCCTGCTTTGGAACATAGGAATTTCCAGACTGGATTAGACCAGTGGGCCATAGACTCATAGAAGTGTAGGACTGGAAGAGACCTGAATAGGTCATCTAGTCCAGTCCCCTGCAGTCAAAGCAGGACTAAGTAACAAGTAGACCCATCCCTGACAGGTGTTTGTCTAGCCTGCTCTTAAAAATCTCCAGTGAAGGAAAATCCACAACCTTCCTAGGCAATTTTTTTCTAGTGTTTAACTGGCCTGACAGTTAGGAAGTTTTTCCTAATGTCCAACCTAAACCTCCCTTGCTGCAATTTAAGCCCTTTGCTTGTTCTATCCTCAGTGGTACAGAGAACAATGTCTCCTCCTCCTCTTTATAACAACCTTTTAAGTACTTTAAAACTGTTATCATGTCCCCTCTGGGTCTTCTTTTCTCCAAACTAAACTAACCCTATTTTTTTCAATCTTTCCTCAGAGGTCATGATTTCCAGACCTTTTACCACGTTTGTAGCTCTCCTATGGACTTTCCCTAATTTGTCCACATGTTGCTTGAAATGTGGCACCCAGAACAGGACACAATACTCCAGTCGAGGCCTTATCAGCACAGAGTTGAACAGAAAAATTATTTCTTCTGTCTTGCTTACAACTCATGCTGATATATCCCAGTATTTCCCTATGTTTGCAATAGCACATAACGAGATATCTCATACCACTGTACTGTATCTGTAGACATGGGGTTTTTAACAGCTACCACTGTGCCTGGGACCAGCTGGCTTTCCTTCTTCACAAGCTGCTCCAAACAATTTTCATGCTAAGAGTTATAAAGGTCAAGGCTTCATGTTATTGCAGTTTAAAATAGAACACCCTACCCTTTCAGGGAAGAGAGAGAGAGAGTGTATGTGTGTTTAATATGAAAAACAAAACAAAAAAACCCACCAGCAGACATAAGTATGCACTGAACAGCTTGCCTCTTTTTTTTGGGGGGGGGGGGTTGAACATTGTAGTTTACTTAAAATTAAAGAGAAAAGATAAACCAATTAAATTCATTACTGGAATATTAGACTGGCCTTTGACCGCTAGAAGCTTCTGTTCAGAGAAGGGAGCTCAGTTATCTACAGCCAATATTTTAACAAGGGCTACCTACTGTTGACCAAACTAAGCCAAAGCCCCATGGTGCTTTGCAGCCAGGCCAAAGCCAAAATGGAAAAACACTACTTGCATATTTAGTTACATACATTGGTTAATGTTGTGTGGGCAGCTACCAGATAAGGAAAAAACTTGTGTCAAGGTTTGTGAAGCTGACTTTTGCAAGCAGACTGGGAAACCAGCTCTCGCAAACAGAACTATTAGCCAGGCATATAAATTGTTCTAGTGTTAACTATCAGAAAACAGATGCATTCAGTTCTCACAAGCGAAATGTATTCATCAAAGCCTGGGAGTTGTTGTAGCTATAAGTGTGATTAAAAAAAGAGATGTTTATGTAACCAGAATAAGACAGTAGCTAATAGTGAATAAGTACAGTACATGCTATTTAGAATACTTTATTTTCATGCTGAATTGTATAACCCTAAAACTGTTCTATAGTTAAATGCTGTAACCTTTGCATGACTCCATTGTATATAATATAGGAGAGTATCACAAGTCTTGAGAAATATACTTAACCAACTAGCCTCTAGGTATTCATGCTATGTCTGGCTACTACAGACCCTCTGTCTTGCAAATGTGTATGGAGCCAGATAAGAAAAGTCGCTACGGTTTATAACGTTACTGTTAGCAGGGTGCAGGGGACTGGACTAGATGATCTCTCGAGGCCCCTTCCAGTTCTATGAATATCAGATACTATATTATATATAATAAATATATATTACATGTTTTTGTATAACTATTAATTTTATTCATCTTAAGTTTTTTCCCAGATGCTTTTTACTTATGTTAAGCTCTTTAACCAAAGGGAGACATGAAATGTTGTACTTCAGTGTTAGGTGCAGAGTCATTCCGGAGGGACAGGAGAAGACAAACAAGTTTGTTGATGCTTAACTAACATGCCCTCTATACCCAACAATAGATGGTGCAGGATGTCGTTGAAATTTTGCTAATTTCTGGAATGCTATGGTCAAATAAGATAAGAGACGTGTTGCAATCTCTGTCCTGTTTATTGTAGGGTCTATGTAAGCACATCACAAAGTGTTCAAAAGCATGTCAAAGAAGACAGATAAAACTAGCTTTAAGTAATGCAAAGAAACAGTGAGACCCTCATCTATTGTATATAGTATATAGAGAAGTAGAGTGAAGCTCAGATTTTGAGACAGTTGACCTGCTGCATTGCTGTCTCCCAGATGGGTTGGCAATATATTGGCCTTCCTAGCTGTATTATGCTGTATTAATCTTTGATTAATCCTTGTTGATTAGTAAAGTTGATTAAATCTAGCTACTTGACACCTTGCTATTGAATTAAATTAAACTCACAACACTACCCACAACATTTTTTTCCTCTCAGACTGTGATAAATCCTGCGTACTCAGGGTGTGCTTCTGCAGTGGCTGGGCAGACTGGCGAGGCTAGCCCTTTGTTCTCTCAGCTATAGCCCTGAAGTCAATGGGGCTACTCACATGAGTACCAACTCACTAGTGTGAGAAAGGGGGTTTTCAGTCTGGCCTTTTCACCAAAACAGCTTTCCCAGAACCTGATGGGAGCAAGTACAATTCCAATGGCTGGAAGTTAAAGGTAGACAAAGGCAACATTGGGCTTCGTGCTGTACTAATATGCAAGCCGACATAGTCATTGCCCCAAAAACCTTACAAGCTAAGAAGACAAAGACAGACAATGAATGGGTGACCTGAAGCAGCTAAAAGGTAACGTGTTCCAAAGGGCGTTGATAGGCATGTCACTACTTTTGAATGTGTATATTCTATGAACAATCCCCAGCGAACTTTCTAACAAATCACGGTTGATTTCTTTTAAAAATGTGTGTGTGTGTGTGTGTGTGTGTGTGTGTGTGTGTGTGTGTGTGTGTGTGTGTGTGAGAGAGAGAGAGAGAGAGAGAGAGAGAGAGAGAGAGAGTGATTACAGGGTCAGCCGCATCCCAAGCACCGCCCTTGTGACTTGGAGTCTCTCTGTGGCTCAGTTTCCCCTCTTCAGAACACCTTAATAAACTCTGCACACTCCTTTTGTCTAATAACACTCCCTTCTCTCACAGTCTATTTTGTTTATATAAAATTCAAAACAAAATTCAGTCCTGGGGCTTCTCTTCCCTCTTTTCTCCCCTGCGGTCTGCTCTTGCAGCTCTTGGCTGCCGGGTCAGGCCACTCTCATCCCTACAGAGCAGAACTGAACCCTAACTCCTGATATTTTCAAAACTGCGGTGCCCCTATGCCTATCACTGAAGTCAACAGAAGCGGAGTCCTTCTGAAAATCAGTCCAAGAGCAGAGATGACGAATCCCTGGGAGTTAAGAAACAACAGCTTAATGACAGTTAAAAGCTAAGATCGGCAAAGATTCGGGCTCAGTCATTTGAGCCATTTAATTATAACCTATATCCAAACTTACAAGCGCTTATGCCCAAACTTTATATATATGTTCATCCTAGCCAGCTAGGGTGACCAGATGTCCCACCCCGTCCCGATTTTTCACATTTGCTATCTGGTCACCCTATAGCCAGCAGCTCTCTGAACCTACACTCTTTGCACTTTATTAGCTCAAAATAAATATACAGCTGCTGCTTTATAAGATCGGGTTAAAAAATAAAGTTCCTTTCCTTCGTTTAACACTTGCCCCTTTTCTGCGAGCAGAAAGAGAGAATGTTGCTCCACTGAGCCATTGGCTCTGCCCTTACTTTGTTTGTTATGGCTACACAAGAGAGCCCGGAATGTCCTACAAGGGACCTTGGGGTAATTTTATAAAAATCAATCAACTATTGTTATGGTAGCCTCCCCACCAATTCAAATAAATACAATTAAACCCATAATCTCTTCTGTGCCGTGATATGGAGACCAAACGCGTCTCTTTCACATGGAGTCGGAAAAGAAACATTCTGAGGCTATTTGATGTTTGGTGAGAACATCAAAACCATCAGTCGTCTCGATTAACTCAGCAATTGGCCTTCACCTCCAGGCCTGGAAAGGATTTTTTTCCATCCTCTTTTTAAAACAAAAACAAAAACAAAACTAAATCTGAGGCACCTCCCCCTTTCCCAGAGGGAAAAGAAAACCAACCAACGGCTAGAAAAACTGATAGAACATTAAAGAAAACAAACCAGAAAATAAGATAGGGTCCACTAAGGTACTTTTCCACTTGGACCACTGACTGCACCAGAAGAATGATGAAGGGACTAGTGCGGGATAGATGGATATTTCTGCTCTGAAGTCTCATGTGAAACAAAGGGAAACAAGAGCCAATGGAGAGGAGGTTGAAATGCAATTTGATAGCTCTTCATTTCATAGCGTGTTTTGGGCTGGAACAAAAGCATGCCAAACTGGATCAGCCTCAAGGTCCACCCAATCCAGTACCCTGTCTCTAATAGATGCTTCTGAGGAAGGTGCAAGAACCTCCAAAGTTGGAAGTGATAAGATAACCTACCCACAAGGAAAGCTTCTTCTGATCCCTGTTAGTCAGAGGTTGAGTTATGCCTTGAAGCATGAGGCTATATAGCCCATCCAAAAGGTCTGTCAATTTTTAATCCTTATGATTATGGATATTCTCATTGTCCATACATAGGGTGTTGAGTTCAACCCCATCTTTCTCATTAATATTTAGTTTGTGGTAGCATTCCAAATGTTTTAGAGATTTCCCAAACACCGAGGAAAGCACTCATCAATGACCCTGTTTTGCTTTGATGTTATAAGCAATTGGCCTCAATGTTATACCTTTAAGAGAAATATTTTATTTTTAAATGAAATGTCTCATTAAAATAAGTCCCATAGTAAAAATAAGTTTGGACATAAGTGCCTGTAAATTTGGATGTAGGTTATAATTATATTGTGCAGGGAAAAGGATGACAGTGACTCTCACCAGATCCAATCCAGCTTCCCTACACAAGCTGAGTGAAATGCTAAATGTAAACAAAAGATGTAAAGTAATTTTTAAGAGCATTGTTTGTTAATCAATAATGTTAAGTGTCACATAAGAAAGGTGTATACATACACACACACACATACAGACACATGCACAATTATATCAACTGCATCCTCTTAACTACTGTATGGATGCAAAATCCAGCAGAATGCCCTTTCCCTAATGGAAAAGCATCTGCTGCTACATGGAAGGTCACTTCCTCAATGGACATGTCCACTCTCTTCTACACAAGGGTTGTATCCTACCATCGATATACGAGGAAGGAGTTTTGTATCATAGGCTTTGGCCCTATATGACCAATGTTCCCGGCCCCCTTGACTTGTTATTCCCAGCTCTCTTCAGTTTTGTGTTTTATGATGATCCCACTAGAACTCTGTGGAGATGTGCTGAACCTCACAAATTATGTTCCTGGCATGCATCCCCAAATGGCAAACAGAGTGGGAAACTGCTAGAGCTGGGACATCCCTGTGCTGGCAGTCCATTCGATATGCTTGTCCTCAGCCTCCAAGGGGGGGGCCTGCTGGGAGCAAACTAGAATGAAAAGAAAGATCCTGTTATGTAGATCCTCCTGCGCTCATTTCATAGACATCGTTTATCGGCCTTAATTAAGAACAAGATACTAAGTTTATGGACCCTGTTGTGTGCACCCTTTGGACATGCTCACATGAAACACGGATGAGCTACACAAGTTCCCTGCAGCCTGGGCTCCTACAGAGCAAGACACAAAGGAGTCAAGAGCTCATTATATTGACTCTGCCCCCAAAGCTGCCTGAACCAAAAGAGTCCAAAACTCACTGTACATGCCACAGAGTGCATTCTCCCCACACGCATTTAGGTCCCAATCCAGCAAAGCACTTAAGTACATGCTTAACTTAAAGCGCATCGGCAGCATCACTTAAGTCAATGGTACTATTCACGTGTTTTAACATATAAGAATGTGCTCAAGAGCTATGCTGGACTGAAGCCTTAATCCAGCCTTGAGCCAGAGAGAGGCAGCTGTTTGAAAGTGCTCAGTTAGAAATCAGCTCCCAGGACCGATGCCCATGTTTTCTGGCCGGCTGCATTCACGCCCATCTGTTCAGATGGCATGTGCTCCTTGCAAGCTGGGTGGCCTCTTTCCTTGCAGTACAGGTGCCAAGCAATGGTGATTTAGATCAGAAGCCTGCAGAACGCTGCAAGCACCATCTCGTCTAGAGGAAGTCCCTCTACTCTGCCAGCACTGAGGCAGCGTCACAGATACTTGATCATACCTATGGTATGAGCCAAAGAAAGGGACAGCCAAACAGGGAGGAAGTGTGTGAACATTACTGGTTGCATTACAATGGAGTGTGCAGACATTGCTGGTTGCACCAGAACAGGGTATGTTACAGCAGGTGCCTTGGAAACCTGGATGAAAGTCACCCAGTTGTATATGTCACAATCAGTATTACCCAAGGATACACAATACAGATGCTCAGCGAAGGCCAGTCAGACCAGGAGACAAAATAGGTGAAGGAGGAGAAAGTATTCTTTGTGCCATGATAATTTGAGGGGCTGCCAAATCCCAACACCTGAGCTCCAGAGGAAAGACACATTTGGCTCCTGTGGAAGGATAATGCTTTGGGGAAAGCCTCACAAAGGCTCCACGGTAAAAAAAAAAAAAAATCACAAGAAGGGAACTGATGTGAAAGGGGTGTTTGATCTGCAGAGCTGAACCTGCACTCATTTCACAGAATCATAGACGCCAAGGCCAGAAGGGACCCTTGTGATCTCACCTCCTGTACAACTCTGGCCATAGAACTTCCCCCCCAAAATAATTCCTTTTGAACTACAGCATATCTTTAAAAGAGATCCAATCATGATTTTACAAAGGTCGCAGTCCAGAAAAGCACTTATGCACATGATTACCCCCTATGAAGTCAATGGGACTGCTCACACTTAAAAGTGAAGCCTTGACACAAGTGCTTTGCTGAACCAGAGCCTTAATCCAGCTCGAATCTAGAAACAGGCAGCTGCTTGGACATTTCAGCCTGCTGGAGACAGCTCAAGCAAAACAATTTGCTTTTAGTAAGGGAGGATGGTCTTGTAGCAAATGCCCTGGACTGACTCTAAGAAGACTGTTCAATTCCTGGCTCGGCTACAGACTGCTTGTGTCATCGTGGGCCGAGTCACTGAAGTTCTCTGTGCCACGATTACTAATATACTGTTTGTAGGTTGTATCCCTTTCCGCCATGCTACATCTGTCTCATCTATTTAGATTAGGGTGACCAGACAGCAAGTGTGAAAAATCGGGACAGGGGGTGGGGGGTAATAGGAGCCAATATAAGAAAAAGACCCAAAAATCATGACTGTCCCTATAAAATCAGGACATCTGGTCACCCTAATTTAGATTGTAAGCAGGGACTGTCTCTTACTAAGCATTTTGCATAGTGCATAGCACGATGGGGCTCCAATCTCAGAATGTAGTGTAGGCCATACCTTAATGCATCATCTTTTGCCTACAGATTAGCGAGGTTTATCGTTTGAAAGGAAGAATGGTCCAGCAGTCAGAGTGCTAGTTTGGGATTCAACAGACCTGGGTTCAATTGCTTGTTCCACCACAGACTTCTTCTGTGGCCTTGAGGAAGTGAGAGTCTCCCTGGGCCTCAGTTCCCCATCTGTGAAATGGGGCTAGTAGCACTGTCCAACCTCACAGTTGGTGTTGTGAGGACAAATGCATTAAGTATTGTAAAATACTATAGGAATGGGGGCAATAGAAGTATCTAGGAGGACTCAAGAGAGCTTTCTCTCAGATAATTAGCAGCAGCATCTCCTTGCAGAGACAGAACTCCTCCATCCCAGTGAGTAGAGGAAGGAGGGACTAAGCTGCCTAAACTTCCAGCCTGATCTCTGCAGGAGTCATACACAGTTCCTTTTGTTAGCAGAACTGGGATTAGCTTCCACTGATCTGCTAGAGTTCAGCGTGGGAAGCCTTGGAGGAGTCTCAGCAGTTATCAAACATGCGGAAAATCGATTTAGTTGGCAAACGAAAGCCCTAGGAGTCTAATATACATGCTGCAATCCCAGCCAAAACAGGGGTTGAAATAGATGCCTGCGCCCTAACTGAGCCACGAATCAGGATTTATGATTAGGGGAAAGAAATAGAAAAGCTGTCCAATTGCTACAATTATAAAGGCCTCAAAATTCCCCTGCAGGGAATTTCTTGTCCTACAAGTTGAATTCCATTGAAAAACACTGAGTTCTTGCTAAAAAAAAAGAAAAAGAAAAAATATGTCCCTCCGTTCTTCCAAGACAGGTGGAATTTTATGATATGTTGACTATAATTAATCCAGACTTGATGCACATCGTTGTAACAACCTAGAGATCCCATCACAGAGCAATAAAGAGAGACAGGACTGCCTTCCCCCACAGTCTCTTTAAAACTCAATTAAAATATACATTGGATGCAACTTCCCATTAGCTGGTACTATTTGTACATCCCATGTTCTTTCTTTAATTAAAAAACATGCTTATTGCAATACTGCTAGAATCACTTTTACGGTATTTTAATTGTAATGTCTCTGTCTGATTAAAAAAAGAAAATATGAACTAGAAACTGCCTGCAAATAGTATCATCACACACAGCCCAAATGGACTGAGCATAACAAAAAATGGCTCAGATAACCAAGCATCGCAGCCAGTCTATAAACACGGGAAATAATGTGGGGGGTGGGTGGGAGGGGGTCTTCAAAAGGTGACTGGATGACACAGAAGACTGGACAAAGATAAAAAACGTGCTACTTCTATGGTACCAGTTCAAACTCAACCCATATCAGCAATGACTGCAGTGTATGTTGGCTGATGTGACCCTGTATGTGCCTCATCAGGATCCTATGACTGATGGTACTGAAGGCCAGAGGGAGGCATAGCTGGATCCCTGTAAAGGACTTCAGGAGAAGGTTATCCAGCTATGCCTGTAGGGCCAGGTTGATGGGAAGAGGTGCAAAAGGGAAACAGAAAAAGCTAAATTAATACAAATGAAAAGGCCTCCTGATATGACACCAGGACTGTGTTAACCTCATGCCTGATAAACAAGAAAAGCGTCAGACCGGACATCAGTTAAACAAAACTGGTTTGTTGGAAATTAGACCTAATTGGTGGACAAAATTATAAGGGGACGGACTATTCCACACAACACGTCCTTTGCAGTCCTCAGGAAAATACTTTTTGGGGAAGAAGATGGCTACCGTGGCCACGGACTGACTGAAAGAAGGGGAAGGAGCGAGCTTCACCATCATGGCTGCCACCCCTGCTGTCTCCTGAGACCCCGGGATCCAGTGGGACATCATTGTGCCTTCTTCGTCCTGAGCAAACCGGGCCGGAGAGAGGGACCCAGATGACACTGCCACCTCCACCAGCTAAATCCCAAATACCACCTGGGATGTAAGACCTTGTAACCCCTTCCCCCATGTGTGTTCTATTCCTTCCCCACCTTATTTATTCTCTTTCCTATCCCTCTCCTTTTGCCTTCTGTTTAATAATGCTCTGGCTTAGCCAGCCACCACTATATTTTGCAGCACTTCTGTAAACCTGTCACCCAAGAGAGGTAGTTAAAAGCAATGCCCTAACCCAACGATGGCACAAGTTTGCCAGGTCTTATCAGCCACTCCGAGACTGCGTGCTGGGCTTGCGTTTCTCCAGCACTGAGTCTGCAAGTGAGAGCCGACACCTGAGACAGAAGCTGCATTTTCTTTTTGCTGTTCTTTCCACGTCCCTCTTGTGTGTTTGTCTTCTTTTGTCTTCTAAAAAACAGGATCAAACCTCAACAGCAACAACACCAGCTCCAGCCCACCTCAACTAACTTCTTCTCTTTATCCCCAAAAGTACAGTTATCGCCATCTGCGTTTCTTGCATGCGGCCACCGGTGGATTTTTGTGCAGCCACAACAGCCACCAAAGCATGGGCGGAGACTGGGAGGTAAAGCAGCAGTCCCTCCCTGCAGCACCCATCTGTTGCTCCTGAACAGCTGGTACCAAGGGCAGTGAGATGCGCTGCCTTGGTGTTTGCACTGGTGCTGCCAGCAGGGATCGGCGGCCTGACCCACGCAACCTTCTTGGGAGCTCCGGGAAGTGCCTCTGGAGACACGTGTGTGGCACCAGAGCGGCTCTTGTCAGTGGAGATGGCTGTGGCGTTTGGTCACCAGGACATTCATCCGGGCAGCTCCCCCGCACCGGGAGTCTGGGACGCTGCAGACGGTCGGTGAGTTCCCGACCCACCTTCCCGGGGCAGTCTTTCACTGAAGGGCCCTGGGAGGCAGGGACAGAGATGGGTCAGCGCTTCCCGCTCACGATTTACAGTTGCTCTAGCTACTGCAACAGGTCAACGACTCCAGGCTGCTGCAGGGTTTAGCAGCTCCCTGGCATGGTGAGGGGCTCCCACTCCATGACAAGCTCTAGGGTGACCAGGCAGCAAGTGTGAAAAATTGGGACAGAGAGTTGGGGGTAATAGGTGCCTATATAAGAAAAAGCCCCATATATCGGAACTGTCCCTATAAAATCGAGACATCTGATCACCATAACAAGCTCTGAGCACAAGAACAGGAGCAAAGTCCGGGTGAGCTAAATGGGGGAATCTCTACTTCCTACCACCCAGCCACAGTGTGGAGAGGCTATGCCCTACCAGGGGGCTCCTACCTAAGTTCCCATGTGGTGCATGCAACCTGCCAGGATCACCCCCTTCTTATTAGCATCAAGAGCTCCATCAGTGATGTGGGGGGAGTCTGAGCGCAGGGGAATCCTTCCTCGCTGCCACTTACAGAAAAGGGTTTGCTACTTTTCAACAAGTATAGAAGTGAATTAAGTATTGTAGGGAAAATGGTCAGAGCAGCCACAAAAAATGAGTTGTGAGAACCTCTGATCTAAAAGACTGTCATACAGGGGGTTTTCCCTTATAAAATCTTTTTACAGCTAAAGGGAAAGGGAACAATGGACCTGATTAAAATGAAAGCCTCACGTAACACTTTACATTTCAAATGCTTTCATTGTTTCCCCTTCTTTTCTGTATCTTTAATAAAGAACTTAAAAGATTTTTAATGGTATGTTTGCCATGGTACTAAGCAGGCTGAGGTATCTGGTTATAAAACCCTGAACCCTGTTTAAAACTGTTTAATGTTGGATAGTTTCAAGGTCGTGTTAACACCTGTGACTCTTTCACCCCATTTATTCCATCTAAATTAATACAAGAGAAGCAAGTGTGCTAGGTATCATAAATGCCCTTCTCAGAGTCACTGGGTCTAAAATATTCTAATGCTGGTTTAATAATTGTACCGTACCTACCCTATAGTGTGTGTCAGCTGAATGGGCTTGTTTGAGAATGAAAAGGAGCATGATGGAGGAGGCGGAAATTGCTTTGAATATGAGATGAGTACAAGCCATAAAGATCCGGTTTCCAAACTTCATTGAAAACCATGGAAAGATTCCCATAGACTTCACTGGGCTTATGGATCAAGCCCATGGTTCAGAATTGTGTCTGAACTTCCTCTCTTATTCAGTTTCTTGCTCTGGATCTATTTCATCGATTTGGGCTGGGCCACAAAGTTCAGACCCAGATTTGGATCCAAACTTGCTAGGACTTTGGATCCTGTATTCTGGTTCAGATCCACCTCAGACTCGGGATACAGATATGCATTCCAGCAGGATAATCTCATTCGGGCTGAAAAAGACTCATTCATTACCAAGAACCTATTTTCAGAGGCTTAGAACTTTCAGCGGGAGGTGCGGGGGTGGAGGATTTGGCTAAAACGTTTTCATGCTTGATCTCAACCCCAGCTTGATTAAAATATTTATTGTATTTGTTCAGGTGGAAGGAAACCTGATAAAATACCACTGCACTATTTTGGGAGATCTCTGATCCAGGGATAGAAGTGGGAAGGAAAGTTGTTTCCATTTTCAGATTTCTTTATGGTCTGTTAACTCAAAACTGAGTTAAAATACATTAAAATATCACATTCCTTGCATCTATAGTCCTCAATGAAGGTTTAGCCACAGATCCTCAAAGATATTTAGATGCCCAACTCCTATCGATTTGGGAGGTAGAAGCCTAAATGTCTTTGAGGATTTGGGCCTTAGTACCTATGACATTTGTTAAGAAATCTCTTTTACAAACCATTAAGTGTAAGCATTTAAAAACAACACAAAGTCCTTTGCTAACTTTTTAGGCCCCAATCCTGAAAAGACTTATGCACGTGCTTAAAGTTAAGCATGTACAGAAGGCTGTGCAAGATTGGGCCCTTCTTTTTGAGGATGGAAATGGCTCTATTGGTGAATGGCAGGTTATTTTTGTCCTTAATTGTGTATTGACTCCAACAGAGCTGCATCTATTTACACCAAATCTGAATTTGACACGAGGTATGTAAGTACTACAGACCTGATGCTTTCTCTCTTAATTGTGCTGTGTTATTTACACAGCACCAACAAAGTGCTAGGATCATGGATTATTTATTACGTTCTGTAACTGTAGCCTATAATTCTGTAACATCATCATTAGTTCTGTAAAGGCTTTTCCAGTATATTTGCATCAAAGACCCCACACAAGACATAGCTGATTATTGTTACCAGTACCACTATTATCCCTGATGGCTGCGTAGAAGAGCTGCGCTTTCAGCAGTCAGGAATAAAAGCATTCCTACTCATATTGTCATTATGCCTCAAACAGCATAAACGACGCCTTCCGCATACATAATAATTAAACAGATCCCTCCCCCTATCCTCACTATGTTTACCAAACACTGATGCTCTGTCTTTTACGCTCCTGTCTGACCAGGTGCCTTGGCACAGCTTATTTGATTTGAGGGGGTGGGGGGAAAGAATGAAACTCTACAGCCTGGAAGAAACAGACAAAAACCTCCTCAGACCTTTGACATGCAGCAAGTTGAGAATGGCAGTGGTGGTATCCAGCAGCAGCGTCTGGCCTCTTTCTACCGTGACATTAGCGCCATCTTGTGGCAGGTGCCCATCAAGCCAGCTGGAGTTCTTAGACCATCGGCCGCAGAATTGGAGGGGAAAGTGCCTCTGAAAAAGAAAATAAGGGTCTCAAAATTGACCTTTCATTATTTTTTTTAAAAAAATCTAATGGGAAATAATAATACAGGAGACCTCCGCTAGAACACGTGTCAACATAGCACGAATTTGGTATTAGCACGGGGGCGACCATGGATCCCAAAATAAATTGTTTACATTGGGATCCATGGCAACACGCCCCCCCCCCCCCCCGCTATAACACGGTCCCCGCGTTAACACAGTACCACATATGGCTCCCAAACCCCGCATTCTAGGGGAGAATGGACCCAAATTTTACCTGGCATACCTTAAGTGAAGTTCATTTACTCTGGCACTGTTTTTTCTGCTAGACTTGTTGGGCTGTATGTTCCCCCCAATATGCAGCTCACTCCCCCTTCTATATAACAACAGGGAGAGGAGGGAATCCAAGTTTCTTGGTGTCTGTTTTCTCCACTATAATACCTAGACTCAACTCACAGTCTACTTCAAAAGTGGATCTAGGCTCACCACAAAGATTAGGCCTGGATAGACCTTAGCGGAAACGCGAGATAGCATGTCTAGAGCAACAGACCTATCTCAAAAGGTACTGCAAGGATTAGTCAATATTTACAACGTATGCACCACAGTGAGACATGTGCTTGTTACCATCATAGTGAATTAGTGCAACACAGAATATACGTGGCTTCTCTATAGAGTGAAAAGATTGATGTAGTAGACAGGGCATGACAAGGACTCAAGAAACCTGGCTTCATCCACAGACTCCCTGGGTGGCTTTGGGCCAGGGCCGTCCTTAGGATTTATGGTGCCCTAGGCGGGATTATTAAACTGGTGCAACCTATGCCTGACTTGCTCTTAGCAACACAAACATAAGTTTACAGTATTGGAAAACTTCTTCTTCTACTTCTAAAAATGTGATAAACGATTCCTTAACTGTAATCTGTGCTGAATCACTAATGTCGACAAATCTCACTACTAACGACATCTGTTCTTGATGACTTATGTCCGGAGTGCAATCCACCGGAGTGTGGTGCCCCAGACCCAGTGGTGCCCTAGGCGGCTGCCTATTCTGCCTATGGCTAAGGACGGCCCTGCTTTGGGCAAATCACAGTCTACCCTTGTTTCAGTTCCCCATGTGTGAAATGGGGATGATACTTCCCTACCTCACAGGGTGTTGTGACAATAAAACCCTTTATGACTGTGAGGGGCCCAGTTACCAGAGTGATGAGGGCCATGTAACCGGGCCGATTCAGCAACATCAGTGAGTGTGAAATGCACCCGCCTGCTTCCTTACTGATGATTCTCCTCTGGAGCACATTACACCTGCTTTCCATAGATTGCACCCATGTGTTTCTTAGTGAAATTCAAAATACTGACTTTGATCAATGAAGCCCTTATGTGGCTTCAGTCCTGTCTACCTCAGAATCTCTCTCCCCATACACTATCTTGATAAATCACATGGTCTGGCATGTTCTGACAACAGTTCCCAGATATCAGTAGTAGGGAACTAGAGGCAGGGCATTCTCCAGGGAACAGGGATGAGGTTTTGTTTATTTCAATGGCTCAACAAGGCCCACATTTCCAGGGCACACTGCCGGGTATATCTTATTCACTAAAGATTTTGCTAGAAGCTTGAGTGATTCAAATGTAGTTTGTAGGGTGGAAGTAGGGGTTTTTTTTCCAGTTGACTTGCCATCCATTTTGGTTTTTGCTGAACAATGTTTTATACTGACTGTTCATGTACCACTTTGAGACTGGCAGGGGTGCATTTTGGAAAACAAACATTTAGGTAGATAAGAATTGGCTACACTAGAAGGGACTAATGTTCCATCAAGTCTGCTATCTGGTCTCCACAGCTTGGATCCTTATCGGAACCAAACCTTTTTTGGACTCCTTGTGGGTGGGAACATTAGAAGTGGCTAATGTTGACCAATATATGCTAGCTAGCATATAGATCATATTAATACGCATTACCTGCCCCACACATATATTAGTATGCATTAAGCACAAATAGAATTAAGTACAAATAGTATAGCAGTTATATAACCTAAATTGGCCTCTACCTTTACTATAATGCTATTCTCTTATGCTAAGTATCCCATAACACCTTGCATTACCTGAAGCAAGCTTTGGCTTAAGACATAGGACTGTTGTCAGGATCAGGACATATGATTATTTTATCATAGCAACAAGGAGGGAGTTATTCTCCCAGGCCAGTACTGGAATGTCCCAAAGGAAGAAGACAAGACATATCATTGTTTTGTCCTAGTACACACCTAGGAGATGCCTTCACGCCCTTTGGTACCTGGAATGCACATGTTCAGAACAAAGAGATAAGGGGTACAGTATAGTACCAGAAAAACATGGTAAAAAGCTGATTGGTAAAAATCTAGTTTCAGGTGATGTACGCTGTATTTTTTACTGGTAAACTGGTAGGGTATAAAAAGATGGCTTTAGAGGTGTAACTCTGGGAGCACACCTTCTGCGTAAGGTGAATGTAACAATTCTGCACAAGGCTTCCTGGAGATTGATATCGTGTAGAACCTTTCCCCTGTACTACATTATTATTGGCTTTTTGAAATAAACATAACTGACATTGGTTATTTAGTCTCTTGAGTATATTTCATAATGAACTAAAGTGTGGTCAAGCAACAGACTATACAATTTGTCAACACTAGATAGTACTATGTATTTACAGTAGCACTAACAATGTGCTGGGTGCTTTCTACACATTCACAGAAATCACAGAAATGTTGGACTGGAAGGGACCTCTGTAAGTCATCTAGTACAGTCCCCTGCGCTCAGGGTAGGACTAAGTATTATCTAGATCATCCCTGACAGGTGTTTGTCTAACCTGTTCATAAAAACCTCCAATGATGGAGATTCAACAACCTACCTACATAATTTGTTCCAGTGCTTAACTATCCTTACATAGGGTGCCAACTTTCTACTCGCACAAAACCAAACACCTTGACCCGCCCATGCCTGCCCCTTCTCCGAGGTCCTGCCCCCCGCTCACTCCACCCCCGCCCCATTCCTCACTCTCCCCACCCTCACTCACTCATTCATTTTCACCAGGCTGGCTCAGGGGGCTGGGGTGCAGGAAGGGGGAGGGGTGAGGGCTCTGGCTGGGGTTGCAGACTCTGGGGTGGGGCTGGGGATGAGGGGTTTGGGGTGCAGGAGGGTGCTCCAGGCTGGGATTGAAGGATTTGGAGGGCAGGAGGGGGATCAGGGCTGGGTCTAGGGCAGAGGGTTGGAGCCCGGGAGGGCGTCAGGGGTGCAGGCTCTGGACAACTCTTACCTCAAGCAGCTCCCGGAAGCAGTGGCATGTCCCCCCTCCGGCTCCTGCGCAGAGGCGCGGCGAGGTGGCTGTGTGCACTACCCCATCTGCAGGCTCCCGGCCAATGGGAGCTGCAGGGCTGGGGCTTGGGGCAGCATGTGGAGCCCCCTGGCTGCCCCTATGCATAGGAGCCAGATCGGGGACTTGCTGGCTGCTTCCCGGGAGCCGTGCAGTGCGGAGGCTAGCAGGAAACCTGCCAGCCCCCCTATGCGGTGCTGCCACCCGGACAGTCAATGGCCCAGTCAGCGGTGCTGATCGGATCCCTTTTCGACCGGGTGTTCCAGTCGAAAACCGAACACCTGGTCACCCTATTCTTACAGTTAGGAAGTTTTTCCTAGTGTCTAACCTAAATCCCCTTTACTGCAATTTAGGCCCATTCTTTCTTGTCCTGGTCTCAGTGGTATGGAGAACAATTTATCCTCCTTCTTTTTATAACAATCTTTTATGTACTTTAAGACTGTTACCATGTCCCTTCTCAGTCTTCTCTTCTCCAGACTAAACAAACCCATTTTTTTCCAATCTTTCCTCGTGCGTCATGTTTTCTAGACCTTTAGTCATTTTTTGTTGCTCTCTTCTGAGCTTTCTCCAATTTGTCCACATCTTTCCTGAATTGTGGTGCCCAGAACTAGATACAGTGCTCCAGCTGAGGCCTTACCAGTGCTGAGAAGAGTGGAAGAATTATTTCTTGTTTCTTGCTTACAGATGTAAGCAGAGTCAGGATGAGCTCTACCCTGATATCTGGTGGTGAGTTGTGGAAAGGGATGTCAGGGGCTAATCTTGTTTGCATGGACACACCCACCCTGCAAAGCATGATGGACCGCTTGCCCAAATGGTCACTTTGGCTGCTGTGGGATCCCCAGTTTCTCTGTTGTTGGGGCAGGAGGAATGAAGTGTTGTTGCCCTGATTGTGTGAATCAAGGACAGTGGGCTTTTGTTATGATGGAGGGACTCACCATCGGCTAGGCAGCACTCGCTGGGTGAGGGACATGGGTTCCAGGGCCCCATGACTTGAGAGAGGTTGGGGACAGGTTTCTTGGTTGGGTCTTTTAGCTATAGATCAAGCATAGTACCTGGTGGTATGGGTCCCCCGTGAGGCTCTGAGACATTGATTGTACTTCCTCCTCTCTCCATTGTGGAATATCAGAGCTAATGTTGAGTTCATTGGGAGTCTGGTTTCAGGCTGCTGTGTTGAAATCACTCTAGGCTAAGGGTGCAAGTGAGCACTAGGGCTCCCCTAACTACAAACTGAAATCACTAAAGGGCTAAAAACTCTTATGAGCTGAAATCACTGAGCAGTGTGTTAAGTAGTGGGGGAGCCTGAAGATCTATTGCTGAGTGGCTGGCAGAGCGGAGCAGTTCGGGGGAACCGTCGGCGCGGCTTGCAGAACAGCTGGTGGAGCTGTTCGTGGGGACCGTCAGCGTGGCTTGTGGGACGGCTGGCGGAGCAGAGCAGTTCATGGGGACAGCTGTAGCGGCTTGCGGGACGGCTGGCAGAGCAGAGCGAAGTCCCACGGAGGGGTGAGGCAATCATCTTCAAGCCACGTAAGGTGCCCCTTACCTCTCCCCTCCCCATTTCTGCCCGGACTGATGAACTTTTGAACTTTGGGACTGGACTTTTGGGGACTTTGGGTGATTTCTGGGTTGCTGGACTCAAGAACCAAAGGGACAGGACATGGCCCAATTGGCTGGGGTGGGTCTTGCTCACAGTTTGGTTTATGAATCCTAGTTGCGGTGTTTTCCCAATTTAATGCTGGTGTCGTTTACCTGCTGTTATTAAAGATTTTCTGTTACACCGAGGCTCTGTGCTTGCGAGAGAGGAAGTATTGCCTCTTTGAGGCGCCCGGGGGGGGGGGGTGTAAATATTTTCCCAGGTTACTGGGTGGGGGCTCGAGCTGGTTTTACATTGTATTGTTGAAAAGGGAACCCCTATGTACTGAACCCAGCCCTTGCTGCTGTCAACTCGTCCTGGCAGAAGGGTTACACAACACTCCTACTAATACAGCCCCGAATGATGTTCACTTTTTTATCTTTGCATTACATTGTTGACTCATATTTAGTTTGTGATCTTCTATAACCCCATGCTTCTTTTTCTGCAGTACTCTTTCCTAGGCAGTCATTTCCCATTTTGTGTTTGTGCAATTGATTGTTCCTTCCTAAGTGTTCTACTTTGCATTTGTCCTTATTGAATTTCATCCTATTTATTTCAAACCACTTCTTCAGTTTGTCAAGTTCACTTGGAATTCTAAACCTGTCCTCCAAAGCACATGCAACTCTCCCAGTTTGGTATCGTCCACAAATTTTATAAATGCACTCTTTATGCCATTATCCAAATCATTTATGAAGATATTGCATAGAACCAGACCTTGGACAGATCCATGTGGGACCCCACTCAATATGCCCTGCCTGCTTGACTGGGAACCACTGATAACTACTTTCTGAGTACAGTTTTCCAACCAGTTGTGCAACCATCTTTTTCATAGGTTTGTCTAGACTATATTTCCCTAGTTTGTTTATGAGACAAGCACGTGAAGCAGTATCAAAAGACTTACTCAAGTCCAGATATATCACATCTACTGCTTCCCCCCATCCATAAGGCTTGATATCCTGTCAAAGGAGGATATTGGGTTGGTTTGACATAATTTGTTCTTGACAAATCCATTTTGACTGTTAATTATCACCTTATCATGAAGGGGTGGTCCTACAATGAGAAGCTCACAACGTAAATACAGACTGAGAAATACAGGCAGAGATTAGGAGAAGGGGAGCAACAATATGCAATGCACATACAAGTCAAATCTTTTCACTGTTAGCACCATGGCAGAAGTAGGTCTTAAATAGGAACTCAAGTATGGACAGGGTAGATGCCTTGAACCTTAGATAAATACTCATTGCTTTAAAGAAAATAAGGTTCTCTCAGCAACAGAGAAAAGGAAAAAACACAGATAGGTTGTGTAAGGAAGCAGGGTTTTCAGAAAATCAAGCCTTTCATGGGTCCTTGCTAAAGTAAATATTTCATTCTTCATGGGGAATCTCCAACGTTAAAGGAACTTTTGTTCAATGGGGAACAAGCAAAGGAGGAGGTGTAAAACATCTTCATTTCTTCTCCATTGCTTTGCAATATATCTCAGGAGAGCAAATGCTTCTTTCCTAAATGGCAGGGCAGGCCAACCCATGCAGCAATATCCTAATGTTTATAACTACCTGTCTATGGCATCTTGGACACTCTGTGTAGTACATTAGGGGTGATGCCTGATCTATGGTTACCATCAAATGGTTTGCCTCCTCCTAGCTAGAAGCATTCCTCTGAGAAAAGGCTCTTATTGAGCCTGATACAATGCCCACTGAAGTCAAGAAGAGTCTTTCCACCGACTTCAACAGGCCCTTTATGTCGTGATAGGCATGGATAAAAATAATTCACAAGGCTGTGGTTGCTCTTATTGATTAGTACTTAATACCTGTATCGCTTGTTAGGTAGGTAGGTCTCTAGAGGAATCGAGAAGAAGTGGTCGCTTTGTGATTTTGGCTTCCTGAGAACAGAAGCTCATCATTGGACCTAGAGTGCAGATGTAACCCACACACCTCCTGGGTGTGGTGTTCTGTCCCATAGTGGCACCAAGACTACTTAAAGAGAGAGAGAGATAAAATGGGTCTGCTCTACAGCCTTAGCTAACAGCCAGTTGCCTTTTAGCTCATGTAGTAGCGGCTCATGCAATAAGCTCCAGAGGTCCGCGGTTCAATCCTGCCCACCGACGACCATGGTCTGTCAACGTTACACAGACTCAACTCTTTTCAGTTATGTCCTCTCTTTCCAACATGAAAATATGTCTCTCTTTTTTTATTCCCCTCCCCCCATGAACACAAGTACAATCCCCCTGGGCAGAGGCCAGCTACTATTCCCAATGCTGTCCCATGTGACACCAAAAACCTAGATGTAGTGTTGCTTCCCAAGAATGGGAAATAATCCACAAAATAAGAGCCTTCATCCATCTTAAGGACCAAACTCAGAAAAGGCATAAATCACCCTAATAGATGTTACTTTCGTTTATTTGTATTATGGTAGCACCTAGGAGCCCCACAGTGCTAGGTGCTGCACATATATAGTTTCTGCCCCCGAGGAATTTACAGTCTAAATATCCAAGACAGGCTAGGGACGTTTTATTATCCCATGGGGAACTGGGGCACAGAGAAACATAATTGACAGGAAAAAATGGTCTTGTGAATAAGGCACTGGGACTCAGCCACAGACTTCCTGTGTGATCTCGGACAAATCAAAGTGGCTCTTACTCTTTGGCTCAACTCTTTCTCTCTTCTCCTTGATGTTTCCAGGGACATTTTGCTCCACAAGGCCTGCAAGTCAAGATGCAACGAGCGAGTACAACAAACAACAGAAGGGAAGTAGACAGGGAAGACAAGGATAACAGCGAGAAGACACGATTTCCATAAGCCACTGTACGCCCAACTTGGTGGCTCTGAATCTTTGGAGTGGATTTTTAAAAAAAACAAACTATAAATATACAAATAGATCAATTCCAACCATCCACACTAGCTGAAGGCCTAGCCCTCGCCAGGTGGCAAAATCCTGTCAATGTCATGGCAGGAATGGGTCTGAAGAAGGAACTTGAAGGGGAAAAAAAAGGATGGATCCGTTCAGGGAGCGTGCTCCACATGCAAAGGGCAGCATGAAGGAAAGCACAAGATGCTTGTGGGAGAAGCAGGCAGTCTAGGCTGGTACCCTAGGTGGAGCTGAGGGGCGATGAGAGACTCAGTCAGAACCATGAGACGATACTAGGGAGAAGCAGAGCTCCGAAGGGCCTTACATGGCAGTGTGGCCTAGTGGATGAGCACTAGCCTAGGAGTCAGGAGAGCGGGGTTGTGTTTCTGGCTCTGCCACTGACCTGATTTGTGACCTTGGGCAAGTCACTTCCGCACTCACTCGGTCTTGTCTATTTAGACTGTGAGCTCTTCGGGACAGGCATTCTCTCCTCTATGTGGTTGTATAGCACCAGGGCCGGCTCTGGCTTTTTTGCCGCCCCAGGCAAAAAAGCCGCCGGCCGCCCCGCTCCCCCGGCCGGCACCGCCCACGGGGAGCACGGCATGCCTGCGGCACCGGCTGCCCAGGCCGGGGCGCCGGCGGGGAGCGCGGCACAGCCGCCCCCCGCTGCCCCAGCTGGGGTGCCCGTGGGGAGGGCGGCATGCCCACTGCCCCGGCGCCGAGTGCGGCATGCCCCCGCCCCCTGCTGCCCCAGCCGGAGTGCCAGTGGGGAGCACGGCATGCCTTCTCCCTGCGCCGGGAAGAGTGGGTTTTGTTTTGTTTTTTTTTATTAAAAAAAAAACCCAACCCCTCAGCGCCACCCCCCTTCAGGTGCCGCCCCAAGCACATCCTTGGTCGGCTGGTGCCTGGAGCCAGCCCTGTATAGCACACAGTGCAATGGGACCTCTTGGCACTACCATAATATAAATAATGATAAAGGCAAGGTGGCCTTACGTATTGTTCTGTCCTATGTGACAACAGTACTCCTCCACCTCACAAGGGTGTTATAACGGACGTCAGTAAGATTTGTCAAGTACCTACAGCCCCTCAAAGGAAAGCGACTACGTAGCTGCAGGGTAAATAGCAGGGTAGCCCTTTTTCTCTAGTATTAGATGGGCACAGGAGCCATACCAGCTCATTGTGTCACAGCTCCACGTCCTTCCCTTTTCCCCCATAGCAGGTCTCAGCCTTCCCTCCCACGTGATGGCCACGGAAGGCGAAGACTAGCCGCACACAGTTGTCCATAGAAGTGAGACGCTCTTTTGGTTCTGGTTAGCACCCAGCACTCCTGCAATGTCATTCTATAAACAGTTCCTGTTAACACCGCGGAGCAGCAGCAGCTGCAGTGGCCGAGGTCATGGCTGACTGCCTCTCCGGACACATGGTTGTTCGATGAGCCTGTGGAACCAGTGGGAGGGGAGTGGAATGCATAGGGCCAAGCGTCGCTTACACTGTCTTTTGTTCTTTCATTTCCTCTCTCGTCAGCGGTGGTTCTGATCCAGCTTTTCGGCGAGTGGAAGTGATGTGGGCCCAAAACAGAAATCGGAGATCTGAACACACCCAGACCTGGATCCGGAGCTGACTTTTGGGCCACTGCCAAGCAGAGGAGGCATGCAGGTTTCATGGAACTCTACTTATAACCACTGGCTTGTTTGTGTGCTGCTTCCTTTCATGTAGATACATAGCTTCCCCCTCTGCCCTTGTCTTTACATTTACAGATATGCCAATGCTATAGGTCAGGAGCTGTAACCATGGCTGCTCATTGTAAAATACAAAAGGATCCTTGTCGCAGTGTACAGAGAGATCAGTGCAGTCCCTGCTGCACTGTCTGATGCAAACATTAAACTCAGAGGTCTCAAACAACTGCTGAACTAATAACTACAAATGGACCCAAAACACAAAAATTCACCCCATACCCAGATTCTAAACATGCTAACATGTTTCAGTCCTGTTTTCACTTACAGACATTTTAAATCCACTCCCCTCTCCCCCGCACCACCACCTTTATTGTAGTTTCATGGTATCCCACTACAAGGGATGATTGGGAGTGGTGAGGACAAGTGATTGAGAACCAACTCCATATCCCAGCTAAGAGCCTGTGTACTGGCAGGTAGCAGGGATGGTTCTCCTGAGGACATGCTGGTGACTTTTAAAAAACCAAAATCTTCAGTACAACAGGTGACACTAGGCCATCAAGTCAGTAGTGAGCCAATGCCCCATAATATGCTATATGCAGTATAATGCCAAAGATGAAGCAAACTCCCGACCATTTATCAGAGGGATAAATACCAGGGAGGGAGAGAAATTATTTAAGCTCAGTATCAATGTGGACACAAGAACAAATGGATATAAACTGGCCATCAGGAAGTTTAGACTTGAAATTAGACGAAGGTTTCTAACCATCAGAGGAGTGAAGTTCTGGAACAGCCTTCCAAGGGAAGCAGTGGGGGCAAAAGACCTATCTGGCTTCAAGATTAAGCTAGATAAGTTTATGGAGGGGATGGTTTGATAGGATAACATGATCTTAGTCAAAGGTCAATTAATTGCCAACAGTGGTAAATAGGACCAATGGTCAATCATGAGATGTTAGAAGTTACTACAGAGAACTTTTTCCTGGGTATCTGGCTGGCAAGTCTTGCCCACATGCTCAGGGTTCAGCTGATCACCATATTTGGGGTCGGGAAGGAATTTTCCTCCAGGGTAGAGGCCCTGGAGGTTTTCTGCCTTCCTCTGCAGCATGGGGCACGGGTCACTTACTGGAGGATTCTCTGCATCTTGAAGTCTTTAAACCATGAATTGAGGACTTCAATAGCTGAGACATAGGTGAGCGGATTATTCCAGGAGTGGGTGGGTGAGATTCTGTGGCCTGCATTGTGCAGGAGGTCAGACTAGATGATCATAATGGTCCCTTCTGACCTTAAAGTCTACGAGTCTATGTGTGGCCCTTAAATAGCTTGTGACACTTTTTGTGACCACAAAGAGTGAGGCGTGTCTGGTCAGCGGGAATCCTGGCTTCTATTCCCACTGCTAACACCAACTTGCTGTGTGATTTGTGCAAGTCACTTAATATCTGCACCTCAGTTTCTCCACCTGTTAAGTGGGGATAGCCATTCTTACCTCACAGGGTTATTGTGAGGATTAATTCATGTCCCATCAAGCTGCTAGAGATCGAGATCCTAGGACAAAATGTTCTATAGAAATACAAAATATTAACAACCCAGTTGCTCTAGCCCCGCTGCAGTTCTTCTGATTGCATCCTGCCCCCCTTCTGTAACATCTTTCTCCAGTTCCAAGTAGATTTCTGGTCCCTTCATGCTCTTCACTGTTAGGTTGGGTTGCTGCTGTGGAGCAGCCCAGCACTGGCTCTATGTCAGGGCTTGTCTACACTACAAATTTAAGTTGACTTAAGTCGACGCACAGCCACCGCACTAATTAAAGCGGTGACTCGCGTCCACATTATGCCCCTTCTTCGGTGGGGCGCATCCGTACCAGGAGCACTTCCACTGGCTGAAATGGGACATTGTGGGGCACCGACAGCTGGAGCCCTGCCACCCTGGGGCTGACAGCCGGAACTGTGAGGCCGGCACAGGGTTCACAGCTGGAGCTCTGCCCCGGGGCTGACAGCCAACAGGCGATGTAAATAACGCAGTGTCTACACAGACACTGCATTGCCCTGTCCACATCGACCTAAGCGCTCCGCCTCTCGCGGAGGTGGCGTTATTAAGTCGCTATAGTGGGCGACTTACATCGGCGGGAGCCCCATTGTAGTGTAGACGCTCGCAGAGTTAGGTCGAAGTAACTAAGCTGCCTTACGTTGACCTAACTCTGTAGTCAGGGACGGCCCGTGCCTGCTAATAGTGGGGGGGGGGGCAGAGTGAGGGCAACCAGCTGCAGCAGTGTTACTGAGAATGCTCAGTCCATGTGAGCATGCTCAGTACAAGCCAAGCAGCAAATTTTGGGGGGTGGAGGGGCATGTGACCCGGCATGCCCAGCCCCATGCATCCTCTCTGTC
The DNA here is from genome assembly GCA_033296515.1 of Macrochelys suwanniensis. Lineage (NCBI taxonomy): Eukaryota > Metazoa > Chordata > Testudines > Chelydridae > Macrochelys > Macrochelys suwanniensis. The sequence continues at coordinate 11,487,372 of CM065777.1, read as the reverse complement.
TGTAGTGTAGACCAGGCCTCAGTTGCAGGTGAAGTGATTGGTATAGAGCAGTGGTTCCCAAACTCAGTCCACGGCTTGCTCAGGGTAAGCCCCTGGCGCGCCAGGCCAGTTTGTTTACCTGCCGCCTCTGCAGGTACGGCCGCTCGCAGCTCCCACTGGCCAGTTTGCCGTTCCCAGCCAATGGGAGCTGCAGGAAGCAGAGCGGGCTGGCGGCAGGTAAACAAACTGGCCCGGTGCGCTGGGGGCTTACCCTGAGCAAGCCACGGACCGAGTTTGGGAACCACTGGTATAGAGCATATAGTGCACTTAATCTTAGATACCTAATAGTGTTTTGTTGTTGTTGTTGTTGTTTAAGGAAACTCAGGTTTAAACAAAGATTATGAATGGCTAGCCAACTACGAAAGCAGTTTCTCCTCCCTTGGTATTCACACCTCAGCTGCTAGAAGAGGGCCTCACCCTCCCTGACTGAGCTAACCTCGTTATCTCTAGTCTAAGTTTTCCCTACACTTTTATATCCGCCCCTGGACATTTCCACTGCTTGCATCCGAAGAAGTGAGTATTCACCCACGAAAGCTTATGCTCCAATACCTCTGTTAGTCTATAAGGTGCCACAGAACCCTTTGTCACTTTAAGGAAACTAGCACCTATAGAAGAACAAGTATGTCCTAATGACTACCACTTCCCATAAAGACAACAAGCCTGATCCTGTGATCAAAGAAGACCAAAAGCTTAAAAGCCAATGCAGCGAATTAGCAATCATAAACCTAACTAAAGCACACTGCTTGTTATTTCACCCAGAGCCTATCCTATATATTGTGAATTTAAACTAAAGGCTCTTTGGGACAGGGACTCCAAGTGAAATCCTGACTCTACAGGAGTTTTGGCTTTGACTTCACTGGGGCCAGGATTTCACCATCTGACTTTAGATATGTCTTTAAGGTGCCGAGCACAAAGCTAATACTATATACTACAGTAACAACCACTACCACCTTGCTTTCCTGCATACAAAAATATCCCTATAACTAGGGTTACCAGACAGCAACTATGAAAAAAACGGGACAGGGGATGGGGGGGTAATAAGCACCTATATAAGAAAAAGTCCCCCAAAAACCGGGACTGTCCCTTTAAAAATGGGACATCTAGTCACCCTACCTATAACCACTTATTATCTACTGGGGCGGAGGGGGGGGGTAGGGAATACACCTTTAAGTAACGTAGCCATTACCCACTCCTGGTCATGAAGCAGTGAACAAGCAAAGGTTGGGAACACTACAGCCATATCAGAGAGATTGACACACACGAGGAAGCCTTTCCTGCAGTAGTGACAGATTGCCATTTAACCAGCAAGTCTAGAGCAAGTGTTTTTGTTCCCAGTCACTAGTGAGAGACAAGGTTAACATTTTAAGTGATGGAATACAGTGTATATTTCCCCACGCCATGGACCCAGGACTCCACACCACATTTGAAAACACTTAATTTCAGTGATGGAATACATGGGACCTCACTTTCCGGGCGGTGAACTCTTGACAGCTCCTCAATTTAATTCACCAGGGAAACCATTTCCTGCCACCCCTCCCCCCCCTCCACCTGAAGGAAAGCAAAGCACATATTTGGAGGAGACAAAGAAGGGTTTTTTTATTTTATTACCCTAGATGTCTTTTAGATGGGAAGTATTCACAGCCATCTGCTCTAATTATTCCTCCTGTATTGGCCACCATCTTCACGCAACAATAGAAATAATTATCTCCTCAAGGGCAAAAGAAAAAAAAATATTTACAGAAACAAACAAAAGTGGATTATTTTTAGCTCCTAGGGAGGAAAAACGAAACAACAAGCCACTTCCTAATGAAGAAGCAATTAGGAAGGTGGGTAGAGCATCTATAATTAAATTGGACAAATTGGTGCAGAGACCTATTTCCCACACACATGCTGCAAAATCTTACTCAATGTAGGTATGTGGTTAACATACAAGATATTCCCCGGGCTGACTGAACCAAACTTGTCTTGTAACAGCTCCTGTAGTCAGGTCCTTCATTCACACTGACATATAATTGATCCATCCCAAGATGCACCTCTGTGCTATAAAGACAAGGAACGCTCACCATGATTCATACAGGCAAGAGATGTAGCAGGGCACCATGGTGTCTATTTGACTTTGCTCTCCCAGCTACCTAAATGCTCATATAGCTCCCATCATCATGGTGTGATAGAGTAGACTTCTGGCTACACTATCTAGGTCTAATAATTTAGTGGAAGCCTGACACATTTTTCTTTTCAAGTGTAAATCAGGCTGAATGGATTTAGAAAACTCTTTCCATAGTCCAAGGGGGAGGGAAACAGATGGGATTTTATTCTCATTTCCACTAAGGCCACTTTACATCACTCTGGCAATGTAAAGGGGTGCTAGCGTCAATGAGAACCAGTGCCTTTGAGTACGGTTCATCTTCTCACAGTTTCCTGTGAAGAAAGGATTGAGGATTTCCCAGGCGGGAAAGCGAATACCGTGTGTTGTGCTAGAGAACAACATGGACATCAATGTAAGCTCACTGTCAAAGTGCTCACAGATATGATGTCAGGGTATAACACAATATCATCTGCACAAGGGCATCCAGTCCATGCACCAGTGTGCATGGGTTCTGTTGCAAAGAGCACTTACAGGGCAGGATACCAGGCTTGTGGAGTAGAGAAACAGCTTACCAGGTAGGAGAAATGAACTAGAACCTCCAAGAATACCTGTCCGAGGTAGTTCACTACCAGCCCCTGAGAACCACATTGCAGGGTTCACTTAGTGAGCTCCTTTCTGAACCAACCCACCCACCTCACAGGGTTCTCAGTGCCTTTGTCATTTCCACTTGCTCTACAGCTGGTTCAGCTTTGGCCAAGTCCTTAGAGAGAACAACATGGCCAGAATGGGCATATTTTCTTTTTTCCATGGAAAGAAAGGGTCCCACATTCAGACATCATATTCGGGGAAGTGTAATTTACATGTTGGTAACACCACCTAGCTCCTACTTAGAGCTTTTCATCAGTAGATCTCAAAGTTTTTTGCATAGGAGGTCAGCATCATTATCTCCATTTAACAGATGGGTAAACTGAGGCTTAGAGAGGAGAAGTGATTAGCCTAAGGTCACCAAACAGGCCAGTGACAGAATGTAACATCAATTTTTTTTAAAGGCTCCATAGGTGATCCTGACAATTACAGGCCAATAAGCCCAACTTCAATACAGGCAAACTGGCTGAAACTACATCGAAGAACAAAAATATAAGTAACATAGATAAACATGATTTGTTGGGGAAGAGTCAACACAGCTTTTGTAAAGGGAAATCATGCCTCACCAATCTACTAGAATTCTTTGAGTGGGGGACAACAAACATATGGACAAGGGTGACCCAGTGGATATATTGTACTTGGCCTTTCAGAAAGCCTTTGACGAGATCCCTCACCAAAGGCTCTTAAGCAAAGTATGCAGTCATGGGATAAGAGGGAAGGTCCTCTCATGGATCAATAACTGGTAAAAAGATAAGAAACAAAGGGTAGGAATAAATGGTCAGTTGTCACAGAGAAGAAAGGTAAATGTACCGGGACCAGTGCTCTTCAACATGTCCATAAATGATCTGGAAAAAGGGGCCAACAGTGAGGTGGCAAAGTTTGCAGATGATACAAAATTGCTCAAGATAGTTAAGTCCAAAGCAACTGTGAAGTGTTACAAGGCGATCTCACAAAACTGGGTGACTGGGGAACAAACTGGCAGATGAAATTCAATGTTGATAAATGCAGAGTAATGCATGTTGGAAAACATAATCTCAAGTATACATAAAAAATGATGGGGTCTAAATTACATGTTACCACACAAGAAAGAGATCTTGGAGTCACTGTGGATAGTTCTCTGAAAACATCTGCTCAACATGTAGCAGCAGTCAAAAAAGCTAACAGACTGTGATGAACCATTAGGAAAGGGATAGATACTAAAACAGTAAATATCATAATACCACTATATAAATCCATGGTACACTCACAAATTACTGCATGCATTTCTGGGCACTCCATCGCAAGAAAAATATATTAGAAGTGGAAAAGGTACAGAGAGGGGCAACAAAATGATTAGGGGTATAGAACAGCTTCCATAAGAGGAGAGATTGAAAAGACTGGGACTGTTAGTTTAGGAAAGAAACAATTAAGGGGGATTTAATAGAGGTCTATAAAATCATGAATAGTGCAAAGTGAATAAGGAAGTGTGTTTTATCACTTCACATAAAACAAGAACCAGGGGTCCCCCAATGAAACTAATAGGCAGCAGGTTTAAACAAACATATGAAAGTACTTCTTCATACAATGCACGGTTAACCTGTGGAATTTGTTGGAAGGGATGCTGTGAAGGCCAAAAGTATAACTCGGTTCAAAAAATAATTTGATAGCTCATGGAGGATCAGTCCATTAACAGCTAGTAGTCAGGATGGTCAGGGACGTAACCCCATCCTTTGTGTGTCCCTAAACCTCTGACTGGCAGATGCTGGGATTGGAATGACAGGGAATGGATCACTTGATAATTGCTCTGTTTTGTTCATACCCTCTGAAGCATTTGGCACCAGCCTCTGTCGGAAGACTGGGCTACATGGACCATTGGTCTGACCCAGTATGGCCGCTCTTATGAGACTCCAGTTTGAACTAGTACAGGTGCACCTCTTCAGGAGGGTGGCCTTGCCGAAGATGTCACAACCTGAGTGAATTTTCCTAATCACCCTCTGCTGCTTTCCTATTTACCCTTTCCATGGAAATACCTACAATTCCACAATAACACACATACACAACTGCATTTGTAATACCATGGACCCCAAAGTTACTAACCTAATTCAATCAGGTGCAACTTCACTCAATAAAGTTCATTCGGGAAAGTGTCAGTGTGTCACACTCAGCTCTTCCCAGGATTGTATCCACAATAAAAAGAGAAGGGAGATTCTCTTTGGCTTACCCTGGAGCAACCTCACTGATTCCACTGAATTGCACTGGAACAACAGTGGAAGAATTTGGCCCAGTTCATTTACGATGGAACTGATAAATGATGCAGTCTCCCACCAACTATTACAGGACAAATCTAGTTACACACACAAAATTGACCTGGGCCAGTGGGGTGGGACTGGAACCAGGAAACTGGCAGGTCCCAAAGGTAAAAATGCATTTCCATCCAACAGCATTAGTAACTCAAGACCATAAACAAACAGAGCTATCATTAATTACTCAGACAGGGGCAACCACAAGAGCAGCGAGAAGACCCAAAAGCTAACTGCAAATAGTTCATCTAGCTGATTAGTTTGAGGGGTGGGGGGATGAGTGGGCAGTTTAGGAGGTCAGAGCCTATGGCACAAGCCAGTCTGCAGGCCAATTTGAGCTGGACAATGGCTCGATAGAGAACTTGAATCCTATAAAATGCTTTTCCAGCGGGGGAGTAATCACTGCAATTTCTTAGCACAGAAGGTAAGGCTCTTTGCACCAGAGGTAATTAATTAAGGACACGGAAGATTGGTTTGATCAAGTGGTGCTTGGCAATGCACGTGTGTGTGTGTGTGTGCACCTCATATAAGACACCAGCCTTAATAACCTCCTTTTTACCTACTGAGACAATAAAGCCCAGTTGAGAATAGTAAGGCTCAAAGTCCTAATGTGAAATAATCAACACTAAACCAATCAGTAATTAAAGGAGCCATGTGAGTAAGTTCATAAATGGAAGAGGAATCTTAAACAGGTATCTTAAACTGTGTCCTCTTTAATAAAACAATGTTCCACAATCCCAGAATCCTGGAATGCAAATAGAGTTGCTTTCAATTCCAACCACCTGGCTACAACAACAAATAATGCATTGCTACTCAGTGGGCTGGCTTTTAGGCATCTTCACCCATTTACAGAACATGTGTGGTCTAGAGAGGAGTATAAACCGCTATGGGCAAAATTGAAACAGAACCTTCCCAAAGTTTAGATGTGGGATGAAACCCTGGTCCCACTGAAATCAATGGCAAAACTCCCACTGACTTCAGTGGGGCCAGGATTTTATCCTTCGGAGTTTTAATTCATCCCATTACAGGGAACTTCAGAGAAGGAGCCACCTTATAAGAAGTTGAGACACAGGTCCAAACTTTCCCTTTGTTAACTGAGTGCAAATGTACTGTATTCTTCCTAATGTTCATTTCTGGCCTGATTTTCAGAGATTATTCATTTCAGTGAAAGCCGTCCAAATCTAGTACTTTAAACCAGATGATTATCTTGCATGGAAAGAGAGAGAGAGAGAGAGAGTGTTATATATATATGATATATATATATAGCACACACACATATATATATGAGATAATGGAAAGTATTCTCCAGTTTAGACACATCTTAGATGTTGTTGTTGAAGGGCACACATGATTTACACAGCAATGTAAATCACCAACTTCTCAGAGGCATGTCAACTAATGGCAAATGTCAGGTTAATGCTAACAAGCAAACTGAAAGATTCAATTGTTTACACAAACAGTGCCCCTAGCCTACTGCCTGTGCTGGACACCGTAGACCGTAGTCCATGCTGTATAAACCCTTTCACTTGACTACATCATCTTTACTTCCTGCAGTGTGTTTTCTCAGTTTTGTTGCACACACAAATATTAACATTACGGTCATCCAGCCACATGAAGAAAAAAGGCACAACGTGTACCAGCAGGGAGGATTTCTGAATGATTTCAATAGTAAAAAGTGCAGAAAAGGGGTCTGATCCAATCCCAGTGATGTCAGTATAAAACCACTGACTTCCTTGGGAGTTGGACCAGGCTCCAGAATAACTCCCGCTTTAGTATTCTGAAAGACGTATGTTTGGGTTTTTAAACTTTCTGGAGTCCTAGACCCCACCCACTATTGAGTGAGCAGTGTAGGACAGTGGTCGGAACACAGTACTGGGAGCCAGGAACTGCTGACTTCTGTCTGACACTGACCCCTTGGTGTATTTGGAATTTAACCCAGCCATGTCTCATTTTTCCCAAGCTCACCTCACAGCCAGGAGTGCTGCAAAGATTCGCTGGCTGATAAGCGGAACGCGCTTTGAAAATGAAAATTTCTGCACAAATGCTATGTTGCATTTTCTTCTATGTAAAACAGAAGGCACATAAACAAGCCAAAACATAACCAGATAGGAACTAACACATTCTACACATTGAATTTAAACACATGCATCAATATCCTTAGAGTCATGCTGAAAGGGATATTGCATGTCATTACATCCAAATGCATTCCTCTACTATTAAGAGGTTTAGCCACTATGTTTTTGAACTCTCCTGTGAATGGTGCCTCCTTCCCCAGGGGGCCAGTCCATTCTCCAATTGTTCACATAATTAGGAAGATTTTGTTTTTATCTATACCTGTGCTTTAGTTTAAAGCCATCACATTTTGTACTATATCCCACTGGTCCATCTCCACCATGTCATCTCTCTCGTGACTGAATAAATCAGTGTAATACGTTGGACCTCCATAGCACTTTCCAGCCATAGGCCTCACAGAACTTTACACACATAAATGAATGAAGCACTCCTATTACAATAACTAAGTATTATAATCCCTACTTTATAGAGGGGTAAACTGAGGCACAGACACTTAATTGACTTAGAATCATAGAATTATAGTGTTAGAAGGGACAACAAGGGTCATCTAGTCTAACCCCCTGCCAAGATTCAGGACTTTGTGTGTCTAAACCACCCAAGACAGATGGACATCCAGGTTCCTTTTGAAAACCTCCAGTGAAGAAGCTTCCACAACCTCCCCAGGCAGTCTGTTCCATTGTCCTGCTGTTCTTACAGTTACAAAGTTTTTCCTGAGATTTAATCTAAATCTGCTCTGCTGTAGTTTGAACCCATTGCCTCTTGTCCTGCCCTCTGCGGAAAAAGAGAACAACTTTTCTCCATCTTTTTTATGGCAGCCTTTCAAGTATCTGAAGACCATCATCACACCCCCCTTAATCTCCTCTTTGCCAAACTAAACATACCCAGATCCTTCAGCCTTTGCTCGTATGGCTTGCATTCCATCCCTTTGATCATCTTTGTTGCTCGCCTCTGGATCCCTTCCAGTTTCTCTACATCCTTTCTATACGTTGGTGACCAAAACTGGACACAGTACTCCAGCTGAGGCAAAACCAGCACTGAACAGTGCAGTACTATTGCTTCCTGTGACTTGCATGCTATCGCATTTGCTTTTTTTGCAACAGCATCGCATTGCTGACTCATGTTGAGGTTGTGATTCACCGCAACTCCCAGATCCTTCTCAGCAGTGCAGCTGCCATGCCAGTTATCCCCCATTTTGTATTTGTGCAATTGTTTTTTCTCCTCTAAGTGTAGCACCTCACCTTTATCTTTGCTGAATTTCATTTGGTTGTCCATAGCCCAGTTCTCCAATTTATCAAGATCCCTCTGAGTTTTAGCTCTATCCTCCAGTGTATTGGCAATGTCCCCACCTTTGTGTCATCTGCAAATGTGGTCAACATTCTCTCTATACCTATATCCATATCATTAATAAAGATGTTAAACAACATCAGACCAAGAACAGATCCCCATGGAAGCCCACTTGAGACCTCCCTCCAATCCAACATCATTCCATCAATAGTTACTCTTTGTTTCAGTAGTTTAGGCAATTACGTATCGACTTAATGGTAGCTCTGTCGAGCCCACATTTCTCCAGCTTACTTATGAGAATGTCATGTGGGACTGTATCAAAAGCCTTCCTGAAATCCCTGTATATTATGTCCACTGCATTCCCCCTATCCACCAAATCAGATACCCTGTCAAAGAAGGAAATCAAGCTGGTTTGGCATGATTTCTTCTTGGTAAAACCATGCTGGCTGCTAGTGATCACCCCTTCATCCTCCAGGTATTCGCAAATTGAATGTTTTATACGTTGCTCTAGTAGCTTCCCAGGTATCAGAGTCAGGCTGACTGATCTATAGTTTCCCAGCTCCTCCTATTTCCCCTTTTTAAAGATGGACATTACATTTGTCCTTCTCCTGTCTTCTGGAACCTCTCCTGTCATCCATGAGTGTGTAAATATTATTGCCAGTTGTCCTGAGATTTCTTCAGCTAATTCCTTCAGTACACTCAGTGAATAGCATTCAGCCCTGCTGATTTGAATTCATTCAAATTGGTCAGAAGATTGCTGACATCTTCTTTACTTACCCCGATCTGCATCCCTTCCCCTTTATTATCTATGGTAACTGCACCAGTCATCTGGTCACATGTTATTTTTGGTGAGAACTTTGCTCTGAAGCAAAGTAGGCATTGCGCAGCTCTTCTGTCCTATCATCTTTTGTTACCAGCTCACCTTCTCCATTGAGCAGCTCTGTCTTCCTATCATCTTCCTATCTTGCCTAACTGGAAGGGCTTTGATTTACTATCTTTGAGGGCTGATGGTTGGAGCACTCACCTGGGAGCAAGGAGACCTAGTTCAAATCCCTGCACCAGGGTGGGATTCAAGCTTTGGTCTCCTACAGCCCAGGACTATTGTGAATCATAGAACTGGAAGGGACCTCGAGAGGTCACATAGTCCAGTCCCCTGCACTCAAGGCAGGACTAAGTATTATCTAAACCATCCCTGACAGGTGTTTGTCCAACCTGCTCTTAAAAATCCCCAATGATGGAGATTCCACAACCTCCCTAGGCAATTTATTCCAGTGCTTAACCACCCTGACAGTTCAGAAGTTTTTCCTAATGTCCAATCTAAACCACCCTTGCAGCAATTTAAGCCAATTGCCTTTTGCCTTATTCTCAGAGAATCTAGCCCCCAATTTATTTTTGTCCAAAACTATTCAGCGTATTCATGTCAAATTCGTGAATTCTCTAAGCTGTTGTTTTGTTGTTGTTTTTTGGGGGCGGGGGGGCAAATAAACCATTTGTCTGAAAAATTTCACTCAGCTCTACTGCTAATCCTTCAAGATCAAGACTGAGGAGAAGCGTAAGGGAAGTTTGCTCTGACACTCTCTGCTGGCTCTGTTCTGTGGTTAGACAGAGGACCTCCCTTTTCCAGGATTGTCATGTTGGTTAAGCAAGATTTTGAAGGGTTTGTCTACACGGCCCATGGCAGCCAGTCTCAATGCCTGGGATGACAGACTCGGGCTCATGCTACCGTGTTAACAATGACACTGTAGACATTGCCGCTTGGGCTGGAGCTCAGGCTCTGAAACCCACCACCTCCCTAGGCTTCAGAACCCGAGCTCCAGTTCAACCGCAATATCTGCCATAATATTTTTAGCATGGTTCCTTGACCCCCCCGTCTGTCGTCCCTGGCTCAGAGTCGCTACCACTCGCTGTGTTGATGTATTCTAAGTGTGTCTGCGCCTAATCTGCAAGCTTCCAGAGTCCGCTTTCAAATGCAATGTCCTGTTTAGCCCTAGCACGTCAACAACATGCTTTCTTAGCCTATCTGTATGCATTATCTACTGCTGTAATGTATCATGTACTGAACTTCAGCATCATTACAGGTAAATACTCAGGTTTAAATGCAAACATAATTGCATAATGCTGTACAGCCAGGAAGAATAATGCAGGAAATAGAGCCAGCTACATCTGATAGTGCAATCTGCCTGGAACTCTGAGCGTTCGGATCAAACACACAGCCCAGCTGGGTTGCAAAGAATAAAAATGCTTGGCAGTATCTTTATTGTCATCATCAAAAACATTTATCTGCCAGAAAGGTAAAAAGGTGAAGAAGGAACTTTCAAAAATGAAGCAGCACCAGCGCTTGGATGAAACTGGTTTACTGAGGGGGCGGGGGTGAAGTGGTGCCATGGTTAAGGTTGCAAGAGCACATTTTATTAAAGCTGGATTTTTAAGTGCTTTAAACAGATTTGGAGGATGTTCACATGTTTCAAATAGTTAAAATGCACCAACAGAGTCTACACAGAGCGGCTAAAGCGCTCTACAAACCACCCCCCCTCTTGTACACTTTGCCCTTCTGTGTAGACAGGCCCTAAGTGACTTACTCAAGGTCACACAGGAAGTCTGTGGCAGAGCAGGGCCTTGAATTCAGGTCCCCCAAGTCCTAGGCTAGGCCCCTATCCACTGCATCATCCTTCCTCTCCCTCTTCAGCTGCACTAAAATCCATTTAACCCTTTCTTAAATCAATATCACTTGCATCAGGAAATTATCAAACCAAACTAAACTGATCTAAGCAGAGGTTAAACTAGTTTAAGTATATCTGCATTAAGCATTTAATTACATTATCAATTTAGTTAAACCGGTACAAGTTTTCTAACATACATCAGGCCTGAGGACCTAATCCTGCAAAATGTATACACATAATTAACTTTAAGCACCTGAGTAGCTTCACTGTAGTCAATGGGACCAAGCATGTGCTTAAGGTTAAGCACATGCATATTTGTAGGCTTAAGTCCTAAACAAGGATCAAAATGTGTCTGATGGGTGTAGAACACGGAGGAGGAGGTTAGTCAGAAGACAAGAACGACAGCAGTAGGGACACATGGCTGCATGTATGAGCTATGAGGAGGCTTGATAGGTGTGGGGGTGTAGAGTTTAAATAATATATGTAAGCAAGAGAGGTTAATGAGGCAATGAGGTCATGGCGCTATCCTACCACTTGCCTGGCCATTATCACTGGTCAGGATATTGAATCCAGCCCCAGGATCCTTTTCGGTGCACTCTGGACAAGACTTTCAAAAGTGTTTAGGTGCCTATAGGTGCAGGTAGACGTCCAGTGGGATTTTCAAAATCAGAATTTGATTTCAGTAGGAATTAGGCACCCAGGTGTTTCTGAAAATCCCATTAGGCACCTATTTGCATCTTCGGGCACCTAAAGACCTTTGAATATCTGGCTCTCTATTTTTCCAGTTTAATGCAAGCTGCACATCACAGAGAAAACTCTGCCAATGTGTCCTAACTCTCACTGGGTTGGGGCATTCTGATGAAAAGCAGAAATGATTCCCAGCCCCCAACTAGCGCTAGCCCTAATTAGCAGCAAAGAACCTTGCTTCTTCTTAAGGAGAGGCAGACGTGCTCTTTCACTCAAGAGAATAAACCATGGAGCTCCCGACTCTCCAAACACCTTGCCTGGAAACTAGCTCTGTATTGCTGGCACCCCAATTCTGCCAAGGCTGTGCTGGCAAAGTGGGTGCAGAACCAGGGACCCTTTTGCTTACCCATAACTTGTGTCCTTGTTCTAATGGTCCTTCTGGACCATCGCTGGGGTGCAGTATTGCTTGGGCCAGGTCAGCACTGGCCAGGCTTCCTCTTGGTCCCAATTCACCTCCTCCCTTCTTCACCACAGACCCTTCTGTACTGAGGAAGAGACTCCTGGGGCAGCTGACAGATGTAACTGTGGGCCTAGTGGCCCCCTTTGCAAGGAGTATTCTCCAAGGCAACCTCATGCCTGCCTTACAGCCTCTTTGCACCTGTCTAGCTGGCAAAAAGGGCTCATACAGCAAAGATGACTCCAGCCCTGGATCACGGACATGGCTAAGACAGAGAGAAGAAGACCTATTATGGGGTATTGTCTGATCCCTCTCCTTGACCAATACAAGCCTAGTCTCTGCACTGTATTTCAGAGCACTTTGTCCGGTAAATCTACACTGTTACACGAACTCTGAGCTTCCTTATAGCCCTGTAATAATGTGTGCACATGTATCACTGAGCTCAGATGAAAAGCAACCTCAAGGATTCAAAGAATTCATCTCCACATCCACATCTCCACATAGTATTCACAGGGAAGTGTGAAAGGACAAGGCCAATTAAAGAAAACAGAGAAGATCAACTAGAAACCCAATGTTGGGAAAGCTGAGAATGACCTCTACCAAAACCAGAGCGAGAAGGTGGGGGGGAGGGAGAGGAGAGGGAGAGACTCAATAAATAAATAGAAACAAAACAATGATGTCTTCCCTCAATTTTATTTGAGGAAGTTAAGTTTGCACAGCTCCTCGCAAATTGTCTTTGGCTAAAATCACCACTAATGAGCTCTGACATTTGAAATTTAACTGAGCATGAGCTAACAGCTCCCAGCTCTGAACCACCCATGAAGTCAACTGGAAATATTGTGCTAAAGCCGTAGACCGGCTAACAGCCTGTTTATTGAAAAGACACAGCTTTCAAGGGAAAGTGTTAATAGCGACCACTTTACCTGTCGCTTCCCTGCCCTATGCTGTCTGCTTTTCTTCAGGGGGTCTGCCGGGAACTCAGTCCCTCAGCTCCTTCTAACCACTATTCCATTCGCTTTTTTATTATTAATTATTATTATTAGGCAGCCTTACGATCCCTTAATGACATCCTTCTCTTTGCAGCAATTTACAAGGACAGATTGGAAACTACGGGCTTCCACATAGATGGCTGCTTACAAGGAAAGCATGCACGGCACCAAGCAAGCAGTTGTTAAGTCAGAGTATCACCTGGCTATTAGGGAGGCATTGGAAAAAAGGGTAGGTTTTACTGGCAATCACATAAAATTAAGCCTTTCCTTAAAGAGAAAACAGAGACTATAATAGGTTAATTATGGTGCAGATATTTAACAACCTGGCTTTTCCTCCTGCTACAGCAATTTACCAGTTTACATTTTATGAACTGATACCATGTGGCAATTCAGTCACTCATTATCTTTAACTCCAGCTAATTTTGTTTAACCTCACAAGGATTTCTCCATTGCATTAGTAGATACAGAAAAAAGAAACTGGGCTTGTGGAAAAAAGGAGCAGTGCCAGTGATTTCAATGGAATTGCGTCGATGGGCCATGTTACTGTCAGACATAAGTGATTGCAGGAATAGAGCCTATGTATGATCACTTAAGAAAGTGGCCTGATTTGCAAAGGTGTGGAGCTGCACAAATGCTATTGACTTCAATGGGAATGCCCAAAGAGTCAGGTCACATCAGCCCCAAACCTGCCAATGGCTATGCACGGCATTAGGTCCACTGACCTTAATGGGGGGGCTACATATATGCCTAAATTAAGCAACTGCATGAGAGTTGGCAGGATTGGGACCTTACTATGGCTTTAGGTACTTAATTTAAAGCACCTGAATTTTGAAAATGCAGCACTTGGATATTACACGAAATGGTGATTAAAGGATGACAAAACAGGTGGAGCGGAGTGGGCAGCTGTACCTCTTCTGTGGATAGAAGGCCAGATTTTCAAACTGGGTTATCGCCCCTTTATGTCACTCCAGGAGCATAATGGGGCCATTATCCAGCTGCAAATGGTGAGCAGAGAATTCCCCTGGCAGAGGGGACTCCCTGCCCATGCATCTGCATGACAGCCTGACCCCACACCTCCATCTCCACCCCTTCCCAGTGTAGGTGGCACGGTCAGAGTATGGAGGGGGCCGCACCAATCCTCCAATGGAGTAGGATCCTAGGTCAATGATGTCATTTAGAGCCACCTGAAAGCTGCTCTAGCTCACACCAGGCTGAGGGAGGGCTGGAACCATCTCTCCAATGGCCTATCCACGTCTCCTGAGCGGAGCAGAGTTCCATCATAGGACACAATCAAACCCAGACTCTTCTGGTCTCTAAGGGTCTATCTACACAGCATTTTGGAGGCAGCCTCCCAGCCTGGGTCGACAGAGTCGGGCTCGTGGGGCTCCCGCTAGCACTCTGGCAATAGCTGTGTAGAAAACGCTTTGAAGTTGTGACTCAGGTTAGGGATCAGGCTCTGAAGCCTAGGGAGAGGGGTGGGCTTCAGAGCCCACGCCGCGATTTCAAAGCGCTGTCTCTCCAGCTAGTTTTAGAGCACTAGCACGAGCCCCACAAACCAGAGTCTGCACACCAAACCTGAGTAGCTAGGCCCAAAATGCTGTATAGACCCTCAGTGACCCTAACTGTGCTGCTGCTGAATTCGGGAGGCTTTGCCTTTGACGTCAGTCAGAGCAGGATCCAGACCTAGCGCCCGGCACTCCAGCACTTGACACAAGCATTAAATAAATGCCGTGAATAAATAAATGAAGGTGCAAGGCTAACGGACTGAGAATCAAAGCCACGTTTTCAGACGGAGATTTTTTTTTTTTCATTTTGCCTTATTGCCGAACGAGTCAATCAGAATTTCTGTCACAATTAAATAGAAAAACCGGCAGCAGCAGTGAGGCTCCATGCAACAGCCTCGGAGCAAAGGGAGAGCGGATTCTTCCCCAGCCCTTCAGACCATTTCCTGAACCCACGTGACCCTAATTCAGCTTTCTCTTCCCAAAAAAGGGTAAAGTTTTGCTTTCTGTTCCCGGGAGGAAGCGCCTTTTAATAAAGAGCAGCAGTTTCTACTCTGCCTCTACATGCCGCTGGTTGGGGGAGGGGAAGAGGTTTGTTTATAAGACTAGGGGCCTCATTGTGAGATCACTTAGGGTCTGATCTAACACCCTTTTACAATCAATGGGAAGGTTCAATGGGCTCTGGGTTGCTAGTGGGAGGAACCCAAACCTGTAACTGACTCTCACCCCGGTCGACCTCCGCGGAGCAGCTTGGGGCCTCATTAGTCAAGGAGGCTCCAGGAGTCGTCAGGTGCTCCAGCGTGACCCCTGAAATGAATGGATGTGTGCTTGTGACAGGCTGTGAGAGCAAGACCCAAATCAGCCCTTGGCTTTTTGCTCCTGAAGGGGAGAAGAAAGAGTTAAGGCTGTACATCAGGCTGCAAAAAGTTCAAGCAAAGGAAAAAAAAAAATCTTCGGCACAGCTCCTAAATTTCTCATTGCAGCCCAAGGCCCATCCCACTTAAAAAAAAAAAAAGAGAGAGAGAGTAAGAAGCAATTTCACTTCTCCTTTTCCCAAACACCTAGCAGACACTTTTATTATTTATTTCCCTCCCCTTTTAGTGCAAGGTCTTTTTTTTCTCATTTAGTCCGCCAAAGATTGTCCTCCCGGAATGACCTTTTTTCTTTTTCTTTTCTCTCTTCCTCTTCCCACTCCCTCTGGGCTATTGCCCTCATGCCACTAACTAGATAACACACTCGATCAGAGATTTTTTAAAAAATCATTGCAAAGGCACTAGGGCTGATAGTGGCATCAATCCTAACCTGACACGGGCGAGGGTCAGCCATTTATCTCTTCACATTGCCTGTGGTTACTGCAGCAGCCATCTTGGATCTCTACAGCTTAACAACCTTGCAGAAGGTACCTCTGTCAGCACCGATAGCATCTGCACCCCCAAGATTGGCTTTTTTGGTTTTTTTGTTTGTTTGTTTTTTGGTTTTTTTAATAGACTTTTTTTGTGGCTTGCAAATCTTTTAGGGATTAGTGGGCCCCTCATAGGGCATCTCCATATGAGGTTAACAGATTAGAGAATGCAGAAAGTGAATAATCTTGGGGGGAAGGGAGGGGCTGAGATTTACAAAATAGGTTTAGAAAAATATGTATTTTTGTAAACAATGATAATAATAATAATAATTAATCAAAAAACAGTTTCAACCAGCCCTACTTCTGAGTCTCAAACCAGTGTGTTAATCACAAGATCATCCTTCCTCGGTTTCATTGATTATTGTGTGTGTGTGTGAATGAAAGTCGGGCTGGGGGTGGGAGAAGGAATGGGATGTGGGAAGAAGCTGAGGGGAAATGGGAGAAAACCTATAATATTAATGTGCTATGAGTTTGGGGAGCTTGTTTGTTTTCATATCAATATAAACTGGCCGGGGTTGGTTTGGAACCTACATTAATGTCTGCTACTTAAACACAGCAGCATTGGGTACTGCATGAGAATCAGGCTGCTGCTGCTAAATACTTCCCAGCAGACAGTTCTTTCCATGGGTAGAGCTGAAAAATGGAGACGTGTCATTAGCCCCATTTCACAGGTGGAGAAAGTGAAATGCAGATTTCAAGTGACTTGGACAAGCTCATACAGGGAGCCAGTGGGAAAGCCCTGAATAGAACTCAGGATCCCGACTAGCTTCTCACCTCTCCCCTGACAGCTGTTGACAGAGCAGCCTGCCGGTCCTTGTATAATGTCCTCAATAGGCCTCCGTTCCCTTACAAGAGCTGGACGTTGCTGGGAAAGGAAGGTTTGTCCTGTGTGACTTTAAGCAAGTCACTTAGGGCTTGTCTTCACTACCCGCCGGATCGGCGGGTAGCAATCGATCTATCGGGGATCGATTTATCGCGTCTCATCTAGACGCAATAAATCGATCCCCGAACACGCTCCCCGTCGACTCTGGAAAGCCACCTCGGTGAAAGGCAGAAGCGGAGTCGACGGTGGAGCGGCAGCGATCGACTCGCCACCGTCCTCACGGCCAGGTAAGTCAATCTACGATATGCCGACTTCAGCTACGCTATTCACGTAGCTGAAGTTGCATATCATAGGTCGACCCCCCCCCCTCTAGTGTAGCCCAGGGCTAAGTCTCTTAGTCTCCACGAGAGGTTGTAGCTTTGTTGACGGAAGAAGCTCTCCTATCTACATAGCGCTGTCCCCATGGGGGGGTAAGGTCGGTATAACTACATTGCTCAGCGGTGTGGATTTTTTACATCCCTGAGTGACATCGTTATACTGAAGTAAGTGTGCAGTCTAGACTTGGTCTTAGACAGACAAGACAAGGCAGCCACAAATTCTCCTGGATTCTCACTGTAGACTGCTGTATTTAGAGGTATAGCAACAGGTGGGTTGACACTGGTGGGCATGCCAGGAAAATTATTATTATTATTTGTATTGAAGGAGCACCTAGGAGCCCCATTGTGCTAGGCACGGTACACACACACACACACAAGACAAAAGGATGAGCCCTCCCGCAAAGAGCTTACAGTCTAAGGATGAGAAAAGAGACAATAAATGAATGCAGACAGGTAGAAGGAGGAGTACAAGGAAACAATGAGACAGTGTTGGTCAGAATGATAGGCTAGCCACGGTCAGGTCTTTTGTAGGCATCATGGCAAAGGAGAGTTTTGGGGAGGGATCTAAGAGCGGTCACCCTTCGTGCCAGGGTTAGGATTTTCAGGCAAAAGGGATGGCGTGAAGGAATGAGAAGAGGATGGAAAGGGAGTGAGGAAGCAAGAGGGCTTGGTGGAAGAGAACGGGCATGGGAGAGGCCTGAGAGGATGGTGCGGCTGTGAAAAGCTTTGCTGGCAAGGAGGAAGTGCTGAGCATTCCTGGCCATTAATAATGATAATAAATTTCAACTATTAGACACCAGTACCTCACAAGGACTTAGACACTCACAGAATGCAACTGAAAACACAACCAACCACAAAATGGACGAGCAGTGTATGAGCAGGAGTGACAGAAAGCTAACATCTCATCCTTAACATGCAATAGGTGGACACCCCCCCTGCCCTCCACACAATAATGAGCAGCCCTAAAAAGGTCTTGCCTGGAAGAATATCATGGATCTGCTCCGCCGAATGAGGAGGAAGAGTCTTCCAGAGCTGCAGGCCCTCAATGGAGAAGAACCTACCTCCCATTCTTTCTAGTCTGTACAGTATGCTGGGATGGTCAGCAGGCCCAATCTGAGTGGTACCGTTGGAAACAGTTCCCTGGGCAGAGCCTTGTCCTCCAAGGCACTGAGTGCACACAGTTCTCAGTGAATTCACCAGGAGTCAAAGGTGCCCAGAATCTCTCTTGAAGATCTCACAGCATCTTGTGTGACTGGACCCACAGACTGGCCCCATAGTGATTTACATAGACACGGCCATGCTGGGTCAAACCAATGATATCTCTAGTCCAGTATACTCTCTCCAAGGGTGACCAATACCAGATGCTTCACAGGAAGATGCAAGCTACCCTATAACAGACAATTGTGGAGCTGCCCAGAGTGGAAAGTTGCTTCCTAATCACAGGCAGTTAGTAGTCTGCTCATGCCCTGAAGCATGAGGGTTAACATCCCTTATAAATTTTTGACTTTAATGTAACTGGGGCTCTTCTTATTGCTCCTATACTAAAATACTCCACTAAGAGCCAGATTCTCTGGTCTGGCCAAGCTATGCTTGGTACAGGAGTGAGTGTAGTGAAGGAATTAGTGAAGCTCACCTAAGAGAAGTGAAAGAGAGAGTGAGAGGAAAGGGAGACAATCAAATAGATACAATTTTTATAGCTATGTATAAATGTGCCCTTCCCTTCCTGATCATTGTTATAGGGAAAGGAGTTAGCTATATTATAAATCATATCAGTAGTGTAGCCAGGGGGGGAGCAGGGGGATTGGCCTCTCCCCCTTGAGCAGAAGCGGCGGAAGCGGTGCCTTTTTTTAGCAGCACTAAAAAAAGGCACCGCTTCTTTTCAAGCGCCGCTTCTTGCACTCACCCAGCGGCGCTCCGGGTCTTCGGCGGCATTTTGGCGCGGGGTACCACCGAAGACTCGGAGTGAGCCGCCGAAGTGCCGACAACGACCCGGAGCGCCGCCGGGTGAGTACAGGGGGAGGCGCCTTTTATAGCGTCGCTCCCCCTGCACTCCGGACCTGGCTGCTCTACTGAATCATATTTATATTTAATATGTATTACATAATATTTTAAGTCGGTCCAACCAGCCTCCAACGTCTTCCCAAGTGACTGAACGCCAACTCAGGTGGCTTGGCCATCTGCTTCATATGCCAGAGTCCATGCCAGCCTGCCAACTTTATGTGTTTGATCCAACAAATCGGGATGGAGAAGACCTCACAGACAGCTTCACACACTGGAGGGATGTCATGGCTTTCAACCTCACCCACAAAATAGAGCAGGCCACAACATTGGCAAGAGACCAGGTTCCCTGGAAGTGGGTGCCCCAAAGTGTGCACTCTATGCTCCATGAGCAGGAAAATTAATGAAATGAATAAAAGGTGGTTATAGTAGGTTGCCTTATACTGTATCCAGGCCAGGACGTGGGGAGGGGAGATGGCAGGTAAGGTAAGTGTAAATCAAAGGCAAAGACCATA
Organism: Macrochelys suwanniensis; assembly: GCA_033296515.1. Classification (NCBI taxonomy): domain Eukaryota; kingdom Metazoa; phylum Chordata; order Testudines; family Chelydridae; genus Macrochelys; species Macrochelys suwanniensis. The sequence goes on along the minus strand of CM065777.1, from coordinate 11,467,556 downwards.
GATAAGATTTGCAGAGCTGTCTAAAGGATTAGGAGACCCAATTCCCATTCAAATTAACGGAAGTGGAGCATCCAGATCTCCTAAGCAGGTATGGAAATCTCAGCCATCGTCTTTCCTTTTCTTCAGCTTAAGTGACTAATGTAGGCACCCAACCTGTGCTGAGACACCCACAGTATTCATCTTTGGGCTAAGAAATCACAGATCTTCAACTTCCTAAGCCACTCCTTAAACCTCACATCCTTCCCATATTCTCAGCTTTAAAAACAAGTTAAAGGAAGCACAGCTTACACAGGCATAGATGTAATCCTGTATAACATTTTTATCTAGCATGTTATTTTTATTACCCTTCTATTCCTTAATGGGATCCCCTCAAGGGTTGGGTTGTAACAAATTCACTACCCTACCGGTTAGGTTTTCCAACGATTGACTTAATATACGTGGCATGTGCCCAGCGACATACATTATACCACCCATCTGGGCCAGAGGAGGAGGGGAGTCAGTACAAGGAAAACATTGCTCAAACAGCATGCTTGCATGATGATTAGGTCTGGTCCAGTGATCTGGAATAATAATCTGAAGGCTCACTAAGCATAATAGTTCAGAGACGCCCAAGTCTGGTCAAACCTTCCCATGAGCATCCTTTCCTTGTGTTATCAGCATGTTTTACACATCTCATCAGTGTCACGGTGGCTGACAACTCATTATGCACCAGAGGTAAAGTGGACAGGTAGTGACTGAGCATTAGAGCATTTTTTTTTATTTGTATCTTGCCATTACTCAGTGTATCGTGAAACTGTGAGCTAATTAAGTCCTGTGGGATAGACAATCAGAGCTTTTTATTATTATTTTAAGTAGGCTAAATTGCATTATATACAGATATATAAAAAAAAAGATTCCACAGCTCTTCCCCAGTTAATAACTGAGCAATTTACAAATGTTAATAGAATGCTGGGGCAGAGGCTTGTTACTTTGCATGCATGACCTAATTAAATCATACGGTGGCATGTATTTCAAACACAATACAGATGAGAAGATGTGAGTCTGAAATAAAATCCCCGTTTTCCAAAATCTCTGGCCCCATCCTCAGGGACATTCGAACACAGACCTGGGCTTGGTGACTGGTTCTGATCTCTATAAAGGGACAAAGCAACAACATGAAATTTGAGGGCATTGTCATCTGCATCAGAACATCACAACCAATGGGGTAAAGTCTCCACCTCTAAACCTGCTTTGGGACATTAGAAATATGCAGCTAAAGCCACGACTGATTTTAAAACAATAGGTTAGGAATTAATCCTGAAGGGGTAAGTTATCAGGTGGAGTAAATTGTCCCAGCTCCATTGAAGTCAACAGAGCTATGATAATTTACATAAGCTGATGATCTGCCCCACAGTCTTCAGTGCGAATTTTGCTTGAACAAGGAATGTAGGATCCTGGGAATGACAGAGCTTCCGGCCAATCAGACAGCTCCAGACCAGGGGCAATGGGAAGTAGCTAGTCCCCAAAGTCAGTCTGATTGACCTGGCAACCAGGCCAATCTGGGAGCCTCAGCTCAGGTCCCAAACTTTGCATGTGCTGGGGGAAGGGGAGACAGCGAGAGCAGCCCCAGGTGAGGTGAGGTGCTGTAGCTTGATGTCCGGAGGGGAGGAGCCACACAAGATCTAAGGTGTGGAGCAAGGGTCAGTGCAGAGACCGGGGACCCGCACTAATTGGGTTGCCAACTTTCTAATTGCACAAAACCGAACACCCTTGCCCTGCCCCTGCCCCGCCCTTACCCTGAGGCCCCGCCCCTTCTCAGAGACCCAGCCCCCACTCACTCCAGCCCCCCTCCCTCCATCGCTCGCTCTCCCCCATCCTCACTCACTTTCACTGGCCTGGGGCACGGGGTTGGGGTGCGGGATGGGGTGAGGGTTCCAGCTGGGGAGTGCGTGCTCTGGTGTGGGCCAGAAATGAGGGGTTCAGGGTGCCGGAGGGGGCTCCAGGCTGGGGCAGGAGGTTGGGGTGTGGGCTTTGGCTAGGGGTGCAGGCTCTGGGGTGGGTCTGGGGATGAGGGGTTTGGGGTGCAGGAGGGGGCTCCAGGCTGGGGCCAAGGGGTTTGGAGTGTGGGAGAAGGCTCAGGGCTGGGGCAGGGGGTCGGCGTGTGGGAGGGAGTGCGGGCTTTGGCTGGGTGTGTGCACTCTCTAGGCTGGGGACAAGGATGAGGGATTTGGGGTGCGGGGGGGGGGCTCTGTGCTGGGGCCAAGGGATTTGAAGTATGGAAGGGGGCTCAGGGCTGGGGCAAGGTGTTGGGGTGCAGGTGGGGGTGCAGGGTCTGGGAGGGAGTTAGCATGCGGAAGTGGGTTCCGACCCAGGCCAGGCGGCTCGGGGCACGGGCTCCAGCCGGGCAGCGCTTACCTCAGGTGGCTCCCTGTCGGCGGCGCAACGGGGCTAAGGCAGGCTCCCTGCTGCTCCTGGAAGCGGCTGGCATATCCGGCCCCCAGGCACTGCCCACACCTGCAGGTGGCACCCCCACAGCTCCCATTGGCCACGGTTCCCAGCCAATGGGAGCTGCAGAGCTGGCGCTCGGGGCGGAGGCAGCACACAGAGCTTCCCTGGCCACCCCTGCGCCTAGGGGCCGGACATGCCGGCCGCTTCTGGGAGCTGCACGGAGCCAGGGCAGGCAGGGAGCCTGCCTTAGCCCCACTGCACCGTCAACCGGATTTTTAATGGAGACACCAGGGTCCCTTTTTGACCCGGCGTTCTGGTCGAAAACCGGATGCCTGGCAACCCTACAAACTAAACAAATGACAGACCCAGCAAGGCAGGGGCTGCAGAGGTGAGTGAACAACAGCACCAGAGATGGGGAGCTGTAGGGAGTGGGCAGGGAGGTCAGAGACACACGATAAGGGAACGAGAGAGAATCACAGAGAGCCAGCAAAGGCGAGTGAGCGGAGCAGCCGGGAGGGGACGAGCTATGGGAGCCCAGTAACCCCTCACCACACAGTCCTGAGATCGGCCGCACAGGGAGCCATGAACAGCATCAGCCCCTGGGGAGTTCCTGGCAGGCCCTGAGCCAGGGCGAAGGCGGCACATACTGTGGGGTAACTGCAGCTGGTTGTACGGAAGATTTTCCGGTTCAGTCCTGAGGCAAAGCCCTGTGCACAGCCCAGATGACGGCGGCCCTGCCTCGCAGCAGGCAGAGGAGTGCGGAGCTCAGAGGTTGATGGGTTTTCCTTTTCAGGCTACCCTTGACTACCGCTTCCCTGGTGAGTACTCAGCTGGTGCATTCATCCGCTTTGGAGGTGGATCTCTTTCATTCACTCAAGCCTACTGGGGAACAGCATCTAGTGACCTTTCGAACCAGGGTTTCTGTTGTAGGGGAAGACTTGGGGCTTGCACAAAAAGAGGAAGGGGGGGGGCTCAGGACACTGCTGTGGTCATTTGTGTGGAAATCTGAGTGAAGCCATAACCAGGTGGGCAGGGCATTATTCCCATCACATATCCTTCTGGAACCATCAAACCAAAGAGCCAAGTTACACCACCCCACAAAAGAGACTATTACTGTTAAGTGTTTTGTATGTGTGTACTCATTTAGATTAAATAGTTTAGCATGTCTGTTCATCTGGGTGTAGGAAGTAGTGTAAGGATAGCTTCAGTATGTTTTACTGTCTTTCAACTGCTTAGTATATTTTGAAACCGGCTAAGTTTTCTCCCATTTTTAGGCTGTTCCTGAGAAAGATAACTCTCTTGTGTTTGATTTGGTGTTTTGCGTGTGCACCCTTTGTCTAGAAGCGGGTGGGAGCGCTCCACCTCACAGATGGCTCTGACATGGGTCAGAGGAGTGGCTGGGGAGGAGGTACCGTGAAGAGAGAGAAAAGTGATTTGGAAGCTTCTTTGTCATAGTTTCCATTGTTCAGGCTCAGTCCCATGTCTCATGAGCAGCTGTGAGGTCCCTCGGGAGGGAGGATAATTGGGTTACAGCCTTAAACCCAACCCCAGATTATTCTGGAGACCCAGTAGGCTGGGCCCTGCAGGTGTAGTCTCGCTAGGTAAATCGGGGGGAAGAAAGTCCCTTGGAGTTTGCTGGGTCTATCCCAACCCATCCTACAGGCAGGGAGCTAGACCTAGCCTGTTCCTCTGGGTAATGCTGGGAGCAGGGAGACACAGGTTGCTTCTAATCCCACCAAGATAAATTAGGGTGGATTAAGGTCCCCTTTAAAATACCCCTGCCCCTAACCCCATTACAGCTTCTTTTGAGCTGATCAGTAAGAACTCCATCCAAGACTACATCAAATCCCTCTTCAAGGCCGTCCCCGCTGTGACACCTACATGGAGTCAGCCAATCAACGACTGTTTTGCTTATGCATCAGTAGAACTGGTAGGAAAACGCTGAAGCTTTTTCCAGGAAGGATGTCTGAAATTTTTCTCCCACCTTCATGCTTCATTTGGGATCAGCTGATTTAATTTGCCAATAATTTTACAAATCTCTCCAGCACTTATATTGCCCCCATCACCATAAGAGTGGAGCGTGTCACAGTCTTTAATGTATTTAGCCTCACAATGCCCCTGTAACATAGGGTGCTGGGCAATGCTATTATCCCCATTTTAAAGATGGGAAACTGAGGCACAGAAAGGCTAAGCAACTTACCCAAGGCACAGGAAGTCTGTGGCAGAGCAGGGACTTGAATCCAAATCTCAAGTTTTTGCCCTAACCACTGGACCATCTTTCCTCACCAAAGAGATATTTGGAGCCATCATGAACTATCAAATTGTCTAACAGCTACCTCTGCAACCTCATGACCCTATATTTATTGCCCTCATTCCCATCCCTGTCTTTGTTTGTCATGCTTATTTTTTGCATCTTGCCTCATATTAAATTCTAAGTTCTTTGGAGCAGGGACTATGTGTCTGCCGAGCACCCAGCACAATGGGGCCCTGTTCACAACTAAGGCATCTAGGTATTCCCACAATATAAATAAGATAATTATTATAACGGTCCAGATATGCGGCTGGAGTATATCAGCAAACCATGAAGTCAGTGGAACTACACAGATTTCCAGCAGCTGAGGATCAGCCCCAACATCTGCAAAGTGTTTTGAGAGCCTCAATTGAAAGGTGCAATGGAAGTGTAAGGTCTTACTATTAAGAGGCAACGTCCTATTACTGCTATGGTATGTTGTGCTGCTTGTTAATAGTGCCATTATCCAAATACACAGAATGCTGTTAATGCATTTTACTGTCTGGTATTGAAGCTGGGGACCATTATTTCCAGTGGAAAGGCAAGGCCAGTTCACATGACATGATTTAAACCTCTATCGTGAAGCATGCATAAGCTGCAGTGGGTCATAAATCTTAACAGGATGCTGTCAACTAGAAAAGGACCAAAATTAAAACCATTTATCTGAACTCCCCCCCGTCCACTCCCACCCGCATCACCCCACCAATTTAGGGGAGATGGATAAAATGAAGCCTACTTCCAAAACACCTCTGGATTCATGACGCAGAACCAAAACCCAAGCATCCCTGTTTCTGCACATCTCTCCCCTCTGTTTGTTCAAGTCACCCAGGACTTCATGATTTTCACTCTACTGCACAGCACAGCCACTAGCGGTGACAGAACTTGGATCCTCCTCTTGCTCCCAAAGCACAGGCTTCAAGCACTCAAGTTAAAGAACAATCTGTTTTCAGTGATGGGACTACAGAGCCTATGACACACAGTTGTGTGCGTCATGGAGCAGGTCTGATGCCATCCTGTAGCAACCAGTAGCTCATATACACCATAGCCTGTGCTTTATGATACAATTGGGAATGAGTTCTGCATTTCATTTAGGGGAGAAAAAAACAAATGAAAAGAGTAGCTGCCGGGTGGACAAAGATTGGTTCGAAGAGGTCACCCTGCTGGCCCCACAGCAGTGCTGACCTAAAACGTTTTCCCTTAGCTGTGCAAACTACGGATATTATGATTAGTCAGGCTGATTAACAGATGAGGAAGTAAACAAAACAACAAAAAGGGGGAGTCATCCTGGCCCCCGCAAAGGGCTAGAAGCCCAGGGAAATGTGGTTGCCAACATGAAAGTGGACGATGTCAACAGGGAAAGGCCTTATGTAGCCTTCTAGAGGCCAACACTATGGGCCTAGACTGTGTCTTAAAACAGTGAGCAATAACAAAATGAACATGTTTTAAGGGAGTGGAGAGTAACAATATCACTTTAAGAGATTCAGCTGTAGTAATAACCCTAGCACCCTTCATCCAAAAGAGTATTACAAACAGGCCAAATTCAGAGAATTTTGACCCAAGAAGGACTTCAGAATTTGATTCTATATACATACAGGAATCACTAGGCCACGGCAGTGCAGCTCCTTCTGGGGTGGAGGGCATCAGCTAGATGGCACAATGCATAATGATAGGGAGGTGGAAATTTCAGCCAAGGACACCAGGGTTAAAAGTTACCATAAAATCTTTAATATCAGCACAGAGCAAACAGGACCTCTGTTTTCTAGGTCTCATTCATGCTCAGTAGATTACAAGATACTCTGTTTATCTGAGGATTTATCAAGCATAAAAGGCACAGCTGATGCTGCTGAGTGGATTGAGGGGTCTGCCTCATCTCACTCACACCAGTTTTTACATGGCTATAACTCAACTGACTCCAAAAGAGTTACTTCTGTATCACACCGGCGCACATGCAAAGTGAATCAGACCAATGTGTTGCAAACATGCTTACACAACTAAGCCATTCCCACCATCATGACAACAGCCGCTTTGAACACAGCCTGACACCGCCATGCAGTCTGTTTGGGAGATTATGAGCAAATAACATTTAGGGTTAGGGTAGAGGTGAAGAGATGTTTTACATTTACCAAACTCTCCACACCACCTGCACTTCAGCAGCTAGGATGAATTTGTTTCATCTACAGTGTTCTCTACCACTTCACACCCTTGAGATTTTGAAGGGAGATCAAGAAAGTGGCTCACAGGTTTGCAATTAAAATTGAGACAGTTTTTAAAAGGCGCAGAAGGGATAAATTTTGTCCCCTTATTATGACACTCTCTCTCTTTCATGCACACCGACCCATCTTTCAAATAGCAAACGGGTACAAACAAATGCATGAAAAGAGATTATTTGGGCCGAACCACTGCTTAGTGTTCAGGCTCCAAAGGCAACTTAGAACTCCTAGTCTCCTGAGCTGGGATCTTTAATAAAGGGATGTAGATAAGGGGAAAACTACATTAGGAACAGAGCTGGCATTTGTACATAGAAAGGAGAGTCAAAAAAGACATAAGCTATAAAGGAAGTTAAAGGAAACAAGGCAGCCCTCATTTATATTTGATCAATATGTGATTAACCATAGTTAACCATTAATTCATCTGCTGTGCATTAGAACTGCTATTCAAAGTTGGAGAGCATTTAATATTATATATTGCCACTGCTCAGCCTAAATTGTTTTTTTCCCTTTAAATGTACACAATATTACAAATTTAATTTTAAGCTGTTTGAATCAGTCTGTAAAAAAGATTTGATTATACCTGAGTGTTCTGGCCCCAGTTTTTCCGTATCTCAGTAATCTTGGCGGTAATTGGCTGATTAGCTCCCTCACACTCCATCTCTGCCTCAGTTTCCATGGTAATGTTACAGGAGCTATTATAGATGAGAACTTCATCTCTTTCCACTTTAGGGCTGAAACGAGAAGGGAGGTTAAATGGGGTGTCATCAATCTTAATGAAATGCAATTATTTTTACTCTTATTAATCATTGCAAGCCATTAGCTTGTGGCAACTCCTGCCCACCATTTGTCAAACTTTGCAAATTTCTGTAATTTTGTTTCCATTCTTTTATTGTTTATTTGTTTTCCCCCACCCTTTATCGGCACACCCTCCTGATGACAATACAGGCAGTAAATAGCTCTCAGTGATTCCTTTCAGCTTCACAAAACAGTTATAAATGCTAGCAAATGCTCTTCCAGGACCAACGGAAGGAGGTAAGTGCAGACAAGGACTGCAAGAGTCAAAGATGGAAGCATACACCGAGCAAGGTTTGTCTGAATTCCCCCCCCCCACACACACACACACCCTTTCCCTATCTTATTCACACTTAGCAATGGGGAATGAATAACTTGCTACTCCCTTAGGGCAAGCGGAGAAATTGGAAAACCACACAACTGGCTAACTGGTCCCTAATTCCAACTGTGAAAAAATGAGCTCATTTAGGGTTCCAATTCCTGCTCCCCAGCTGATTGCAATGATACTTTGTTGCTAGCACTGGAACATTAACTTAGTAAATTAATTAAACTTACTTAACAGCCCAGACTAAGCAGATTCGATATATGTGCCAGTTATACTAAGACACTTGCTCCAAAGGCTTCTGTCACACAGAGAGAAGAAGGAGCAGCAAAGGTAAGAGGTAAAGGGTGTTCTTACTGGGTCTTGCTGCTGACAGCTGCTCACTTTGGTAGCATTTTACTATGGGGAGCTATGAGGGTCTGATCCAAAGTCCCTTGAAATCAATGGAAAGCCTCCCAGTTCACTTAACTGAGCTTTGGATCGGGTCCAGGAAGTAGATGCCCCATTTTCATGTCTGGCTGCAATTTGCATTCCTTTCCCCAACTCTCCTCCTTTCTCGCCCTTCCCGCCCAAAACATTCAGTGAATTTGTTTGCGGATTTGTGTGTGACATTAGATCTGATTTCAGAAAAATGAAGTCCCCAATTGATCCACAAACCCATTCCAACACAGGCAGCAGCACTAGAATCATAGAATATCAGGGTTGGAAGGGACCTTAGGAGGTCATCTAGTCCAACCCCCCTGCTCAAAGCAGGACCAATCCCCAATTTTTGCCCCAGATTCCTAAATGGCCCCCTCAAGAATTGAGCTCACAACCCTGGGTTTAGCAGGCCAATGCTCAAACCACTGAGCTATCCCTCCCACCAGCTCAACCTCAACTACTCAACCTCAACCCAAAGGCAGTCTATTTCAGTCACCATACCTATTACAGAGAAGACAACTGAGTCTCTGGGCCTGATTCTCCACCGCCTTTCACCTTGTGCAGTCATTTACACCAGCTCAAAAATGCTTACCACTCTGAATTGGTCATATCATACACCCATTGTACACAGGTATAAATGGTGACATGAGGTACAAGGCAGTGGCGAATCAAGCCTGCTAAGTCAATTCAATCTATTTGGCAGTGGGTTTTGCGATGTGGGTATCTAGTCACTGGGAATTTGGATGGACCCAACTCTTTTCTCATATCAAATTCAGAAATAACCAGTAAGGGTTTAAGCTGATGTAACTTACATGATGGGGGGCTAAAAAGAGATAAGCCACAACATTGTTCTACGATGCACCTAGGGCCAGATTGACGAAAGTGCCAAAGCAAGTTAGTGGCTTACTCCAAGTGAAATCAACCCATCTGAAAATCTGGCCCTTAACTTGCTTGGGAGTACCAGGATCCCAACCAATTGATGAATCTGCAATTTCAAACCATGCTATTGTGCAAGGAGACAGCAGCCATGGCGGTGGGTTTGGGAGGATGTTTGTTTTATTGTCATTTTTTAGCACAATAGGTGGTGTATTAAAGACAGAGCATGTTAACAGAAACGGTTGCCGGTATCGGAGCCATTTTAACAATGATTTTGTATTTAATTTATTTGTTTATTTAAATCTTTCCCTCCACCACATCAGTAACAGAAAGTCAGCCTTAAGGAACAGCATCAGCCTTGTGATAGCAACACTTTGAGAACTATTCTTGTCCTGTACAGTAATTCAGTAGGCTGGGGGTATCTTTCAAGGCTGCATTATATTTTCTGCTGCAAGGAAAAAAAAATTATCCTTTAAATAGCCATCTCCCCATAAAAATATTGGCTATATCCAATGCAATAAACAAAGTAAGGGCTTGATCCAGTTTCCATGGAAGTCAATGGGGCTCTTGCAAGTGACAGGAATAGGAGTTTAATCTGATTTTACATTTGGAATTAATTTATAGGTAATGGACATACTCTGTATGGTCCTGTGTTAACCACAACAGTAAATTACTTCATTTCTGGGCACCTCACTGCTGGACAATGATTAACGAAGTGGAGCGCTTAAAGAAGTGCGACAAAAATAATCAGAGCTAGAGGGACAAACTGAAGGTTAAGGGTCACATCCTGATCCCACTGACATCAATTGCAAAACTTGCATTCTGTTCAATGAAAGCTGGATTTGGCACTAAGAGTTAAACACATATAGTGTAAGTCAGGAGTACGTTCATTGAAGCCAGTGTGAAACTGGGGTGTGAAAAGAAGCGATCACTAGAGGAAGACAACAATTAGAGGTGGATAGGAAATGGCCGTCAAGTCCCACAAAAATTTTCACAGTTTTGAATATTTTTCTCATCCTGCATCTGGATAAAAAGCCAAAATATCGAACACTTTCACAAACAGATAATCAGGGGGGGAAAAACAGATCAGGTCAATCAAAATGTTTTGGTTCATTAATTTCAGAAGCATTTGTTTCAAATTGTGACATTTTTTATTTATAACCTTTTTTAAAGTATAAATTAACTAAAATTTAGAGACAACGTCATTTTGAACAGGAAAATGAAACTTTTTGTTTTGAAAATGTTGAAACAGGTCATTTCAACAAATTGCAATTTTGGAACTGGGAGATACTTCATAACTGACCCTTTCCCACACATAATTTCGGGTTCCACAAATTAGCATTTTCCAACAAGCCAAGTTTTGTCAGGAAACACTCTACCAGCTCTACTAACAAATCTATAATACTGGAAGAGTATCTAGAATACTGGATGTGTGTAACCCACACATCTCCTGGGTGTGGCTTTCTGTCCCATATAGTGGCACTGAGCCCACTTAGAGAGAGAGAATGAGTCAGTTCTGCAGCCTTAGCTGACAGCCAGCTGGCTTTTAGCTCACTCAGTAGAGGCTCGTGCATTTAGCTCCAGAGGCTCTAGGTTCGATCCCACCCGCCAATGACCGGCATCTGTCAGTGTTACATACGTACCAAATGGAGACAGCAATTATTTAGCATAGTAAACAGGGATGTGAACTTGCAGCAATGGGATGAAACTAAGGCCTGGTCTACACTACAAAGTTAGGTTGGCTTGACAAAATCACTCCAGGCTGTGAAAAAATTCACATCCTGTGTGATGCAGTTAAGCTGACCTAAGCGGCGACATAGACACTGCTGGGTCGATGGAGATGGAAATGACGGTAGCCCCACCTTTTGGGGGCATTTATAACTAGACAAAGCATGCCATAAAATAATTATATGAGTTGGCAGGGAGAGAGACTGGATGACCTCAAAGGTCTTTTCTCCCTTTCTGGATTCTATGAGCCAAACAGTGAAGCCCTGACTAAGGATCTGATTCTCCAGTGCCTTGTGTGGGCAAACCCACTAAAGTAGGGATGGTAGACTTGATTCCTCTCTGACACCACTGTAAACCAGGCATAGAGCCATTGGCGCATCCACTTCGATGGAATCACCCAGGTGTAAACCAGGTATAAGGGAGAGAAGAATCAGAAAATTTATTTTTGTCCGTTAAGTGTCTAGAATAATCTGGTACTATGTAAATCAGAAATAATAAAAAGTAATGGCACAGATCCTCCGCTGGTGTAAATGAGTAACAGCTCCAGGATCTGCCCCGAGGAATCTGATTCTCTTCTGACCGCACTGACTTTATACAAATGTAAATCAATTGACTCCAGGGAAGTTACTCTGATTTATACTGATGTGAGCAAGAGGAGACTCAAAGCCCAGAAACCACAAACCAGGCTAGTTTCATGTGGTTTTCGGGTTTGGGAAAAACATTTGCACAATGGCAGTCTTGTCCTCCTTGTTAAATGCATACTGAAATGCCTGCTGCTCTCACCATGGGGTTTAAGTAACTCCCATTGATTAACTTGTATCTCGCAACAGGAGAACATGGGGCCAGATCTTCAGCTGGTATAAATCAGCATAGAGCCACTGAAATCAATGGAATGATGCCAATTTACATCAGCTGAGAGTCTGGCCCATAGTTTACAGAAAATCTTGGGCCAATAACCTGGTTATGTGCTGTGTACTGTATCTATTTGGTTAGGAAGAAGGACTTAACAAAAACAAATGGGAAAGTTTCATTCTCTTATTCTTTTCTCTCCACCCCCACCACAAACTTATATGACTAAATTCTTTGCAGGTGTAAACTGGCGTAGTTCCACTACCATCAATAGAGTAGTTCCAATTTACACCAGAAAATTTGGCCCAGGGTTTCCAAAGCCTAAAGCTACAGTAACTGTTTGTGCACCCTTGTTGAGTAAACAGCGTACAGCCTGCCAGATCCTCTGTGACTTTTTACCCATGAATCTCTTTGGAGAGGTGAAGGGGGGGAAAAAATCCCTTCTGGTTTTCATAATGACTAATCTTTTCCCCCTTTGGCATTCACCAGATGTTGCTTTGGATCAGAAGATAAATATTAAAATCTAAAGAGGAACAAAGCGGGCTGTTTACTAGATGGATTTTCTGAGGTCTCTTGAATGCTTTAAAAGATGTTGGGGGCAGATGCTTTGATATGCCCGCTGAATGGATTTCACAACCCAGTGGAGCACACCACCCTAGGAAGTAGAAATCCACCTTCTCCATAGCCCAACTCTGTAAACATTAAGTCTGGGAGACACTGAGCAGCATCAGGCCCGCACTGCTGTGGGAGAGAGCCAGGGCTAACCTGAAAAAGAGGCCGGCAAGAAGCGCCTGGGCTGAGTTGACTTTTGTCTTGTGATCCAGCAGAGAGTCGTCGTCACACAGGTATATGTAAGGCAAGGCTCCCGCTCGGCTGTACGCTCCTGCTGTGATATGTACATCACACTGGATGTATGTGGCCCCAGCTCCTTTGCAGTCTTCTGAAGGATGGGTCAGGCCACAGAGGACAGCCAAGGCCGCTGCAAAGACAGAAGGAAAAAAACACTCACCCACATGAGCATTGGCACTGACGCAAGTTAGAGCCATATGCTGTGCCACTGAAGTCAATGGGAGTTTTTCTCTTCCCTTCCATGGCAGAAGGGTCATGGTTATTTTCCCAGCCTAACCCTTTGGGAACCACAATCCTCCATCCTCACAATCAATATGATCTATTTATTACTCTCCACGTTGGGTTTGATCTCTTTTATCTGGGTGGGTAATTATGATCCTTTGTGCAGTATCTATCCAGATGCTCTTTAGAATAAAGTGACCCCTTGTGGGAGACAAAAGCAAGCCAGTGATTAGCTAAGGGGATGGGCGTAAGTGCGGCCTGGAGGAGATGGGCCATTGTTTGCTTGCTTCAGCACAGCGGTACAGTATGTGCTCAGATCCTCGATTGTTCAGCTGAAAGGGAACACTGGGGGAAGGGATAGCTCAGTGGTTTGAGCATTGGCCTGCTAAACCCAGGGTTGTGAGTTCAATCCTTGAGGGGGCCATTTAGGGATCTGGGGAAAAAAATGGGGATTGGTCCTGCTTTGAGCAGGGGGTTGGACTAGATGACCTTCTAAGGTCCCTTCCAACCCTGAGATTCTATGATTCTCTGCACTCTTGTTCCTGTGGCGGGATCTGCACTTTAGGAAGAGAGCATTGTGTCCAACACACTGGGGGTCTGAGTGGGCTAATGCAATTAGCCTTTCACCGTTTGGAGACCGAGGTTCACATTGGGGAAAGCTGTTGGGATGGAAAGCACAAACCGACTGTGAACCTTTCACCAGGAAACGTTGTCTGGTGATAAAGTTCATTGCAGATTTGAAGCTCAGCCCTGGTTCAGTGAAAGCACCAAAAAAGCTTTGCAGGCTTTTCAAAGGAATGGATTTGCAGTGGATTTGGAGCTTTTCCTTGGAATCTGTGTGAAATTTGAGGTTTTGCATGACTAACTCAATGGTTTTGGGGTTTTTTATTAATTTGCTTTAAGAGGCTTGTTTGTTTTTTAAAGGGTGGGTTTTGTGAGCTGAAAGTCAGATGGGAAGAGGTTTATGGGCCTACAGTAATAGAAACCAGAGAACAAAATTCATTCAAAACCCTGAGAGTTTCAGACAACTCTGGGAGGATCTCCACCATGCTAGCACTCATCAAACAATGAATAGCTGAAAGGAAGGATGGTCTTGTGCCAGTGATTGTTGTTTGTATTTCTATGGCCTTTAGAAGCCCTCATCAGAGATCAGGACTCGGAGCTGGTTGGGAATTTTTCAGTGAAACTTTTTTGTTGTTAAAAATGCCGATTTGCTGAAATGAACCTTTTTGCGTGAAAGGGCCAGTTTTAACAAATTTCTTGACTTGAAAAACATGTTGAAAAAAAGTTTCCAAGTTGTCCCCTTCTGACGTTTTCAAAACAAAAAATTGTTCAAAAGGACTTTTCAATTCAAAATGTAAGCTAATTGTACTACAAATAATTATTTTAATTAAAAATGGTTGAAAGTGGATCATTTTGAAATGATCAAAACACATTTGATTGACCAAAAAAATTCAGATTGTCAGTTCACAAATGTTTTTGAAATGTTGACCTTTTAATCCAGAGTTGGGATGAGAAAAATTTCTAAAATCTAGAAAACATTCATGGGACAGAAAAAGCATTTCCTGCCCAGCTCTAAGCAGGATACCATTGTTCTAGGACCAGTTCAAACACATATAAACTAAGCAATCTGTGACTCAGAGTTTATTACAATCCAGGCATAAAACAAGAATCATAGAATATCAGGGTTGGAAGGGACCTTAGGAAGTCATCTAGTCCAACCCCCTGCTCAAAGCAGGACCAATCCCCAATTTTTGCCCCATATCCCCAAATGGCCCCCTCAAGGATTGAACTCACAACCCTGGGTTTAGCAGGCCAATGCTCAAACCACTGAGCTATCCCTCCCCAAGAGATGACAGGTAGATAAGACATTTCCAGCAGATCGAGGGAAGTGATTATTCCCCTCTGTTCAGCACTGGTGAGGCCACATCTGGAGTATTGCATCCAGTTTTGGGCGCTCCACTACAAAACGGACGTGGACAAATTGGAGAGTCCAGCGGAAGGCAATGAAAATGATTAGGGGGCTAAGGCACATGACTTATGAGGAGAGGCTGAGGGAACTGGGTTTATTTAGTCTGTAGAAGAGAAGAGTGAGGGGGGATTTGATAGCAGCCTTCAACTACCTGAAGGGGGGTTCCAAAGAGGATGAGCTCTGCTGTTCTCAGTGGTGGCAGATGACAAAACAAAGAGCAATGGTCTCAAGTTGCAGTGCGGGAGGTCTAGGTTGGATATTAGGAAACACTATTTCACTAGGAAGGTGGTGAAGCACTGGAATGTGTTACCTAGGGAGGTAGTGGAATCTCCATCCTTAGAGGTTTTTAAGGCCCGGCTTGACAAAGCCCTGTCAGGGATGATTTAGTTGGGGTTGGTCCTGCTTTGAGCAGGGGGTTGGACTAGATACCTCCTGAGGTCTCTTCCAACCCTGATATTCTATGATTCTATGAAGACAGAGCATAAGGTAGCAATGAGAAAAATACTGATCCGCATAAGGAGCAGTGGTCAAAGCACACCAGCTGCATAGCCATTATTGAGGTTTTTTTAGACATCATGACAGAGGAGAGTTTTCAGAAGGATTTTAGGAAGAACAATGAGGTGGCTTTGCAGACGTTTACATGGAGTTCTCCCCACACGTGAAGGGCAGCATGGTAGAAAGCACAAAGATGCTTGTTTAGAAATGTACTAATGGATGATGGAAGCTGGGGTCATTGGCAGAGTAATGGAGTACAGAAAAGAGTAATCAAGGTTATGAGAGATGATGGGTAGGATGGGGGGAAAATCATAGGGAAGAGTTGCAGACCAAGCACTCAAACAGGTGAGTAAGAGAAAGCAGAAACCCTACAAGGAATGGAAGATGGGAGGGATCAGCAAGGATAGCTACCTCTTGGAGATCAAAGTCTAGGGATAAAGTCAGAACTGCCAAAAGCCAATCAGAGCTGGACCTTGCAAAGGGAATTAAAAGCAATAGTAAAAGGTTCTATAGCCATATAAATAAGAAGAAAACAAGGAAAAAAGAAATGGGACCACTAAGCACTGAGGATGGGGTGGAGACTAAACATAATCTATGCATGGCCTAACACCTAAACAAATACTTTGCCTCAGTTTTTAATGAGGCTAATGAGCTTATGAGTAGTGGCAGGGTGGCTAATGGCAACAAGGATATGGAGGTAGAAATTACCACATGTGAGGTGGAAGTCGAAGTCAAACTCAAACACAGCTTAATAGGACTAAATCAGGGCCCTGGATAATGTCCATCCAAGAATATCAAAGGAACTGCCACAGGAAATTGCAAGCCCAATATCAAGGATTTTTAATGAATCTATAAACTCAGGGGTTGTACCTATGACTGGAGAATTGTTAATATAGCTCCTATTTTTAAGAAAGGGGAAAAAAGTGATCCAGGAAACTATAGGCCTGTTAGTTTGACCTCAATTGTATGCAAGGTCTTGGAACAAACTTTGAAAGAGAAAGTAGTTGAGGACATAGAAGTGAACGGTAATTGGGATAAAATACAACATGGTTTTACAAAAGGTTGCTCATGTCAGACCAACCCGATCTTCTTTGAGAAGATAACTGATTTTTTAGACAAAGGAAATGCAGTAGATCTAATCTACCTGGATTTCAAATAAGGCATTTGATACAGTTCCACATCGGAAATTATTACCTGGGAGCACAGCACGGCACGCAGGAACAACATTATTAGTTGGGACATTATTAGTTGGGAGCGTAGCACAGGCCACAGGGACGTGCTGGCTGCCACTTCCCGCAGCTCCCAATTGGCCGGGAATGGCGAACCGCGGCCACTGGGAGCTGTGGGGGGGCTGCGCCTGTGGACAGTCAATGTAAACAAAATGTCTCACGGCCCGCCAGCAGATTACCCTGGTGGGCTGCATGCTGAAGGTTGCCCACCCCTGCTCTGGACGGATGTGTGTGTTTGAGGGTGAGCAGCGCTGGTTCCTGAAACCTGAAAATTTGCCACGATCCCCATTGAAACACTCCAGGAAGGCGACGACAGGTGCTGGCTCCGGGGGGGATGCGGCTGGTTGGGCCCGAAGCACATTGTTCTCTGCACAGAGCTGATGGACTTGCTGTGTCTGATTCTCGGCAACCAGCTATGCTGTTTTATGCTTTGTTGTGTTTTGATCATCTGCCCTACAAGATATCACTCCAACACAGGGTTAATTTACAAACTCTAGTTTTATTGTGGCTGCTTACAGAATGGCTTCTTCAGCCTCTTGGCTTCTCAGACAGTTACCCAGGAGGTGTCGCTTTCAAGCGGTTCCCCTCAGGAAACAGTTTGCTGCATGAGAGTGTCTGTGAGCACTTTCATATTGTTACAACCCTTCTCTTTTAAAGAAAATTGTCAAATACCCCAGGCGTAACTGATAAGGTGACCTAATGTATTCCTTTCAGATGCTGACCGTACTTGCAGTTACTGTGCTCACCACCTTAACCGTTTGTCTAGCTATATCATGTACAATTTGGAAGTCCATCACACAGAATCCCTCAGATAAGCAGGTATTTTACCAATACACCCTCCTCTAGTACAGTATGGTTGAATAGTGCCTCTCTGGTGCTGTTTTCCTCCAGTCTGGTCAATCACAGTCTCTGTGTTTGGTGTTGCTGGAGTCTCCATCAAAACACCCTCTTCCTCCTGTCTTTCCTCTGGTATGCCCCAACATCGCCCACTTCTAACAACTCTGGGTCAGGATTCTCCTGCTGTGGAACCCTCAGATGTGTGTTGTTCAGACTGTCCTTAGAGGTTTATTTCATTTTCCTGAGGTGCCTCTGGTTTTGCATCACTATCTGTTCATTGTCCATTTGTACAGGATATGATAGTTGGTTTCCTGGTTGCACGACTGTAGCTTTGTGACACAACTTAGCCTGTTTTATTAATGGTTGTATATGAACTTTGTCATCCAGCTCCAGATCCGGCAGATCTCTTGCAGATCTGTTGTAGTAACACACTTGTCTTTTCTGTTTTTTCTGTAGTTCACCATGTGAAGCACCTGAATACCCTGCCTCTACAACAGTGTCTTCATTCTCTGGCTCATCAATCTTTGGGCCGGACTTGAATTTAGGCCTTTTGAGGGAGTAATTCCTGTGATCTAGTAGTGCTAAGTACGGGTCAGCCTCTGCAGCTTTTGCTTTTTTTCCAGTTTCTTCGCAGTTTTTATGGCTGATTCCACTTTGCTGTTGCTTCAAGGATACCCTGGTAAAGATGTTATGTGATCAAAATCCCAGTCCTTATTGAACTTCCAGAACGCTCCTGAAACAAACTGTGATCCATTATCGGAACACACAATATCCAGTTTCCCATACCATGCTTTTATCTTCCATATGACTGTTCTGGATCCTGTGTCTGGTAAATAGTCTATCTCAGAAACTGGAAAAATAGTCTGCAATTATTGTGTATCCTTTGTCTTCAAAGGTAAACAAATCAACTCCCACCTTTGCCCATGGTCTTCTGGAACTTCATGTTGCCACAGGGTTTCTTTCAGTTGATGGTCTTCCCAGGATCTCCGTACATCATACCTTTTCATGAACGTTCATAATTGCTCATTCATTCTTGACCAGTGTATAGAGTCTCTGGCTCGCCTTAAGCAACCATGAATTCCCAGATGTGATGAATGAACTTGGTGCATATTCTCATTCCTAAAAGCTGCTGAAATAACTGCTCTTTTTTACCCAAAACATAATGCCATTCTGTGCACATAACCCATCTCTCACCTGAAAGAGTGATATTACCTCTTTAGGTGCTTGGTCTTTTGTTGCTGGCCATCCTTGAATGGCCAATGTCTGAAGCACTCTTTCTTGCTCTGTACCTCTCTCAGCCTTTTGTCCCAAGATATGCAAGTACTGAACCATATTTATTGTCTCCACCTCAGCCTCTATGGATTACTCCTTCCAGGGTTCTGGCAGATATGCACAGCTCAAGGGGTCATAGAATCATAGAATCATAGAATCTCAGGGTTGGAAGGGACCTCAGGAGGTCATCTAGTCCAACCCCCTGCTCAAAGCAGGACCAAACCCAATTAGATCATCCCAGCCAGGGCTTTGTCAAGCCTGACCTTAAAAACATCTAAGGAAGGAGATTCCACCACCTCCCTAGGTAACCCATTCCAGTGCTTCACCACCCTACTAGTGAAAAAGTTTTTCCTAATATCCAACCTAAACCTCCCCCTCTGCAACTTGAGACCATTACTCCTTGTTCTGTCATCTTCTACCACTGAGAACAGTCTAGATCCATCCTCTTTGGAACCCCCTTTCAGGTAGTTGAAAGCAGCTATCAAATCCCCCCTCATTCTTCTCTTCTGCAGGCTAAACAATCCCAGTTCCCTCAGCCTCTCCTCATAAGTCATGTGCTCCAGCCCCCTAATCATTTTTGTTGCCCTCCGCTGGACTCTTTCCAATTTATCCACATCCTTCTTGTAGCGTGGGGCCCAAAACTGGACACAGTACTCCAAATGAGGCCTCACCAGTGCCGAATAGAGGGGAATAATCACGTCCCTCGATCTGCTGGAAATGCCCCTACTTATACAGCCCCAAATGCCGTTAGCCTTCTTGGCAACAAGGGCACACTGTTGACTCATATTCAGCTTTTCGTCCACCGTAACCCCTAGGTCCTTTTCTGCAGAACTGCTGCCCAGCCATTCGGTCCCTAGTCTGTAGCAGTGCATGGGATTCTTGCGTCCTAAGTGCAGGACTCTGCACTTGTCCTTGTTGAACCTCATCAGATTTCTTTTGGCCCAATCCTCTAATTTGTCTAGGTCCCTCTGTATCCTGTCCCTACCCTCCAGCGTATCAACCACTCCTCCCAGTTTAGTGTCATCTGCAAACTTGCTAAGGGTGCAGTCCACACCATCCTCCAGATCGTTGATGAAGATATTGAACAAAACCGGCCCCAGCACCGACCCTTGGGGCACTCCACTTGATACCGGCTGCCAACTAGACATGGAGCCATTGATCACTACCTGTTGAGCACGACCATCCAGCCAGTTTTCTATCCACCTTACCGTGCATTCATCCAGCCCATACTTCCTTAACTTGCTGGCAAGAACACTGTGGGAGACTGTATCAAAAGCTTTGCTAAAGTCAAGAAATAGCACATCCACTGCTTTCCCCTCATCCACAGAGCCGGTTATCTCATCATAGAAGGCAATTAGGTTAGTCAGGCATGACTTGCCCTTGGTGAATCCATGCTGACTGTTCCTGATCACTTTCCCCTCCTTTAAGTGGTTCAGAATTGATTCCTTGAGGACCTGTTCCATGATTTTTCCAGGGACTGAGGTGAGACTGACTGGCCTGTAGTTCCCCGGATCTTCCTTCTTCCCTTTTTTAAAGATGGGCACTACATTAGCTTTTTTCCAGTCATCCGGGACCTCCCCCGATTGCCATGATTTGTCAAAGATAATGGCCAATGGCTCTGCAATCACATCGGCCAACTCCTTTAGCACCCTCGGATGCAGTGCATCCGGCCCCATGGACTTGTGTTCGTCCAGCTTTTCTAAATAGTCCCGAACTACTACTTTCTCCACAGAGGGCTGGTCACCTCCTCCCCATACCGTGCTGCGGAGTGCAGCCGCCTGGGAGCTGACCTTGTCTGTGAAGACAGAGGCAAAAAAAGCATTGAGTACACTAGCTTTCTCCACATCCTCTGTCACTAGGTTCCCTCCCTCATTCAGCAAGGGGCCCACACTTTCCTTGACTTTCTTCTTGTTGCTCACATACCTGAAGAAACCCTTCTTGTTACTCCTAACATCTCCGGCTAGCTGCAACTCCAAGTGTGATTTGGCCTTCCTAATTTCACTCCTGCATGCCTGAACAATATTTATATACTCCTCCCTGGTCACTTGTCCAATCTTCCACTTCTTGTAAGCTGCTTTTTTGTGTTTAAGACGAGCAAGGATTTCACTGTTAAGCCAAGCTGGTCGCCTGCCATATTTACTTTTCTTTCTACACCTCGGGATGGTTTGTTCCTGCAACCTCAATAAGGAGTCTTTAAAATACAGCCAGCTTTCCTCGACTCCTTTCCCCCTCATGTTATTCTCCCAGGGGACCTTGCCCATCAGTTCCTTGAGGGAGTCAAAGTCTGCTTTTCTGAAGTCCAGGGTCTCTGTTCTACTGCTCTCCTTTCTTCCTTGTGTCAGGATCCTGAACTCAACCATCTCATGGTCACTGCCTCCCAGGTTCCCATCCACTATTGCTTCCTCTACTATTTCCTCCCTGTTTGTGAGCAGCAGGTCAAGAAGAGCTTTTCCCCTAGTTGGTTCCTCCAGCACTTGCACCAGGAAATTGTCCCCTACACTTTCCAAAAACTTCCTGGATTGTCTGTGGACCGCTGTATTGCTCTCCCAGCAGATATCGGGGTGATTAAAGTCACCCATGAGAACCAGGGCCTGTGATCTAGTAACTTCTGTTAGTTGCTGGAAGAAAGCCTCGTCCACCTCATCCCCCTGGTCTGGTGGTCTGTAGCAGACTCCCACCACGACATTACCCATGTTGCTCCCACTTCTAAATTGAATCCAGAGACTCTCAGGTTTTTCTGCAGTTTCATACTGGAGCTCTGAGCAGTCATACTGCTCTCTTACATACAATGCAACTCCCCCACCTTTTCTGCCCTGCCTATCCTTCCTGAACAGTTTATATCCATCCATGACAGTACTCCAATCATGTGAGTTATCCCACCAAGTCTCTGTTATTCCAATTACATCATAATTCCTTGACTGTGCCAGGACTTCCAGTTCTCCCTGCTTGTTCCCCAGGCTTCTTGCATTTGTGTATAGGCATTTAAGAGAACTCACCGATCGTCCTGCTGTCCCAGTGTGGGGCAGGAGCCCTCCCCTCTTGCACTCACCTACTTGTGCTTCCTCCCGGTATCCCACTTCCCCACTTACCTCGGGGCTTTGGTCTCCTTCCCCCGGTGAACCTAGTTTAAAGCCCTCCTCACTAGGTTAGCCAGCCTGCTTCCAAAGATGCTCTTCCCTCTCTTCGTCAGGTGGAGCCCATCTCTGCCTAGCACTCCTTCTTGGAACACCATCCCATGGTCAAAGAATCCGAACCCTTCTCTCCGACACCATCTGCGTAGCCATTCGTTGACTTCCACGATTCGACGGTCTCTACCCCGGCCTTTTCCTTCCACAGGGAGAATGGACGAGAACACCACTTGCGCCTCAAACTCCTTTATCCTTCTTCCCAGAGCCACGTAGTCTGCAGTAATACGCTCAAGGTCATTCTTGGCAGTATCATTGGTGCCCACGTGGAGAAGCAGGAAGGGGTAGCGATCTGAGGGCTTGATGAGTCTCGGCAGTCTCTCCGTCACATCACGAATCCTAGCCCCTGGCAAGCAGCACACCTCTCGGTGTTCCTGGTCAGGGTGGCAGATAGATGACTCAGTCCCCCTGAGGAGAGAGTCCCCGACCACCACCACCCTCCTCCTCCTCTTGGGAGTGGTGGTCGTGGAACCCCCATCTCTAGGACTGTGCATCTCATGCCTTCCAGTCAGTGGAGTCTCCTTCTGCTCTGTTCCCTCAGAGGTATCATTCACTCCACTCTCTGCACTAGTACCTGTGGAGAGAACATGAAAACGGTTGCTCATCTGAATATGCGTTTCTGGTACATGGACTTGTCCACCAACACCAAGTCTCTGCCTGCACAGTACTGCAGTCGCATCATCATCCGCTGTAAGCGCTTTGGTGCATTGAGTAATGGCTTTCTCCAAACACTTTTGAGAGGTTTATGGTCAGATTGTATCTCCACAGCGTGACCATAAATGAATTGGTGAAATTTTTCCATTCCAAAGAGTATTGCTAACAACTTTTTCAATATGAGCGGAGCCCATCTCTGTCACAGACAATGCACTGCTGCAAATAGAACAGATTGTCCCCCTTGCAGCATGGTCTTTCCTAAGCCTGATTTGGATGTGTCATACTGCAGCATCAGGGGTTCATCTGCGTTGTAATATTTTAAAATGGGAGCCTTCCCAATAATCTTTGGCTTTCCAGAATGCTTGTTCTTTTTGGTCTGTCCACTCCTATGAGGTGTCTCAATGTGTCAGCGGTCTCAGGATCTCACAGATCTCAGACAGACGGTTGAAAAACTTTCCCAAATAACTGACCATTCCCAGGAGTTTTTGGACTCCTTTAACATCACTGGGTTTTGGCATTTCTCCAATTGCCCTCGTTTTCTCTGGGTCTACTTTCAGGCCTTTGAAGGTCAACAAATATTCAATGGATGGCACCTCAGTTACTCTCAACTTGAGATTGTCCAAGTTCAATTTAATATTTTTTTCTCTGCATCTCTGTAAAAAAATGTGGCAATGTGTAGTCATGATCTCATTGAGCTTGTTCTGGATCATCATTCTCTCCCACTATCAGCACAACTGCTATTGTCCAGATTCCCCTCAAGCCCTCCAATACTTGAGTCAGACTGCTCTGGAATACCTCTGGTGCCGAAATGATTCTCACTGGCATCCTTAACCATCAGTATCTCCCAAATGGAGTTGCACAGGTTGTCAAGTAACTGGATTTTTCATCCAATTCAATGTGCCAAAATCCATTTTTCATATCTCATTCTGTAAAAATTCTCTCTTTATACAGATCTGATCATATGTCCTCAATTGTAGACAGAGGGGAATGGCTCCATTTCAAAGCTTTTGGTTAAAGTCTTTGGGTCTATGCATATTCTCAACTTTTCAGGAGGCTTTCTTACCACCACAAGACTGCTTTTCCAGTTTGTGCTCTTCTCTACAGGATGAATAATTCCACAGTTCTGTAACCTCTGCAGTTCATCTTTCAGTGGCTGTAGTAATACAATGGGTACTTTCTTTTTTTGGCAATTTAACTGGCTTCATACTGGTGCCAATCTATGTTTTATAAACACCATCTCCCTGAAACATATCTTGATACTCCCCCTGTATCATCTCCTAGTCCAAGGTAATATCATTCAAGATATCTTAGTCACCTTGCTATCCACTTTCATTATGTTCTGGAACTGTACTTTTATCCAGTTCATGGCTTAGGCAGAGTCTTACTGCCCAGAAGTGATACTGCTGTCTCATCACCTATGGCCACAAAGTCCAGTCTGTATTATTTTTCCCTTGGATTTCCTAATTTCATTTTACATTTCCCCAATGGGTTTTAATGTGATCTGGTTGTACAGTGTTAACAGCTGGTTGGTCTCTTCCAACCATATGTCTGGGTTCACCAGACTGTGGCACAAGTTGTAACATTATCCCAATCAGTCTAATTGAAATTATATCACTTTCTTCCCAAATAACCTGGCTGCATACAACTGTTTCTGGTGCTTATAAGGGTCTTCTTGCACTGTGTTTACTATCTGTTTGGTCACTCATACAATGTCCTCATACTCACTGTTGCTCTCTTTAGTTACTGTGCGTACCTTGGATTTGTTTTTCTTCTCTCTGAAAAAAAGAAACACTTGGCTGAAAAATGATAAAATCTTGTCAGAGAGATGGCATTTTTTCCCACAAGCTAGACACTTTTCTTTCTGTCTTTCACGTTTTCTCCCACAGTATTGGCATGTGTGTAGCGTTGTCATCTACGGACGTTGTAGCTGGTTTTGATTTCTCTTTCTTATGTATTTCATAGACAAAGTTTCCCCCCCAAAGTCAAGTCAGCGTCCCTCAGCAACAGCTCTCATACTTGTGAGTCTCATATCTGGTCACACTATCCGGTCTCTTATCAATGAATCTTTAATATTTCCAAAACTGCATCTGGCTGCTAGCACTTTTAAATCAGTGCTTTATTCATCTATATCCTCTCCAGCTGCTTGATCCCAAGTCAAGAAATGATATCTTTCCACCATTTCATTCTTCCTGGGGTTAGAGAGCACCAAAACAGCCCATTAGTGCATTTAAGGTGTGCGGAGCTTGGGAAATTTCCACGCAGTCTCACGTACCTCTCTCCTTTTTTCTCCAATCAGGTAATGAAACAGTTTTATTTTCACAGCATCTTCTTTATCTTCCAGCGAGGTTAAATTCCTCTTTCCAGCTCTTCCATGCCTGAGCTAAATTCTTCACTTGCAAGTTTAATGTTCCCAGAGGCTTCAGACCCTCCATTTTTTCTGTTATCAGCCTTGGCTTATAAAGCAAACTGTGTACTTACAGAAGTATGCTGCTCTCTGCAGTGCAGCTCTGAATGGTCTCCCCGCTGTCTAGGACTTGATTACCACTGCCACCATCTTTTAGGCTTCGTTGTGTCTGGATCATCTGCTATATAAGATCTCACTCTGACATGGGGTTAATTAAACTTCAGCTTCTCCAGCCTACTGGAGTTCCCAAGGAGGTGTCGTTTTCAACTGTATGCTGCACAAAAGTGTCTGGTAGCATGATGCACTTACTCCTCCAGTGCTCAGTTCTTGACGATCAGCTGTGAAATCCATGCTGCACAGCTTGCTTATCCATCTCGAGGGGCTTAATGACTCATGCAAGGCCAGCACTCCTTGGGATAAGGAGCCGGACCTGCTCAGAGAGGTTGGTTTTCCAAGCAAATTGCCGTGGACCGGGATGTAGTCAGTCAGTCCTAGTGGTCAGAGCAGTGGCGGTCAGATGTAGTCACCAGAGCAGGGGTCAGGTGCCAGAGCCAGGGGTCAGAGCCAGAGATGGAGCCAGGGGTCAGGCCAAGGGTTGGAGCTGGAGACAGTAGCCAGGGGAAGGGAGGGGCACAGAAGCAGGGATCTGGAACAAGGCAGGAACCAGGCAAAGATCAGGAATCAGGTGAGAGGACAAGGTCTCATGAAGCACTCAGCTAGGGATTCACCTAGTTGCTCCAAGAACTTCCTGTGCCTCCTTCTGAGTTAAAGAGCGAGACCGAGCCAATCAGAGAGGCCGGGCATCTCCTCCAATTAGGAGCTTTGTGGTCCATGCTTCTGGTGAGCTGGGGTCCACCAACCCACATTCCCTGCTGGTACCGGCGGTCCGAGGACTGCCTGGGGCCCCATCAACCCACATTCAAGACCCTTGATCTCTCACAAATAAGTACCTTAGATAGAAAAGCAGCAAGAACAATATTAAAAATAAAATGAAACTCACATGCCATGACTTAAAAAAAAATATTGGCAGTTGGTGGAATCATCCAAAGGCTGTGTGTGTGTGTGTGTGTGTGTGTGTGTGTTCTGCAGAAAAATGCATGAAGGGGGGTAATTCTGCAGCAGGATGTGATGTAACAGAGGAATGCGTCCACTTCACCAGCACTGGGCCCAGCCAGGAAATATCAAACGTGCTTCTAATCTGCATGCATGTGCCTCTGTACTGAAGTGTAGCAAAGGCCCCAAAATCATGTCCCCTAGACCTCTGTACACAGCTTGTCTCCTTGTACCACTGCAGGGGTTATGAACCTCTTTGCTGAGTGAATAAGGCTAGCAAAAGGGAACTCTCCATGTCAACAGCTCACTAGTTTAGGTGGTAGGGGCCAGCCAGCACATCACAAATGTAAGACTCACCGAGAATAGCGCCAAATAAACAGCGGATGTGAGGCTAGATTAAAAAGATCTTTGGAAGGCCAATTATCATCTAAAAATATAACCTGCAAATACAATTATAATCAAAATATGAATATCAGGCTATTTTACCAATTGTGATGTGTTTGCGAGACATGAATGCATTGGAGTTTGTGTACACAAGCATTTTATATATTTATGTTTATGTGCCTATACCAGCATTGCAAATATCTACTTGCCCCTGAACCGGTGTGAGTTTGTTTTTTTAGTTTGTTTTGCTTGACCAGAAAAAACAAATATTTTTCTAAATGTAACATCATCACTGGTAGAGGGTACGAGAGAGAGAGGGAGAAGTTAGCCTTCTCAACAGCATATTTGGTAGGATATGAGAAAAATATCTTAATTCAGCGAGAGCCGAGCAACAAACAAGGAAAAGTTTTATTTGTCTGTTTAGTGGGAAGTGCAACCTACCCAACTCAATTCCCCAAACTAAATATCCAAGAAACTCATATCCAAGATACAATCAATCAGCATTCGCTTGCTGACATCTAGTGCCCATTTGAAGTATTGTCTGCATAAGCCTAGTCTCTCCACCTCAGCCATGGTCCAAAGCACAATAAATTTAGAAACACCGTTCTTCATGTTTTCAGTCTCAGTAATTTTATTGTATTTTATTCTATTTCTTTTTCTTGAATAACCAGTCTCCCCCTTCCCTCATCCCAGTATTCAAGCACTGAGTCTTTTAACATGAGATATCCCAGTTCCCAGGACAGAGTTTAGAGGACAATTCCTAGGAGGGTTCCCAAATCCTGGGAATTGGATTGGGAACTGGGAATGGGATACTGTGATTATTTGCAGTATCTCAGGTTCATCCCGCCCACCTCCAAACACACACAGTTTTGTTTTAGTTTGTATTTTGAGATTGCTTATGGAGAAACCCAGAGGATGAGGCAAAACGACAAGTGGGAATTCCACAAGTTGGCAGTCACAGATACTCTCATAGGGTGAGAGGGATTTACAGATCCATGGAGCAGAGGCCAGGAACTTTTGACTTCAGGGAGGTCTGTAGAATTTGAAGTAGTATTTCACGTAACCCACACAACTCCTGGGTGTGATGTTCTATCCCTTGGCCCTCTAGTGGCACTTAGAGATTAATGAGTCTGCTACAGCCTTAGCTAAGGGCCATGTGCCTTTTATCTCATGCAGTAGAGGCTCATGCATTTAGCTCCAGAGGTCCCACGTTCAATCCCACCCCCCCACCCCCGATGACCGGGGTCTGTTGGTGTTACAAGTGGAGGCTCGCCCAGGATATCAACTAGAAAGTCTCTGAAGCTTCGGACACACTTCCTCAGCTAGGAAAAGTATGTAACCCACACATGTCCTGGGTGTGGTGTTCTGTCCCCTCTAGTAGCACCGAGTCCACTTAGAGATGAATGAGTCTGCTACAGCCTTAGTTAAGAGCCATGTGGCATTTAGCTCCAGAGGTCCCATCTTCGATCCCACCCACCAACAACCAGGGTCTGTCCATGTTACATACAGATCTCAGGGTATTCACTTAGCCCCTCCAATCTGCTCTTTGGGCTACCCTTAGAGTAGCTTGAAGGTACTGACATTGTAAGTCCCTCGGGGCAGGACCATCTCTTTGTCATATATTTGTAGACTGTCTAGCGCAACGGGGCCCTGGCCTGTAGAAGCTACTGTAATGCCAGTAACAATAACCTGCATGCATGCATGCCATAGTCTCTTCCCACCCCATTCCCTACCTCCTGCCATCAAGAGAAGAAAGGTGCAGGTGCTTCTGCTGGATTGTTCCCATGGGAATGATGCTGCAGAGACAGGCTGTCATCCAGCCATGTACCATCTCTTATCACACCTCCCACACACTCACAAAGCAGTGACCATGTGGGGTTTCCAGAGAGGGCCTGAGCCAAGCACACTGACATCAATAGACAGACTCCCATTGACGTCAGTGGGATTTTGGATGAGGGTCAGGATGCGGTGGCTGCTGCCATGTTGGCTCCTCTCCCTTCTCCATGGCAGCTTTTGGGCCATCAGAGGTGCCCCTGCCCTCTCCTCATTCGTGCTGGGATTTTTTTTTCCGTGGGAATCCAGGACATGTGGTTTGAGGTAGGGGATAGATTTTAGGAGGGTTCATTATCCAGCCCAACATGTTAACTGACCATCCAAGCGCGGGGCAAGGCATCTCACATCGGTCGTCGTGGCGTCACCTAGCATTTCACAGGGAGCGCCGCAGATGGTCACGGAGGTGTTTCCTGGAGCAAACCCAGTTCCGTGCATGTGCACTGGCCCTCCACCCAGGCCACCTAGGAAGAGAACAGAGAATGGGATTTAAAACAGAGCTTCATGACTGGCTTTGGAAAACATGGGTGTGCATCCCTCCGTGCCTTCATTTTCCGCAGTGTGGAATGAGTACTGTGGTGTATGCAGCCATCCAGCTGGAAGGGGAGGTCATTCTGCTTTTGTGCGAGTGCACCATTCCCTGTCTAGGGCTGGGTGGGAAACGGTTTCCCCAGTCTGAGAGAATTTCTGAAGTTTCAAAAAAAATTCCTCTCTCAAGTCAGGACAATGCATTTAAATCTCAAAGAGGTTGTTGTTGTTGTTGTTTTGCAAATCTATAATCCTAAAAAGCTTTTGGATTGGGTCGATGAAAATGTTTCATATAAAAAAATAATTACCCTTTTTGGTATAAATTAACTCAAATTTCAAAACGAGAAGTTGATTCAGACCGAAGAAAACTGTTCAAAAAAAGATGTCAAAATAGGATATTTTGACAATTGCCCAACCTTTTTCAAATTGGGAGCGTTGTCAAAAACAACTCTTTCCCACAGATAGTTTTGGTTTTGCTGAACTGGCATTTTCCAACAAACAAAATGTTTCAACAGAAGATTTCTGACCAGCCATATCCCTGTCTGCTAGAACCAGCCTTGCACAATTGGAATCACCTTTTCCATCCCACAACATCTTAAAATTCTTTTCTCTGCAACACACGTTGCCTGTGCAGAATTTATGGAGGCGAAATGTGGTATAACGGTTTAATCAACACTCTGCTGTGATGCTTAAACAAGCTGTAGCATCATCGTGTGTGAGTAACATGGGGATCTAACTGCTTGCCAATATAAGCTTTTTACAAGAGACTCTGCAGGATCAAATCCATGCAGAGATACCTAGATAGATAGATTGGTCTGTCTTTGAATTTTGTGTTGTATCCGTCAACTCAGTCTCTGCTTACCATTGTTCTTCCATTGAATCTTGGATACTATGTTTCAGACCAAAATAAGGGTTTTATTTTATGGGGGTATTTAAGAGATCACATGATGAATTCCTGAAAACAAGAGAATTTAGCATGTAAGCAGCTGACAGACCCCCAGCCAGGACCCTCGCTCATAGCCTGTGGAAGAAACAAATCAGGCCACATTCACTCCCCTGGATACTCTAGATTTTGGTGTATTTGTCGCAGGGAGGTAGGGGTCACTAGTGATTTCCTCTCTTACAAACTCTAAACAAACTGTGACATCTGTCACTGCTGTTACCCGGAGACAGTCACCCACAGCCACTCATGCGCTTACCCCAGTTGCTGCGTGTGGATGTGACGGTAAGCTGAGAGGTGAATGTCAAGTTTGATGACGCCCAGCCACGGAGGAAGTCGCTGCCAAGGACCCGGTATTCTCCAGCAGGAAGCCGGGGAGCCGAGCACTGCAAAGTGGTGTGATTGCCGGTGATGTTGGTGCAGGGGGCATCCCCAATGGAAACGTGCATGCTTTCCGCCCCTGTGATCCGTGACACGGTCATTGTTAAAATGAGACCCACCGGACGCAGAAGGAAAAGGAAAATGGGGGTGAACTCTTCACTGTAACTTATTTCACCAAGCTGGTAGGTGATGCCATCTACTTCTAGAGCTAAAGCCCGGATCCCATTGCCCGGAGGAACAGAGCACTGGAGAACCAGATAGCTGACATTGGTAATGAGGCAGGGTCGGTTCCCAACAAGAATGGAAGTGCTGTTCCTTCCTTTCAGTGCTGCCCCTTGTATGGCAAGAAGGCCCCCACCATTGGTACTGAAATTTTTGGGGTAAAATTTGAGCACACAAGGAATGACGGTGAAGATGTGTGAGTCTCTGCTGAAGCAAGCATGCCCGCTTCTCCTGTTGGACACGGAAAGGCGGTGCTCCCCTGGGGAAAGGCTGCCTGTCTGGCATTGTATGTTGGTCTCATTCCAGAAAGTAACGTTACAAGGGGCACGGTTGTCCACTTGTATCACAAGCTCATCCGTTGCCAAAGCTAATCTCTGGCCTCTGATCAACAGAGATGACAATGTCCCATTGATCTCCCAGACCACAGCATCTACTCTAGGGGTCCACTCTTTCAGAAGGCGGAGTGCACAGTCTGTGAGGCAGACACTGTGGATTCCATTTACAGTCACTGTCACATTAAGGGCTTGAGATGCATCAGGCCACCCCCAGTCACCCAGAGGAGGTTCCCTGGGAAGAAGAGCACAGCTGATCCTGTTGTAATCCACACTGTGGATCTGACAAGTATAGTTCCCCGTCAGGCTCACATGAACCGAATTCCTCCTGGATTTTAGAGCAAGACCGGATATTGTGAGCAACAGCCCACCACAAGCTGAGCCGTGTGATGGACTTATGGCCTTTACCTCTGGGACTAATGTAAAGTTCTGCAGTGCTGCGGTCACATTGGCATAGCCCAGCTGCTTCTGGAGAACTCGGACGGGATAGATCCCAGGTTCCAGAGTGCTCAATGGGAAGGAGCACTGAGAAAGGGTGGTGGATTCATTGGTGCATTGAAACTCCAGCTCACATTCAGTGTCTCCCAGCTTAGCCACTGAACCAGTTATATTTATTCCTTCTATGCCCAGCCACAGGCTGTCATTCTTCATTTCGACTTCCACAGAGGTCACTACCGGAGTCAAAGCCATCTGGTAAGTAAAGGGGATACTCCTCTTTGGGAAGCTCCAGGAGGGAAGGCGCGGAGAGGATCTGTTACCAATGAACACCCCCACAAATACAGAGATGTCCTGGGACTCTATATTAGAGAAGTCAGCAGCCGGTGGGCTCTGGCACCATATTGTTTCTTCCACCAAGCAGGTAACATCACAGGTTTGCGTGCCTACAAAGACTGAAACCAGGGAAGGGTTTTGGCTAAAGCCTTTTCCAGAGATTGTGAGGATTGTTCCGCCTAGGGGTACAGATCAAATCAAATGGTTAGCGCCATGGAATCAGCTCCGAGTGAATTCTAATATGGTGAAACTCCACGTAGATTTCTACAGCCACATTGTTTCAGCCTCTTCTACCCTTAAAACGAGGTTCTTTGGCACCTGATCACCACATAGGGACCCTGAGTTTATATGACACTGCTTCCTACATCGAGCCCTCCCCCACCACTGCATCCCAGTGTGTAACATTTAACAATTTAACATGCGGAGAGCTTTCAAACGAGAGTTTGAAAAATTCTAATCCCTGAGTTCTAAGGACGGGTTTTCCAAGCACAGGGTTCTTCAAAACTGGCCACTTTACCCGGGGATCACTGTTTTCCTGGCAGCTGCATTCCAGCTCTACATCCCTGGAGTATGGGCTGCCCCCCTCCTCCTTGTGCAGAGTGGCATGAACTAACTTGAACATGAGGTTGTGATGCAACACCATGTAGCAGTGGAGAAATATCAGACTGCAGTGCAGACATCACCAAAGCTAAACCTTTGTCTGCTAGGAAGAGGATTAAGCAAATCGGAACACGCAGTGGGGTGAGCTCAGACTTTCAGTTGCTATAACTCAGGCCTAAATTCCTCTATTCCAAGCCTAAACTCTAAAAGATCTTTGGCAAATGCTTCAGCAAGAGCTCTCCCTAGGAACTATATAATTTGTTGACTGCTCCATTAGCATGACAGAATTTTTGGAGGACCCAATAGCAAGGTGTGCCCAAACCTTGCCCAATTCAAGGCTGTATTGGTAACCTGCCAGGACATCAAGAGACCACATGTTAAATGACATAAAACTGAGCAGACTGCAGCTATCGTCATCTTTAATACAGAGACGCACCATGTGAAACTCCATATCCCAGCTTGCAATACTCCATCCTGAGCCAATCAGCCTCCATTGACTTAAAAGTGGTGCATCCCATGCTGCAGCCTGTAGTCACTGTGTGGGATATTCCTCCAACTTAAAGAAGGTGGCCCTGGACTATAGACTATTCACTGGTATCCTATGTGACTTTCTAGAAAGTTTCAATACATTTTTTCATACAGTCAATAAACCCCAGTCCTCTCAAAAAAACAACAAAGTGGAACTAGTATGACTTGACCAGCTTTCTCGCTCAGCACTGGTTCTGAGGCATCCTGATGCCAAGATAGTACACTCTTTGGGGTAGCATCCCTGTCTCCACGTTCGTCGGTAAAGTGCCTGGCGTGCTGCTGGAGCTGAACACCATTAGTAACCAGTCAAATTTTTCTTAAACCTTGAATTTACTTCTAAAAAGATAATTCTTCTACAATCCACATTTTTAATTATTCAACCCTCCAGTTTGATGGGCTTTGCTACATCTAAATTGGCATCAGCTCTCATAGACTCATAGACTCTAAGGTCAGAAGGGACCACTATGATCATCTAGTCTGACCTCCTGCACAATGCAGGCCACAGAATCTCACCCACCCACTCCTGGAATAATCCTCTCACCTATGTCTCAGCTGCTGAAGTCCTCAAATCATGGTTTAAAGACTTCAAGATGCAGAGAATCCTCCAGTAAATGACCCATGCCCCATGCTGCAGAGGAAGGTGAAAAACCTCCAGGGCCTCTGCCGATCTACCCTGGAGGAAAATTCCTTCCCGACCACAAATATGGCGATCAGCTGAACCCTGAGTATGTGGGCAAGACTCGCCAGCCAGACACCCAGGAAAAAGTTCTCTGTAGTAACTTCTAACATCCCATCATTGACCATTGGTCCTATTTACCACTGATGGCAATTAATTGACCTTTGACTAAGATCATGTTATCCCATCAAACCATCCCCTCCATAAACTTATCTAGTTTAATCTTGAAGCCAGATAGGTCTTTTGCCCCCACTGCTTCCCTTGGAAGGCTGTTCCAGAATTTCACTCCTCTGATGGTTAGAAACCTTCGTTTAATTTCAAGTCTAAACTTCCTGATGGCCAGTTTATATCCATTTGTTCTTGTGTCCACATTGGTACTGAGCTTAAATAATTCCTCTCCCTCCCTGGTATTTATCCCTCTGATATATTTAAAGAGAGCAATCATATCTCCCCTCAGCCTTCTTTTCTTTAAGGTTAACAAACCAAGCTCCTTGAGTCTCCTTTCATACGACAGGTTTTCCATTCCTCGGATCATCCTAGTGGCCCTTCTTTGTAGCTGTTCCAGTTTGAATTCATCCAAAGCTCTCAAAGCTGAATAATAATATTTGACACTTTAACTAATAAACCAGCACAAATCACCTTTATGATTATGGCCAGCAGAGGAGTTAAGTGATTTGGCTAAAGCAATCCGTAGAATCCGTGAGTTTCTAGCTCCCAGTCCTGCACGTTAGGCATAAGACTATGCATCCCTTCCCACTCTCCACTAGGGCCAGATTCTCCTTTTCCTAATGCACTGAGTTCAGTGGAGATACTGCTGATTTACACTGGTGTGAGACAGAGCAAAATCTACAACTTAACTTAAAATGTTCATTGCCTCCATATCTGCTACACAGCAAAGCAACAGAAACACTCCACTTAGGCCCTGATCCAGCTTTAGTCCTAGTGGAACTCCTCATGTACGTCAAAGACTTATGCACCTTTAATGTTAAGCACTGGGATCTCCGGACTGGAAAAGCCAGCACCGGTTATTCAGGTGTGAGTGGCTTTTGTTCATTTGGTTCATCCATGAGGGGAAACAAATTCGAAGGACAGGGGAGCTTGTTATCAACCCTATGGCCAACTTGTTCCAATATTAGCCAGACAATCCAAAAGTGGTCTGCTCAATACACTCACACACACCCAGCGAGTCCCAGGCAGGCAGCTGCCGCCTATCAAAACAAGTCTACATAAATAAGGGTTCACAAATGCCATCATCTACACGGATGTGAAATTGGACGTCCTTCCCAATCACATAGGGGAGAGGAGTCCTTGATCCCTTGATGGCCTCCAGAAGTGGTGACAGATGTGCTGGTGCTATTTACCCAGTGCTTAATTTGTGCCAGGGCTGAACCCAGCACCTCTAAGCTTGGCAGTACATAACTCCGGCACCTCTGGGCCAGTAGCATAGGTAGGTCCTGAGCACAGGGGGAGCGGCACCCGGCGGCGCCTCCAGCGGCGCACCAGGTCTTCGGCGGCGGGTCCTCACCAGAGGTGAAAGTAAGCCGGTATGGTCTGGTAAGGCATACCGGCAAGAGCCAGTACGCCGTGCCGGACCATACCAGCTTCCCCGGTGGTGATTTAAAGGGCCCAGGGCTCCAGCTGCTGTGGGGAGCCCCGGGCCCTTTAAAGCGCCACCGGAGCTCCAGCAGCGGGGCTCGGGTGGCACTTTAAAAGGCCCGTGGCTCCCCGTAGTGGCAGGAGCCCCGGGCCTTTTTAAGCACCGCCCGAGCCCAGCTCCGGCAGTGCTTTAAAAGGCCCGTGGCTCCCTGTGGCTGCAAGAGCCGTGGGCCTTTTAAATCCCCGCCCAAGCCCGGCTCCGGCAGCGGGGCTCGGGCGGCACTTTTTAAGGCGCCGCTTCTGCTCACCGGGGGAGCGGCCGCTCCCCGTGTTCCCCCCCTGGCTATGCTACTGCTCTGGGCTTGCCGCATCGGTTATGAAAGTAAAAAAAAAAATTGCTTAATCCCCGGCACCTCTTTCATTGCAAATTAAGCACTGTATTTACCCAGAACGGAGCCACAGCAGGGCTCTATGCTGAGGATCTCAGTGTTGTACTGGATGAACGGATCAACGCTGCAAAACACAAACACAGGATCAGTCCTTTGCTTTTCCTTTTTATCCCACCTGCTTTTCTCTCTTTGCCTTTCCTGGCTGGATCCCCGAATAGCCTCCCTTCATCTCCTCCTTGGTTCCATGCCATCTCCTAGATGCGCTCTTACAAGTCACTATCATTCCAATCCACAAAGACTCTCCCCCCTTGGAGCCCAGGCATGTAACTAGCTGTCCAGGGTCTCTACGGAGCAACATGAAGGGACAGATATTCTGAATACTACTGAAGCAGTACAAAGTGCTGCTGACTGCAGTAGGATGAAAGCACATGCTTAAGAGCGTTGCTGAACAGGGATTCACTGCCGAATCAGGATCGTAGTAATTGCTCATAATTTGTGAAACATACAGTGGGGCTCTTTGTTTGCAAGCTGGCTCGGATACTGAGCCGGTGTTGCCTTTGCTTTTCCATTAACCCTAAAACCCGAAGTAGAATTTAGCTAATGATGTTCACATCCCCGAGGGAATAGGCACATCCACTCACCCATGTGAGCCGATTGCAATGCCATTGATGATGACAGAAAGGTTGTACCGTCCATCTGCCAGGGCAGGCAGTACTATTTCAATGCCGTAGGCTGTGCGTGCTTGGATCTGTGCCACAGTATCCTCAATTTTGACCTGTACATCCAGGCCAGTACAATTTGCGAATGATGATATTCCAATCTCGAGTGACGGGTGCCCTGTGGAAAGGAGAATACATGAAGCAGTCAGAGTGTTTGTTGATACTGTGAACCTAGTGCCTGGGCAAGTGCCAGAGCAAGAGAGGAGAGAAGTCTCTTCACAACACAAGCTGTGGCAAGCAAGCTTCTTCGGCACATCGTCCCACCCATACGCATCAACCCTGAGCTAGAGGGCCTTTTCTAGAAAATTCAACGTTAGTCTCCATGGGCCCCCATCCATCCCTTAGCCTCTCTAGCCAAGTTGCCAACTGGGGTGGCAGTTCTTCCCACTGCACTAGCAACTGGACTGTGACCACCAAACCTACATCACAAAGGCCACTTAGAATCAGAGAATCATAGAATCTCAGGTTTGGAAGGGACCTCAGGAGGTCATCTAGTCCAACCCCCTGCTCAAAGCAAGACCAACCCCAACTAAATCATCCCAGCCAGGGATAGCTGATAGCCTTGCTGGGATGGGGGTGTGGAGGTTGGTTGAGTTGTGTAAAATGGAAAGGTTTAATATTCCATTAACGTTCTTCTGAGCTATCCAGCTCCCTTAGATGAAGCAAGTTCGATTCAGCTAGTCATTGTGTCTACTGATGGGTACCCCAGCCCACGTAACTAATAAACAAAGACTTCCTAGTCAGGTACCGATCTTTCTGTCACTGCAGATGCCTCTCCAGTGCATTACCACAGCTAGGATTCCATCTGGGGACTTTTATAACCTTCATTCTAAAGAGAAGCCACTCCCCTTAATGAGGTAGTAGGGACTGAGCTAAGCTCCTCTCAGCCACCATCCCCTTTGAGCAGAGCTTGAAGTGCGTACTTTCCAATTCTATATATAAATGTAACTCTTCTTCCAGGTGGAGTCAGCAGCAACAAGGGCTGGGTTCAGTACCTAGGGAGTCTTCTTAACAATGCAAAACAGAATCAGCTCAAGCCCCCATTCAGTAACCTGGGGAAACTAAACACCACTCTTGGGCACCTCAGAGGCCATGTCTACGCTACAAAATTAAGTCAACCTAACTTACATCGGCATACAGCTGCCTCAGTAATTACATTGCTTGAGCATGTCTACGCTTTGCTCCTTGTGTCAGCAGTGGGCATCCTCACCTTGAGCACTTGTATTGATTGTACTGCCAGTGTGGGGCATGGTGGGAAGGCTCCTGAAAGCCAGTGACAGTCGACATAAGCAGCACAGTGTCTACACTGACACTGCATCGACCTAACTACATTAACCTTCCCTTTACACGGCTCATGGAGGTGGAATTATCAAATTAGCATAGTGGGGTAGTTAAGTCAGCGGGAGCGAAATTTAAGTGTAGACGCTTCCATAGTTAGGTCAACATAAGCTGCCTTGCATCGACCTAATTCTGCAGTGTAGACCACAAGCACTGAATCTGTGTATAACGAAAGAAAACTTTTATTAAAAGGGAAAGGGAATCCAGCATTCATTTGTGAAAACACCACAACCACAATTCAAAAGCATGTAACCGTAAGCAAACACCCATCATTTGGGCAGTGTCCTTTGCTCAGTTTTCCACCTTGCGGCAGGAAAGTTCAACAAACAAATATCCATTTAACATACCACTCCCCTTTTCCTCCACTGCACCCCACTCACAGTTGGTTGTCCTTAGTCAGCAAAGACCCAGAGTTCAACATGCATTCACTTCGGTCCACCTCCCACCCCTGAAACAAAGGGGAAGAGGGCATTGAGCAATGCCTCTGTAATGCCAGCAGACGCCAGTTGGCGGCAGCCAGGATCAAACCTGGGACCTTGGGAGCTTAACACATGAGTCTCTACTGCGTGAGCTAAAAGGCACAGCTCTTAGCCCAAGCTGTAGCAACCTCAGCGCTAACTGGCCTAGCCACTACTCGAGGGGGACAGAAGACCACATCAAGCAGGCATAGATTACACCTCCACCTCTGCAGCGGGCTCAACACTGCGGCCGCTGTTATCTCTGCCACCCATCCCTTCCCACTCTCTGCCACGTCTGCAATGCCGTGTTCTGAGGTTCCCGCACTTAGCCTCATTCTTACTGATTTCACTGGGTGTTGGGGAATCTCTGTGCAGCTGCCTTTTCATTGTCTTTTTACTGCAACACTGTCCCCAGACGAGGTCTAAGCCTTAGCCCCTAGACCTGCTCATTAGTGATTTCATCTCTAGTAATAACTGAACAGAAACATGGACTCTCCACTGAGTCCCACCAGCTCTGTCTTTAAACATTAGAGCAGGGAAGGGAGGAGCAAATGGTGTCTAGGATTCTTTAGGCAGAGTCCACACCATAACATAGGAACACCTGTCCCAACCCCCTCTCATTTTCACTGGGATCTGGCATCCCTAACCCCCACTTGGCAAGTTGGGTTCAGCTTAGGGGGACCCTTCAATCAGGGCAGGCTGCCCAACAGTACAGTCCTGCTGCCCAACACTCATACAATAAGGATAACAACACTTCGTTAATTGTAACCCAAAACCAATCACTTTGGCAAAGCAGGCCTGTCTGCGGAACACCCAGGCAGAGTCAGTGTGCCTGTGCAAATACAGTCTGCTCCTGAGGTCTTTTCTCCCAGTGCATCGCCAGATGTCAGGGAAGAGCTCAGTGAAAACCTGCTTATGCAGCACCAACAGACCCAGGTCATCGGTGGGTGGGATCAAACCTGGGACCTCTGAAGCTTAGTGCATGAGCCGCTACAGCATAAGTTAAAAGCTAAGTAGCTAAGGCTGGAGAGCAGACTCATTTAACTCTCTCTCTAAATGGTCTCGGTGCCACTAGATGGGACAGAACACCAGGCCCAGAAGGTGTGTGGGTTACACTTACATCAGAGTCAAATAAAGTTTGAAACTTTGAAAGCCTGTGAAGTTGTATATATTAATAACTTGAACTCTTTGGACTCTTGGTCAATTGTCAGCTTAACCCGAAAATGCCTGGAAGGCATTGGTGTCATTTATTTATTTTTATGATAGGAGGAAAATTATATTAAAAGCCAAAGTCACTGACTTCCAAATAAGAGATTGAACTCCCAGTACCGTCACCATTCATGAGATTCTATAACATTAAGAAATTCCATACACCTGGGCTGCCTGCGGCTAGAAAAATCTCCCCTTGGTGTTATCGTATCTGAATAATATTCAGATGATAAAGGACACTTTCCCTTATTTATGCATTCTGAGGTATTAGAAAATGAAAAGGGGAGAGGGGAATGAAACAGAAACTCTGCGTGTGCAGTAAGGAGGGTGATCAGCTCTCTTCTTACATTGGTGTTAACTCCAGCCAGGCTAGTGAGCCTAGAGGGAGTTTTATTACAGTGCATAGTGGAGAGATTGGATAGGCTCGAAAGACAGATGAGAAAAGAAAGAAACGGAAAGAGACAGGACTGTGTGGAGATGGGAAGGTCTGTTCATTCCTGTTCCCTCTCTCTGGGACGACACCGTAGGGCTGTGATGATTGTGAAACAGTTGGGTTCAGGTTCTGCTGCTGACAACATTCTGCCCGTGCTCCTAGGATGGGGTCCCAGATCACATTGTCTTTTGGGCAACCTCAGGGAGTGAGGTCAAACTCAGACTCCTCCCCTTGCCCAAGCACTGAGAATGGGATCTCAGACCATAGGTATCTTCTTGGGCTGGCAACACGTGGCAGTGTTACTTATATTTCAGTAGTACCTTGAGGCTCCACTGAGATCAGAACCCCATTGTCCATGGTGCTGTACAGACACATCTTAAAAGACAGTGTAACCCACACACCTTCTGGGTGTGGTGTTCTGTCCCATCTAGTGGCACCGAGACCACTTAGAGAGAGAGAGAGAGAGAGATTAATGAGTTTGCTCTACAACCTTAGCAAACAGGCAGCTGGCTTTTAGCTCATGCTGTTGAGGCTCATGCAGTAAGCTCCAGAGATCCCCAGTTCAATCTCGCCCACTGACCACCGGGGTCTGTTGGCATTACAACAACTCCTGCCTCAGAGAGTTTATAACCTAAATACACAAGACAGACTAAGGGTAAAAGAGGAAACAGACAAAGAGAGGTGAAGTGATTGTACAAGGTCACAGAGCAGCTCGACAACAGAGCTGAGACTGGAACCCAGGTCTCCTGGCTTCCAGTCCAGCACCCTATCTATTAAACACAACACTGCCTGCCCATTGCATTTGGGCTGCAACCTCACATGCCAAATATCTATAAGGCTGTCTCTAACCTTCATCTGCTAAACTAAGCTCGCTGTGTTGGCTCTGGGGTCAGCAACTGATTCCCCATTCGCCGATTTCCTCTTGGTCCCGGATCATTCAGTCCAACCCCAATATCTAACCGTGGCAATAACCAGGCTGTTGCTGACTGGCAATACTTGTCTCCTCCGAGAGAGAAAGGTGTTACGTTCTAGATAGAGTAGGCTGGCGTGTGCGCCTTTAATGCTCCTTGCCAGGAAATATTTGCTAAAAACAAAAGGTTTCAGCATCAGGAAACTACTCACTTAAGATAACTGGGGAAAAAATGATAATAGGGGGCAGAAGAGGACATTAGTAAATATTTACATCCAATAGGCAAAGTTTTCAGAGGGACATGCCAGGTGCTGACATGTGTCTCCACTATTTTATTTTCAGTGAACTGCATATTTGCAGAAGGTGTTGGAGCTGGCCATGGAGCAAGCTGCCAGAGGAAATCAGGCAAATCCAGAGTCTGGACCGTCACCTGCGAAACCTTCCCCCCTTCAGAAATGCCTTTCCACCATAAAAGTGACACTCACAACATTGACACCCCGTCTAACCTTCAACCCTGAGCAACCCCCAACATTTAAAGAGAAGAAATTCATAAAAGATACATTAAACATGCAAACTCTACCCCAAGCAGAGATTTGGCCTTGAAAATGGAAATGTGCCAGAGAGTCCACCAAGTCCACTAGGGACTTCGCTACCACAATTGATTTTACATGGAATGTGTTCAGATGGGGAGCAGTATGAGGCTGGCTTGAGAACTGAAACTTTCTCAGAGGCAATATGGCCTAAGGTATAGAGCCTGGTACGCAGGAGACCTGGGTGCTGCTCTGGCACTGGTCTGCTGGATGACCTTGAGCAAGTCACTTGACTGCCCTGTGCGTCAGTTTCCCCATCTATAAGATGGGGATAATGATATTTACTAGGGCTGGCTAGAAATTAAGGATTCCATTTACTGAAACATTTGGAAGTTTTGACCATTCTGTAATGGAACAAAATGAACATGAGCATATTTGAAATTTTTCATTAAAAAAAAAAGAGAGAGAAAAGGAGACCCAGAAAAGCCAATAGCCTAGTCATTCGGTCAGTCATTTAGCAGACAGAGGACCCAAGTTCAAGTTCCTATATCACATTGGATATCCATCAACCTCATGAAGAAATAGAAATCCATCAACCTCATGAAGAAACTTGCACAAGTACAGACAGATATCATCTTTTTCTCCAAATGCAAACAGATGGACATCATACCAAATGGACTGAAGGTGAAAAATCCATTGCTATCTACATACTGCACAGACCACAGTGAGAGATTATGCCATACACTATCAAAGAAACTGAGGAACCACCTGATCAGCATCCTATACAGCAAACAGGAAACATCAAAAAAGAGCTCTCCAACCTGGAGACTTTCATAAATAACCAATCTTCCAGACAAACAGACTTTACTAAAATAAGACAGGAGATCTACATTAAACACTTCACCTCTCTACAAAGGAAAAAGGACTGTAAGCTGTCTAAAATCCTACCTGTCACATGGGGCCACAACAGTGGTACCCCCAATTCACCCAGCAATATCATCAATCTATCCAACCACACACTTAGCCCGGCAGAAGAGTCTGTCCTATCTCGGGGACTCTCTTTTTGACCCACCACCCCCACCAACATGATACAGTTCTGTGGTGACCTGGAAGCCTACTTTCGCCGTCTCCGACTCAAAGAATACTTTCAAGATAACACTGAACATTGCACAGATACACAGATACCCTCCCACCAACAGCACAAGAAGAAGAACTCCACATGGACTCCTCCTGAGGGTCGAAATGACAGTCTGGACCTATACATAGAATGCTTCCGCCGACGTGCACAGGCAGAAATTGTGGAAAAACGCCGCCGTCTGCCTCATAACCTAAGTCGTGCAGAACACAATGCCGTCCACAGCCTCAGAAACAACCCTGGCATTATAATCAAAGATGCTGATAAAGGAGGTGCTGTTGTCATCATGAACAGGTCTGACTACCAAAAGGAGGCTGCTGGACAACTCTCCAATACCAAATTCTACAGGCCACTCTCCTCAGATCCCACTGAGGAATACACTAAGAAACTGAAACATCTACTCAGGACATTCCCTACACTAACACAGGAACAAATCAACATAGCCTTAGAGCCCCGACTGGGGTTATTCTACCTACTACCCAAGATCCACAAACCTGGAAATCCTGGACGCCCCATCATCTCGGGCATTGGCACTCTCACTGAAGAACTGTCCGGATATGTGGACTCTACTCCGACCCTACGCCACCAGCACTCCCAGCTATCTCCGTGACACCACTGATTTCCTGAGAAAACTACAATGCATTGGTAATCTTCCAGAACACACCATCCTAGCCACCATGGATGTAGAGGCTCTCTACACTAACATCCCACACACAGATGGAATACAAGCTGTCAGGAACAGTATCCCTGATGATGCCACAGCACAACTCGTTGCTGAACTCTGTGATTTTATCCTCACGCACAATTATTTCAAATCTGGTGACAATATATACCTCAAGTATCAGAGGGGTAGCCGTGTTAGTCTGGATCTGTAGAAGCGACAAAGGGTCCTGTGGCACCTTATAGACTAACAGAGGTATTGAAGCATAAGCTTTCGTGGGTGAATACCCACTTCTTCGGATGCAAGCAGTGGTTGCATCCGAAGAAGTGGGTATTCACCCACGAAAGCTTATGCTTCAATACCTCTGTTAGTCTATAAGGTGCCACAGGACCCTTTGTCGCTAATATATACCTCCAGACCAGTGGCACCGCTATGGGCACCCGCATGGCCCCACAATATGCCAACATTTTTATGGCCGCCCCGGAACAACGCTTCCTCAGCTCTCATCCATTCACGCCCCTTCTCTATCTACGCTACATCGATGACATCTTCATCATCTGG
This sequence comes from Macrochelys suwanniensis, assembly GCA_033296515.1. Taxonomy (NCBI): domain Eukaryota; kingdom Metazoa; phylum Chordata; order Testudines; family Chelydridae; genus Macrochelys; species Macrochelys suwanniensis. The sequence continues at coordinate 11,424,339 of CM065777.1, read as the reverse complement.
ACCCATGGGAAAGAAACTCTGGAAGAATTCCACCACGATTTCAACAGCTTCCACCCCACCATCAACCTCAGCCTGGACCAGTCTACACGGGAAGTTCACTTCCTAGACACCACAGTGCAAGTAAGCAATGGTCACATTAACACCACCCTATACCGAAAACCCACCGACCGCTATGCCTACCTACATGCCTCCAGCTTCCATCCTGAACACACCACACGATCCATTGTCTACAGCCAAGCACTGAGGTACAACCGTATTTGCTCCAACCCCTCAGACAGAGATCAACACCTACAAGATCTTCACCAAGCATTCTCAAAACTACGATACCCGCATGAGAAAATAAGGAAACAGATCAACAGAGCCAGACATGTACCCAGAAGCCTCTTACTGCAAGACAAGCTGAAGAAAGAAACCAACAGAACTCCATTGGCCATCACTTACAGACCTCAGCTAAAACCTCTCCAGCGGATCATCGGTGATCTACAACCCCATCCTGGACAACAACCTCTCACTTTCACAGGCCTTGGGAGGCAGGCCAGTCCTCGCTCACAGACAGCCCGCCAACCTGAAGCATATTCTCACCAGCAACTACACACCGCACCATAATAACTCTAACTCAGGAACCAATCCATGCAACAAACCTCGATGCCAACTTTGCCCACATATCTACACCAGGGACACCATCACAGGACCTAACCAGATCAGCCACACCATCACCGGTTCATTCACCTGCACATCCACCAATGTAATATATGCCATAATGTGTCAGCAATGCCCCTCTGCTATGTACATCGGCCAAACTGGGCAGTCCTTACGCAAAAGGATAAATGGACACAAATCAGATATAAGGAATTGCAATATACAAAAGCCTGTAGGAGAACACTTCAATCTCCCTGGCCACACAATAGCAGATTTACAGGTAGCCATCCTGCAGCAAAAAAACTTCAGGACCAGACTCCAAAGAGAAACAATAGAGCTTCAGTTCATTTGCAAATTTGACACCATCAGCTCAGGATTAAACAAAGACTATGAAGGCTAGCCAACTACAAAAGCAGTTTCTCCTCCCTTGGTATTCACACCTCAGCTGCTAGAAGAGGGCCTCTCCCTCCCTGATTGAGCTAACCTGGTTATCTCTAGCCTAAGTCTTCCCTGCACATTTATATCTGCCCCTGGACATTTCTACTGCTTGCATCTGATGAAGTGGGTATTCACCCATGAAAGCTTATGCTCCAATACCTCTGTTAGTTTATAAGGTGCCACAGGACCCTTTGTCGCTTCTATATCACATTGAGTGCCCTAATCACTGGGCTATTGGCTAGTCTACGGTGGCTTCTCTCTCTCTTTCCAGAAAGTCTATCCTGGCCTGAGATACTGTTTCATCAGAAACTTTTCAGCCAGATCTCTCTTTTGAAAATTGCTTTGAGATCTACTGATGAAAAGTTATAAGAGGTGTGTTATTATTACACCCCCTATTACAGGTATAATATGGACAGTAGCGAAGCAAGTTCTTTCTGTTCCTGCCCCCCACCCCATGCTACTATGCCCTGAATTTGGACTACCTCAGGGACGCAAGGGTAGGTCAGTCTCTATGGCCCAATCTCACCCCTTGACTGCTCATCATGCCAGCAGGACACCCAGCTGTGATGGTGGTTTATAAATATGGACACCCAGCTATATTAAGCTGAAACCAATGACTCTTCTCACATGGTCCACAGGGGAGCCATCAGAGGGCAAGAGCCTTTGTTCACTATTGAACATGGCCAGACTGGAACTGGTGACCTGGGAGTAAAAGGCTCCATGTGCCAGCATCAATCCCCAGTTCTCTTAGTCACCTAGTGCTTCTGCCCTGCCCGTGTTGTTAATGACAATGGAAAATGAAACGTTTTAGAGTAGCTATATTTTTACACCAGCCATCTCTTTGCATTTCGAGACTGTGGCTTCATCACCTGCTGTGCTGCTTCTGTTTCTGCTCAGCGATACAATGGCTGGATTTAAAGAAGGATCATACTTAAACACCTCGGTGAACGTGGCAGACTGGGACCCCGCGGTTAGGGTCACAGGAACAACATATTCTTCATCCCCCTGGAAAATGGAGTTTAAAAAAAGAGCAGAGATTAACATGTCCTAGTAAAATACACGTAACTCCTTCCCCTATATGCAAGATTAAGAGCATTAATGTCCTGACCTGATCTTATCAACTAGAGAAGCATCTGTAGAGCATAAGTAGAACCCAAGATGGGTCATTGCATGGTGCTGAAACGTGTATAGCCACCACTGCTCTCTGCTCAAGTGTGTGCGATTATGATGCCCGGTAGTGGGTGTCTCCAGAGAATATGAGCCCTAACACTACTAGAGCAGCCAGATAGTCTCCTTTAGCTCAAGTGGTATAGACATATGTTGCTGGAGCCAAAAGTTTATAGTTCTAGTCCCACTTCTGTTTGTGTGACGCTTCACTAGTGAGCTTGGTGTTTGCAATCATTGACTTAGAACAGCATTTAACCACTTGGATACATATAGCCTGCAAGCAATCCACCAGAGATGAACATATAGATACAAGAGAAAGGGCCCTGTAAGCCTCTCCCACACCCTTGCAAATTGATTCTCCCCCAGATGGGTGTAGCCTGATCTTAGATTATGTATTAATTATATTGATTACTTAAGAATCCCCAGTTATCACTTTGAAGGTTGACAGGTTCTTGCCCCAAGATCAGGCCCAGTATTATTCAAATTATTATATAGTTGGGAACCCTGATGTGCACAGTTGTAACACTCAGAATGTTTTATATTCACAAATATATTTATTAATACATTTAGCACAGTCACAAACACCTCAACTTAGTAAGATAGAGATACTACAGAATGTACATCTACACACCCATATACTCACACCAGCCCTTGTAGAACAACCTGAAATGTTAGCCATTATCTTCCTCATCATCACCATCTTCCTCATCATCACCAGTGACCATCATTCTGGCACCTCCCGAGGACTACTTCTCTCTCTCCTAATGCCCCAAGTCTGGGATGCCACTTTTATAATATGTTATGCTGACGCCGTTATGTTTGATGCATATTCAGTAGGGGATTTTTCCTTTTTCCTTATTTGTATTTCCCCACCTCGTTAATGTTGGAGTGTCTTTTTCCTATCGGTTAGTATATCAATGATCTCAACTTATTATATACGTCAATTCGTTACCATGGCCCTTTTGTGGTTAAGTATCACATTTGTTATTTCTGTCCTAACTGGTTATTTCAGTTCTTTCCAAGTTCTAAGTTGTGGTGTACCTGTTATGTTTAAAAGGGTATGAACTTAGGAAAGCCCCTATGCCAAGCTGCTTTAATGCATCCTCTATGTTAAAGGTTGCAGCCATACCTGGACCTTATACTTTAGCTCCATTTATCCAGGTGAAAGGTCCCAGACATATGTATGCTAACTTTGCCTTAGCTCAGGATACAGGATGCGGCCTGCAGGTCCCTTGTGTTACAGCTAAAATATACCCTAATATAAACCTATTATAATAAAACAAATAATCAAACCTATAAGAAAATAAGAAACTTATAAGAAAGGATATATAGATATACATATACACACGCAAGCAAGCAGGCTAGCCTTAAATGTATCTCATGTACCTGTGGTTGAATTATTTACCTGTGGTCAGAACTTTCCCTTAAACTCTATTTTCAGCTCCCCAAATACTTGGGGGTTTTCCATTGGGCCATTTATCTGTTCAAAGATCATAGGTCTCAAACCTTATGCTAACTTGCTAAAGCCAATGTCTTACGGGATACAGGCCTGTAGGTTTCTTGCATTACGGCTGAATATAATGCAAAGCAGAATATAATGCAACACAGTAAATATAACGAAGACAAGCTAGCCCACTGGGCTACATGGACAAATATGAAATGCTGTTTCTTACCCTAGAGGGAACTTCACATTCAATCCTCACTGAGTTGCTGGTAGTGGTGTTAATTGGACAAGGCTGAGATCCAAACAACACCAGGCTTATCCCATCAAAACCAGTCCCTCGGAGGATCACTGAGCACCCTCCTACAAAACCAACGATTTCATTGTAAGTGCAGTGTACAGAAAGTGTTATATATGCCAGCATGTGCCAGCAATGCCCCTCTGCTATGTACACTGGCCAAACCAGACAGTCTCTACGTAAAAGAATAAATGGACACAAATCAGACATCAGGAATGGTAACATACAAAAGTCAATAGGAGAACACTTCAATCTTCCTGGACATTCTAAAACAGATTTAAAAGTAGCCATACTTGAACAAAAAAAACTTCAGAAACAGACTTCAACGAGAAACTGCAGAACTAAAACTCATTTGCAAATTTAACACCATTAATATGGGCTTGAATAGGGACTGGGAGTGGCTGGCTCACTACAAAAGCAACTTTCCCTCTCTTGTTATTGAAACCTCCTCCTCAATTATTGGGAGCGGACCACATCCACCCTGATTGAATTGGCCCTGTCAACACTGGTTCGCCACTTGTGAGGTGTCAGGGTTCCCTCCCCACTCTAAACTCTAGGGTAAAGACATGGGGACCCGCATTCAGAGCCCCTACGCTTATTTTTACCTGCTTAGGTTAAAACCCCCAAGGTACAAAATTCCCTGCACCCTGAGAAATGCTTCTTTCGCTGCCACCATCAAGTGTCTAACAGGAATCCAGGAAAGGAATCACTTGAACTTCCCTCCCCCACAAAATACCCCCTCAAGCCGTACACCCCCTTTCCTGGGAAGCTTGAGAACAATCTCCCAACCAATTGGTTACACAGTGATCTAAAAACCCACACCCTGGGTTTTAACACCATAGAAAACAGTCAGCTTCTTAAAAGAAGGATTTTATTAAAAATAAAGAAGGTAAAATCATCTCTGTAAAATCAGGATGGTAACTATTTTACAGGGCACTCAGAAAGATTCCCCCCTCTGGACAAAACCTTAAAGTTACAGAAAACCATGAATAACCACCCCCACCCCACCCCCGCTCCTTCTAACACAGGGAATACCAAGCAAAATAAACAGAAATCTACTCGCTATGCTATCTAAACTTACTTTAGAAAAGTGAGTATTGGTGAGGAGGCGGATTTTCTGTAGGTTCTTTCTGTCTTCCAAGATCACTCTGACTCAGACAAAGACACACACAAAGCCTTCCCCCCTCCTAAGATTTGAAAGTATCTTGTCCCCTTATTGGTCAGATGCCAGCCAGGTCAGGTGTCTGTCTGGCTACCTGTATTTCTTAACCCTTTACTGGTAAGAGGATTTTATAGCACTGCATCAGACCCTCTCCCCCTTCCCTTCATTTATGACATGAGGTAACTCCCTTCTCTTCATGTATCAGTATAATAATGCCTGCATCTGTAATTTTCACTCCATGCATCTGAAGAAGTGGGGGTTTTTACCCACGAAAGCTTATGCTCGAATAAATCTGTTAGTCTTTAAGGTGCCATTGGACTCCTCATTGTTTTTGAAGATACTGTGTAGCCTCTCCCTCTAGAAGTTTGAGTTTCCTGTGTTTACAACAGTGGAACACAACTCAAAACTTGAGCCAGGTCTCTCCTGTGGTGACTGCAGGATAAACAGCCCCAAATCAAGTGTACACTATTCATGTGTACTTTATATCCATTAATGCACATAAGATTTGATATCTGCACTGATATCCATAGGCAAAATCATGTGTGCATACTTTATGAGAGAATCAGAGAGGCATTTTAATGGAAGAAATTAAAAACACAGATGGAAGCTGTAATTCTTTCCAATTACAAATGTTCAAAGCATGTGTAATGTAGGATAACAATATACTCGCTTTTCTTTTTAATGAGTGAAAGATCGTTGCAATCAGGAGAGGAGTTGGATTACTAGGGGGGTAGAGGGGGGAAAAAACACGGCCAAAGCTTTGCACCTACCTCCTTTTTAATGGTGTACAGCAGCAATTCTGAACCTTTCCCTGTACCAGGACCCATCCATGTAAAAATAGAAACATCTGGGATCCCCACTCCATCTAGCCATAAGGAACCTGGAGCGATCTACCCTCTCATTCACTGCCACGTGGCTCACCTCCCCTGCCAATCAAGCCTGCCCAGGCCATCTCCTCTCCCACTAATGGTGCAGGAAGGAGTGAGGAGTGCAAGCTCTACGAGGGAGTTTGGGTGCAGAAGGGGGCTGGGGGTGTGGGCTCTGGTAGGGAGTTTGGGTGCAGGAGGGGGCTCCAGGATGGGGCAGAGTGTTGGGGTGCAGGAGGGGTACAGGGTGCTGGCTCTGGGAGGGGGTCAGGGCTGAGGCTTGGGGTGCAGGATGGGGTTTGGGGTACAGAAGGGGGTATGGGGTGATGGCTCTGGGAGGGGGCTGGGGGTTGGGGTATAGGAGGGGGTTTGGGTTTCTGGCTCTGGAAGGATGTTCAGGGTGGGGCTTGGGGTGCAGGAGGGGGTTCAGAGTGCAGGGGAATATGGGGTGCTGGCTCCAGGAGGGGGTTCAGGGATGATGGTTGGGGTGCAGCCTCCTGCCGGAGAGCACCTACCTCCGGCGGCTCTCAGTGGAAGGCCTGTGTTATGCAGGAGGTCAGAGTAGATGATCATAATGGTTACTTCTGGACTTAAACTCTATGGATAGCTTGGGAATGTTTCTTTTTCAGAAAGAGGAGGTAGTGCCCTCCTTTTTCCTCTTATATTTTAAAGGTGAGAGGGAAAATATGGGTTTGGGTTTTGCTTTTGGAGGTTTTCTCACTTCATTTTGTAACTAGCCAGAGACACAGTTTCCATTTCAAAGTACACAGTGTAGTGATTTATTACACCTCGCAGGCAGCTTTCAAAATGACACGAGAAAATTAGCCACGAAACTCTCACTGCTATCCAGAGCTGTAGCATACACCCATATCCATCTGCACTGTAAGACAGCTAGCCAGGAGATGTAGCACCCACAGTGAAGAGCCAGAACCAGCTGCCCCTCTTCCTGAGAAACACTGCCTCTAGATATTAAACTTTACTCCATGGGGCACATGCAATGTGCCTGGTCACTCCCGTGTCAGGTGGAGAGCTGAGCTGCTAAAGCCCCATACTCAAATGTTGAAAAAATACCCTATCAAAAGCAATAATGCAAAAGGCAGATATTCAGGTGAGAGCTTATATTGAATTCAGACATACCAATTTCTGAAGCTGTCGGAGGTTCAATAGCTTCCAGCCTGGGTTTAACTCTCAGGTAGATGCTCTGTCCTTTGCTGGCATTGCGAGCAAACCCATAAGGTCTCACCAGTAATGTCACCTGGTACAGTCCCATTGGTAACATGCTCATCCAGCAAACTATAGCAGTTTGAGTTGAAGTCGTGACTTGGCAGGCTGTGTGGTTCACCTCTATCTGCAGTGCTTGGCTGTCCTCAGCAAAGCCGGACCCTGTGATATAAACTCTGGCGTGGAGTCCATCAGCTGGAAGGATAAATTAAAACAAAATTACAAATTTGTTGCTAAGTAATGACACCCAAATTTGCTTCCCGATAACAATGAAGCTGCTTAGGCTAACTGTGCTTAAGCATTTACTGCAGTCTCATCACCCTAGTTATATGAGTGCCTAGCAAAACTATCATCATCACAATATAAAAAATTCCCTCTGCTCCTCCCGAGTCTGTCAGCATTCACCAATTGTCTCTTCTCTTGTACTTTTATTGTCATCTCATATGGTGCCTAGCACATTGGGGTCCTGACCCACGATGGTTTATAGACTCTACCACACTACAAACAACAAGAGCAGAGGTCTTCTACATTTACCATTTTCCTCCCTCTCAAGTCTATACCTTCCTCTGGTCTCCACTAATTCTGGGTGAGTGCTGCAAGACACTATGTGAGAATAGAGTAGATCAGGAATTTTCCGTCAATGTTTTTTCTGACAGAAAATGCAGTTCCCACAAAAATTATTTTTTTCCCCACAGGAAAATTCAACCCAAATTGGAATATTTCATTTTCATGAACTGACCCAAAACGTTTAATTTTGAATCCCTTCAGCGGGACGTTAAGCTGCATTTCCCTAGCAACACATTGCCTCATAGGAGTTGTAGTAGGGATTAGAAACAAGATTGTGTGACTTATGTGACCAATCACACACCATGAGTAGTAGATTGTTTGCAATCAATCGATAGGCTGAAATATGTTTGCTTGGACTGTGCATCAAACAGTTATGAACAGCACACACAATTGTCTGTTGTCAGACAAACTGAATAAAGAGGTAAAAATTTTCAGATAAATTGTTGGCTATGAATAGTGCACCCATCTCTAGTCCTGCTTTTGTGATACTCAGTCCATTTTATATATACTAGTCTGGGATAAGAAAGCTATAAAATAAAATGGCTTCCATCAGTTTAATTCTATTGGACTAGATCCTGGTGTGATTTGACGTCACTCTGTTGACTTCAGTGTAGTTATGCTGATGTACAACAGGTGAAGATCAGGCTTTGTCATGCGGCAATTTGCCTGAGCACACCCCCTGGTCCTGTGTGGCCCTACAAGTACACAGCCCTCTGCTCTCAGGGTTCAGAAATAAGCCACTCACACCCAGAGTCTTTAAACAACAGTCCCCTTTTCCTAGGGTCCAACTTAGTTCAATCATTTTACCACAAAAGCTCCCCTTTAGGTTCAGGGGTCTTCCCAGCCCTGCCGCTTGGGCCGGAGGGGATGTCATAGATTGTGAGGCCAGAAGGGACCATTGTAATCATCTAGTCTGACTTCCTGTACAGTGTAAGCCATAGAACTTCCCCAAAATTATTCCTAGAGCAGCTCTTTTAGAAAAACGTCCAACCTTGATTTTAAAATTGCCAGTGGTGGAGAATCCACCACAACCCTCGGTAAATTGTTCCCGTGGTTAATTACTCTCACCATTAAAAATTTACGCCTTATTTTTGGTCTCAATTTGTTTAGCTTCAACTGCTAGCCATTGGCTCGTGTTGAACCTTTCTCTGCTAGATTGAAGAGCCAATTATGAAATAGTTGTTCCCCGTGTAAGTACTGATAGACCGTAATCAAGTCATCCCTTAACCTTCTCTTTGATAAGCTAAATAGATTGAGCTCCTTGAGTCTATCTCTATAAGGCATGTTTTCTAAACTTTTAATCATTCTCGTGGCTCTTCTCTGAACCCACTTCAATTTGTCAACATCCTTCTTGAATTGTGGGCCCCAGAACTGGATCCAATATTAAAGCAGCGGGTGCACCCGTGCCATAGACAGAGGTAAAAATAACCTCTCTACTGCTACTCGAGATTCCCCTGTTTATCCATTTCAGATCGCATTAGCTCTTTGTCACACTGGGAGCTCACGTTCAGTTGATTATCCACCCCCCACCTCCAAATCTTTCTTAGAGTCACTGTTTCCCATGACAGAGTCCCCCATTCTGTATGTATGACCTACATTTTTTATTCCTATAGGTACACATTTAGCCATACTAAAACTCATATTCTTTGCTTGTGACCAGCTTATAAAATGATCCAGATTGCTCTGAATCAGTGACATGTTCTCTTCATTATTTACCACTTCCCCCCATTTTTGTCATCTGTAATCTTTATCAGATTGATTTTATGTTATTTTCCAGGTCATTACTAAAAATGTTAAAAAACCTAGGGCCAAGAACTGACCCCTGGGAAATCTCACTGGTAACAGACCCACTTGATGATGATTCTCTGTTTACCATTACATTTCGAGACCTATCCGTTAGCCAGTTTTTAATTCATTTGGTGGTCGCCTTGTTAGTTTCATATCGTTTACATTTTTTTAATCAGCATGTTGTGCGGTACCAAGTCAAACACCTTAACAGAAATCTAAGCATATTATGTCAACCCAGTGCAAAGGGAAGGTGGCAGGCTGCTGTTCAAGTCTACAAACTGCTCAGAGACCTTTTTGCTGGTAGAACACCCGTGCAGTTTATTTACAATATTGGTTTCCGCCACTGTTAAACTCTATACAGTGTTACACCTACCGTCCTAGGGAGCCCTCAACTCCTGAGAGAAGCAGGGAAGAGCAGTCTCTCACTCTATCTGCTTCCTCCGATTCATTTTCCCACTTCCTTCCTGTGCTTTTTGTACCATCGGCCTAATGGCTTAATTATTAGCCTTCTAGTTCTCCTCAACCCATCAATTAGGCGCAGCTCTTCTTAATGTGGTCTGCTCTGGAGTAATTAATTAGAGCTGCAGTGACCGGAGTGCTGGCCCAGCTGCTGTTGCCTAGTACTCTGTCACAGGGAGCAACAATCAGAATGGCAGCCCTGGAAACAACCTTTGCAAAGCTGTACACAATTCCAAAAGCTGTAAGGGATACAGTTACAAGAGATGGATCCAAACTACAACATTCAGATCTGAACGCAGATTCCAAAACACCAAGTTCATGGGTTTCTTTCCCCATAACTAGGGTTTTATTTTAGCCCATTATAGAAATAGGGGCCAGATGCAAAATTCAGATCCAGAACTGGGTACAGATTCCACACTTTCCTAAGTTCCGGGGTGTTCGGACCCAAGATATTTGGCTTGAGCCCATCTCTAATGTCAGAGAGGCCCTTTTGATGGCTCAGTCATCCCATGAAGTGCAAATACCCTTACCTAGTGCATACTCCACATGGTTGACTAAAGGGGTTGCTTCCTGAGAATACTGAAAGGAACATGAACCAGAGCAGTTAGCTGGGACATCATTCACCACTACCGCCACCTGAAGAGATGGAGAAGAAGGTTATTCCAAAAGAGGGAAGGGGACCCAGGTTGTTCATAGAGCTCTGCAAACTGTTGACAATTAAACCCAGAATCATGCAAAACTTGCCTAATTTCATTTCAAATTTGGCCTAAGTTTATTGCAAAGTTTGCTAGGGTTCACTGTAGGGAAGCCAGAGCCTATATTGAAAACCTCTCTGGGTGCCTGTTGGATCATTTCTCGCTTTTGACTGATATTCACAGCTCCTCCCAGGTCCAATCCTCCCAGTTCATTGAATGCTCTGATTTACCCTACACTCATCTCCTACCCCCTATGAGAACCAGTATAAACTGCTGTTGCACTTTGAAAAGTACCTTCTGGGGTCCCCTATTTATAACAAATCCCAGCTCAAGTCTGATCAGCTTGCAGGTCCAAGGGTAATTTTTTTTTTTTTTTTTTTAGCTGCTTGCGCTGCAAAGCTCGATTTGGGATCTGAAAACCAAGTTGTGAGCTTGCTGCCTCTAGCACTACTTCACTCCCCATGAAAAAGTGTCCGCATTCTGAACTGGACTGGTGAAGCACAAGGTGCAACAGAACCCACCTCCTTCTCCCACCACCCTGCTGGTCCCCCGGGGCTAACAACAGGGAAACACTGGGCTGTGCTGATAGCAAAAGCAGATTGTGTCAAAGACATACAGGAAGGGCATGTACTACTTCTACAGGGCCTTTTTTTAACACTCTAATCACACTTTAAAATCAGAGGGGAGTTTTGGTATTTGCTACCAGTATCAAGCCAAGACAATGCTTCAAATGAACAACAAACCTGAGTGAGGAAATTTCTCCCATGTGTAAGAAAACCATAATGTTCTGTCTATCTCACTAGCTATAGCCATGGCCCCAAGCACTGCAGCATCCAAAAGCCTCACAAGCTTTAATGTATTTATTCCTACAATGTTCCTGTGAGGGAGGGGAGTGCTATTGACCCTGTTTTACAGATGGGGAACAGAGGCATTATGAGACTAAGTGACTTGAGCAAGGTCACACAGGAAGTTTGTTGAAGAGCAGGGGACTGAACATGGGTCTCTTAAGTCCCAGGCTAGGACCTCACTGTGACGCTCCGTACCTCAGGGGAACACCCTGCACCCCCATGTTCATCCTTGTAATATGATTATGTGGTATCCAATGCAAAGTTTGTCATGTCGGGTGTCTTCGGAAGGCTCATAGAATCATAGAATATCAGGGTTGGAAGGGACCTCAGGAGATCATCTAGTCCAATCCCCTGCTCAAAGCAGAACCAATCCCCAACTAAATCATCCCAGCCAGGGCTTTGTCAAGCCTGACCTTAAAAACCTCTAAGGAAGGAGGTTCCACCACCTCCCTAGGTAACCCATTCCAGTGCTTCACCACCCTCCTAGTGAAATAGTTTTTCCTAATATCCAACCTAGACCTCCCGCACTGCAACTTGAGACCTTTACTCCTTGTTCTGTCATCTGCCACCAATGAGAACAGTCTAGATCCATCCTCTTTGGAACCCCCTTTCAGGTAGTTGAAAGCAGCTATCAAATCCCCCCTCATTCTTCTCTTCTGCCGACTAAATAATCCCAGTTCCCTCAGCCTCTCCTCATAAATCATGTGCTCCAGTCCCCTAATCATTTTTGTTGCCCTCCGCTTCGACTCTTTCCAATTTTTCCACCTCATTCTTGTAGTGTGGGGTCCAAAACTGGACACAGTACTCCAGGTGAGGCCTCACCAATGCCGAATATAGGGGAATGATCATGTCCCTCAATCTGCTGGCAATGCTCCTATTTATACAGCCCAAAATGCCATTAGCCTTCTTGGCAACAAGGGCACACTGTTGGCTCATATCCAGCTTCTCGTCCACTGTAATCCTTAGGTCTTTTTCTGCAGAACTGTTGCCTAGCCACTCAGTCCCTAGTCTGTAGCAGTGTATGGGATTCTTCTGTTCTAAGTGCAAGACTCTGCACTTGTCCTTGTTGAACCTCATCAGATTTCTTCTGGCCCAAACCTCTAATTTGTCTAGGTCCCTCTGTATCCTATCCCTTCCCTCCAGCGTATCTACTGCTACTCCCAGTTTAGTGTCATCTGCACTGAGCATTGTTGTTATAGTAATACTATAGGTTGTAATTTCATGTATATAGTTATGAGGCTGAAAATGTGTCCTCATGGCTTAAAACAAGCCCAGGCAAAACTCTCCAGGAGCAGAGGGGCAGTTCACACCTCATCAGGGCATGTATGAGACAAACCCAGCCCAGCCTCACAGGAACAAACGACACTGTCCTAGGCAGCAACAAAGGATCTGTTGGACTCTCGAGTGAGTCACCCCCCTTCCCTTGGTCAGTTGGGCACTGCGATGAGGTAATGATCACCTGACTCTGAAGGGGGGGCAAAGCAGAGAGGGAAGAAAGGACATGATAAAAGGGAGAGACGTTTGCCGTGCTTTCTCTCTCTTCCACCTCCATCTACAGACACCACAAGCAAGCGACTAAAGCACTGATCAAAGAGGAGAGCCTGCAACCAGCCAGCCCAACCAGCCAGCCTATGGTGAGAAGCATCTAAGTTTATAAGGGCACTGAAAGTGTTAAGATCAGCTTAGAATGCATTTTGCTTTTATTCAATTTGACCAAACTGACTTGTGCTTTGACTTATAATCACTTAAAATCTATCTTTTGTAGTTAATAAATTTGTTTGTTTATTCTACCTGAAGCAGTGTGTTTGGTTTGAAGCACGTCAGAGACTCCCCTTTGTATAGCAAGCCTGTTACATATCAATTTCTTTGTTATATTGATGAACTCATATAAGCTTGCAGCATCCAGCGGGCATAACTGGACACTGCAAGATGGAGGTTCCTAGGGTTGTGTCTGGGACCAGAGATATTGGCTAGTGTCATTCGGTTGCACAATCCAAGCAGCGGCTGGCCCAAAGTGCTCACTCACGTAGCTGGGAGCAGCTCACATGCCAGAGACTGTGCATGAACAGCCCGGGAGTGGGGGTTCTCACAGCAGAGCAGGGTAAGGCTGGCTCCCAGAGTCGAGGATTGGCATGCCCTAGCAAATCACCGGTCCAGATAACACCAGAGGAACATCACACCCACTCACTAGGTCATCCTTCCTCAAACCCTGCTAAATAATGGCCCCAAAACTGCAGTTTAATATAGTGTTGCTCCAGTGTTTGGAAGTTAACACTGTAGAACCCAGTATCAGTTTGGTTTAGCAGCATAGTTGTAGATATATCATTAGCTCTAAGCCCCTGCCTCACAGGGAAAAATCCCCCTCCCTTACTCATGGTTAGTAGTATCTTAATCTGTGCCGAGTCTCATTGATTTAAATGCCTTACTCATGGAGTGAAGCACTGTTCAGAAAGTGTAGGGTGGCCGGATCTGTCTGTCAGACAGCAAGTCACAATGAGTCTACGGGAACTGTGGTCAGTTAGTGACTTACCTGAGTGTGGTTATTGGCGGTAGCTAGCATGTCCCCGAACATTGGTCCAATAAATACGCCGCCATCATAAACCACACGAGCTGCAATGGTTGGGTTAAGTCCTATGAGGTTTTCAGCAGAGACCTAGCATGGCATGAAAGAAGGAAGAACCAATTTTTTCTCAGCTTTATACAAACTTTGTTTCTTATACACGTTGTGTATCTTTTCATAAGCAACTCGAACTCACATAGCTAAGGTTTACACTAAGGGCTACAACGAATGAATGGGAACTGTATCTGCTTATATGGTGCCATTGACACAGCACCCAAGCCCCTCATAATCTTAGTGTATGCACCCTACAACACAATGTTGCAATCTCCATTTTACGGGTGGCAAACAGAGGCAAAAAGATTAAGAAACATGGTTTAAGGTCACGTAGGGAGTCTGCCCTGTAGCACAGAATTGAACCCAGTTTTTCCATCTCCCAGGCCTGTGTCTTCAGCACCAGACCACCCTGCCCCACCCCGCCCCACCCCCACTCCCCTGCCAACTATGGCTTTACATCGGCAAAGAAACGTACACAGGATTCCCTATATAGCAATGCTCCATCTCAGTCTAATATGCTGTCTCTGACAGGGGCCAATGCCACATCCTTCAGAGGTTGGTGTAAAAGCCCAGTAATGCACCTAGTCCCCGTACAAACTAAGAGTAGGACCATGCTAGCTACTACCACGTTTGAGCAGGTTTGTTGAAACAGGACTTGGACAGAGGCGACACATAATCCTTGATGTGGGGGAGGGGACGACTGAAAGGTTCTGGGGTGGCGCGTGACCGCCCCACATGTCACCTCTGAGCCCTTTCCCACTCCCCCTGTGCCTCCCACGCCCACTCCACGCCAGCACCACGTTGCTCCCGCTCCCCTCACAGCTCCTTCCCCACTTCTCCCATCGCCTCCCCGCTGCAGGCATGGCGCAGGCCGGAGCAGGGTCTGGACACCTACTACCATCGGTAACTGCGGCTGCGGACGAGGAAGGGACAGGACTCAGCAGGCTTCCCCCGGCCCCCTCCGGCAGAGCTTTGCTGCCAGCCTGGCCTCTCTTCCCTGCTTCGGGCGCCTCCTAGCAGGTCTCAATGGGTGCGTCAGGTGCTGGTGCCTTTCCCAGGCATATACCCCTCAGCCATCCTCAACGCGACTCCCACCCTGGGAGAAATCTTGGGGGGGCATGTCACACCGCCTGCCCCCCTACACAGCGCCTCTACTGGGGATGGTTTCTCTGGCCAGCATGAACAGGGACTTTTGTCTGAGAACCACATGAGAATCAGGTAATAAAACCCTGGGGGTTTACTCCATAGTATAATTCTCAGAGACAAAAACACTATCCACCTTGGTCAGAGACCCGTGCCAGAAGTCTGCTAGCAGCAATTATGTTTAAACATGACTGTGGCTAGCATGGGTCCAATCCTCATGTCAATGGGACCTTCTTTTGCAATACTGTGGCACACGGGGGAATTACTTCCTGACCTCAGGCTTGTCTTTCAAAGCATAAGGGCAGGGTGGCTTTATGTTTTTATCTCTTTGACTCCTTTTCTTAATCATCTAACCACTCTGGAACTTACTAAGTTATCGCTCTCAATAATAGCCTTTGTCAGGCATTTTGCTGGCGTCTCCTGAGACATCTAGGTGAATAAAACCATTGTGAAAATGAATCCCGTCAACACAGACATACTGGCTGGCCGATTTAAGGGTGCGGCATCAATTGTGTTAAAAGAAAAGACCATCGTACATTGATAACGATGGGCAAGTCACCAGTCATGGAGTTCCAGGTCAGCGTCCATACGTTTTGGTAACAAGTGCTCACGTCCTTGGTCACAGTGAAATCACTGGCATTGAAGTACTGGCCTGTGGAGTTATCGGAGTTGCTTTGCAGGAGCTCGCGGAGGTGATGGGAGGAGACATGCACCGGGACACCTGGGAAGTTCATTATAAAACAGGGATATCAGCAGCCACAGGCCCACCTGGACCAAACCCGGGAAGGTATAACAGTGAGGGTGCATTACATACATATACATAGGCTCTAATGCTTTAGAGAGGTATCACTGTCCTATAATGTACCTTAGTGTGAAAAAACCCTCTGAGGGTCTGAGCTAAACCCCATAGAAGTCAGTGGGTGTCTCTCCTTCTCCTCAGTTGGGTTTTGGATCAGTACCTAAAGCCATCATCCAAAAATATCCCTCCCTGCTTTGGGGGGCAGATAAATGTGAAGAACTAGCAGCTGCCCCCCAAAGGGGCCTTTGCAGGAATGTTTCCAGGGGTGAGGTCCCAGCTCACCTTCCTGTGGCTCCCAGAAAAGCAAAGTTTCACCCTCTCTTTACCTGATATCACCGTATTGGGCAGCAGGATGCGGAAAGTCCCACCAATAGGTGGGGATGCAGCTTGCAGTCTCTGAACGGTCAGACTGACACTGGCACCTTCCGTGGACACAGCCAGGTGGCCATCTTCTTCTGAGCCCTCCGAGGGCACAGCTCCCCTGCGGGAGAGAATTGAACCATCTGAGTCAGCAGCTCCAGTGCGCGATGCACAACTCCACTCCAATGCGATCAGCAGGAGCGGGAGATTGCAAGCAAAATTCAGCGGATTGCAATATCCTGAACCAGCTACTCTTCTTCACACAGAGCTAGGCAGAACGGTGTGATGTGCCTGTAGAATGAACCAGAAAGACCCTCAGAAAGGCTGGCCAAATAGCTTTTGTGCCTGTCCTAGTCGGAGTCTGCCGAACTGAACCTCAGCATTTCAACACTTGGCACTGCAATACGGCAGCATTTTCATAGTGATGGAATGTCTGCGCTCCAGAAGCCCATCCGCAGAGCTTCAGCAATACTTTGTCAAACACTTTGGGCTACTGAACTTCGAACAGTAACCAATTAAGGCTCACGATAATCTTTCTGTATTATCATTCCCAATGGGGGACAATGGGCACAGAGAGGGGATATGATTTACCTGAGGTCAAACAAGAAGGCTATTGAAGAATTAGGAACAGACAACCCAGGTCTCCCAACTCTTGTCTATCTTAGGTACTTATCCAAGGCCCATCACCATAGTATCCCAGCACCTGACAAACTTAAACGTGTTTATCCTCAGAAGACTCCCTATGAGGTAAATTAGTGCTACTATCCCCGTTTACTGTGGTGAAAATGTAATTTCCAACTCAGGTAGACATACACACACTAGCTTTGATCAAGCTAACGTGAAAAATAGCAGTGCAGCCGCAGCAGCGCAGGCCATAGGATGGGCTGGCTGCCCTGAATACAATCCCACCCTGGACCCTACGTACCTGATCAGGCACTGTGGGGGCTACTCTGCTACTTTTAGCACGCTGGCTCTGTCTGAGTTAGCACAAGTACAGTTATCCTACCTGGAATTACACCTTCAGCTGGACTGTGGGCATACCCTAACTGGCTTTCTTAATGTCTTGACAAACTCTTTGGTGAGGAGGGGACTTGACTGCGGGTCTTTCATGTGCCAGGTTAGTGCTCTAACTGACAGGCCCACCCCCAGCCCTACGTTTTAACCACAAGGCCATCATCCTGCCTAGTTTTAGCCAATGTTTGTACAGTGCGTTGAGAGACTCCCAGTGGGAGGGGCTACAGAAGAGCAAAGCAATACCAGACACTTTCATAGAGATTATCTCCAAACAAGGAAGCGGGCTGTGATTCAGGTGTGCTTTGAAAAGCAACATGGCACCTTATTGTTGTAACTGTCATTCTGCACGATGGCTGCCTGCAAGGATCCATGCTGCAAGTGGTGTGTATGCACCCCATGGAGCTTAGATCAGCAGCGTCCTTTGGAAGTGTTTAAGGGCCTAGGCAGGGAACACTCACAGCCCTGACAGACACTGTTATTCTAAGATCACACTGTCATTGGGGTTGGGGTTGGTCCTGCTTTGAGCACGGGGTTGGACTAGATGACCTCCTGAGGTCCCTTCCAACCCTGGTATTCTATGATTTTATGATTGTACATGCATCATCTACAGCGGGGGACAATAGAGGTGATGCTTAAAGAACAATTTTTTTATGCTTCACAGTTATAATCTGGTCTTATTCTTCTTAATAGTATTATGGTAGCACTTAGAAGCCCCAGTCCTGGACCAGAACCCCATTGTGCTAGTCGCTGTACAAATAGAACAAAAGGACAATCCAGGATCCAAAGAGTTTACAAGCTAAACATGTTTGCTATGCCAAAGGGATAAATAAAAGAGGTTGGAGTGATATTTACTCAAGTAGCTTTCACAAAGGGGCTCAACGTCTCAATGCATCTAATGATGGCAAGGACAAGTTGTCTATATTGCTTACAATATAGACCGACTGGCCTGCAACTTTAAGATTGTTTTAAAAAATTCACCACTTTAAGTGTGGTTGGGAAAAACAAATGTTCTTTGTGGCACAAGAGTGTCACCATGTGGTGACTTGCATGAATATCAGCTATCTAATTCCCTAATTAAACACGTTTATTCTAATTCATAGATTTTAAAGCCAGAAGGGACCATTAGCTCAGTGGCTCTCAGTCTTTCCAGACTACTGTACCCCTTTCAGGAGTCCGATTTCTCTTGTGTACCCCCAAGTTTCACCTCACTTAAAAACTACTTGCTGTCAAAATCAGACATAAAAATACAAAAGTGTCACACCACTCGATCACTGAAAAATTGCTTACATTCTCTTTTTTATCATATAATTATAAAATTAATCAATTGGAATATAAATATTGTACTTACATTTCAGTGTATAGTACATAGAGCAGTATCAACAAATCATTTTCTGTATGAAATTGTAGTTTGTACTGACTTCGCTAGTGCTTTTTATGTAGCCTGTTGTAAAACTAGGCAAATATCCAGATGAGTTGAGTACGCCCTGGAAGACCTCTGAGTACCCCGGTTGACAACCACTGCATTAGATCATCTAGTCTGACCTCCTGTACAACACAGGCCAAAGAATTTCCCCCAGTTACCCCTGTATTGAACCCAATAACTTGTGTTTGACTAAAGTACATCTTCCAGAAGGGTATCCAGTCTAGATATGAAGACATCAAGACTGGAGAATCCACCATTTTCCTTCATAGTTTGTTCCAATGGTTAGCAACCCTCACAGTTAAAATTGTGTGTTAGCTCAAATTTGAATTTGTCTGACTTTATCTTCCGGTTATTGGTTCCTGTAATGCCTTTTTCCTCTAGATTAAATAATTCTTTACTACCCCCATAGAGTCTCCCTGTGTCAGTACTTAGACACTAATCAAGTCACATCTTAATCTTCTTTTTGACAAATACATTGATTGAGCTCTTTACGTCTCTCGTTGTAAGGCATTTTCTCCAGTCCTCGAATAATTTTTGTAGCTCTTCTCTGCCCCCTTTCCAGTTTTTTTACATGCTTTTTTTAAATGTTGGCACCAGAAACGGACCCCAGTATTCCACCACACAGTTCGCATACACAAGTAAAATCCCCTTCCTGGTGCCTATTCACTACTCCCCTGTTTATATATTTTTTAAAAAAAACCCACAGAATTCAGACAAATCTGAATGTATCCACTCAGCTTTGCCCATGCCACATAGATATGCAACTTCTCTTTCTCTCTGTAATAACTATCAGTGATAGCGTAAGGGGAGATCTACTTACAAGTGAAGTCACATCTGTGCTGTACTAATCTACCATGCTAGGAAGCTTGGCTGGTTTTGCATTGCAGACAGGGCTGACCTGTGCTTTAGCCATGTTACCAAATCACCTGACAGCCTTGAACTTTGAAGGACTATAGCAGGAACTACTTACACGGAGCAGATAAAGTCTTGGGAGTCCCCCTTAAAATATAAACTGGATTGTTTCAGTTTCTCTCTTTTTTCTTCTTGCTGAGTTGGGGTGCATTTCTTTAAAATCCTCAAGTCTGATTTTTCAGAGGGGCTGAGCACCTGCAGCTGCCATAGATTTCAGTAAGAGTTTTAGGTGCTCGTTTCTCTTTGGGGGCAGAGGTGTGTGTGTGTGTGTGTGTGTGTGTGTGTGTGTGTGTGTGTGTGTGTGTGTGTGTGTGTGTGTGTGTGTGTGTGTGTGTGTGTGTGTGTGTGTGTGTGTGTGTGTGTGTGTGTAGCACCTAACACAATGGGGCCCTGATCTCAGCTGGGGCCCATGGGTGCGACTGGAAATACAAATAATAATCATTAGCTGATTCATAATCACACACAGAGTGCTAGCCTTAAAAAATAACCCCCCCTCAAAAAAAATAAGAACAGCCCCTTCCTATGAGCTGTGAAAACAAACTGCACTGCTACATAGGACACCAGGGTGAACTGGATCTGGGAGATCATGGAGGAGTTCTTTGTTGTCTCTGTAGAGTGGGATCGGGTGGAGTGTGTTTGGCTGGTTTTTAAGAGAATGAGCGCAAATCATAAAATCCAAACCTAAATTCCCTCAAAATTCCAGGCTGTTCAGACTCTGTGCTCCGGTTCAGCATGGAGATAAACCAGGCACAACATTCCAGTCCGGAACCAAATTCTCCCAAAGTTTGGGATTAGAAATTCAGAACTTTTTTTTTTATCTGAAAGCTTATAGTTCTCTCTGTTCTATTTAGTCCAGGGCCCTGCCTTACTGTTAACAAGTAAACCTCCTTAGAGGTTTTTAAGGTCAGGCTTGACAAAGCCCTGGCTGGGATGATTTAGTTGGTGTTGGTCCTGCTTTGAGCAGGGGGTTGGACTAGATGACCTCCTGAGGTCCCTTCCAACCCTGATATTCTATGATTCCATAAGTGGGGATTTCTGGTGACATGGGCCTCTGTCTGGTCCCCTTCAAGAATGGCTGAGGCAAGATGAGACCTTCTAGCAGAGGGTCTGATGGAAAATGAAGAAAAAGAAGAAACATCAAGCACTTGTGAGTGAAAGAATAAGAATTCCTAGGAACAGCAACACAGGAATTGCCAGACCGGGTCAGACCCAAGTTCCATCTAGTCTAGCATCCTGGGTCTGGCAGCAGCCAGCACCAGCTGCTCCAGAGGAGGGTATGAGAGCCTGTACTAGGCACATGTGGGATAATCTGCCTCCAATTCTTACCTCAGTGACAGAAGAGGGAGATTGCTGCCACAGCCAGCCACCAGAAAGGACACGTTGTAGGTGGGGGGAGACCCCACCACAGACACTTCTTGGATAACATTTCCACCCGGGCGAGCTGGTCTGGGATCCCTTTGAAAAACTGAAGGGAAAATATTATTATTCATTAGAGACAGTCACTGTTTTTTTATTTCAAAATTTCAAAGTCGTTTCCGTTTCAGAATTGGAAACGGACCCACTTGTTGGTGTTTCTTCAACATTTCTCATAACGTTGGCAACTTTTGATCCAAAATGTCAGTGAATTGTTTCATTTACTGAAACCCCAGTGTTTTCAGGGATCTAAAAAGGATCAACCATCATTTTTGATATGGTAGAACCCCAGAGTTACAAACACCTCAGGAACGGAGGTTATTCAGAACTCTGAAATGTTTGTAACTCTAGAGTCTGAACAAAACATTAGGGTTGTTCTTTCAAAAGTTTACAACTGAATATTGACTTAATACAGCTTTGAAACTTTACTACGCAGAAGAAAAATGTTGCTTTCCCTTTATTTTATTAATAGTTTTACATTTAACACTCTACTGTACTGTATTTGCTTTTTCGTTTTGTTTTTTTCTCTCTGCTGCTGCCTTATTGCGTACTTCCGGTTCCAAATGAGCTCTGGGACCCTGCGAGGAGGGAGGGTCCCAGGCCTCTGTGGTTACTGGTCAGTTCGTAACTCTGGTGTTCATAACACTGAGGTTCTACTGTAGATGTTTTCAATGAAAACAAAATACATTTAAGTTGATGGTTTTTCAAGTAACTTTGTTTTCAGAAAAATGCAGGGCGGTTTTTTCTTTGTATTTTTTGAATGAAAAAACACTCTCTCTAAAAGCCAGCTCATTTATTGATATTTTGTAGGGAAGGTAGTGCCTAGAACAACATCAATAAAGAGAAAGGGATTCAATTACCAGCTACATTTCTATCCGAGACGATAATTTCATCAAGGTAAAACCAGCTAGATGTCTCCTCCTCTCTCTCAGGGATCAGCATGTCGATCTGATGCACAAACACCGGTGAGTTGGCTTCAAGGTCCCAGAGGGATTCAGAGCCGTTCACACAGCCCCTCCAGAGATCAGCACATGTGAACTTCCAGCTGAAAGGCATTCAGAGTACATTTCACTAATAGCCATCTTAAGGGATAGGTGAGCTAGGCAGCTGCCTAATTCTTATACCCACGTGGGTGCTAATGCAATGGCTACCATCTTGGCTGACACACTCATAATTGAACCAGAGACCTCCAGAGCTATAAGCATGAGTCGCTACAGCATGAGTTAAAGCATCATGGCTCCCCCAGGTGGGGTTGCAACAGCCTTGTCTTCTCTGTGGATCAACACAGAGAGGGACCTGTTACGCACACTCTACAATGGGTTACACAAAGACAGTGCCTCCTCGTGTTCAAATTGTTTTAAACAATACTAAAAATATCTGGGCCTGTTTGGCATGCAGCAGGGAGATCCCAAGCTCCTCCCGTATGCCCAGAGCGCTTTAATGCTAGAATTCCAATCACCTTGCGAGGTACTCAAGGACTGTACCTAGTAAATCATCGATTTCCAAATATAAATGCAACACCACAGCCGTGCTATTTGCTCACACCTCTCTGCCTTGAGAAACAGAAACCAACTGTTGTTTAACTTGACTAAAAGCCTCCATTAATCAGCTTTTCGCTTACCCTGCAGCTACACAGAGAAAGAGTAGTCCACAGCTGCATTTCATGGCAAATGTATCTTCACTTGTCATGCTACATGTCACGTGCCCGTGCCTTAAACCTTCATGCCAGCTGTTGCAATCCCCACCACCACCTTGGAAGCACTGTTGCAACTATGCAAAGGATCCTGAGGGGTTGTGGGTGTATAGCAGATGTCAAATGCTCTTAATGCCTATGGCAATATTCACCTCAGGCCAGTCCTCTCAGCTAGTGCAAAAAGGAAATCTGGGTAAGAATCTTGTCTCTACTAAACGCAAAGAGGACATATTAAATTAACAGCCAGGTTCAACCCTTAACGCTAACGAGCACAACAGAATGCGTCATACCAAACTAGACCACTTGTCGACCTAGGGCAGTATCCTATCCCCAAGAACGGCCAATGAAGTAACTTAAGACTAAATAAGGGTGAGCATTATGTCCAAGAAAGATCCTTGCTGAGTTCCTGAAAAGGACTTTTGTTTTCCCCCAACAGGCCCCTGAAGAACACGTCCCTGGCCTGGCACAGGATATAGCGCATGCTGAGATAGGACACTTGCCAATAATCAGTCAGTTCCAACACAGACCTCCAGCCAGGCTGGATATACCCAAAGTGGCTAGCCCTGTATAACTCAGCATTAACGTAGTGCATTGACTCCTACAATCCAATCATCCAGGACAGAGCGGTGGGTTAAAGGCGGAGCAGCAACAGCATGCATTCTAAATACGTTGTTGATCTCAATGCTGCAGGAAAGTATGGCGGGAAATAGCTTCATAAGCATCAAAAATAATTAGACCTACCTAAGAATGACATCTGCAGGTACATTTGTTAGGATCAATTTACAAGGGCTATCACTCCCTGTGTTTCCAGGAATACGCTGGCTGACAGATGGGGGTCAAGAAGAAATGCCATGAGTTCCCAACTACTTCTGAGATTAAGTGTTGTGCAGCCGCTACTCTGAGTCTTTTCTGTTACAGCAACTGGTTTGTGGCGTTCATTGTCAAGGCACCAAGGGGATGCAATTAAACACCCACGGCTGGCCTTTGCTTGGGCTCACGGGGCTGGGGGTCACAGGATTGTTTAATTGCAGTGTAGACACTCAGGGTCAGGCCTGGGACCCTCCTTCCTCGCAGGGTCCCAGAGCTCAGGCTCCAGCCTGAGCCCAAATTTCTACACTGTAGTTAAATAGCCCCGCAGCCCGAGCCCTGCAAGCCCAAGCCAGCTGACGTGGGCCAGCCAGGAGTTTTTAATTGCGGTGTAGACACACCCCGAGAGGCCTTCAGGGAGGGGTATTATTACAACTACCATGTCCGTGTGTAACGTACTGGTTAAATGGCTGTGACTGGTCAGTCTCTAGTGGAAGCCCCACGAGGCAGATAAAAGCTTTGCTACTCCACGCGGCTGTTCTCTATTTCAAGGGGTAAAGGCCTGGGCCTTGGAGAGGACAGTGCTGAGTTCTATTGCCAGTGCTCAGGGTGTGTGTGGTTTTGCTGATGAACACAACGGGCCAGATGTTCAGCTGGATTAACTATGCACAGCTCTACTGACTTCCATGGGGCTATGACATTTTACACCAGTTGAGGTTCTGCCCCTATGCTGGTATGTCTACAGAACACAGGTTTGTTCTCTTAGTGTAGAGGAAGCCATTTGCTGAAACTATACCACATGTATCCTTGTAATGGGTACCTTTCTGGGCTGGTCTCATTCAGACTCCACAGGCAAGTAAGATTCTTCTTCACTGTATTTAGGAAGGTGTTGATATAGGACACCGAAACATAAAGGGTATCGCTCACGTAACCTTTATATGCAAAGCACACCTGAGACAGGGAAAGGAAAACAATACATTTTTGCTGAAGAAGGTTTATATTATGGTCCAAATCCAGCCCACATTGGTAGGGATCAAATGTTATTACCAGCTGAGTCTGTTTCGTGACTTATGTGAAATGAGTTGCTGCTTTTAGTCCGATTTCTCGTGAAAAGAAGTTTACACTTTAATGCCCACTATCTTGACTGATAGTAACTGGCACTGCTGCTGGTATCTCCAACATAAAAAAAGACTAAAATGGGCATTGAGAATGAATTGTCCCATCCCACCCCACAGAGGCCGTCATAATAATAATAATGATACAGCCGCCCAGCTTTTATATAGCATTCTACCAAGGAGGTCAGCATCACTATCCCCATTTTACAGATGGGGAAAAGGAGGCACAGAGAAGTGATTTGCCCAAGGTCAGCCAGCAGACTAGTGGCAGAGATGGGAATAGAACACTGGTCTTCTGAATCTCATGCCAAGGCTCTATCTAGTAGGGTGCTGAGAGGGGAGAGACCACTGGACTGGGAATCAAATGACCTAAATTCTATTCCCAGCTCTACCATTGCCTCCTTACGTGACCATGTGCAAGTCACTTAAACTCTTTATGCCCTAATCTGTATAGTGAGGATGATGCTTACCTATCTTTACAACGTACTATGAATTCTATGGGTGCAAAGTGTTAAGCATTACATTAGTAGAGGCAGTCTCTCTAGGAAGGGTTGCAGCACATTAATGAAATAGTATGGAGTAGCTTGGACTGGCACTGACCAAAGCACATCTTCTGGTTATCTCCAGAACACATCAGTTTCCAGGGCTGTCAATCTATCACATGTAATAAGCAACAGAATTTATGGATAAATAAGGTTTGCTTCTTCATGGCTCAGGAATATATCCCTAAGACACAATCTTGCGTGGGTTTGGGGGAAAGGGCAGATGGCCTCAGTTTCCTAATATGTCTTGTCCATCTCTAATTTTATTGTTATTTGGTTCTCGGTACTTTCCTCCATGTTTTTCCCTACTCAGGGAGGCTACTTACATGTGTGTACTCAGTGAGGTTGTATCTTGGTAAGGTTGATGGAGACATTTTTACAAGATGTTTTGGCCTGTGAATACTGAACCTTCCGCAAAAGGGTTCTGTCCAGCTGGCAACATGTCCCTCAGTGGCAGAGTCTCCCTGGCCTGACAGTGGTAAAAATGAAAGAGGTTAGAGGTCAAAAAGCCATGGAGGGGCTGGACACTCGAAGGCTGGTGAAAGCAATCTTGTGCCTAAATTTGCCTGAGCGAATAAATGATGCACACTTGCAAAGCAAGCACTTTCACACGTGTGTGCCCAATGAAGCATACCAAGGAGGTGCACACACTTTAGATACACGAGTACAACAGCCACCATGACAAACTAAACCAGGGATCTTGACAGCTGAAAGCATGAGTCCCTGCAGCTTGATCTAAAGAGCCAGTCGTTGTAGGTGAGGGGAGCACCAGACGCACCTCCCCAGTGGATTAGGCACAGAGAGTCACATGTAACATACACACCTTGACAAGTGAATTACAAATGCAGATCAAGCATGTTGTGATAATTGGAGCTCCGTATTTACCCTAATTGTGAGCTCAACTGAGAAGAGTGAGTGAAAGTTCATAAAGTGTCACAATAACCTAAAAATATTGATGGGGAATATTGCAGAAGGGAGACAGACTTACTTAGTCTATACAAGAAATGCCTACTGATAGATCTCAAGGCCTTGTTAAGATCATGCCTGGGACACAAGAAAAGTGTGGGACTGGAATTCAGTGGCTGAAAATCGGTGTTTCAGCATTTCGACCTAATTGGTGGACAAAATAATGAGGTGTTGGGCTATTCCACACACCACTCCCCTTTTGGGGGCCTCAAAAAGATTTGTGGGGAGGGGGACCCGATGGATGGGAAGTCTGAGTGACTGAAAGACAAGGGAATGGGTAGGAGTGAGCTTCATCATCATGACTGCCCCCCGTCTCCTGGGACCCCAGGATCCAGCGTGACACGATTGTGCCTTCTTCGTCCTAATACTGAGAAACTTCCTGACTAGACTAGGCCAGAGATAGGGACTCAAATGACATCTCCATCTCAACCATCTCTGGCTAAATCCCAAATACCACCTGGAATGTGAGACTGTCATCCCCACTCCTCCTTGGGCGTCCTTTTCCTTCCCCACTTTATTTCTTCTCCTTCCTATCTCTCTCCTTTTGCCTTCTGTTTAACAAGAGTCTTGCTTAGCCAGCCAAAACTGTATATTTTGCAACAGTGCTGTGAGCCTGCGACCAGAGAGGCAGTTAAAAGCAATGCCCTAAGAAGCCCAATGCTGGTATGCAGGTCTCAGAGTGGCTGATAAAACCATGTGGTATGCCAGTGTTGCTTCAGCAGTGAGGTTGCAAGTGGAAGTCAACACCAGAGACAGAGGCAGGGTTTTCTATCTTTGCTGTTTGTTTCTTTCCTTGTTTGTGTGTGTCTTGTTTTGTCTTCCGGGAAACGGGATCGGACTAGAACAACAGCAGCTCCAGCCCATCTCAACTAATTTCTTCTCTTTCCCCCAAAAGGACAGTTATTACCATCTGCAATACCACCTAAGGGATTCTCAAACAGGGCATTTTCCTTTTAAAGCCTTTCTCCAGCTGAAGGGAAAGGGAAGAAGGGAGGCTGTTAAAATGAAAGCTGTATTTAATACTTGAAATTTCAAATGCTTTTTCTTTTCCGTATCTTAAATAAAGGGTTAAAACAATTAATGGTGTGTTTGCCATGGTACTAAACAGGTTGATTTATCTGAATACCAAACCCCAAACCTTCTTTAAAACTACTTCATATTGGACAGTGACTGGGTCATCTTAACACCTTTGACCCTTTGGTGCCATTTATTCTAAATTAATACAAGAGGTATCTCATGGACTCGTAGACTTTAAGGCCAGAAGGGACCATCGGGATCATCTAATCTGGCCTCCTGCACATTGCAGGCCACACAATCACATCCACCCACTCCTGAAATAGATCCCTCACCTCTGGCTGAGTTACTGAAGCCCTCAAATCATGGTTTAAAGACTTCAAGTTACAGAGAATTCACCATTTACACTAGTTTAAACCTACAAGTGACCAGGGCCCCATGCTGCAGAGGAAGGCAAAAAAATCCCGAGGGTCTCTGCCAATCTCATCCCAGGGGAAATTCCTTCATCACTCCAAATATGGCAATCAGTTAGACTCTGAGCATGTGGGCAAGACCCACCAGGCAGACACCTGGGAAAGAATTCTCTGTAGTAACTCCTAGCCCTCCCCATCTAATATCCTGACTATGTTAGGCACATGCATGCGTAAATACCTACCTTTGAAAATATGGTACTAGATAACTTCCCAACACCGTGGAACCTCCATAATATGGCACTTTATGTCCCTATAGTAAACTATCCCTATACCCCTGATATTGTGAACATACAACTTGGTTTGATATTGCAGCCTGCTTATGTTTGTGTAATAAAACAGATTGGGGAGAGGGGAGGAATCAGTAATTAACATATTAGTAATACTGTTTTTAATATCAATTCAACAATTCCTTCCTCCCTAAATTCCCTCACCATAGCTAACACACATTATTAACAAACCAGGAGGAAAATAAATGTGTAAAACCATTAATAGTGTAATACCCACTGCACCATGCAAAGGTCTTGTTTAGTACATAAGGAGAAACCCACTATTGCAGTAAGTGTCACCTAATTTTTTAAAAATGCATTACCTTCCTCAAATCCATTCTGGAGAAGGAATTTAGCAGACAATGGCTCAGTTTCACATTTAACTGCAAGAAGCTCCTCTATCACTGTTTGGACCTAAAAATAATAATAATAATAATAATAATATTCACAATGTGATCATTTTTGTGTAATTGTGCAGCAGAGAAGGCTGAGATGCTCGTAAAGTGGTCACTATGTTTAGTAAACTAGCCAGTGATGGAAACAGGGTTGATATAATGGCTAGGCAGGAAGCAGAGGTGAAAGGTCCATCTTCCCTTTTAGAACATGGGCTGGCATGGACAAAAAGTCAACACTTCCCATTGTTCAAGCCAGCCTTGGAGATGGAGGGCATGATTAAGTCTCCACAGGTTCTGTGAGCCAAAACCAGATTCAATATTAATAGGCATGGAAGAACCAGCTTAGATATTTAAGAACTGTCCACATTTGACCAAAATTGAAACCAAACCCTAAATACAACCAGGCTGGCTGTTTGAAGACAGACTTCTCAAAACTTTAAAATTCCTGTAACGCTGTATTTTCAATGCATTGCTACACTTTTACGTTCCAGCTGAGATCAGAGGGAGAAGTGATGAATAATATGAAGAAGACTATTCTCAAGGGGTTCCTTGACTGACCAGAAGCAAGAAGTACAAGAAATCTCATAGAAAAGCCGATCCTCATGAGATTTGCAGCCCAGTCAGGCAGACTCAAAAGGTAGTGCAACCAAACATATATATGATGTATATCATAACGAGAACCAGTGGCTGGAAGTTAAAGCCAAACAAATTCAAGTTAAAATAAAAACAAATTAAAAAAAGAAATCAGTAAGGATGGTTAACCACTAGAACAACCAACCAAGACACACTGCCAAGAGAAATAGCGGATTCTCCGTCTCTTGATGTCTTCAAATTAGGGCTGTCAAGTGATTAAAAAAATGATTCACGATTAATCCCAAGATTAAAAAAATTAATCGTGATTAATTGCAGTTTTAATTGCACTTTAAACAATAATAAAGTACCACAAATATTTTTGGATGCTTCCTATATTCTCAAATATAGGCTCTGGGCTCGGGTTTCACCCCCACCCCCCCAGGGCTCCAGCCTGGCTGGGAGCTTCAGCCCCCTGCCCTGCTGCCTCCAAAGCTCCAGGCTGGGGCTTCAGCCTCCCACCCCCTCCTACCCCCCCTCACCCCAGATGCCTCCCTCACCACCCAGAGGTATGCGATTAACGCATTAAAAAATTAACGCATTCATTTTGCTTTCATTTAATCACAGACGTTAACTGTGATTAATTGACAGCCCTACTTCAAATCAAAACCACATTCCTATATGGAAGACATGCTTCAGTCAAACACAAGTTATTGGGTTCAATACAGGAGTAACTGGATGAAAGTCCTTAGTCTGTGTTATACAAGTCAGACTAATGGTCCCTTCTGGCCTTAAAATGTATTAATCAAAGCAAACTTCTGAACACTGAGGTTCACCCATCACTTTTTTGTTTGTTAAGAGATTACTAGTTATAGTGAGGGCTAGACTCTATTCGAGCACCAGGAATTCTTTCAGGAAGCTCCCTGGCCTGTGTTATGTAGGAGCTCAGAGAAGATCACAGGGGTCCCTTCTGGCCATAGAATCTATGAACATTCTTTGCAGCGTTGTTGGAGCTGTGCTGGTCATCAGACATGAGAGAGACAAGGTGGGTGAGGAAATATCTTTTACTGGACCAACGTCTGTTAGTGGAAGGGAAAAGCTTTCAAGCCTCCCAGGGGAGGTCGGAGAGCACTTAATATTAAGTGTTAGGATTAGATTTTTAAGTGCCCTCCAACAGCATGTGTGAACCCCTTATGCTTAATAATCAGTCCCCGTCCTTATAGTTAGCTCAGACATTCTACTTACCTTCTCCAGACCTGAGGAAGACCAATGTGAAGCGGAAAAACACTTGACACTTCCACCAACAGAAGCTGGCGCAATAAGAACTATTATCTCACCTACCTTGTTTCCAATCTATGAACACAGCAGAAATCAATGGCTTTGAAGAACCCAGTTCCAAACCCTTGTCCTAGTGATGTGAGGTCCCTCTTGGTGTATGTTCCTGGATGGCAAAGAACCTATTCTCAGGCCTCTGAGTCCCTCTGCTAATTAACATGTATCTGTGCACTGCCTGTGTTTCATTTTGAATTTATGGGAGACCAGATCAGACGTTGCTGGATTTCAGAGACTCTAACTAGGGGTTGGTCCACCAATATCCTTTTGAAAAGCACTCCCAATAACTGTAAACGTCACTGGGATTACAGCAAAAGATCTCAGTCTCCAGGCCAAATCCTCAGCTTGTGTAAGTCATCACGCCTCCATTGATTTCATTGGAGCGACGACATTTTACACTAGGTGAGGTTCTGGCCCTCTGTGTTCAATTATACAGACCTGATCAGCTGTAGCATTTGTTGCCATCATGTTGCTGGATACATTGTCCCAGGAAATATGGAACCATCCTGTGCCGGATAAAGTCAGCATCTGACAGGTAGGAAAAACAGGAACAAACGATGTGCGCTACATACAACTCAAAACGTGTCAGATGATCTGTTAGTTAAGAGGATCTTTACATCAGCAGTATTCTGCCCTTCTGATCTCTGCAAGACAACAAGTGTCACATTAACCACCCATCGCTCTATGTAATCTGTTGCAATTCACACTGAAAGCCTTGGTTCTCAGATTACTGGGGCAGAGAGGTTAAGTGACCTGCCCAGGGTCACACGCAAACCAGTGGCAGACCTAGGACCAGACCCTCAGGCTCCCAATGCCCAGTCTTGTGCTTTAGTCTCTAGAATAAGCTACTCTTCCTCTAGTTACTGAGCAACTCTTTTTCCTGTTATAAATCACTTTTTATTAGCTGGTTATGAATATCAGTTAATTCAGTTCCCAAGGTGACACACTTCAGATCCATGTTTGCTAGGAAAATTGACGTGGTCCTGCCTTGTGTTAGCTAATATAATAAAATTCTAGTTTTAACACGTTAGCAGATCAAAGTAAAACTAATCTGCTAACTCCATGTTCAAACTACAAATTGCCTTGTCTTCACTAGGATTTTACTTCATGTCAGTTAACTTGCATTAACTAACACGAGGTAAGAATGCACCATTTTTTTCCACTAGTGAAGACCAGACCTATACAATAAGGATTTGCTGCAAAATATGTGGAGTAAATAGCAGCATGAAGCATTCAAGGCACAGGATCACAGACGTGGCACTGACTTGTATCTCTGGAAGCCGGCGGGCACTGGCCCGGATTTCGTGCCTCTCTCTGCGATAGGTATTCACCACATCAGGGTTTAGCCAGGTGTTATGCAGCTGAACCCCAACTCGCATCCCGCTGCTTGGTGCCTTCCCATGATGCAGCGCTTCCAGGTAGTACTTCGAGCCACCCATCAGCTCAAATTTCTGGGATTTTGGCCGCCAACTCTTGCTCCAGTTCTTCTCCCAGTGCTCGGTCCATTCAGAAGCACCAGCAGGAATAGAGGCAACTTTCACCTGCATTCAAACCGACAAAAGCAACAAGATAATTACACAGACGTGTCTGGCTCCAAAATACCATATGAACCTGACCTCTTTAGCTGGAGAAACTGTATCTTTAAATGACAAAGAGAAAGCAGACCGCATTCACAGCTCTGAGCAGATGTCTGCAGCATTGCTTCCTTTTTGTAAGGGAAAATCCTGTCTAGTACAGAGTGCTGTGATCAAGGGGTCTGACCTGAGTCCCAGGGGGCACAGACTTCTCATATCTCACCCCAGCCCTAATAACAACTCACAATAACAACTGGCCTTGGATAAGTCACTTAGGTTCCTCATCTGTAAAATGGAAGTTGTGTGATCTACCTGTCTCAGATGGGTGTCGTGAGGAACAGTTAGCTTCCACTTGTAAGCTACTTTGAAGGTTAATAGAGCTAGATTTTACTTGATAGAGGCCCTGCTGAGTCCTCTCCTTACACTCCTGTTGAGAAATGACAGTGGCCCATGAGGAATCATCTAAACCAAGCGTCTTTCGTTCATTGGATTTGAAATGGAGTCTTTTCCCTCAATTCCGTGGAATCTGAGGTAACTGTGGAGGCCACCTCAGAGAAGCTGTTTGTTAGAGGGAACCCTTTCCAGGTGACAACAGGAAAAAGACACCAAAAAGAGCACCACACCTTAAAATCACGAGAGGGAACAAAACCACTGAGCTAATTCCCTTTCCCCCACCCAGGGTATTATAGGCTACGCAAGTAACACTGCCTGTAGGTAAGGCTGCCATTTTAAGTCCCAATTTTAACTGACACCATTCAATACCCTCACCTCGCAAGGGTGTTACAGAAATAAATGCATTAATATGCATGAAGAACTAAAATACTATGACAGCATCATAGAAAAGCCCCTACGGAAATTAATAATTTCATATTCAGTGCAGGGTTTGGATAGAGTGCAGTTAATATGGCATGGGGGCCATGCACTGAATGATGAGGATAAAAATAAATATCGAATAGCACCTCACTCAGTGGGCACTGAATGAGGCAGGATTCCTGTGGGGAAAAAACAGTATATGATCACGTCATTAAAGAGTGTATCATCCTGCATTTGCGCACAAGTGGGTCAAATTTAAGTTGCACAGGCAACCTTAATTCTAGCATTTCTGTATTTTTGATGTTTGACTTTGCAGATTGAATGTTCTTTTAATGTCTTTTTTTTTATGTACTTGAGTGACGTAATGGTTAATAGTTCCCTCCGGGGGCAGGTTTGTCAGTAAAGAAGGCACACGACTGCCATTGATTGCACATGCACCAAGCTCTGACTGAAGATGCTTAGAGTTCTGGAAAAAAGCTAGTTCTCACTGAGCATGCTCCTCTCATTTGCATAGGAACCTCCTTCCTGGTAGCCTGATACCCATTCTTTTATGGTAGGTGAGATCAGGGCCGGTGCAACCACTAGGCGAACTAGGCGGTCGCCTAGGGCCCCAAGATTTGGGGGCACCAAAAAGCGATGCCCCCAATTTTTTTACAGCGTTCCTGGGCTCGGCTGCCCGCAGTGCGCGAACACGTGCGGCCCTCAGATTCCCTTTCCCAGCGCTGCAACCACTCCGCTTCTCCTCCCCTCCCCCCAGGCTTGCTGCAAATCAGCTGGTTTGCGCGCGGCAAGCCTACGAGGGAAGGGGGAGAAGCGGAGCAGCGGCGCGCTTGGGGGAGGAGGCGGAGCGGAGGTGAGCTGGGATGGGCATGGGGAGGGCCATAGGAAGCAGAGGTGAGCTGGGGTGTGTGTGCAGAGCACCCACCGGTAGCTCCCCGCACC
Organism: Macrochelys suwanniensis; assembly: GCA_033296515.1. Taxonomy (NCBI): domain Eukaryota; kingdom Metazoa; phylum Chordata; order Testudines; family Chelydridae; genus Macrochelys; species Macrochelys suwanniensis. The sequence goes on along the minus strand of CM065777.1, from coordinate 11,390,570 downwards.
CCCCCCCCCCCCCCCAGCTCACCTCCGCTCTGCCTCTGAGCATGCCGCCACTCCGCTTCTGCTCCCTCCCTCCCAGGCTTGTGCGCAGCAAGCCTGGGAGGGAGGGGGTGGAGGGGAAATGCAGCATGCCTGGGGGAGGAGGTGGGGATTTGGGGAAGGGGTTGGAATGGGGGGCAGAGTTGGGGCAGGGCAGGGTGGTACAAGGTGGAAGTTTCGCCTATGGTGCAAAATATCCTTGCACCAGCCCTGGGTGAGATCTTCAGGGGTAGCAGAGGGAGACTTTTCCCCTCCGAGGCAAAGGTAACTGGGGACCAGACAAAGAGCCCTTGGAGACTGGAGTCTGCTCTTCCCTTCACAGTAACCTGCCAAAGGGCCTCAGTCTTGAGCCAGTAGACTCGCTTCTGGGGAGGGAAGGATAATTGAGTCTCTAAGGCCCTTTCAGTCCTCGGCCTCTCAAGATCGACACCAACAAAGGTGCCAACTGTGACTGAGTTTTTAGTGATGTGGTCACATGCCAACCCAACAATCCATCCATCTATTATCAGACACATTCTAAGTAGCCACTGAGCCCATGTTGCAGCTGAAGTTAGAACAAGGGTCGCATGCACCACCCATCCGCATGACAACACCTTTCAACGTGCATCCCGTTTTCTGCCAGAGGGAGAGAAAATCTACAGCAAGCAGAGAGCATCTGGCAAGCTGGAAAATCGAGGGGCCTGAGTCCCTGATCCATTATGCTGGGGTATGTGATGGAGGCACCCCTTGCAGGGATTTTGCTCCAAACTGCCGGGTCCCTACAGCAGCACGTGTGCTCTCCGGTAATCCTTCTCAAATTGCAGTCCCATCCTCCACATCAGAAGGGGGCGGGCACCAGGAAGAAGGGGTGGGATTTCCTGCCACCCCTCAAGCCAACCAGCTCAGGAGGTTCCCGCTTCTCCTCTTTGCTCATCTCCCCCACCACTTGGGGCTGCAGAGCCCGCTTTCACAGCACTGTTGCTGATCTATGCAGTGTTGCCATGCTAGGGCAACGCCATTGAAAAAAATCAACACAACAGCTGGAGAACCAGGCCCAAGGAATCCGACTTGCAAGAAGGGAAATCCCAGTGCTTGATAACTGAATCCCAGTGCTTGATAACTGTAAATGCAAGTCTTCCATATCCTGCACTTCCTATTTTTGCTGCCCTAATGAAATACCTTTTTTCCTGGGTCTTCTGACAAGCTTAGGTGCAAGGAAGCCCTGCCATCTGCCTGAATCCAGAAGGTGTAATTATTTGTCTGTGGTGCCACAAAGAATCCACGTAGTCGTGAGCTAGGCAGCAGAAGAATATCCATGTCATATGAAAGCAGTGCCAAATCCCGGACAAACAGCTGCTTTCTCCCATTTATTAACAGGAAGAGGGAAATATGTGTAACAACACGCAAACTTACTCAAATTCAAGAGCTTTTACCAGTTTTTAGGCACTCAAAATCTGACCTGTTTTCACAGGGGAAAAAATTATGACATTGCACAAATATTTCCAAGAAAAAAGTAAAAATAGACTTAAAAAAAAAAAGCAGAATCATCCCCACGGCTGAGTAGGAAAAAGCATTCATGTTGGAAACCTACACAAGTTCAAGGGAGAGGCACATGAAAATGTCAGAAAGGTGAAAATGTTTGAGAGTATTTCTGCAAAACAAAACACAGCTCTCAAGGGATGAATCTCAAAAGGGTCAGCTCATGGGCACCCCAAAATTCTAAGTGCCAGCTCCTCTGCGGGCGTAAATTGGTATTGCTCCATTAACCTGGAGCTATGCTCCTTTCCACCAGATGAGGATCTGGCCCTACATGCCTATTCCAACCTTTTGGCACACAGAGCTCCTCGCCAGAGGCAATACTTTCTGCTTCTGCCTGAGCTGGTTCTATCTCAAGAGCACTCTCCTTTGAAGTCTATAAGGTGCCACCGGACTCTTTGGCACTTCTACAGATCCAGACTAAAATGGCTACCCCTCTCCTTGGAAGTATTTCATCACTTCTGTCTCTAGTCCTGGGCAAAACCAAGGAGTGCAGAAATACGAGCCAGCTGGTAGCCCAGGAGCATGCCCCTGGAAGTCAGAAACTCTTACTACGCCACTCTGTCCCGGGTACTCCAAGCAAGGCAACTCAGTGAAGATGAAAAATATAGGACAAAACATTTCACTGCATTTTTTGAATGTCAAAAGGACCTAAAAACTCAAGTATCGAGCAAAGATTTGACTGGAATCATCAGAGCTGTGCAATAAAGATTGTTATAAAGGACTGGTATGTGCTATTGCTACTTCTTCCGCTGCTAAAGGTGCATACCAAGTTTTCCTCTCCTTTTGAGACCACCGCATACCTGAATGACTGCTGTGCCTGAGAGAGAAATCTTTCTGGAGAGCTGGCATTAGGAACAATCTGCCATCTATACCCGGGGGCTGCTTCAGTTAGATCAGTGCCTGCTGCATCATCCCAGACTTCAAAGAGAAGCCCTCTGTTTCCTGGGAAGTTAAAAAATAAATCAAGAATCTAGTCAGCAAGGCTAACGGAAAGTCCACAGCACATGAGAGAATTAATAGCAAAACAATGAAAAAGCTGCAGGCCACAGTCTATGGGTTGCTGGATAATAATCTCTGACAAGAGCTGTTTTGGGACCTATTAATGGGATCAACGTTAGTTCCAGGCTAGGAACACTGGAGAGACAACGCCTTGATCTAGAGAGTCCCCTCCAGCAAATAAAGAAAAGCACCAAAGGTCTTCAAAGCATAGTGCCTCCAGCACTCCCCAGCCAGTGCGATGGTCAGTACATTGAAGCAAAAGGAAAAATAATTGGGAGAATTCTCAGGGAGCTCCAAAAGGGATCAGAAAACAAAAGACCCCTGGAAAACAGACTGGAAATAAAGGAGACTGGTCAGGAGGGGCAAACTCATGGATGTCAGGGGCAAAACTGAGGAGTATCATCGGGTTAGTCCAGAGTTCCTAGGTTCAGATGTTACCCAGAAATCCGAAGCGAACTGGGAAGTTTGGTCGGCAAATCTAGGAGAAGCTACCCCGCTACTGAAAACCCATGTGATGTGACATCAGTAGGTTTTGGATAGCCCCGTTTTTATCCATCCCGCCACCAAACACAGAATGAAGTCTCTACCCCATTTCCAAATAGCAGCAGAGCAGTTTGCCAAGCAGGGCCTTTGCTCTTAAGAAATACTGTACCTGCTTGGGGTGCGGCAAGTCTTCTGGTCTCATCAATGGGTCCAGTGGTGCAGCTAATCTTCCGGGGAGAACAGCGCTTGATTTCACAGGGAACACCTGGCAGTGGGAAAAGGAGAAGCAGGAATATGCAGAATGAGACTGAAGAACATTAACCCGGGCCTAAACTTTTTAGAGGATGAGTCCCCCTTTGATTCTGAAAGAGATTAGCAGAGCTGCACTGCGTTGCCTTCAACATCACACCAAACAGAGGGCTTATATCTGTAGCCAATTATTCATGTGAATTCACAGCAGTGAGGGCCTCTCATACGGCAAGTACCATGGTTCTTATGTCCATTGCCGCGGTACTTACCTGTACGTGTAGTCCCACCGACTTTGACTCAACTTCAGTAGGAGTTGCTGAGTACTATTAGGGAATCAGGCCCTAAGGGAGCTGGCTCCTCTGAACGCGTGTCCAACTGGACATTCAATATGGTGGCACAGGTGTAACCGAAGGCAGAATTTGGCCTGTGCTCTTCATTCCATCACTGTAGTATCCAAAACTGATTTCTACATTGTTACCTGCAACTGTGACCTTCACGGGCTGATCAAAGAAGTCTCCTGTGATCGTGAGGTCACTTCCTCCTCCTAGGCTTCCCGAGACAGGAAACACAGATGCTATCTCTATAGAGGAAGGAAAAGGAGACTCAGAGAATGGACATGCATTAGGAAAGTTACGTCCCACTCCTGCTTCCATTAAAACTAAAATCAACACTTGCACTGACCTCAGGGGTAGCAGCCTCTGAGAAACTAACTGGCCCAAAGTTATCTCTAGCCTGAATTCATCCAGGAAACCAATGGAATTACAACCAGGATTAATTTGATCCTACAGGTATAGCTCAGCTAAAGGACAATTTAAGGAGGGATATGATAACTCTTACAAGCTGGTGTTATTCACATCCTGAGGAGGCCAAAAGCAGGTGAAATTAAACTATTTTTGACCAGTGGTTCTGAGCCTTTCCAGACTACGGTACCCCTTTCAGGAGTCTGATTTGTCTTGGATACCCCCAAGTTCCACCTCACTTAAACTACTTGCTTACAAAATCAGACATAAAAATACAAAAGTGTCACAGTCCACTGTTATTGAAAAAATATTACTTTCTCATTTTGTCTGTATGAAATTGTATGTTATACTGACTTTGCTAGTGCTTTTTATGTAGCCTGTTGTAAAACTAGGCAATATCTAGATGACTTGATGTACCCCTGGAAGACCTCTGCATACTCCCAGGGGTACATGTACCCCTGGTTGAGAACCACTGTTTTAGACTGTCAGGCTGGCCTCTGAATTTAACCCACAGATTTGACTGTTGTGAATTTTCTGTCAGCAGTGTTGTAGCCATGTTGGTCCCAGGATATGAGAGAGGCAAGGTGGGTGAGCCCAGACCTGAAGAAGAGTTCAGTGTCAGCTTGAAAGCTTCTCTCTTTCACCATCTGAAGTTGGTCCAATAAGAGATATTACCTCATCCACCTTGACTCTCTAATTGAGCTTTCAAATAGTTAAATACGACGCTGTTAATCCTTAGTGTTTAGGGCCAAATCCTGAGAGGTGCTAAGCCTCTGCAATTGGCAGTGATATAAATGGAAGTTGTGAATGCTCAGATTTGACCTCTAGTCTCTGTTGGCATGGACAATCTGGTTATTTTTCCACTAGATGGCAGCGTGGCTGTTTAGCATTCCTCATCTCTCATGCACACACAGGTATTGTAGTTAGATGGGGCAACTGCAGTTCTAAACACTGACTCACACTTTCATAATCCTTAAAATGGGCTATTTGAAGAGATGACCTTAGCTTTCCCAAGTCAAAAAATTTTCTAATCCATCCATTTAAGGGCCATATTAATCTTTCAGCCATCAAGAGGGTCCCTCTAAATCCTTTGAACCAAGTTCCTTATACAGTACATGCGCACATCACAACTCACCGGTCCATTAGTTACAGTAGTTACAATCAGTGGTTAGATCAGGCCTTAATGGGAAAGATAGAGAAGGCAGCCCTGAAACCTGTTCAGACTGGATGAGCCAAATGGTCTTTTCTAGCCTTGTCCTATCTATGATAGCAATCAAAGCCAAGTGCTTTATGATCCATGAAACTTAGACCTGTGGTTGTACTTTGAGTTTTAGACGCAAATTCTTTTTGAAGATCATTGACATTACTTAGCCATGACAGCAACTACTGAGGATTTGATTTTCTATTGTCTAGAGAGCTGGAAACTGCATGCCCATGTGTTATACAATACAATGCTTTACTCAGTACAAGACATTACTACTGTAATCTGTGATATATCTTTGCCCAGAACTCTTGACTCTCACGCTGAAAATCAAGAGATACAATACAATCAGCTAGGCAATGGGGAGGAAGTAATTTTCAGCTGATTTGTCCTATCCAAAGCCCCCTCCATGTTGAAGACCTCAACTCCCACCAACTCGGTAGGATTTGAAGGGGCGGAGCAGGGTCAGGCGCGTAGTGTAGGTCTGGCAGGAGAAATAGTGGGGTTGCTTGATCATCATCCCATTTCCAGACCTGCGGATTCTCCTGTTAGGGTTCTCCTGCTCAAAACCCTTTAGAGATTTCAGAGCCACCCGCAACCGGAAGCTGGAGACAAAGGGTATGTCTACATGAGGGGGCTTCCCAGAGCAGGAAGACAGCCATGTGCTAGCTCTGCTTGTGCTAGCACACTAAAAATAGCAGTTCGGACTCCGGCTGGAGCCTAGGTTCTGAAACCCCACAAGGGTTTGGGGGGCCCAGGGTTAAGCCTGAGCCCCAATGTCTATCCTGCAATTTTATAGCCCTGCAGCCTGAGCCCTGTGAGCCCGAGCCCACTGAATCAGGCCAGCCATGGGTGTTTTACTGCAGTATAGACATACCCTGAGTGATAAGGCCCCTCTTGCGGGGAGTTCAGTTCAGCACGCAATGAAAGCAGGAAGAGACAGGAAATCTGGGCACCTCCCAACCTTAGCTCATAGAAAGACAGAGGGCTAGATTTTGTATCTCATCCTGAGGTCCTTTTTTGTGCTCTCTGTCTACACGAGAGTAACTCCCACTGAATCCAAAGGGAAATGCACACAAGGATTGAAGGCACAATAACACTGGGAAGAATAATAGAAAGATTTTCTTCATAGACCTCTTTGGACGTGTCATAGGACAGGGCAATCATTGGGACAGCAATGTACAGCACCTGAGAATGTTTGATACAAGAAAAGCTCCTGTTTGGCACTGATGAGCCAAGCATCCTTGTGTACCATCGACCTGCAACATGAGAGAAAGGCCTGTGAAACTCCTTGGAATTTGAGCTGAGGGTAGATCTCCCCATAGTACCAGGGAAGCTGAACGGAACATTTCAGAATAAACACAGGAAAACATAGTTATTCTAGGGTAGCAAGTGTTACTTTCCCCCCATATACAGCAGTGTTCATTCAAGCATCTGAATTAGAGCTGGTCAAAATTCTTCAGCTGAAGAAAGTTTTGTTGAAAACTGAAGAAAGTTTTGTTGAAATCAAAATCTACTATCTCATATTTTCTTACAGTTTTCCTAATTTTTGCAGGTGGGTAACAGTAAAAAAGGGGGTTTTCCCCCACTTTCAGATACTTTTGCCTTTTCCCTTTTCTTTCATTCAAAACGGGTAGAAAAGTAAAAGAAGGGAGAGAAGGGAGGGGGGACTTAAACTCCAAAAATGGAAAATTTAAATGTTTTAGTGTCCAAAAAAATGAAACATGACATTTCAAGTCAAGAGAAACAAAAAAGTTCCCAAAACTCAACATTTTGCCATCAAAAATTTTCAGTGATTTTTCTCACAGAAAACTCAGCGGGAAAAATGTCTGTTTTCCAACCAGCTCTAATCTGAGTATATTGCGGGCCAGATGGTAGCATTTAACCACTGGCATGCAGATGGAGTCACGATACCCAATGGGTGCCTCCCAGAGTTCCAGCAAGTTCAGAATGGACAGCAAACCATGCTGGTCAACATCAGGGACTGAACCAACTCCAGCACTGAACACATGAGTCTCTACAGGTTGAGCTAAAAAGCTAGATTCCAGAGTTGATACTTGGGACAGACTCATTTCCTCGGTGAATTGAGCATGGCTTGGGGAGACCTATCACACACTGGACCAGTGGGTTACACACAGACTGTATCAACCTTTGGAATAGACAAGCCTATTCCCCTGGCCACAGTTTGTATGTGGGGTCACAGTGCACCTCATCCCCACTCCCTCTGGGGTGGCTTGCAGTCTTGGAGACACATGGAAGGAAAAGGAACGTGCAGAGACTGTCCCTAGATTTTGCATGGGGCGTGCGAAGCGCCTTCGACCCTGGCTAGGCAGCAGTTCTGCAGAAAAGGACCTAGGGGTTACAGTGGATGAGACACTGGATATGAGTCAACAGTGTGCCCTTGTTGCCAAGAAGGCCAATGGCATTGTTGTATAAGTAGGGGCATTGCCAGTAGATCGAGGGACGTGATCATTCCCCTCTATTCAGCACTGGTGAGGCCTCATTTGGAGTACTGTGTCCAGTTTTGGGTCCCACACTACAAGAAGGATGTGAATAAATTGGAAAGAGTGCAGCGGAGGGCAACAAAAATGATTAGGGGGCTGGAGCACATGACTTATGAGGAGAAGCTGAGGGAACTGGGATTGTTTAGCCTGCAGAAGAGAAGAATGAGGGGGGCTTTGATAGCTGCTTTCAACTACCTGAAAGGAGGTTCCAAAGAGGATGGATCTAGACTCAGTGGTAGCAGATGACAGAACAAGGAGTAATGGTCTCAAGTTGCAGAGGGGGAGATTTAGGTTGGATATTAGGAAAAACCTTTTCACTAGGAGGGTGGTGAAGCACTGGAATGGGTTACCTGGGGAGGTGGTGGAATCTCCTTCCTTAGAGATTTTTAAGGTCAGGCTTGACAAAGCCCTGGCTGGGATGATTTAGTTGGGGATTAGGCCCTGCTTTGAGCAGGGGGTTAGACTAGATGACCTCCTGAGGTCCCTTCCAACCCTGAGATTCTATGATTCTTTGGACAACACTCCCTGCACAACTTCTTGGAGTTGTGGAGGAAATCTGGCCCTTTATAAGCATTAAGTCTCAACCCCATGGTGGGGTACAGAAAACTGGTGCAGCGAGATTAAATGACTAGCCCAAGTGTAACCCGTGCCTGCTTGGTGTGGCACTCTGTCCCCCTCTAGTGGCAGCTAGACCAGCTAGAGCAGGCCTGTACAACTCGTAAAGCGGCGAGGGCCATATTACTCCAAAGAAAACAGCTGAGGGCCGAAACCCCCCGGCCCTGTGGAAACACACACACCCCCGCCCGCCCCCGTGCCGCCCTCCCCATGGAAACAACCCCTCCTTCCCCAGCGCTGGGGTGTGGAAGCCTGTAGAGGGGGAAAGAAATAGCAGGCATAGGGAGACCAGATCACAGCAGTAAAATAGGACCCGCCCCCTCCCCAATCGGCCCCACCATCACACCCCTCTTCACCCTCCCCAGGGGTCACTATATTACTGCACACAACAGTCAATCAATGCAGTTGTAGATAAATCTCTGCATTATGCATTTTTGTATAACTTTTATATGACTTTGTATTGAACCTTGGTAATATGTTATAGCGGGCCCCTAAGTAGTATAATTCAGGTAAAAGAAAAATGTCTTTTTGCTAGAAGTAGAATAAGATCTTCCCCCCACTTTGTATTCAATTGCCCTGTTGAATGAATTAGGTGTGAATGAGGAAGGTGTGGAAGGCAGGCACCTCCAGACAGCTGCAACCCTTGCCTACTCAACCCCCCACGGGCCGCACAGTGAGCCCACCTACTCACACACACACCCCCTTGCGGGCCACACAGTGAGCCCATGCAGGCCGCATGCGGCCCCTGGGCCGCATTTTGTGCAGGCCTGAGCTAGAGATTGATGAGTCTGCTACAGCCTTGGCTAAAAGACATCTGTCTTTTAGCTCAGGCAGTAGAGGCTCATGCATTAAGCTCCAAAGGTCCCAGGTTTGATCCCGGCCACTGATGACCGGGGTCTGTCGACGTTACACCTGCTCACCGAGGAAATCTGTGACAAAGTCAGAAATTGAACCCAGCAGTTAATAAGGAAGCTGCCCCAATGCAGGCGCTGATTTCTACCAACAGCTCACAGAGATCTGTGGCTGACTTTTTTTATCCAAAGTAACAACTGATTCGTGAGCAAGGATAATGAACAGCACTGATAATCAAGCCATTGGGAGCAAGGCTCTTCTGCTGTTTAAAGCAAAACCCTCATAGAAATCCCACCGGGCATCAGCTGCCATACACCCCTGCTGACACTGCATTTGGACCAGAACCAACCCCCTCCCTCCTTCCCCGCCCCTAACATTCACAACTGAGGTTCTGGTTTGGGCCCATCTAAGAGAAATAAATGTCCACAAGTCACTGAGCCACCCTGCACGTGTAGAAGATTGGTGATAGGGGATTATGTCCATCTGTATCTAATGGATACCCCATTTCTGGGAAACTTAATGGCAAGGAGACCCCCCCAGATCCTTTCAATATTCTCTGGGGGAACTTTCTTCTCATTGCCATCCTCAGATCTGATGATCAATTCATCCCGTTGAGACAGCAAAGGGCCATGGCTAGGTATGTACATGCAAGTTCTATAAAATGTATCCAGGTACTCTTTGTGAACCCAGAAATGCAGCCGTGCTACCATAGGAAACCACAGATGAACAAGGCAGTGTTTCTGTTACTCACTTTCCTTTGTTAAACACTGAAAAGCTAACGTTCTGCGAACCTGTTGGAAGAGAAAACACACACAGTTAATGCAGGAACTTTGGGGAGTCCGTAGAAAATGCACACCGGACTAGGATCAACACTATGGGCCTGATTCTCCTTTCTTCACTGACTTTACCCCAGTGTATCTCCAGTGACTTCAGGGGAGCTATTCTGATTTACAGCGAGAGGACAAAGTGCATCAACTAGTAATGCTATGAGATGGCACAGAAACCTGAGAACCATACCCCCAAAAACCCATTGGAGCGGTCACATCAAAACCATATTGCACAGTCTTCAGCTGACACAGGAGCCTGCCACACTATTATTATGGGAGCACCTAGAGACCCCAACCGAGATCAGGACCCCATTGAGCCGGTCTCTGTCACATTTTACAATCTAAACATACAAAACAGAGTCAGGGGAATGAGGCGCACAGAAAGTTTTGGAGTAACCTTCTCAAAAACCCCTAAGTCCTATTTTCAAACTTTACTGAGCCCTGGTCTACACTAGCGGGAGGGATAGACCTAAGATATGCAACTTCAGCTACGGGAATAGCATAGCTGAAGTTGAGGTATTTAGGTCGACTTACCGCGGCATCTTCAGTGCTGAGTCAACTGCTGCCATTCCCCCGTCGACTCTACCTGCGCCTCTCACTGCGGTGGAGTACCGGAGTCGACAGGAGAGCACTCGGGGATCGATTTATCGTGTCTAGACTAGACGTGATAAATCTACCCCTGAAAGATCGATCGCTACCCGCGGATCTGACAGGTAGTGTAGACATATCCTAAGGCTCTTTGGAAGTTTAAGTCTCACTGAAAGTCAGTGGGATTTCAGCTCCTAAGTAACTTTTGAAAACAGGACTTAGGCACTTTTGAAAATGTCACCTAAAGTGATTGCCCACAGCCTCCTAGCAGGTCAGTAGCCGAGCCAGGTCTCTAGAATCCCAGTTCAGTGCCTTAGCCACCAGACCTAAATAACTCCGGGCTTCCACCAGGGCAAACCCTTAGACATCAGCAATCAGGTGAGGCAGCTTTCCCTCTAGTTTTCTCCTGGGAATGGCCTATATCTAAGGCCTACAACTCAAATGACAAGTATAGCAGAAGGGGCACCTTCATAGCCCTAGTTACACGGGGATGTGAACCAATGAGCAAGTGACACACTGAGTCCACAAACACCATCAAAACTCAGCTACTCCAGGGACAGGGCCGTAAAAGTACGTAGCTAAGGGCAACTCATTCTTGTGCATCTCCACTTATATATGAGGAGGAAAGTTATAATGTAAAGAAAGGTGAAGGTCAAAAAATGGGTGAGGGAAGGAAATGTTTACAATAAAAAAGTCATTAGGTTACAATCATAAGACCATAGTCAGAAAGGGCATAATCATTCCAGGGACTCGCTCCCGACCCTGGGTTTCCGATGAGGTGGCTGTACACCCAGGGGCTATTTCATTAATCATGCCACCTTTGGAGGCAGAGATCAGAACTGTAGTTGTACATGTTCTCCTCTTTCCACTGACCGATATAGCTGCCTTCTACACGGCACTGTAAGGTTCCTGTTCCATGATCCATCTGAATGGGATAGCTGTAAAGAGGCAGAGAAATTGTGCTGCCTTTAGAAAGGAAAGGGAACACAAGGAAAACACAGCAGTACCATTCCAAACAAAACACAGGTTGTCCCCAGCCCCAGGGCTTGATCCTGATACTGGAAGGATGGTAGACCCTCAGCTTAAACGGGAGGTGAAGGCAAACAGCAGCTCACAAGACAGGATCACTGGAGAAGGTGCGTAGGAGGAGGGATGTAAGGAAGAGGTACGGTCCTGAGGTTGCTGTGATGCAGACTAGCTACTGGGCAGACCTTTCTGGGCATGCCTACACTGCAAAGTAAGCCCAGGGTTCAAACTCAGGCTCAAGCCTAACCCCTCTTCCATCTACACACAAATCACACTAACCGAGGGCTCGGACTCAGGGTCCCAGGACCCCACAGGGCTGGAGGGTCCGAGCCTGAGTCAAGCCGGGAACCAGGACTCAAGCCTTATTACTGTACAGTATAGACACAGCCCCACTGGACTCAAAATTATCCCGCAATCCTACAGGATGACTTTCTTTGTCCTCTGGAAAGTCACGTTTGGTGGACAGCCAAGTTTTCCCACAGTGCACCACGAACAAAGGGCTAGAGGGGCCACATTTTGGGAGGGCAATAGGAAGTCTGGGATATGGGTGGTTGGAGTTGGGCCTACATAATGCAGTGTAGACACTGGAGTCCCAGGATGAGAATGGGACCCAGGATTCAACATGTCCTAACCAGGGACTACCACTAAGTGTAGATGCTCAAGCCCTAAGTTAACAAACCTGTCCACCAACTTGAGTTCTACCGCCCCTGGACTTACACTGTTGTGTAGACATACATTCTATGGCCCCAACCTATGAGAAATGCAACAATGGCTTAAAAGTGGACTTTGTCCCCCATCACAATGTGGACTGAGCCCCTTTAAGGAGCCCCCCAGCCCAACAGTTCCTCATTAATGGCCTCTAGATGGGGCCTGATAGACAGCAACTGGCCTCTCTAATGAGCCAAAGGGAAACAGAAAACATAGAGATGAAACTGTGACAGAGACCAGGAGACTTCTGAAGGAGACCCTTGACCAGGGAAGGGTTTGGGCCAGGAAGCTAGAGGGCTGAAGACAGCTGAAGTCCAGAGAAAGTGGACTCCAAGGAAGAAGAAGGGAACATTACAGCTAGGGTGGGCTGCCTGCTGAAAGCAGGGAATTGAATTGAACTTTGTAGATTTTATTTTGTGACTTTGAGTTTTGTTCTGAACTTTTCTCTTGACAAACCCAGCCCCTGTGGAGGGGTGGATTGCCTGTATGCACAATTTATTAAGGAGTCCTGAAGAGAAAAACAGCGGCAGGAAGCTGCAAAGCCGCCCCTGGCCACAAGGGGGTGCTCAGGAGGAGGCAGACCCTGATTATCACCCCACTCCCCCAGACCACAGAAACGGAGAAATTGAGCATCAGGTCCCGTGTGTCTTTCTAAGAAGAGAGGACCCTGCACATAGCAGTATTACCAGAGCATTTCTCTCTCAGAGGGGTGGTTATAGATTGCTAGCAGGCAAGTGAAGAATGTTGTTAATGCTGAAACTGCTTTGAAAAAAATCAATGATGCCAAGGGTAGGTTTGTAAAAGTTCAAACAATGATTTGACAAACCGCTTAAACCCTTAGCCGTTTGAACCCGCCATTTCCATATTTTAAACAAAGACCTTTTCATCAGTAGCTGAGAAGGAATTTATTATTTAAGGGAACTGAGATAGTTTGGCTAAATAAGAAATGCAAACAGGAATGCCACTGCCAGGAGCTGCTATCCCGGGGGCATGAAAACTCCCCCCCACACCCCTCACGGAGATCCACTCTGGCAGCTTTCCTATTACACTGCACTTAGTCACTTACACCTGTATTAAAAGTGAGTGAAGATACTTCCAGCCTCTGTGTCACTTAGAAGAGTCAAGAGCCCGATCCTCATCTGCAATGAACTCATGCACAGCTGACCTTGTCTACACTGGGAGCTTAGCCACCAGTGTAGCCGCACCAGTGCAAAGCCCTAGTGTGCTGCATTGGTGGAGATCCTGTCTACAATCTGTATCGGTGCAGCTCACCCCAATTTAACCCACACGGGGAAAGCGGGTGTAAACCATGCCTCATACCGTGTAACTGCTTCCAATGCTGAGGCTTTGCATTGGGGGCGACTCTATCAGCAGCTAAAATCCCAACAGCGAGAAGGCCTACGCCATTCTGTCACCTCCGCTGATCCTGAGATCCACTGGTCTAATTGGTGCCAGTAGGATGGGTCTGTTCTGCCAGCCAAAGCATCCCGCGGAGTGCTATGCATTCCCTGCCCCTGCCTCCTGCACAGTCCTAAATTAGGATTCCTAATACACCTCCTACACTGGGGTGGTGTGAGCAGTGCAAAGGCAGCTATGTTGGCCCACTCCCATGGCATAAAAGGACCTTAGCTGTCAGGAACTATGTGATTGAGTTCCCTCCGCTAAGCCTGCGGCTAGCCTGCTCAGCCCTCGGGCCAGCTAATGAGCCCAGCTGGGCTGCGGCAGAATCGCCTCATTGGCCTGCCCAACTGGCTGCAAGAAGCCCACGGGTCTGCATTTAAGCTCAGCAGCGGCGGCAGGTTGTTGGCTGCTCAATGCTTACACAGACAGCTGCAATCTCCCCTGTGCCTGCGCTGTTCCCAGCCTTGCTCCTATCCCACTCCCCTGCTTGGTTCCTGACTCAGCTCTGACCCTTGGCCAGTCTCAGCTCTGACCCTTGGCCTAGTGGTTAAAGCCTGTTCCCGGCTTTAACCACTAGGCCAGGCTCCAGCTCGAACCACTAGGTCAGATCTCCCACATCCTGGTGCCTGACACTATGGAATCAGTCTCTTGTCTTTTGTTCAGTGCACATTTCCTAGCATGCCACTTATACTCAGGTTGGCAATGATTAAAGCCAAGCGACAAAATTTTGACGGAACAATTTTCCAGCCGGCGATGCAGTTTCATCAAAAACAAAATGTTTTGTGGAAAAGGGACAATTTCAACAAGGTGTTCATTGGAAAATTGTCAACACGAGTTGTTTTGACTCTCATTGTTTCAACTTTGATATTAGATTAAAGTATTGATTTAAATATATTTATACATATACTGCACTTATCATTAGATGTATTGTACTCAGTGTTTCATATTATATAATTTTGACACTATCAAAATGATCCAATATTTCTGAAACTAATTTTTTCTGAATTTCTGTTCCATGAGAAATTTTAACTTTTTGTTCCAATTTGGAATAAAAACAAAATTTTGAAATGGCAGAATTTCCTGCAGAACATTAATTTGGTTTTCCGAGCAGCTCTAATAACTATGCTGTTGCCTAACAGGATGCAAGAGAACTAGGAACCTAAAACCTTCCCTAACTCTGGTAATCTAACAAGACGCAAGCAAACAATGAAAAAGATGAAATTCAATAAAGGCCAGGGCAAAGTACTTCACTTAGGAAGGAAAATCAAATGCACAACTACAAAATGGGGAATAAGAGGTTAGGTGGTGATACTGCTGAAAAGGATCTCGTGGTTATAGTGGATCACAAATTGAATGAGTCAACAATGCAATGCAGTTGTGAAAAAGGAGTGTAGTAACAGGAGTGTTGTGAGAAAGACCCAAGAAGTAATTGTCCAGTTCCCCTCAGCAGTGAGGAGACCTTACTGGAGTACCACGTCCAGTTCTGGGTGCTACACTTTAGGAAAGATGTGGACAACCCGGAGAGAGTCCAGAGGAGAGCAGCAAAACTGATAAAAGGTTTAGAAAACCTGACCAAAAAGTTTAAAAAAAATACTGGGCATGGTTAGTTTTGAGAAGAGAAGACTGAGAGGGGAGCTGATAACCGTCTTTACATATTTTAAGGGCTGCTATAAAGAGGACTGATCTATTGCTCTCTGTGTCCACTGAAGGTAGAACAAAAAGTAAACAGCTTATTCTGCAGCAAGGGAGATTTAGTTTAGATATTAGGAAAACTTTCTAGTTATGAGGGTAGGTAAGCTCTGGAATAGGCTTCCATGGGAAGTTGTGGAATACCCGTTATTAGAGGTTTTTTAAGAACAGATTGGACAAATACCTGTCAGGGACAGTCTAGGTTTACTTGTTCTTGCCTCACCGCAGGGGGCTGGACTCAGTGACTTCGAGCTCCCTTCCTGCCCTACATTTCTATGAAAATCAACAATCTAGAACCCCATGCACTCCAACAATTTACCCCATGAGCTGACTTTTCAAGAGCCCCTCTAAATTGTGACAAAGCACCTGCCTGTTGTTACCATAACCCAGATGGACAGACGATCCTCTACAATCAATCATATGGAGATCTCAAAGCAATATGAAATTAGCTCCAACCCAAAGCAAAAAGGAAGATCACAAACTAACATGCTTCTCATTTGCTTGTTGGCAAAAGAACAGAGGCTGATCCATCCATCTCCTTCTGCCTCGAGGATAACAGGGCTAGATAGGAAACAAACAGGAAAGATGTGACATTAGGGGAAGCCATTAAGCCCGAGGGTGAAATTCTGGACCTACTGAAGTCACTGGCAAAACGCCCACTGGCTTCAGTGAAAAAAGTAATTCCATATGTTGGAACTATTTGACTTGACATCACTGGAAAGCTGTGTCCCATACACCTTATGAAACGTGCACAACATTTGCAAACCTAAGGAGCCCTGGCCTCATTCACTGGGCATTTTACAAGATCCACGTCAGTGAGGCAAGAGCTCATGTGAAATCCTGCTCCAGCCACTGCACATATTCACTAATGGTGAGCATAGCGTTCCTATAAAACTATAGGCTGAATCTATTCAGTCGGTTGAATTTTCTCAAGTATGCTCACCAGTGTTTTGAGGTTATATTGTAAATAATGAAACCAGCATTTCAGTGGACGATACCAACACACCAAAGCTACACAGAAACACATTCCACCTTTCCATTTCATTAACCGCAGCACTTGTAGTTCCCATTGAAGACGGGTGAAACAATAACTGATATTGAACACAGGATGTTAATCAGTATCCAGAGGCTCGGATTGTTGGCTCTGAATCAGCTGGTGCAAATCAGCACAGCTCTACTGACTTATGATTAGGGCTCCATGTCACGGAGGGCGACGAAGTCACGGATTCCATGACTTCCTGCAACCTCCATGACTTCTGCAGCTGCCAGTGTGGCTGACCCCAGGGCTGCCCAAGCAGCTGGCCCTGGGGCTAGCTGCTCAGGTGGCCCTGGGGACAGCCACACTAGCCACTGCTGGAGCGGTCCTGGGGGTGGCTGGAGCTGCCGCAGCTCGGCAGCTCCTGGCAGCGATCCCGGGGTGGATGGAGCAGCTGCTGGACCCCCAGGGCTACCCCATCCCAGCGACAGCCAGAGAAGCCCTGTGTCTCCCAGGGATCCCCCCCACTCCTGGTGGTGGACGGAGCAGCCGCTGCCCCCCCCCGCCCCCCCGGGGGTCCTCCCCTGTGGCAGTAGCCAGAGCAGCCCCTGTTCCCATTCCCCGGGGCTCCCCCTCTAAGTACCCCCTCCTAAGATTCAGTCAGGGGTATTTATGGTATAAGTGATGGACAGGTCACACGGGCCATGATTTTTTGTTTCTTGCCCGTGACCTGTCCATGACTTTTACTAAAAATACCCATGATTAAATCCTTGCCTTACTTATGATGTATACCGTCTGAGGATTTGGTTCCCTAATCAGAGAATGTACCATGCTGTATCAGACCTGCGACCCACCAGAATGCTGCCTCCCCTGAAGCAAATGTCTGATGCTTCAGACACTGGTGAATAAAACACCCCGCGTAGGCAAACGTGCAATGGGAGAATATTTCTTCCTGACCCCTAGGCTGATCAGTTAAATTCTTGAAGCGTGAGGTCTGAATTACCCTTCTCTTCACATAAATTACTACTTGAACAAATACTTTCAAGTAACTGTAGCCCCTCCAGGCCCCGATTCTCCACAGTCTTGCAGAACCATTCCTACACATGCCAGTTCAGAATCCGCCAGTCACTTATCCTAGTGGTAGCATTTTACACCCATTTTGAACGCGCTGGGCCTGGTTCTCTGTTACCCTCCATCTTGTGTGACCATTCACACCAATGGGAAATCAGAATTGCGGCATTTATACCCACCTGACCCTGGTGTAAATGACCACTTAAGCAACTGGGCAATGGAAATTAGGTCGCCACTCTGTGGAAGTGCAAGTGATTCGCAAGTGAAGCTCGAGGCAGTGGAGAGTAAGCCCAGATCCTCAAGGGTATTTAGGCATCTATCTTCTAGAGATTTCAATGGAAGCTAGGAGCCTAAATACCTTTGAGGATTTGGCCCACTGTTTCTTAAGAGCTCTGCTTTAACTTTACATTTGCCATGAAAATTACTCTCCCCAACCAAGCTAATAGAATTTCTAAAAATGCAATTGGAAGAGGAAATGTATTCACTTGTCGTTTCCTACATTTGAAATGAGTTTGTTTTAATCTGTTAACCAAAATAAAACCTCCAACAACCAGATGCAATTACAGTACAATTCACACTGAGCCACAATTGACTGTGCTGATGCTCAATAAACGGACTAGCTTAATGGACCAGTTGCAAATTAGATTAACAAAGTTTGCTGGAGCCCAACTCGTGAGCGGCAATAAACCACAACACAAGGAAACCGGCAGTTCCATGCCAACTGGTTGCAATTTATTGCTGTCAAGGAGGCTGGTCGAAGAAAGAAATGCCCCAAAAAACCCAATCATGTAGACAAAGCCAGAACGTTAATATATGTAATTACCCATCAATATAGTCAACGTTAAAATCAATAGTTTCGTATCTTCCAGAAATGATCTTCCCGCAGACTTGTATTATGTTTCCTGTTTAAATGAGAAAGAAAACGAAGGGATTATTTGTAAAGCAGTATGCTAATGTTTGTGGAGTAAGGCAGCTGGCAAAGTGGGGGTTAAGGGCCAGATTTACTAAGGGGTATTTAATTATTTTATTATTTGTATTACCAGAGTGCCTAGAAGTCCCCGTCATGGCCCATTGTGCTAGGCACTGTACAAACACAGAACAAAAAGACAGTCCCTGCCCCAATGATCTTACAATCTAAAAGACAAGAGACAGCAGATGGATAAAGACAGGGGAGTGCAAGGAAACAATACAGGTGCCTAGTGGGACCTACAAAAATCCTTAAGATGGCAGGCACCTAGCTCCCATTGACAGTCAACAGGAGTCAACCACTTCACTGACTTAACTGAAAACTCGTTTTTGGTACTAAAACGAGAATTTCAATTTCTGTTTTTTCCCACAGACCAACAATTTTTGACAAAATGAAAAAAAAATCAAAAAACCATGTTCCTCTAAATTTTTCATTGGTTTAAAAAGAAAAAAGTGTATCATTACCTGACCAGCTTTACTGCTGAGTCACTTCAGTTAGCCAAACAGCATCTTCTGGACATTTTTTATTATTTTGTAGACCTGAGATTGTGCTTTTATGTTAATTACAGACATGAGTCAGCCGAGCACTTAACCGCATGCTTAACTTTGAGCTGATGAGTAGCCCCATCATTATTCAGGAATGCATTTAACCCCTGCTTCCCTTTAAACATGTAAATTTCCATTAGACTATTTGCAGGATTAAAATTAGGTATGTTCTTTAGCACTCCATTGAATTGGGGCAGTTAATGCAATACTGAGACTGAATAGGTAAAAACCACAACAAAAGTCAGTGGGTCAAAATCTGCTCTCTTTGCCCCTAACTCCAGATTAACACCATTGATTTCAGTGGGCACATTTCACTTTTACAGTGGTGCAACCCGGATCAGAATCTACCACCACGCATGGGACTTATGAGCTGGAAAACATGGTTATCCCCATTGCACAGGTGATTGAACTGAGGCACACAGAGGTTAAGGGACAGATTTTTAAAGGAATTTAGGCACCAAGTGGGATTTTCAAGTGTCCGGGGCCCAGATTCTCAAAGGTATTGCGGTTCTGAACATCTGTTGATTTCAGTGGAGGTTAGAAGTCTAAGGGCCTTTGAGGATCTGGGTCTGGGTATTTAACTCTAAATTAAATCAATGGGATTTAGGCACTAGACACATTTGAAAATCCCAGTAGGCTCCTTTCTGCATCTTTAGCCATCTAAACACTTTCAAAAATATGTCCCTAAATGATCTGCACACAGGAAGGCAATGGAAGAGCTGCAAATAGAACCCAGGAGTTCTGATGGTCAATCCTCCACTCTGAACAAGACAACACTGCCTCCCCGTTACCTTACTGAGATCAGTGCCAGTAGGCCTGGGCCAGGTAAGTACGTTTTGCATCACGCATTGGTGAAGCGTGGTTCATCAAAGCCCTGAACTTCTGCAAAGGGCAGGGTCAGATCAAGGATTCAGAATCTGGCTTTTGTTCCCTGGGGACCAGCAGGCTGTTTAACTTTGCAATAGACATAAATTGCAAGAGGACGGGATTGCTAACTTCTTGTATCAATGTGACCCTAACAACATTTACTCCTCTTCTCCCCTGGCTTTTGATTGGTAACTTCAAGGATGTTCCAATGAAGCGAGTGGAATTGTGTAGAAAGGAATTGCTGAAGAGCAATCCCTGCTTTGAGCAGAGGGTTGGACTACATGACCTCCCGAGGTCTCTTCCAACCCTAATCTTCTATGATTCTAAGAGCAGGCTTCTGGTGTTCTCAGCAGCAACTTATTCTATAAAAAGGATGCGAGAGGAGGCAATGCAGGGTTCACACACTGGAGTAAATAGACTTCAGAGGCAGGGGTGACTCACCATAACACAGCCTCAGTCATTAGAACAGGTACAGGGTCTGACATCCAGCACAGACCCCATGAAGGACCACTGGGACTGGGCTTTGTGAGTTTAGAGAGATTTTTAGAGGCGCCTAGGGGAGTCAGGACCTCAATTTCCACTAAATTGTCCTGAGACTTGGACATTTAACTTTCAAAATCCCAGCTCAAATAAAATACATTAAAATAAAAGCACACACAGACACTAGGGACCAGACTGACAAAAAGATTTAGGTACCTAAAGACGCAAATAGGTGCTTAGTAGGATTTACAAAAGCATCTAAGTGAGTTAGATGCCTAATTTCCATTGACTTTAAATGGGAGTTAAACACCTAATCTGTGTAGGTTCTTTTCTAAGGGCTGGTCCATACTAACCACCCAGTTCGAACTAAGATACGCAACTTCAGCTACGTGAATAACGTAGCTGAAGTCGAAGTATCTTAGTTCGAACTACAAGGTACTTACCGCGGGTCCAGACGCGGCAGGCAGGCTCCCCCGTCGACTCCGCGTACTCCTCTCGCGGAGCAGGAGTACCGGTGTCGACGGCGAGCACTTCCAGGATCGATTTATCGCGTCTAGACAAGATGCGATAAATCGATCCCAGAAGATCGATTGCTTACCGCCGAACCCGGAGGTAGGTATAGACATACCCTAAATCTCACTAGTGCCTATCTGCATCTTTCGGCACCTAAATACCTTTGTTAATCTAGCCCTAGGACACTTGTGTTCAAAGCACGTCCAAGATGGTAAATTATACTTAGATGATCTTCCAAAGTAGCTCAAAAATGTCGGTGGAATTATGGCACCAGGAGACCAAGTCCCTGAATCCGTAGCTCAATGTCAGACAAACCACCAGTGAGATACACATGCCAAAAGAGAAAGTCATAGACACCTGAAACAGACAGGCATCCATTCTGATCTGAAGTCCTATACAAGTGTTTACTTCCTCCTGCTTGAATCACGCAGAACCAGGCTTGGGCTTTGTCCGCCACTTTTTTGCCGATTGAGGCCCTGATCCAGATCTGCTCACGCAAAGCCCCTTTGAAGTTAGTAAGACTCTGTGTGGGTGCAGGGGTTTGAATGGGGTTGCAGAATCAGGGCCTAGGACTTTAATCCTTTTAAAAATAATTACCAGGGGGGAAAAAAGGAGCCAGGAGATCACTGGAAATACAGATAACCAAGGCATGCACTATTGTTCTACAACATCCTCCCACTCAAAGAGCCTTGTGAAAAGGCAGTCAAGAGCCTCACTCGTACAGACACCAAATGCAAGTGTTACCCACTGGTCACTGCATGCTACTAGGGTTTCCAATTTCCTCACCACACAAAACTGAACACCTCCACCCCGCCCCCTGCCTCACCCCTTCTCTGAGGCCCCGCCCATAGAATCACAGAATCATAGAACTGGAAGGGATCTCGAAAGGTCATCTAGTCCAATCCCCTGCACTCAAGGCAGGACTATCTAGTCCATCCCTGACAGGTGTTTGTCCAACCTGCTCTTAAAAATCCCCATTGATGGAGATTCCACAACTTCCCTAGGCAATTTATTCCAGTGCTTAACCACCCTGAGAGTTAGGAAGCTTTTCCTAATGTCCAACCTAAACAGCCCTTGCTGCAATTTAAGCCCATTGCTTCTTGTCCTATCCTTAGAGGTTAAGAAGAACAATTTTTCTCCCTCCTTGTAATAACCTTTTATGTACTTGAAAACTGTTATGTCCCCTCTCAGTCTTCTCGTCTCCAGACTAAACAAACCCAATTTTTTCAATCTTCCCTCTTAGTTCATGTTTTCTAGACCTTTAATCATTTTTGTTGCTCTTCTCTGGACTTTCTCCAATTTATCCACATCTTTCCTGAAATATGGTGCCCCAAAACTGGACACAATACTCCAGTTGAGACCTAATCAGCATGGAGTAGAGCGGAAAAATTACTTCTCGTGTTTTGCTTATAATACTCCTGCTAATACATCCCAGAATGATGTCTGCTTTTTTTGCAACAGCATTACACTGTTGTCTCATATTTCGCTTGTGATCCACAAGCTTATGCTCCAATACGTCTGTTAGTCTATAAGGTGCCACAGGATTCTTTGTCGCTTCTACAGATCCAGACTAACACGGCTACCCCTCTGATACTATGACCTCCAGATCACTTTCCACAGTACTCCTTCCTAGGCAGTCATTTCCCATTTTGTATGTGTGCAACTGATTGTTCCTTCCTAAGTGGAGTACTTTGCATTTGTCCTTGTTGAATTTCATCCTATTTACTTCAGACCATTTCTCCAGTTTGCTCACATCATTTAGAATTTTAATCCTATCCTCCAAAGCCCTTGCAACCCCTCCCAGCTTGTTATCGTCTGCAAACTTTATAAGTGTACGCTCTATGCCATTATCTAAATCATTGATGAATATATTGAACAGAACTAGACCCAGAACCAATCTCTGTGGGATCCCACTCGTTATGCCTTTCCAGCATGACTGTGAAACACTGATAACTACTCTCTGGGAATGATTTTCCAACCAGTTATGCAACCACCTTGTAGTAGCTCCATCTAGGTTGTATTTCCCTAGTTTGTTTATGAGAAGGTCATGCGAGACAGTATCAAAAGCCTTACTAAAGTCAAGATATACCACATCTACCGCTTCCCCCCTATCCACAAGGCTTGTTACCCTGTCAAAGAAAGTTAACAGGTTGGGTTGACATGATTTGTTCTTGACAAATCCATGCTGACTGTTATTTATCACCTTATTATCTTCTAGGTGTTTGCAAATTGATTGCTTAATTATTTGCTCCATTATCTTTCCAGGTACAGAAGTTAAGCTGACTGGTCTGTAATTCCCCACATTGTCCTTATTTCTCTTTTTTATAGAGGGGCACTATATTTGCCCTTTTCCAGTCTTCTGGAATGTCTCCCGTCTTACATGACTTTTCAAAGATAATTGCTAATGGCTCAGATATCTCCTCAGTCATCTCCTTGAGTATTTTAGGATGCATTTCATCAGGCCATGGTGATTTGAAGACATCTAACTTGTCTAAGTAATTTTTGGCTTGTTCTTTCCCTATTTTAAACTCTGATCCTATCTCATTTTCACTGGCATTCACTGTTAGAAATCCAGTCGCCACCAACCTTCTTGATGAAAACTGAAACAAAGAAGTCATTAAGCACCTCTGCCTCTCCACATTTTCTGTTATTCTTTTCCCCCTCATTGAGTAATGTGCCTACCCTGTCCTTGGTCTTCCTCTTGCTTCTGATGTATTTGTAGAATTTTTTCTTGTTACCCTTTATGTTCCTAGCTATTTTGATTTTGTTTTGTGCCTTGGCCTTCCTAATTTTGTCCCTACATACTTGTGTTATTTGTTTATATTCATCCTTTGTAATTTCACATAGTTTCCCCTTTTTGTAGGACTCTTTTGATTTTTAGATCACTGAAGATCTTCCGGGTAAGCCAGCATGGTCTCTTGCCATCCTTCCTATCTTTCCTTTGCAGTGGGATAGTTTGCTCTTGTGCCCTTAATAATGTCTCTTTGAAAAACTGCCAACTGTCTTCAATTGTTTTTCCCCTTAGACTTGCTTCCCATGGGATTTTACCTACCAACTCCCTGGGTTTGCTAAAGTCTGCCTTCTTGAAATCCATTAACTTTTTTGTGCTGTTCTCCCTCCTGCCATTCCTTAGAATCATGAACTCTACCATTTCATGATCATTTTCACCCAAGTCGCTTTCCACTTTCAAATTCTCAACCAGTTCCTCCCTAGTTGTCAAAATCAAATCTAGAACAGCCTCCCCCTTAGTAGCTTTCTCCACCTTCTGAAATAAAAAAATTGTCTCAATGCCCTTCCCCTCCTCCAAGGCCCTGCTGCCACTCGCTCCATCCCCCTTCCCTCTGTCACTTGCTCTTCTTCACCCTCACTCACTTTCATGAGGTTGGGGAGGGAGGGAGGGTTCCGGCTGGGGGTTCAGGCTCTGGGGTGGGGCCAGGGTTGAGGGGTTCGGAGTGCGGGAGGTGGTGTGGGCTCTGGGGTGGGGCTGAGGATAAGGGATTTGGGGTGCAGGAGGGAGCTCCGGGCTGGGCCAGGGAGTTGGGGTGCACAGGAGGTAAGGGCTCCAACTGGGGTGGGGAGGGAAGAGGCGTTTGAGGTGCAGGAGGGGGCTCCGGGCTGGGCCGGGGGGTTGGATTGTGGGGGGGTCCCGGTGACTCTTACCGCGGCTCTGAGGAAGCAGCTGCCAGGTCCCTGCGGCCTCTAGGTGCATGGGTGACCAGATGGCTCTGCGCAGTGTACCCTGCCTTTGGGCCCGCAGGCCCCATTCCCCGCAGCTCTCATTGGTCATGGTTCCTGGACAATGGGAGCTGTGGATCCGGCCCTGGGGGTGGGGGCAGTGCACGGACCCTCTCTGGACTCCCTAGTGCCTAGGGGCCATAGGGACCTGGCTGCCACTTCCTGGAGTCACCCAGAGCCAGGGCTGGTCGGGAGCCTGCCTTAGCCCCAGGTCCCCAGTGCACCGCTGACCAGACTTTTAACAGCCCAGTCGGCAGTGTCGACCAGAGCCACCAGGGTCCCTTTTCGACCGGGTGTTACGGTTGAAAACCAGACACCTGGCAACCCTCCATGGTATGCATCCCCACTATGCCTGATCCAGAGGACATGAGTCTTACTTACTACAAAGCCTTGACTTCATAGCTCAAGCTGTATGTAGTAGCTCATGCTTTCAGCTCTATAGGTGCCTAATTTAATCCCCAGTGTATCAGCTAAAATGGTAGCCCTTGCACAAGGAAGATGAAAATATGTAACATCAAAGCTCTCTCCATTTTAAAGGAAGATCCCTTACCTGGGACTCCAGATGGTGGATTAATTTGGTAAACCACAGGTGTCTCTGCAACAGAAAACTGCAAGAAGAATTTTGTTGTTAAATAAACAAGCTCCCACAGCAGCCCTACAAGATCCGATTATGCATCATTCGCAACACAGCTGGTAACCAGCATTTCAGACACACATATTTTGGGGTTTGTCTTTAAAGTGCATTTCTACTCTGATGAGGGACTATGCAAAACTGCCCCATTCCTATGAGCAAATTTGCTCCCCGTGTGTTCTCAGAATCAGATCTGCTGATGTTACTGATGACAATAGGTTTCTACTGCTGGTTACGCCTGCTAGCTCTGCAGAACCAGCACAGCGAAGAGAAGAGAGAGCTGCATTCTTCTCCATCTTGTGCCTCGCCAGCAAAACTGTTATTAAGTTGCTAATCAGTTACACCAGTGCATCCTCACTGAAGGTCTGTGCAGGGGTCACTAAGGGTCTAATTCGACCTGTAGGAGAGAAGGGCAATATGATCTCATGCTCCAGAACATAACCTGATAGGGTGACCAGGCGTCCCAATAAAATCGGGCTGTCCCAATTTTCGGTTCTGCGTTCCGACTGATGTATGGTCGGGACATCATTTGTCCCGATATCGGGGCGTCTGCTGTTTTGTTTTTTTTGCTCTGAGAACTCCGCTCTGGCCAGGTTTTTTTGCTTCCCCCATGTGTCCTGATTTTTTGTTTCTTTAATCTGGTCACCCTATAACCTGATTATTGAAGAAGTTGGAAACTAAGGGCCAGATTATAACCTTGGGAACTAATCTGAGATGAGGAAGCACCTATATGGCCAGAGCAGTGAGGGAGAGAGGGAGGATGTGTCCATATGGTCAAATGCATTCAGGATCCCTGAGAGGAATGTGCTCAGCAAGAAGCATTTGCTGTTCCTGTATAAGAAGGGTAACCTCCTCTCCCACTCCCCTGCAAACCCTCCACCACTATCTTGTGGGTACGGAGTGGAGATCCCAGACAGAGCCCTTCTGGAGTGGAGAGCATTCCTGGCAGCCCCAGTCCTTTCCCTCGGTGCTCCTGAAGTCCTATGTCTCTGCCTCTTGAGCAGTGTGATTGCATGCAGGAAGGTGTCACTACAGTGTCTCCCCACTAGGGTACAGTCCTACATATTTCCTCTGTTCACTGCATTGCCCAGTTGACCAGGGGCACTGTGGCACAGAGCTGAACCAATCATTCGTAACAAAAAATCAAGTCAAGGAAATTTTTCTCTTTCTTTCTGCTCCTCGTTTGTTCCGCGAGCAACCTGAGATTGTCCTGAATGTCTTTGTTCCTTCAAAATTGCTGGCTGAATCATTTCTACAAATGATTCCAGGCCTGATGACGGTTTGTAGCCAATGTCTGCAATCTAAGCATTAGTTTTGATTGGAATTACAGCTCACATGGCATCACTTGTTTTACCTGAATGTAACTCTTAGGCCAGGTCTACACTGGGGGGAAGGGTCGACTTACGATACGCAACTTCACCTATGCGAATAGCGTAGCTGAAGTCGGCGTATCATAGGTCGACTTACCTGGCCGTGAGGATGGCGGTGAGCCAACCGCTGCCGCTCCCCTGTCGACTCCGCTTCCACCTCTCACGGCGGTGGAGTTCCGGAGTCGACGGGGAGCGCGTTCGGGGATTGATTTATCGTGTCTAGACGAGACGCGATAAATCGATCCCGGATAGATCGATCACTACCCGCGGATCCGGCAGGTAGTGAAGACGCACCCTTAGACTCAGGTTCCGTGTGTGTGTGTTTGAGTTCGAAACCCTGCTGTTTTCTGTGAATATTACTGATCTTTATAGCATGCCTGTCCATTGCTCTGGGGGCTGTTCTCCCATATGTAGTTAACACTCCCTGCAAGCATTCCTGCCTGGCAGAATGAATGCAGAGCCAGATCCTCCACTGGGATAAACTGTCATAGGTTAAGGGACCTCCAGCCAAGGATCTGGCTCCCAGAGCTTTACATAAGCCAGTATCAGCGGAGTATTATGGGAGGTTAGGGTGACCAGATGTCCTGATTTTATAGGGACAGGCCCTATTTTTGGGTCTTTTTCTTATATAGGCTCCAATTACCCCCCACCCGCTGTCCCGATTTTTCACATTTGCTGTCTGGTCACCCTATGGGAGGTATTTACCCTGCTCCAACCATAGAAAGGAAGGGCTGGAAGGAACTTCAAGAGGTACTCTAGTCCAGCCTCCTGCTCTGAGGCAGGATTAAATGGATCATGGGGGTGGTTTTTTGGCTCTTCTGAGGCTTCAGGGACTGTCTAGTGCAGGGATCTCAAACTCAAATCATCAGGAGGGCCACATGAGAACTAGTAAATTGGCCCGAGGGCCGCATCACTGAAGCCTTTTCATACAATGATACAAAAGTATAGTCAAAAATGAAAAAAAATGAAGAGTAATATAGTATTCTATTAAAAGTCAATGTATTAACTTTTTAAAAACTGTAATGCAAAGAGGGGTTTTAATAAAATATAAATACTCAGTAATGTTTGGAGCTTGGCTGCCAGTGGAGTCAGCACCTATGGCGGGCCGCAGGAAATAACTCCGCGGGCTGCATGTGTTTGAGACCCCTGGTCTAGTGTTAAGAGCCAGGATACTGGATTAGATGGACCAGTTGTCTGATCTGATCTGACAACTCCTGCATTCCTAGAAACATGCAGCATTTGGGATTTTCATGAGATGATGTCATCCCAAAACTGGACAACGTGTGAACTGCCGTTTCAGCTGCAGTGGTCAGAGCACGGTAAAGAAGCCCAGCTTTCTGTTCCTGGGAGGCAGTGGATAGGCACTGGACTGGGAGGCTGGAGATTTGGGTTCCGCACATGGCCTGCTCCGTGAGTGTGGCCAAATCACTTTGCATCTGTGCCTCACTTTCCCCATCTGTAAAATGGGAAGGATGATACCTATGTCCCTTCGTGAAGCACTTTGAACTCTCCAGATGAAAAGCACCATGTAAGAGCTAAGGACAGGCTTCACAAAGTATTTAGGGGCCTAGTCGGATTTACACTGATTGTCAGTGGGGGGTAGGCACTTTTAAAAATCATACCAGGTGCCTATCTGATTTTTTAGGCACCTAAATCCCTTTGTGAATCTAGCCCCAAGTATTATTAATGGGATAAAGTAAACCCTGATTCCATTTACATCAATGGCAAACTCCTATTGATTTCAATGGGAACAGGATTTATCCCTATTAGAAAGTAAGCAGGGCCCTCCAACACTCTCATTCTCTTGCCTGATGCCCACCATCCCTCTCTGTCTCAGATCCTAGCCATCTCTCCCTCTCCAGGGATTTCCCTACCCTGCCCCAGGAGGGGTGTACACTAGTTACATGCAGTGTTGCCAATTTAGTAATTGTTTAGAAATTTGAATTGAAATTGAAACATTAATACACACCTTAAAAGCATATAAAGTGTATGATAACTCCATCGCCGTGAGAGGTGGAAGCATACGTGTATCCGAAAAAGTATAATAGATTTGAAAAGTATGAACATAGACTAGCTTCCTTATACAGCTGTTGTTTTTATGACAACGTCAGTGCATTCATTTCAGTGATGTTGGCCAACCTAATAATTTCAAATTATGATTTGTAAGCAAAGTCTAAATGAGCTCTCCCTGACAGCTAGTGATGAGCTGGGGTCTGGAGGGAAAGGCTTCAGGACCAGATTGTATTTACATTCACACCTAATCTACCTAGGTATCCAGCAAACAGACCTGTGTTGCCCAAGTGATAGATTTTGGCTGGGATTGGGTTACAAATCACTTGAATGCGAGGGGGGGTAATGAAATGTTGTTATTCTTATTGTATGAGTAAAGAGCGGTAGAACTGTACTTAACCTGTGCTGATTGAGGGCATCAAGAGAGAGGGTGGGGACAGGTGTTTTGCTTGATGGTCTGCCTAAGTCATGAGCACTATTTGACCTGCCCATCTCCACTGTGTAAAGACATTGCTGATTAGGCTCCATAGAGAGTCTTTTGTTTTGTTAAGTGACCACTACAGCTGAATTCACTGATAATCAGGTCTAAGTGCTTAGACCTGCTGTGGGACAGTGTTTCTGTAGAAGAGACGGCCCAGCCTGCACTAGCAGTGAGGTTCCCCCACTGAGAGCACATCTGAAATCACTGAGAGCTGGTGGAACCTCAAGAGACCAACTCACAGAGGTCACAGTGGCAGGTGCCAGCAGAAGGTGACGACGCAAGGCCATTGGCAACACAGCGATGGAGTGAATGGTGGCGCAATGAACAACAGTGGCCAGGGCAAATAGTGAGCAGCTGGAGGAACGAGCAAGGTGCCTTCTTGCCCCCACCTAGGAGGTGAACTCATGTGAAAGCTCCTTAGAACTCTGAATCTCCACTGATCAAGGACAACACCGGTGAGTGTTAATGAGGCTGTTAAGAATGCTGGAGGCACAACACAGTTCATGCGAACAAATATGGCTGTGGCCTCATACTATCTATTTAAGCAAGAGATACCACACACTACATACGGGAGGCCAATGTTAAGTGCATTGTCACTTGTTCATCCTGAAGTTGAACACTGGTTCTGAACTAGACCAGCAAATGCCCACTATCTTTCTGCAAGAAACTCAACTGACTGGCCAGAACAGAGATGGGCAAACTATGGCCCGCGGGACCATCCTGTACAGCCCTTGACCTCCCAGCCTGGAAGGCTATCCCCCAGCCCCTCCCCTTTGTCCCCCCTCCCCTGCAGCCACACTGCTGCACAGGCAGCACAGCTTACGCCCGCCCACCTCCCAAGCTTTCCAATAAGCCAGTCCTGCCGCTCTGAGCAGCATGGTAAGGGGGCGGGGAGCGGGGGGGAGGGAGGGGTTGGATAAGGGGCAGGAGGTTTCGGGGGGCAGTCAGTGGACAGGGAGCAGTTGGATGGCGTGGAGGTTTGGAGGGGGGTGGTCGGGGATGGGGAGCGGGGGGAGTTGGATAGGCATGGGAGTCCCAGATGGCCTGTCAGGGGGCGGGGGTGTGGATAGGGGTCAGGGCGGTCAGGGGACAGGGAGCAGTGGAGGTTGGATAGGGGGTGGGGTCCCAGGGTGGCGGGGGCGGTCAGGGGACAAGGAGCAGGGGGGGTTGGATGGACGGGGGTTATGACGGGGGGGAGTCAGGGGGCGGGAAGTGGGAAGGGGCAGATAGGGAGCGTGGGCCAGGCTGTTGGGGAGGCACAACTACCCAGTGCTCCATACAGTTTCGCAACCCCGATGTGGCCCTCGGGCCAAAAAGTTTGCCCACCCCTGGGCTAGAAGCATGTGGTGCAACAGTGAAAGACTCAGCAGTTGAAAAAGTGAAGAACTCTCTCACCACATTCAAAAAATTTGCATACATGGCTGATGAATGCACCAATGCAAATGGACATCAAGTATTAAGTCATTGTGTACGTTATCTTGATGTCAGTGGTAGGCCCATAGATGCATTTCTAAATGTTTATGTTACAGAAGACACATCGGCTGCATCTGTGACAACCCACATCTTAGAAGAGTTAAATGCTTGTCAACTGGACCCCAAACAGATGGCTGCTTGTGCATTTGATGAAGCTGCAGACTTCTCTGGAAGACATGGTGGAGTACAAGTTTTGCTCAGAGAAAAGTGTAACCCTACTCTCTCCTATACATACTGCAGAGGCCATCTACTTCAACTAGCGCTAGTATGAGCTGCAGACTCTTCAAAAGACATTTTAAAAGCTATAAATTTAATGTATTCATTATATTCTTCTTTCAGCAAGAGTCCAAAAAGACTGAATATCTTGGAAAACATAGAAGATACACTGGGACTGAAGTTAAAATTAGTCCAACCTGGGAAAACCCTCTGGCTTTCTCATGAGTGATCCTTGGCTGTTGTCTTAAAATTACTCCATCCATTATTACTGGCTTTGGAAAGTATCTACCAAGATGGGATGGATCTAAGTAGTGAGGCTGATGGATTACTTTTGCTAATACATTCAGAGAAGACTATTGCCATTCTCTCTCTTGTAAGTCTACGGTTGAAACCACTTGGGGACATTAAACAATGCCATCCAGGTATCTGCTACAACAGTAGTAGATCTTTTTCCAGCAATAGAAGCTACATTTGGATCAATCAGAGAGCTATCCATTGAAAAAGTACTGGAAGAAGCAAAGACTTCAGTCCAGAAGTTGACTAACGAAGGCATTTATATTGAATCTTTAAGTGAAGAGGACAAAAAGTGTTTGTTAAGACAACTGAAAAAGTACACAGACTTGATTCTTAAAAATCTACAACAGTGACTTCTAGATTCTACTCAACCTCTATGTAGCTTTTACAGATCTTTGTCCTATAAAACACTGACAGTTGAGTGGAGTGAGGCACTCCTAGCAATGGGGCTGCCATGTGCTCAGGAGAGAATAGAGAATTTGAACACAGAGTGGAATATCGTACGACGACTGAATGAAGATCTGACTTCAACTTCTTTTTTATCATTACTAGTGGCTCGAACCGATCTTTGTGCTATGTTTCCTGCGATGAAAGAAGTAGGAATTCATCCCAGTCACAACAGCTACAATTGAGTGTTCTTTTTGATCACTGAATAGAATTTTGTTTTCTGAAAGAAGTCGCCTTCTGCCTGATCATGTGAATGAACTAATGAGTATATCAATTGAAGTAATGGAAGTACCGGATACACGAGAAGCCACCAAAGATGAATGCATTGCATTCAAGAAGTTCATTAACAGAGTTGTGCAAAATTATAACAAGAAACCAAGAAGGATCTAGATGTAGTGCTTCATGGAAGGCTTGAGTAGCCAACTTTAACTTATGTGATGATTTTAAAACATGAGTTAAATCTAATAAAATGGTCATGAAACATTTTTTCAGTTTTTACTATGGTGCCATACAGCCCACCTTCACCCTCACGGTCTCACCCCTCATCGGCCCTGACCCCCTCCCCTGTAAATTCAAACATCCCCCCTAATTTCGATTCCTGGGGAAAACACTGGCCCTCTCCCTCCCCGACATGCGCTTATATTCTGGAGTCGAGCACTCGGAGTATCCCCTTGAGCAACCTAAGACCTGGCAGAGCCGGGGTCAGACTTTCCAGGACTTCACAACATTGATTCCCTCTGAGCTGTCATGTGACACAACATAGCTTCACACTCTCTGATAGATTCTGGCCTCTGCCTCCCTCCCGGGCTGGAGACATGGCAATCTAAAAAATTCATGAGCATTAGCATCAAGATCCCTTCATGCCGGTCACCGCAAAGAAGAGAGATCCGCACCGGCCAACAGCCAGACGGACGGGCTGGAGCAAGGAGCAGATTCGAGAAGGGAGGCAACAGCCACCAGCTGGTAGGAAATCATTCTGTGAGCAGTTCAGACTTGTCACTGCCTGCAGCGGGATTTGCAGTCTACTGGAGAGGCCAAATTAATTTTTTAATACTCATGGCTCACAGGTTTCCAGTCCTAAAACAAAGAGACGCGTTGTGTTTTATTTAGCTTGGAATGTGTCTCATTAACCGCATCCCCTGGTGATTTTTCATCAACTCTCTAAGCTAGCTGAACCGCCCAACGACTTGTATGTTTTAATGTGCAATTTGCTGAAAACGTCGGGCTCTCCTGCTCACTACTGGAAAAGAGCTAGATAGGACTGACAAGCACAAATGGGCTTGTTCTCTAGCAAACAACTGTGGCTGAGGGTCCTGCTCTGCCAAGGTTAAGTAATCTCTATAACCCTATAATAATAATAAATAATACACTGCTCTTATAAATCCTTATCCTGCACCCATAAGAGTCACTGGTGCTTTTTTCATTGATGTTAGTGGGAGCAGAATTAAGCCCGAGGGTTTTAAAAAAGGAGCCAAGTGGAATCATCCTTATTTTACAAATGGGGAACTGAGAAAGTAAATAACTGTTGCAAGCTGTCACGGTAATTCGCAGGTAAAGATAGAAAGAGAACCCAGGCATTTGAGCCTTCTTCTGCTCTTACCAGTGCCTCCATTGCTGCACTGGATATGCAGAAAGACAAAACACAGCATAATGCATCTTCTTCTAGGGTGACCAGATGTCCCGATTTTATAGGGACAGTCCCGATTTTTGGGTCTTTTTCTTATATAGGCTTCTATTACCCCACACACACACCCGTCCCGATTTTTCACACTTTTGGTGTCTGGTCACCCTATCTTCTGCGTTTCCTGGCTTCACCCACAAACGGAAACACACCAAGAAAAGTTCTGCTGGAGAGGGGCATTTTTAGCAACCAGCCAGGTGCTCAAGTTATTGGGGTGGAATATGATTATTTTGTGTTTTGCCAAAATTAGCACCTCTAAGGCTTTTGTACCAGCCTTAGCATCACCAAGGCAAAGCCGGGAGAGAAGTGGGGCAGTGATCATGAGGACTGAGTCTGATTCTATGTCCTCTCTGATATGCTGAGGTAAGGGTCTGTGGAAAAACAGGACGTTTATCCAGATTTGACTTCTGGTGTGTGTGTGTCAGGGCCCATGAGACTGCAGACTCTGCAAAAACACATCTGTATAATAACCAACAGCTTAAAAAGTGCTTGTTTAATGGTTTTTCTTTGATTGACATGTTGTTGATGTAATTGTAACAGTTACTAACATAAAAGGGGTAGACAGGTCTGAGGAATTTCTATTTGACCTTTTGGATATCTCTTGGAATCCCCAGCAACAGGCGGATAGCCGGCCAATTGAACCTTGTTGTTTGACCACTCGAGACCCCTGCAGACCATGGGTAACTATTTTTTGGAAGTGATCCATAACCTATTGTGTTTGTAGGAGCTTGAGACTAAATAAAGCAGAGACTTTGAGGAAAGGCATTCATGTGAGAGTGCTGGAGACTAATAAAGTGAAGGCTTTAAGTAAAAGCATTTGATTTTGTGTGATTTATGCCAGCCCTATAGCAGATAGAGGTGCTGCATCTCCCTTGGTTTATTTCCTGAAACCGCCTTGCAGAAAGTAAAGTTACCGAGAGCTTTGGCTTCAGGGAACCCCAGGTAACACTCCCAACAAGGCCAAAATTCACAAAGAACTGGGAACCTTGAAGGCAGAGCTGATCTCAAGATTTCCAATAGAATTTCAGAGTGACAAAGTTCAGAACTATGTGGATACGTGCCATGGGGAGCATGGCCTGACTCCACCCCTTCCCTGATGAACCCATGGTTTTGGTATACAGAGCTCTTGGGTTATCATGAGCTTCGTGCCATAGTCTATAGGGCTAGCTTCCCTTTATTATATTCACTGCCTTGCCTTCAATTCTACATGTGTTATATTTAGCAGTAATGCAAGGAACCTACAGGCCTGTACCCTCTAAGACATTAGTTTTAGGAGCTAGTACAAGGCTTGAGGCCTATGAACTTTGGCCCAGATAAACAGCTCAAAGGTAAGCCCTAGCTATTGGGGAACTGGAAGTAGAGTGTGTAGGGGGGGATTTTCTCCATAACAACATCAGTCAGCCACAGGAACATGAACTAACATCACCTTCTGGATGGAACATCCACAAATGTCTGACCACAAGAGTGCCATGGCAACGAATTGACGTATATGATAAGTTGAGAACATTAATAGTCTAAGGCCACCTCAACATGAGCAGGATGAAGAAATACAAATAAGGAAGAGGGGAGAAACCCTTACATCATAAAAGTTGTATTCCAGCCTGTGGGCAGTCGGAAAGAGAGATGTAGCCCTTGAGAGGTGCCAGAATGATGGCCACTGGTGGGTAGGAGGAAGGTGATGGTGATGAGGGAGAAAATGGCTAACATGTCAGGTTGTTCTTCAAGGGATGGTGGGAGTATATGGATGTTCAGGTGTGCATTCTGTAGTATCTCTACCTACTTTACTGAGCTGGAATGTTTGTGACTTTGCTAAATGTATTAATAAATTACGGTAAATATAGAAAAGTTCCTGTAGTGTAAGTGTTACAACTGTGCACAGCGGGGTTCCCAACTATACAGTAATTTTAATAACACTGGGCCTGATCTGGGGACAAGAACCTGTCAACCCTCAGAGTGATAACTGGAAATTCTAAAGTAATCAGTATAATTAATACATGATCTATAGATCGGGCTACAGTGGACCCTTCTGAACACGCACAATCGGAAGCAGGATAGTCCAGTCGATAAGGATCTGGACTAAAACTCAGGAGACTATTCCTGGCTCTACCAATGACGTACTGTGGGACCTTGGGCAAGTCCCTTCATCTCTCTGTGCTTCTATTCCCCCTCTCATTGTTTCTTTATTTAGACTCTGTTAGAACAGAGACTCTCTCCTACTATGTGTTTGCACAGGGTCTAGCACGATCAGGCATCTAGACACCAATGTAATAATATTCACAATAGCATTTTGCCATTGCATGCCTTAAAAATGCAAAAAGCGGGTGACTAGAACCCATATTGTCACATAATCACAGACCTCCAGGGCCATCTAATCTATCCTCTGGGAATAAGGTGACCAGATAGCAAGCGTGAAAAAATGGGATGGGGGTAGCGGGGGAGGGTTATAGGCGCCTAAATAAGACAAAGCCCTAAATACCGGGACTGTCCCTATAAAATCGGGACATCAGGTCACCCTACCTGGGAACCAGTGCTAGATTATTCCTCATCCCCTAGCACTTTGTCAGGGCTAGTTTTAAATAGTGCATCCACCTCTTCCCAGCCTCGGAGACAGCACTTTCCGAATTTCCCCCGCCACAACAGTCAATCAAAGTTCTCCTCTGTTCAGCCTCAGCCTGTTCCCCTGAGTTGCAACCCCCTTTGGATTATCATTAGCCATTTCTTCCCATCCCTCCTTGGCATTTACCTTGAAAGTGCAGTTGTCACAAGGCATCCCACCCAGGTGGCTTATCACCTGCCCATTAGCAATCACCTCCAGCTGGTACAGCCCTTCCTGCTGCGAGGACCTTCAAAGGAAACAACAGCTCATGTGTTTTAAAGTAAAACATGGGCCAGATCCTCAGTGGGTGTAGCTCCATTGACTTTAAAGGAGTTACGCCAACCTCACTGGTCACTCCTTAGAAGAGAGGAGAAGACAAAAAACACTGAGGGTGACACAAATGAATAAGTGCAGGACGGGGTGTGGGGGCAGGGACAACAACAGAGTCAGGGGGGGATGCTGTGCCATGACCCCCAGACAAGGACTCCACTCCCCAGAAGAGGACTCACCAACCAATATGACAGCCCGGCAAAGGACATTATAGAAGGTATAGCCTGGGCAGCAGCTGTGGAAGTTTTCCATTGCCAGCCTGCATGCCCCAAATTTAACCTAGATGGACCAACTCTGGGGGGCAAGAGGGGAGTTTAGCTGTCAGTCTAGCCACCTGGGTTGGATTTCAACACAAACCCTACGTGGGTGGCTCAAAAAACATGAGCGCCCCTTTAAGAAGTATTGCTCTTGCTAGCTTTAGAGCGCATACTCCCCAATTTTCAAAAGACTCTCAAAGCTTTGCTTAATCCCACCATGCCTAGGTGTGGGGATAGTGAGTCTTTCACTTGGATTAAGATCTTTTAGGACCAGAAGGGAACCTTTAGAATCTACTAGTCTGACCTCCTGCAGAACACAGGCCTGAGAATTTCCCCCCCATGATTCCTGCAATAGAAGATTTATTCTTTCCACTATGTATGAATGCTATTGAGCCCAGTAACCTGGGGGTGAGCAAGATCATGTCCTTTAGAAAGGCATCTGGTCTTGATATAGAATCATAGAATATCAGGGTTGAAAGGGACCTTAGGAGGTCATCTAGTCCAACCCCCTGCTCAAAGGGGGACCAATCCCCAATTTTTGCCCCAGATCCCTAAATAGCCCCCTCAAGGATTGAACTCACAACCCTGGGTTTAGCAGGCCAATGCTCAAACCACTGAGCTATCCCTCCCCCTAGATGATGAATTTACTATGCCCCTTGGTGAGTTGTATCACTGGTCAATTACCCTCACTATTGAAAATCTGTGCCTTATTTCCAATTTGATTTTTTCTACCTTTCCAACCATTGGATCCTGGTAGGTCTTTTATGCTACTGGTTCAAACAGTCATCGAAGCTAACACGCATTCAGAAAACAATAAGAAAGCGTCCTCCCATGTTTTCCTACAGCATCTTCTGCCTAGAAAGTTCTTTCTGAACCCCTTTAATAGAGTGCCGTACCTCGTTTTGCATCTGATGATGGATAAATCAAAATACACAGGATGGACATCACACTGTACCGGAGGCAGAATGGGATTCACCAGGGACACTTTCAGCAAAGACCCATTGGTGGAGTACATGAACTGTACCTGGGGAGATGTCAGACCTAAGCAATCCATCAATGACAAACATTTTGTAAGTGAAGGATCCTTTAGTAGTCCTGACAATAACATATTCAAATGTTTACAGGGTGCAATTCAGATTGTGTCTAGCAACAGCAGTGCCAGCCCCTAATCAAGGATTTTAAAACCAAGGGTGGGGCATTGTCTTTCATATTAAAACATGGCTCATCTTCCTACTCACCTAGGTATCTTCTTTGGGGTGAACTGCTTTTAAATACATACCAGGCAACCTCTCCCATACATATTCTGCTTGCACGGGGCCTGATTCTCCACTACCTGGCACGTTGGCATTTTACACCCCCTTTCCACATATTTTGCACAGTTATACATGACAAAGCCAAAATGTTCAAACTTGGGCACCAATGGCAGGCACCGAAATCCATATTTAGGCACACACAAATGGCCGGATCCTTCAGAGATGCTGAGGAATTGCAACTCCTTCTGAAGTCAGTGCTCAGCACCTCTGAAAATCAGGACATTTATGTATGGCCTAAAGAACAGAGCACCGGACTGGGACTCAGGAGACCTGGTTCTATTCCTGGCTCTGCCACTGGCCTGCTGGGTGACCTTGGGCAAGTCACTCTGCCTGCTCTGTGCCTCAGTTTCCCCATCTATAAAAATGGGGATAATGATCCTGATCTCCTTTGTAAAGTGCTCTCAGGTCTACTGATGAAAGGTGCTATATAAGAGCTAGGTAGCATTATTTATATGGCTAATTTGGGGCAACCAAGTTTGACAATTATGGCCTACGTGACTGACAATGTTGGCCACTCTTGTGATTTTATCACAAGTCTCACAATACAATTGATGGTTTTCTTAAAGCTTTGGCTACTGCAGTCATGTGACCATACAAAAATCTCCGCTTTCATTTTAAAAAGGAGTACATTTCTAGCTCTTATGATTTCCGAGAAAAGCATGTTAGTGTTACTGAAGTGCACCCTAAATGTTCAAAATCCAGAAGGCAAATAAAAAGAACCCAGAATTGATTAGATTTTTTTAAAAACAATGATTTTTCAACCCAATCTCATGATTTTGGGGGGCCTGACTGCTGTGTTGTTGTATGTGTGTGTGGGGGGGGGTTGTTTTGTTTTACATTTATGGTTGCCAATACCAGAACGACAAATTAAGAACATAAGAACGGCCATACTGAGTCAGACCAAAGGTTCATCTAGCCCAGTATCCTGTCTTATGACAGTGGCCAATGCCAGGTGCCCCAGAGGGAATGAAGAGAACAGGTAATCATCAAGTGATCCATCCCCTGTCGCTCATTCCCAGCTTCTGGCAAACAGAGGCTAGGGACACCATCCCTGCCCATCCTCGCTAATAGCCATTGATGGACCAATCCTTGATGAACTTATCTAGTTCTTTTTTGAACCCTGTTATAGTCTTGTGTTTCAGAACACAGCTGACCCCTTGTAATTCTTCCAAGTGCCCCCATTTTATCCGATGATTTCCACCAATTACTAGCTGCCTCTTAAAACTTACCATCCAATGTCAGGGTGATCCATGTTCCTCCGGCAAGGCTGCCCTCCTGGGGTTCAATGAATAAGTTTGCAGATGCCACTGCAAAAATAACCCAGAAACTTCAGGATGAAATGCAATACGGTAGCAGAATCAGTCATGTATCTTTACAATGGCATTGACAATGCTTGAGACACATTCATATATATATATATATATATATATGGAGATATGCCTATCTCATAGAACTGGAAGGACCTTGACAGGTCATTGTGTCCAGTCCCCTGCCTTCACTAGCAAGACCAAGTACTGTCCCCTAACAGATTTTTGCCCCAGATCCCTAAATGGCCCACCTCAAGGATTGAACTCATAACCCTGGGTTTAGCATGCCAATTCTCAAACCACTGAGCTATCCCTCCCCCCTTCTGCAGGGAAGGTATTTAAAGGTTCACTATCAACACGTTCCGACCCAAAGTATATCTTCCCTAAATAAACAAGTCCCACACAGCATAACTGGAGGAACTAAAATAGATTAGAAATACATAAATATCTACACACACATATGTATATAGAATGAATACAAATGGGTGGACACATAAAGTCCGATGAGATATAAGCTCCTAGGTGCCTAAGTCCCTCTTGAGACAGACATCTAGGCCTTGCTATGCTGAGCTTACAAACCTTCCTGCAGTCCCTGCTTTGCCCCAGTGTGGAAGCTTTGCTCCACTTGTAGAGTGTTCTGTTCTGCAGAGGGATTGGTGATAACCCACTCTAATTAAACCATGAAATGTCTTCTTGGAAAACTATATAGAGCCCCTAAGAGCAGATACAAAGGGGTCCTTGCCTAGTGGGACAGCCAGATGAAGGAGCTATGTTCCACACCATTCAGAGATTCTGACTTGTGTTTAGGTGGATTTAGCAAACGTAACAGAGGCTAGAAACTGAGAATGACGTCTCCTAGTTATTCACAGCAAAGACAGCAATGGAGAAAGCTTCCCTTGCCAGTGAATGACCTTATAGGACCACCTATGAACGGGAGAACAGTGAAGTTCCCATTCCAACAGAGGACCTCTGCTGAGGCTATCAACAAGAGCAGTAGTTATGATAATGGTTTGTGAAATATGGATATTTTTCCGCTAGGAACTAGACTGGGATCCAAATATGTTTCACCAAAATCATCAGAGAAAACCATCAGATGACAAAAATGTTTGTCCACTACTGGCCTGAGCTAAATTTGAACCAACATCCTAGAGGAGATAGTCATTTACTGCAGTGAAAAAAAAAATCACTGCCATGTGTCCCAGCATTGGAGCATCGGGTAGGTGAAATATTGCACCGGACACTGCCAGTGGTTTCTATACACTGTGTATTACAGACCCAACCATGGACCAGCAAAGCGGCACATTCTGTACACTACCTACAACACTGCATGAAATCCTGCATGCTACTGCCACTGCCCTACGGCATCCAACTTCGTCCTTTCCACAAACCACTTCATAAGCCTCCCACAAAGGCAGAGCTCCTTGCAAAGCTGCTCCCAGCCTCCCAACAATCCTGCTGCCTTCCCAGCGGCATTGGTTCCTTTGTCCTGCTGGCCCCATAGATAATTGCTTGAGAGTCCCTGCCTTCTAGCACTCACCTGCAAAGAGCAGCAGCTCCACGTTCAAAAAGGACGGCATCAAAGTGTTCATCTCTGGCCCTGGACTTCAACTGCGCGGGAGATTTTCCCTGAGATCGCTCACATCTTCACAGGTCTAGCATGTGGCTTTAGTACCTGCGCTCCTTCCCTGTAACATAAAAAAAACCCCTCTCTCTATTCCTTATTCACATGACAGGCCTTCAAGGCAGTCCATGCGGCTCTGAGTCATTGTTCTTCCAGGTAGGAAGGGCTGGTTCCTGAAATCAAAAAGAGCCTCGGCAAGAGATACATTTAATCTCATTCACTAGTAAAGATTTAAACACACATGGGGCTGATAATAGCACATGAAGCCGCATCCACTCCAAGAGCCAGATCTTCCAGTGCTCAGCACCCAGGGCCAGGTTTTCCCAAGCCCTACTCCTATTTTGGCACCGAGCGAGAGATTGTCGCGCGCACTTAAGGGGGTTTAGGCACACCATTCCCTCAGAAGGGCCACGTTAAACTCTTCCGGCTCTTCAGCACTCTGTGCAAAAAGAGTCTGGGAGCTCAGTTCACATCCTAGTGAAGGTGTCCAGGGTCAGACCTCGGCTGGCACTGCAGAACGCCCAGCAAGGCTAACAAAGGGCCCTGAGGTTCACTTCCTCTGCTTGGCTGCTACAGGAGGGCTGCAGCTATATGCAGCTATATGCCCTTGCGCAACGTTGGTGGCTAAAGTACGACCTACCCCTGAGTCTCCCTAACTATAAAATGGGGATATTACTGCAGGCGGGAACAATCAGATGTCCTAGAAAATCTATAGAGTCTCAATTCTGGTGCAACTCACCCATCAAGGAAACAAGAAGGGAGGGCTAGGGCAAGGCAAGGATCTAACAGGAAGGTGTAATTTACAATGATTATTATGGTAGCATCTAGAGGCCCCAACCAAAATTAGGGCCCTGTGTACAGGCCCCCTGGGCCCCAAGGAATTTACAGTCTAAATAGACAAGAGGGACAGACGGTGTGAGGGAAAACAGAGGGGGAAATAGATATGGAGAGGTGAAGCGGCTTGTCCACGGTCCCAGAACAGGTCAGTGGCTGAGCCAGGACTAGAATCCAGGAGAGCAGAAGGACTGGGGCAGGTTTCAAGAGAGGAGGTGTCATTCGAGGGAACCATGCTGAGACACAGACACATGCTGAGAACGTAAGAAGGAGTCAGGGCTGCCTAGCTTACCCTCGGGAGATGGTAAGCCTGTATAGGTAGATCTCTGTGCAGATAAGAACATAAGAACGGCCCTACTGGGTCAGACCAAAGGTCCATCTTCTAGCACAATATCCTGTCTATGGACAGTGGCCAATGCCAGGTGCCCCAGAGGGAATGAACAGAACAGGTAATCAGCAAGTGATCCTTTCCCTGTCACCCATTCCCGGCTTCTGGCAAACAGAGGCTAGGGACACCATCCCTGCCCATCCTGGCTAATAGCCATTGATGGACCTATCCTCCATGAATTTATCTAGTTCTTTTTTTATCCAAAATTTGTATCTGCAGCCAATCCATGATCCGCAAAAACCGTCCACGGATATCTGCGGATTTGCAAGGCCCTAAAGTGTGTAGAATGTTATTTAACAATCTTTTTTTTTCTCTGTACTCTTTGTTCCTATGGCAAAACAACCAACCCAGACGTCTACCGGGTGACCCTACGCACCACTGGTCACAAACTGCCAAAGGGAAGAACCACAGGTCGGATCTGCCAGGTAAGCACAGTCAGTGTTTAATTTGTAATGAAAGAGGTGCTGGGGGTCAAGCAATGTTTCTACATTCATAACTGACCCAGCAAGCCCAGAGGTGCCAGGGCTATGAACTGCCAAGCCTTGAGGTGTAGTGGCTCAGCCCTGGCACAAATTAAGCACTGAGCACAGTAGGTACATAGGATACTGTAGCCTAGGACCCGCTCTGGGAGTGGGAGAACTGTGGAATTTCACCCCATGATAGGGAAAGGCAAAAGGCTGACACCTGAGCGGGACACAAATGGGACAGAACTGGAGCTGTGACAGGCACATTGTAAATTTTAAGTCTTCTATTGAGATCAACAGAGTGGATTGTTTGAATGACAGACATCCCCCTTTCAATCCGGCAGCCATGCATGGCCATTAATAGCTTACAGGGCACTTCTTCCAAAGGTCTCAACATGCTGCACACACTTCAGTTAATTCCTTGGGTCTCCCAACATCCCTGCTTGAAGCAGATATGTAGTGTGGCCTCTTTTACAGATCTCACTGAGAGGTACGGACAGGTGCTGGAACTACAGGTACCGGGGGCAGTGGCATAGCCAGGTTTAGAGCACAGGGGGAGCGGAGCTAAAAAAAGGCGCTGGGAGCAAAAAGCGTCGGGAGCAAAAAAAGGTGCCAGGAGCAAAAAAAAATGCTCCGCTCTGGCTGCAGGGTAGGAGCAAAAGGCATCGGGGCACAAAAAAGGTGCCGCTTCTGCTCAGCAGGGGGAGTGGCCGCTCCCCCTGCTCCCACCCTGGCTACGCTACTGACCGGGGGTGCTGCTGCACCCCCGCCTTGAAGCGGTTTCCATTATATTCAGGGTTTTACAGTTTGATTTAATGGCTCTCAGCACCTTCACTATACAAATTGTTCCAGCACCGCTGGAGGAAAGTGACTTAGTACAATGTTCCACAGTGAGTCCGTAGCGGAGCAGTGGCTAAAAATCATGAGTTTTGTAGCTGGCCCTGGTAGGTAAACAACAGAAAGAGAAAACAGCCAGGTCCTCTCAACCTAAGTATATAAATGTTCAGTAATAAGTATTCACTTCCCTCTGCTCCTCCTGCTTCCAGGTTCTGACTGAGATTAGATATTCATATGTGAACACTATAGTAATGGGAGACATCCACCAACTAGTTTGCTTCTATCTTTTGTGGTATGAGCTCTACCACTTTACAATGCAATCTGTGGTTGACGGCTCCCCCTTACAGTTCTCAATGCAACTCCAATCGCTCCTGGCCAGACTCTACAACCCGTACTCACCGTGACCTTGCATTTGAAGCTACACACATAAAAATGCACACACACAAAAAGACGATACTGCTTACCTTTTCCTATGTGCTTTTCTTCCATTGCTCAGATGAGAGATGCACACAGGTACCTCTGGTTTCAGAATAACTTTTCTGGTTTCATCCCTTTGGAACCTGACTGCTTGGTTCGATCTGGGACAAGGGTGTTCCAAGCACTAACTCTAATTGCTCTGCAGGTAACTGAATCATGTGGTGCTGTAACGTACCAGACTAGTTTGTGTGCAGGTTGGGTGCTTGTCATAGTAAAAGCTCCGAGCTATCCATAGGGCAAGCTTAATAATTAACCTAAGCT
The DNA here is from genome assembly GCA_033296515.1 of Macrochelys suwanniensis. Lineage (NCBI taxonomy): Eukaryota > Metazoa > Chordata > Testudines > Chelydridae > Macrochelys > Macrochelys suwanniensis. The sequence continues at coordinate 11,346,692 of CM065777.1, read as the reverse complement.
CCTTATGCTATTAACCACTTTGCTCAGAGTCTTTTGTTAATGACCATGGGGAAAGCAACTTGGAATTTTTCTCCTCTTGAAATAGGATTTTATACGTGCAATGAAAACAAGCACATTTTCAAAGCAACCAATTTTGTGTTTTTTTCTTTCCATTGCTTCCATATGAAAAATAAGCAACACATCAATGTCAACACCAGTCAGCGGAGTTGGAAGTAACTTTCATAATAAAACCCCCAGCCCAAGGAGTTTGGGGTTTTCTGGCAAACCTCAGTCCAGATTTGCTATGGTTTCATAAAGCATCTCTGAGTTTGCCAAGAATGTTAGCCGAGTTTCAAGCAAGGCTGAGGTTATATTTACGGTGTCTGGTGAAATTTGGTGGTTTCCCAGGACTTCCATACAAAACCAGGTGTGGCCATAGAAGTTTTCACCAAAACTCGCTCTGACATTTTGGGCTACTGGGGCAATGTTACCCACCCAAAGTAAAAATCAGAAAGAGGGGCACACAAACCTCTGAGCTGACACCACAGGATTTTATACAGCTCTATTGGTCACACGTCAACAGGAGTTTCTCAAGCATGAACAGCCCCATGTTGTACTACCATCCCAAAGACCTGCCTTAAAAATGAGTTTTTCTGATTCCAAATGTCTCCCTAATAGATATTTTTGTTTAAATTATCAGTCCCAGGAGCCTCACGCAAATAGTCCTAAAATCCCAGCTTCTAGGAATGGGTGAAAGCTAGCCACAGACGTGTTAAATACCTGTGTACAATCAATGTGTGTACATAGGGTGACCAGCCAGCAAATGTGAAAAATTGGGACAGGGGTGGGAGGGTAATAGGAGCCTATATTTAAAAAAAAAGACCCCAAAATCGGGACTGTCCCTATAAAATCGGGACATCTGGTCACCCTATGTGTACACCTGGTGCTATTCCTTGCATCCCCTAGCACGATGGTCTGTATTCTTCACCAGTGCCTTCTGCTGGTTGAAATCAGAATGGCTCAAGTGTTGGTGATCACGCTGCCACCTAGTGGCTTGATGCCTGTAAATAAAGATAGGTTACAGTGTAGTAGCCGTGTTAGTCTGTGTCAGCAAAAAGAAAATAAGAAAGAAAGAAAGAAATACTTGTGGCACCTTAGAGACTAACAAGCATAAGACTTGATACTATTTTCACCTACAGGGGAGCCTCTTTTCCCACAAGCAGTAGAGACCTGGGGCTTTGGAGCAGAGGCTCCAAGATCTAATCAACATGTTCTGCCTGTTTTGGGTGAGCTGCCCACATGACAGCAACCTGGCTGTAGATTCATTCTTATGACCCACCAGCAGGGGACTGAAGCTGTACAACTCACTTGTGCTTAAGAACATAAGAATGGCCAGACTGGGTCCCACCAATGGTCCGTCTAGCCCAGTCTCCTCTCTTCCGACAGTGGCTTAGAGATCAGTGTTCTTATTTACCCACATGCCCCTGCTCCTGGCTAACTTGAATGGAGCTTGCCTGGAGACCTGGTAATAGGAGTTTCTGACCAATGGCTTAAGGAGAGGGGATTTTAAACATGGTTACTACAGCCCTAACATTTGAAGAGTTGGTGTTTTCTGCACCACTAGGGAATCTTACTTTAAACAGCAAGTGTCACTTTAAAAGAGGGTCACATTTAAATCCATCAGCCCTGCTATTTCCACCTAAGGCCTTGATCCAGAGACAAACACCCCTGGGCAAAGTCACAGGAGGTCAGTTTTCAGGAGAGTTCTGCAACGGTCCTCAATAGCAAGTCTGCACTATGGTAACTTACAAAATGTAACTTACAAAATGTCCAACCTTTTGTTGGGGTATATACTGTATATGCAGTTTCCAAAGGGTTAAAAAATCCTGAATTGCCATCTGATTTTGCACCGGACCAGCAACTCATTCTGAAGTTCAGGGTTTTAGGTCTCGAAGTAGAATGAGGGACAGTGCTTCATAAAAGAGTTCTGGATCTTTGAACAAACAGTCCTGGGCCATTTCTGAAGCAGCCAAGAAATAATTACAGTACTAGCCCAGAGGATGAACAGTACCTATTTAGGTTTCAGTGTAGTAGCCGTGTTAGTCTGTGTCAGCAAAACGAAAATAAGAAAGAAAAACTTGTAGCACCTTAGAGACTAACAAATTTATTTCAGCATAAGCTTTCGTGGGTTAGTACCCACTTCATCGGATGCATGGAATGAAACATACAGTAGCCAGATATTTATACAGTCAGAGAAACATGATAAGGTGGAGGTGCATAGACCAACCTTAAGAGGCTAATTAATTGAGAGGAACCATAACAGCAGGGGAAGAAAAACCTTTGAAGTGATAAACAAGATGGTCACACAGGTGTGAATGAGGATCGTTAACTTAAGAGAAATAGATTCAATTAACGTAATGGCCGAGCCATTCGAGGTCCTTATTTAATCCTGAGGTAATGCAATCTAGTTTGCATATCAATTTGAGTTCAACAGTTTCTCTTTGAAGTCTGTTTTTGGAGTTAATCTGTCGCAACACTGCTACCCTCAAGTCTGTCACTGAGTGATTAGGGAGGTTGAAGTGTTCTCCTACTGGTTTTTGAATGTTATGATTCCTGATGTCAGATTTATGTCCATTTATTCTTTTGCGTAGAGACTGTCCGGTTTGGCCAATGTACATGGCAGAGGGGCATTGCTGGCACATGATGGCATATATCACATTGGTAGATGTGCAGGTGAATGAGCCCCTGATGGCGTGGCGGATGTGATTAGGCCCTGTGATGGTATCACTTGAATCGATATGTGGACAGAGTTGGCATTGGGCTTTGTTGCAAGGGTAGGTTCCTGGGTTAGTGTTTTTGTTGTATGGTGTGTGGTTGCTGGTGAGTATTTGCTTCAGGTTGGGGGGCTGTCTGTAAGCAAGGATTGGTCTGTCCTCCAAGATCTGTGAGAGTGAGGGATCATCTTTTAGGATAGGTTGTAGATCTTTGATGATGCGCTGGAGAGGTTTTAGTTGGGGGCTAAAGGTGACGGCTAGTGGTGTTCTGTTATTTTCTGTTTTGGGCCTGTCTTGTAGTAGGTGACTCCTGGGTACTCTTTTGGCCCTGTCAATCTGTTTTTTCACTTCAGCAGGTGGGTATTGTAGTTGTAAGAATGCTTGATAGAGATCTTGTAGGTGTTTGAGGGATTGGAGCAAATGCGGTTGTATCTTAGAGCTTGGCTGTAAACAATGGATCGTGTGGTGTGTCCAGGATGGCTTGGAATGGCTCAGCCATTACGTTAATTGAATCTATTTCCCTTAAGTTAACGATCCTCATTCACACCTGTGTGACCATCTTGTTTATCACCCTGCTGTTATGGTTCCTCTCAATTAATTAGCCTCTTAAGGTTGGTCTATGCACCTCCACCTTATCATGTTTCTCTGACTGTATAAATATCTGGCTACTGTATGTTTCATTCCATGCATCCGATGAAGTGGGTACTAACCCACGAAAGCTTATGCTGAAATAAATTTGTTAGTCTCTAAGGTGCTACAAGTACCTATTTAGCCACTGGGTGGCAGTGCTGAGTCGTTGCAGAACTGTGCTTCAGTTGTAAAGTGAGAATTGAAGATAAACCAAGCGGTCGCTCAGCTGCAGGATGGTGCTGTGTAACACTGCTTCAATCATATTGGTTATTAAGAGTGTGCACTTGAGGGAGGCAGCAGAGACTGGTGGTGAGAGCAGAGGTGTTGGTATCAGAAGACCTGGGTTCTATTCCCAGCTGTACCTTGGGTAAATTGCTTCATTTCCAGATTCCCCACCTGTAAAACCGGGACAATGATATTATCATCAAGACAAATCCCACCACCTCCTTGCAGATCAGTGGCCACCTGGATCAGTCACTAGCTAGGTCCTAAAGACTGTCTGCCTGGATGTTTGGTCTGTGTCCATCCTTGGCAATCTTATCACACGACCACCGTTTTTGGTTCCCACCTAATCGCCAGCCCCATCAGCATTCCTTGGTCAACACACTTCATAATTCATTGGTCTTCCAGCCTAATAATCTCACTGTACCAAGAAAGCCTCTGAAACCAAACCAGTGCTGACGGAGGCATTGGCTGGCATCAGCTCTAAATATCTTCCTAGCTGAGCTTGTCCTGCTACTTAATGTGGAGCAGCTGACGGAGATGAGAACTGAAAATGTCACTCCATCGCCTTCCTTGGCACCCACCTTTCACTGCTGGCCAACTGAGCTGGGACGACAACACCCACAGGCAAGCTAGGCAGCACATTCATGGCAAGCTGGGGTGCATGGGGTGCGGACCCTGCTCATGTTAACAGTTTCTCTATGTGCTTTGATCTGGTCCCATTTCAAAGAAGACTAGATCAAAGTACATTAACAAACTGTTAACGCACGTAAGCAGGGTGCACGTTGTGGACACCTAGCGCACATTTACACACGTGCAGAGGTCCTGGCACGGACCACGCGGCTGGAGCGCCTGACCCAGGGGGAGCCCATGGCCCGGCCCAGCCCCCCGGCAGCCTCTCCCTGGTCAAGTCCTGAGCTGGGAAATGATTAAGTAAGTGGCACCCTCAGCCTGCCCCCCACTCTAGTCCTCCTGCCCTTCCTCACCCCCCATGTTCTACACCCACCCCAGCTGGCCCTGTCCCCTAGGGTCCTGCCCACTGTGTCCTAATCACCCTGCCCTAGCCTTCCTGCCCCCCATATCCCCTCCATCTGCCACACAGGGTCCTACCCCCCATCTAACTCCCACCTCAGTTAGTGAACAGGAGCAGCTAACAGGGGAGCTTTGCAAGGGACTTCTCCAGGTGAAGGAGGAGCGGTTACATGACCCTTGGGGTAAGTTTGTTGTCTGTTGTGTGTGTGTGTGTTTGTTGTGGGGTGCTCGCTGCTGGACTGAAATATACCGTGTGGTCTGTTTGTTTGGGGGACCGTGTGCTGACCGTGTGGGTGCTGAGCCTAGCGGCCTGCTAGGCAAAACTGAGAGCTTCTTAATGAGGCTTTGATCCCTACGCCCTTTAGCACCCATCAACCCTTAGCCAGGGGGCGGGGCTACTCAGGAAGACCAGGAGTGGCTAACAGAGGACTTTTGGGAGGGAGTTTACAGGGGGAATGTGTGTTGTGGGGGAATATACTTAACATTCCTTAAACATCTTTAAACTTAAAGAGACGACTAAGGGGATTGACACCCAGAGGGGTTTGCTTGGGTTGGAGGGGAACCAGAGCCCAGCAGAGGGCAGATAGAGTCCCATGCTGCGAGTCCCAGCACATGGTGTTCTTGGGGATCAATCCCTAATGTGGGGCTGGGCAGGGCTGCTGGCTCCTGGGGGTGAAGGACGGCAGTAGGGGTCCTTCCTGGGAGCCTGTTTCAGGAGCAGCATGCTGCTATATTTGCTGCTCTGTCACCCCAAAAGAGGAACTGAGCAGGGGGCATCAGGCATCCCCTTTGAAATATAGGTGCTGTTTTAAAGAAGGTGCATAGATCCCACCCAGGTCCGGGGTGGGGAGGGGGGGTTGCTTACCAACCCAGGCTAGGGCTGTAGCCAGGTTTAGCACCACAGTTCCAGCCAGTCCAGGTAGACCAGACTTTCCCCTGGGCTCTTATTTTCAAGTTTTTTCTCCTACCTGGGGGCTTCATCCTCATGCCCCCTTACGTGCTTGCTGGGGAGGGGGTTTCCCCCTGACCCCCACCAATAACTGTACAAACCTGGTGCCTACGTTAAGGCCCCTGTTAATAGGCGCAGGGTACACACCCTGTAGTAGAAGAGGGTGGGGTGACATTGCAACCCCATCCAGTATGTTTGGGGTACCATTGTATGAAAACTGTGCGGGGGGGGAGGGTTAAGGCAAATCACTGAGACTAAATAGCTGCAGGGAAGTTTCGCTGAAGAACGGACACTTCAGCAGGAGTGCTGGAACCTCTCCTGCCCTGCCCTGCCTCTTCTCCAGAGCACCCACCCCTGTTTGCTCCTCTTCTCCCCCTCCCTCCATCGCTCGCGGCTCTTCCCCTCCCTGGCCAGATCAGGAGGGACTCACCTGAGGAGCCGCAGCTGCCCGACGCAGGGTAGGAGATGACCTTGGCTGAGTAGGGGCTGGCGCGGGTGATGACCTGGCCTCTCCTCCACCCACAGTCACTGGATTTTGGGTGTCCAGTCAGTAGATCTGACTGGACGCTGTCAGGTCCCCTTTTCGACCAGACTTTCCAGTCAAAAACCAGGCCCCTGGCTACCCTAGGAGCTGGATGTCTACTGAAGGGGTTCCCGGGGAGATGCTAGATGGAGGAAACCAGATAACATTCCACTCCCCCTGCATTCAAATACCAGAGTGATCTGTAACCCCAAACCAGCCAGAGTTGATCATTTTGGCAAAGCGGGTCCATCTACTGTGCAACTAGGCAGAGTGGGCAGTGTCGATCTGTTCCTGACGTCTTTTTTCCCCAGCTCATCGCTAGATGCCACGTGAGAACTCATTCAGAAGGGAGGGTCGTGGGGTTACCTGAGTAGAAGATGGGGGTAGCTAAGAGGAAGCGGGTTCATGGGAGGAGGAAAAGGTGGGTTCAAACTCAGTACGTGGGCGGGGGGAGGGTTGAGGTCTGAAGGGAGCTGAGAACAGCTGAGTTTTGCAGGGGGCCCAGGGAGGAGTGGTGAGCAGCTTTGTGGGATCTGGGCGGTGTCTGGCAATGGGGATGACTAGCTGCCATGTGGGAGAGCCTGGGACCTGTCCTGGGCTCCCCAGACCTGTCCCCAGCACCGGCTGCTCCCCGCTGCTCTTTCCAAGGTCATCTCCAGCCAGGGGAGCCGCAGACAGAACCCCTGTCGCTACCTGCACCGCAGACACCGCAGCAGCCTCTCACCGCAGAGAGGTACAATTATGGGCCATCCTGGCAGCCCTGCTGGATGCACGGCATGTACCTGGGCTGTGGGAATGCATTAGCTGCGACAGCAAGACTGAGCATCACACAAGGCAGGCCTCTCTCTGCATTGCTGGCCCTTCTGAACACTCAGGTGGGATTCTGTGATCCCTACAAGCAGGGAGCAATAATAACTAAAGTGAAATCCCTGTCCCCCATTCCTGCCCCCAACATATATACACCTCCCTCCCCAAAAGAAATGCAAACAGAGGGGACAATAAAAAAAAGTGGTCAGGGAGGCACTGAAGCCAAGCCCAGAGTGGAAGGTGGGATGTAAACCCCCCTGGATTTGGACTACAACTGTAGAACTCCAAAATAAGCACTCAAGTTTACAGAAGAGCCCCAGTATCCTGAGAGAGGCCCTGTGGAGCGTTTGTTCAGTTCCTACCCAGCTGCTACTTCTTTCTATTAATACTGAGTCTTACTCTATTGACTCAAGTTTCCTAGCAACCAAGGCCAAAGAGAAGGTGCTAAGAATTGGAATTAATTGTTAATAAATCCAAGGGCTAATTGTCTCTGGCTGGAGGAGCTTGTTAGATGTTGGCTTGAAGGATTCCAGCGGCAAAGGAAACTAGGAGAGTTGGGCCCCCAACTCATTGAATTTCCCAGGCTTCTGCCTTCTGTTCATCGGTCTCTGAAATGGTGATCCCAATGGAGCATTCTGGGGTGTCTTAGCATTGATGGCATATCGGAATAAAGTACAGAATCCATCAGAGTTTTTTGTTTTTGTTTTTAATCTCAATCTAATGCAGCTGTGGAGCAAGACCTCGAAATGGGCTTCCATTGACTTCAAAGGCAAGTCACTGGCAAAGGCGAGGATCGAATCTAGGCTTCCCAACCCCCCTTCACAATTCTCTAACCACGGTCTCTTTATGCCAACTTCAGTATTAAAGAAGCTTTATTGCATGCCCCAGCCTCACTGGTGATCTCCAGAGAACTCACTGAATACTCCAAAGGAATAGCTTCTCACACCATGCCCTGGGTTGTTGTAAACCCGGAGATGGATTCTATAGGAGTTGCATCTATATTGGGTGACCAAAGGCCAATCATAAAACATTGAACTTGTCAGAACTAAGCCCTCCCTCAGTGCCAGGGCAAGTAGCAGTCAGTCCCTGGCCTGGGCCCAGGAGAACTAAAAGAACCGAAGGCTGTGGGATGAAGACCATGTTGACCACTCTGCTCCTTAGGAACAACGGAACTCTTTATAGTAAGGGCAAGGATCTTGGTGTGGGTGACAGAGCTTCCTCAGAGGTTGGTCTGACAATGTAGAATGAACTCCCCCAGGAACCAAGGACCATCACAAATCCCTCTGCCTTCGGCTCCAACTGCACGGTACATTTCTTCAACCTGCGTGTCTGATATAAACACGGAGCAACATATGTACATAAGAAGGAAAAAAAGCAACCCTACCAAACCGAAACACACACTACTGCACAGACAATTCTCCTCCCTAACCACACATGACAGACGTTAGTCAGGTCACTCAGTGCACTTCTGGATGGCGCTCATACACTACGGTGATGAGTGTGGTATGAGAACCTGCATAGAACAGAACAGAACTTTGCCAGAACATAGAACTTTGCCAGAACTGGGTGGAGCATCTGAGCATGTGTGCCCTTGCTACAAAGCTCTGTTCCCCAGCTTCCTCTGGTGCTGTCCTTGCCTAGTAAAATGTCCCTTATTTACATGTCGTGCACCTTGTTCTATCACCAGGCTTTTCAACGGTATCTATAGAAGTAACCCTGAGCTGTGCTTGGCAGCCTTTCGCCTCCAGCACCAGTCACGTACAACATGAGACCCTGAAACAAGATCCCCAGCTCAGCGCCTAGAGGACAGTTGTTCACAATGGAAAAATTTCTCTGCTCGTAATTTGCCCTGATTGGCAGCCTCTGCTGAGGAAGGCAAAAAGAATGAGATGAGACAGAGCAGCATGCCCAGCCCCCAGCCCCTTCATTTCTCCTGTGAACATACTTGGTATCCAAACTGCACAATGGAATTTGTGTTCCATCCCTTGCAATGTTAGAACCTGTCTACGCAGGCAAACCAACTGTGACGGGGGCAGCATGAGCAACCATAGGCTGGGTCTTACCTGGGTCGACAGGACAAACCCATGTTTTAACCACATTACTGACCTCAGTGGGAACAGGGTTGCAAAGAGCTGGTAAGAGATTTAGGGAAGAGCTTGTGTGAAAGATTATAAAAATAGCAGCTGGCATTCCAAGCATTCCAAACGTTGATTCATTAGAGCCTGAGGTAGGTAGATAGCCCCACTCCACAGATGGGGAAACTGTGGCACTTGGGGGGGAACCTCTATTTTTGGTGGCCTCAACCCACTATTAGACACCTAGGTATGTAGAGCTGGGCATCGACGTTCTAAAGCAGCCAAAACTAGAGGCTACTTTTGAAAATTTGGGCAGTAGGGCCATAGAATCATAGAATCTCAGGGTTGGAAGGGACCTCAGGAGGTCATCTAGTTCAACCCCCTGCTCAAAGCAGGACCAACCCCAACTAAATCATCCCAGCCAGGGCTTTGTCAAGCCTGACCTTAAAAACCTCTAAGGAAGGAGATTCCACCACCTCCCTAGGTAACCCATTCCAGTGCTTGGCCTTGTCCAAGGTCAAAGACATGGCCTGTGGCTAGAATGACCAGCTGTCCCAATTTTATAGGGACAGTCCCAATAGTTGGGGCTTTGTCTTATATAGGCGCCTATTCCCCCCTCCCCGATTTTTCACACTTGCTGTCTGGTCACCCTACCTGTGCTACAATTGGGAATGGAACCTAGATCTCTTTATTTCTAGGCCTCAGCTTTAAACACATGGCCCTAATCCTTCCCTACTGACCATCCTCCCTGCTTGTGATAATATACTGCATACACAACCTTTAGGGAAAAGTCCAATGGAGTTTAGCAACCCATCGAATTTTTTAACCAACTTGTAGAATATAATAGAGAATTAGATCTCTCCTGTAGATTGAAATTAGGGCTGTCAATTAATTGCAGTTAACTCACACGATTACCTCAAAAAATGTAATCATGATTTTAAAAATTAATAGTGATTAATTGCAGTTTTAATGCCACTGTTGAACAATAGAATACCAATTGAATATTTTTTGATGTTTTTCTACATTTTCAAATATATTGATTTCGGTTACAACACAGAATTCAAAGTGTACAGTGCTCACTTTATATTATTATTTGTATTACAAATATTTGCATTGTAAAAATGATAAACAAAAGAAATATTATTTTTCAATTCACCGCAGGCAAGTACTGGAGTGGGATCTCTTTATCGTGAAAGTGCAACTTAGAAATGTAGATTTTTTTTCATAACATAACTTCACTCAAAAACAAAACAATGTAAAACTGTAGAGCCTACAAGTCCACTCAGTCCTACTTCTCCTTTAGCCAATCGCTCAGACAAACAAGTTTGTTTACATTTACGGGAGATAGTGCTGCCTGCTTCACCTGAAAGTGAGAACAGGTGTTCACATGGCATTTTTGTAGACAGCAATGCATGGTATTTATGTGCCAGATATGCTAAACATTTGTATCCCCTGTCATGCTTTGGCCACCATTCTAGAGGACATGCTTCCATGCTGATGATGCGCGTTAAAAAAAGAATGTGTTAATTAAATTTGTAACTGAACTCCTTGGGGGAGAATTGTATGTCTCTTGTTCTGTTTTACCTTCATTCTGCCATATATTTCATGTTACAGCCGTCTCGGATGATGACCCAGCACATGTTCGTTTTAAGAACACTTTCACTGCAGATTTGACAAAAACAATGCAAAGAAGGTACCAATGTGAGATTTCTAAAGATAGCTACAGCACTTGACCCAAGGTTTAAGAATCTAAAGTGCCTTCCAGAATCTGAGAGGGATGAGGTGTGGTGCATGCTTTCAGAAGTCTTAAAAGAGCAACACTCCGATGTGGAAACGACAGAACCCGAACCACCAAAAAAGAAAAATCAACCTTTTGCTGGTGGCATCTGACTCAGATGATGAAAATGAACATGTGTCAGTCTGCACTGCTTTGGATCGTTATCAAGCAGAACCGATCATCAGCATGGATGCATGTCCTCTGGAATGGTGATTGAAGCATGAAGGGACAGATAACTCTTTAGTGCATCTGGCACATAAATATCTTGCCACACTGGCTACAACAGTGCCATGCAAATGCCTGTTCTCACTTTCAGGTGACGTTGTAAACAAGAAACGGGCAGCATTATCTCCTGCAAATGTAAACAAACGTATTTGTCTGAGCGACTGGCTGAACAAGAAGTAGCACTGAGTGGACTTGAAGCCTCTAAAGTTTTACATTGTTTTATTTTTGAATGCAGGATGTTTTTTGTACATAATACTACATTTGTAAGTTCAACTTTCACGATAAAGAGATTGCACTACACTACTTGTATCAGGTAAATTGGAAGATACTATTTCTTTTGGTTTTTTACATTGCAAATATTTGTAATCATAAATAATCATAACGTGAGCACTGTACACTTTGAATTCTGTGTTGTAATTGAAATCACTATATTTGAAAATATAGAAAACATCCAAAAATATTTAAATAAATGGTATTCTATTATTGTTTAAGCGTGCAATTAATCGCGTGATTAATCGCAATTAATTTTTTTAATTGCTTGACAGCCCTAATTGAAATTCTTTCTATATTTTTTAAAACATGCTCTATTAAATATTAAGGAAACTTACTTCCATTGAATACTTGTTCCACGAGTAGTTCTATTCCTTTCAGCCAGATTCTGCCACTCTTCCATACGTCGATTAGTACCTTACTCTGCGAATGGCCCCATATATTTAAATGTGGAAGCAAGGATAATAGCACATATCTGATAACACACTACAGCCCTGATCTTACGAACACTAACATGCTTGTCTAGCTTTCCACATGGGAACAGTTCCTCTAATTTGTTCTTATGTGTAAGTGATCCAGGGTAAGGTTTGAGAATCAGTTCTTGGTGAATCTAGCTGTGGAGGCCAGGACAAAGTGAGCCTTGTATTAATAGTGAAGGTGGAATTTTCAAAAGTGCCTAAGCCCAGATCCTCAAAGATGACCTACAATGGCCCATGGCCCATCTACAACTCCGACTGCTATTAGCAAATAGCTCCAGTGGCTGAAGACGGGACACCAGATGGGGAGTGCTCTGAGTTACTACAGAGAGTTCCTTCCAGGTGTCTGGCTGGTATGTCTTGCCCACATGCTCAGGGTCTAACTGATCACCATATTTGGTGTTGGGAAGGAATTTCTCCCCAGGTGTCAAGATTCACCAAAAATCATGGACTGAACAGAGACCCTGGATTTATGGCTTATTACAACAATCACATAACCAGCTAAGGCTATGGCTACACTGGCACTTTACAGCGCTGCAACTTTCTCGCTCAGGGGTGTGAAAAAACACCCCCCTGAGCACAGCAAGTTACAGCGCTGTAAAGCCCCAGTGTAGTCAGTGTCCCAGCGCTGGGAGCCGCGCTCCCAGCGCTGTAAGCTATTCCCCTTGTGGAGGTGGAGTGCCTGCAGCTCTGGGAGAGCTCTTTCCCAGCGCTGGTGCGCGACCACACTCGCACTTCAAAGCGCTGCCGCGGTAGCGCTGCCGTGGCTGCGCTTTGAAGTTTCGAGTGTAGCCAAAGCCTAAATCCCCTTTTTGTCCTATGACTACAGTTAATGGAACACTCTACCTTGAATGGTCCCTTACAATATGTGCTAACTACTTATGCTAAATAATCTGTTCCACCTTGCATTTACCTGTGAAGAGCTCTGTGTGGCTCGAAAGCTTGTCTCTCTCACCAACAGAAGTCGGTCGAAACAAAATATTACCTCACCCACCTGGTCAACCTTGGGATAAACACTTCAGGGTATGTTTCTATTTCTTCCAAAGACAGGAATGTGGAGGGTTCATCTTTGGCAGTAAGTGTACACAAGATAAGGAAGGTTTCAGAGTAGCAGCCGTGTTAGTCTGTGTCAGCAAAAAAGAACAGGAGTACTTGTGGCACCTTAGAGACTAACAAATTTATTTCAGCATAAGCTTTTGTGGGCTACAGTCCCACTTCATCGGATGCATAGAATGGAATATACAGTAGGAAGATATATATACACATAGGCGCCGACTTCCGGTGGTGCCGGTGGGGGCTGACGCCCGGCGTCAGGGGCGGAGCCCCGCCCCGACGCCGGGCCCTGCCCCCGACGCCGGGTGACGTTGCGGGGCCCCGCCCCCGACGCCGACGCAACGTCGCCCAGCGTCGGGGGCGGGGCCCCGCAACGTCTCCCGGTGCTGAGGTGAGCTTGCTGCGGGTCCCGGGAATGGCGGGGAGCTGCCGGTGGGTGCTCTGCACCCACCAATTTTTCCCCGTGGTTGCTCCAGCCCCGGAGCACCCACGGAGTCGGCGCCTATGTATATACACACCGAACATGAAAAGGTGGAAGTTGCCATACCAATTGTAAGAGGCTAGTTAATTAAGAGGAACTATTATCAGCAGGGGAAAAAAACTTTTGAAGTGATAATCAAGATGGCCCATTTCAGACAGTTTCAAAAACAGACTCCAACGAGAAACTGCTGAACTTGAATTAAATATGCAAACTAGATACCATTAACTTAGGTTTGAACAGAGACTGGGAGTGGCTCCGTCATTACGTTAATTGAATCTATTTCCCCTGGCTAACTATCCTCACACCTTTGTGTCAACTGTCTGAAATGGGCCATCTTGATTATCACTTCAAAAGTTTTTTTCCCCCTGCTGATAATAGTGCCTCTCAATTAATTAGCCTCTTACAGTTGGTATAGGTACTTCCACCTTTTCATGTTTCTCTGAATGTATAAATATCTTCCTACTGTATGTTCCATTCTATGCATCCGATGAAGTGGGACTGTGGCCCACGAATGCTTATGCTGAAATAATTTTTTTAGTCTCTAAGGTGCCACAAGTACTCCTGTTCTTTTTACAAGATAAGGAAGTGCAACAACTACCAGTGAGAATTCAGGATGCTCACCAGCATACGTGTAACCCTTCTGCCAGGATGAGTTGACAGCAGCAAGGGCCAGGTTCAGTACATAGGGGTTCCCTTCGCAACAATGCAATGCAAAACCGGCTCAAGCCCCCACCCAGTAACCTGGGAAAATCTTATACACACCCCTGGGCGCCTCAAAGAGGCAATACTTCCCCTCTCGCAAGCACAGAGCCTCAGTGTAACAGAAATCTTTAATAGCAGCAGGTAAACGATACCAGCCTTAAATTGGGAAAACACCGCAACTAGGATCTATAAGCCAAACTGTGAGCAAGACCCACCCCAGCCAATTGGGCCGTGCCCTGTCCCTTGGGTTCTTGAGTCCAGCAACCCAAACATTACCCAAAGTCCCCAAAAGTCCATGAACCCAAAAGTCCAGTCCCAGAGTTCAAAAGTTCATCTGCAGGGTGCTACACGCCACCCGCCTGGGCAGCAATGGGAAGGGGCGGGGGGTAAGGGACACCTTACGTGGCGTGAAGATGATTGCCTCACCCCTCCGTGGGGCTTCACTCTGCTCCGCCAGCCGTCTCACTGGCCGCTCTGCTCCGCCAGCTGTCCCGCAAGCCGCTACCGCTGTCCCCACGAACTGCTCTGTCCCACCAACAGCGCCGCTCCACCAGCCGTCCTGCAAGCTGCTCCAACTGCAACCACGAACTGCTCCGCTCTGCCAGCAGCACCACTCCGACTGTCCTCACAAACTGCTCTGCTTTGCCAGCAGCACCACACCATCAGCTGTCTTGCCAACTGCTCCACCAGCCACTTATCTTCAGGCTCCCCCACTACTTAACACAGTGCTCAGTGATTTCAGCTTAGTGATTTCAGCTCAGAAGGCTGTTAGCACTTTAGTGATTTCAGCTTGTAGTTTAGGGGAGCCCTAGTGCTCAGTTGCACTATTAGCCCAGAGTGATTTCAATTCAGCAGTCAGAAACCAGACTCTCAAGGAACTCAACATTAGCTCTGATATTCCACAGTGGAGAGAGGCAGAGATGCTGCAATTGGTGTCTCAGACCCTCACAAGGGTCCTACACCACCAGGCATTAGCCTTGATCTTAGCCAAAAGGCCAAGAAGCAATCCCCTGTCCCCAGCCTCTCTCAATTCACTGGGCTTTGGAACCCATGTCCCTTGGCTGGCGAGTGTTGTTTAGTTCATGGCAAGTTCCCCTTTAACATGACAAAAGGCCAAGTACAGTTCCACTGGCCATGATTTACATAAGCAGTATAACAGTTTATTCTTCCTGCCCCAATAACAGAAAGTCCTGCCCCAATACAGAAAACTGAGGATCCTACAGCAGCCCAAAATGCCCATCTGGGCCACTATGGCTCGTACCAGGCAGGGTGGGTGTGCCTATGCAAATTGGATCAGCCCCTGGAGTGCTTTGCCATGACTCACCACCAGATGTCAGGGTGGAGCTCATCCTGACTCTGCTTACATATGTAATGACAGGGCTTGGCTATCTGACTCAAACATTGATTGTAGCCTGTTGGTGATGGACACAAGCTCATTAGCTTTACCTAGATTGTAGGGGCAGGGGAAGGGACTGCTTTTTTGGTCAGTGGCTAGCACAGTGGGGTCCTGGTCCATGATTGGGATTCTGGGCACTACTATAATCTTGGGCCCCATACTACAAGAAGGATGTGGATAAATTGGAAAGAGTCCAGCGGAGAGCAACAAAAATGATTAGGGGGCTGGAGCACCTGACTTATGAGGAGAGGCTGAGGGAACTGGGATTGTTTAGCCTGCAGAAGAGAAGAACGCGGGGGGATTTCATAGCTGCTTTCAACTACCTGAAAGGGTGTTCCAAAGAGGCTGGATCTAGACTGTTCTCAGTGGTAGAAGATGACAGAACAAGGAGTAATGGTCTCAAGTTGCAGAGGGGGAGGTTTAAGTTAGATATTAGGAAAAACTTTTTCACTAGTTGGGTGGTGAAGCACTGGAATGGGTTACCTAGGGAGGTGGTGGAATCTCCTTCCTTAGAGGTTTTTAAGGTCATGCTTGACAAAGCCCTGGCTGTGTTAATTTAGTTGGGGTTGGTCCTGCTTCGAGCAGGGGGCTGGACCAGATGACCTCCTGAAGTCCCTTCCAACCCTGAGATTCTATGATTTGTGACAGACCCAGACAAGTGGGGTACAGAAGTCTGATAGAAGGCAAATATACTGGCCATTGGATGAATAGTTTTCTGTTCCCTGAGTGACCAGAGCAGGGGCTGTACTAGAACAAGCAGGAACTTTCTGGAACCAATTTAAGGCAGGCAGGCTAATTAGGACACCTGGATCCAATTAAGAAGAACCTGCTAGAATCAGTTAAGACAGGCAGGCTAATCAGGGCACCTGGGTTTAAAAAGGAGCTCCCTTCAGTTTGTGGTGTTGCGTGCGAGGAGCTGGGAGCAAGAGGCACACAAGGACTTGAGAGTGAGAAGAGTTGAAGGACTAAGGAGTACAAGCATCAGCAGACCATCAGGAGGAAGGTCCTGCAGTAAGCATAAAGAAGGTGTTGGGTGGAGGCCGTGGGGAAGTAGCCCAGGGAGTTGTAGCTGTCACGCAGCTGTTACAGGAAACCCTATAGACAACTGCAATCCACAGGGCCCTGGGCTGGAACCCAGAGTAGAGGGCGGGCCCGGGTTCCTCCCAACTCCTGATCAGACACAGGAGGAATTTGACTGTGGGTTCTACCAGAGGGGAAGATCTCTGAGGTGATCAAAATCCGCCAATAAGCGCAGGACTCACCAAGGTAGAGGAGGAACTTTGTCACCGATTCTATGATAATATAAATGAATAATAAATGATGACAATAAACCTCAGATATTTATCTGAGAGATCAGAGAACATGAGAAAAAACGCTTTCTCCAAGACACACAAACTCATTGCAAATGACAAAAAACTTTTTGTTCTGTCAAAAATATTATGTGACACTGCATATGGACCCAAACAGAGATTCAGACACCAGCTCTGCAACTGGTTTTCTCTAACGGAGTGAACCAACATCCTGGAACTGAACACACCAAACTTGAGGGAAGTTTGGATTATGCTCGCTCCGGAAAATGCAAATTATTTTTTCAGGAGAAATTCAATTTTTCTAAAATTTCCTATGAATTTTCAACAACAAAAATTTTTAAATGTTTTTTGAATACCAATTTCAATGGAAAAAAAACTCTATGTTTTTTGGTAAACGTCCATGTTGTTAAACAAAAACAAAAAAAAAAATTTTCCATCAAAAAAAAAGTTGCAATAAAATTTCTGCCCCTCTCTGGTTTTGATCCAAATCTGACCTTTCACCTCCGTGTATCCTGGTATGAAACCAATGCATTTACAACTAGTAATGAAGCTACTCCATTGTGTCGTGTTCATTTTTCTACTACATTTAAAACAGGTTTCACTGTTTACTTTGAGTTGAAAAATACTGTTCTTCAGTGGCTTTTAAAGGAGCATTTCAATACATTTCACAGCATTGCTTTTCAAGATGATATAAAAATCTATTGCCAGCCATTCCCATAACAACCCCTCTTGCATTTCAAACAGTCACCAAATTTCCTTAACTACTAAATTTATTGCCAATGCAGCTGCTTTAATGACAGGTTTGAGGCTCCTTTGGTTTCAGGAGGCAGCTTGTTTCAGCTCAAGCCTTTTGTGGTTGCGTTGGTTATATAGGGTGTGTTTGGATGGCCACCCACAACTCCAGCAGCACATGCAGCAGCAGGCTAGATACAGAACGTGACTTGGTAAGACGAGACTCATCACTTCGGGGAGGATTTGCAGGCTGTGCTCTGGTGCTTCCCTGTGGAGGGCTGTGATACATGATACCATAGTATCACACAGCTGGCCTTCTGAAGCACTAGGTAATGGTCACAGCCAGAACATAGAATCTGCATCCTCACAGGTCCAGAAAAAAAGCTAGTGAGACCCTTGTGCTCTCTCTATACCAGACAAAGACATCCTGTGTTTGAACTTCCTCCCCGAGATAGAGATCCACAAGGGAGTTAAGAGTGTGTCCACACCGTAATAAAAACCTGTGCCACTGAGTCTCAGCCCTGGTCAGTTGACTCAGCTCCAGAAGTCTCAGAGCCCAGGCTCCAGCCCAGACATCTACACTGGAATTCTTAGCTCCAAAGCCCGAGTCAGCTGACCTGGGCCAGCTGCAGCCATGCCGTGAGTCTTTTATCGCAATGTAGATGTTCCCTAATAGGCACCATCCTGTTTAGGTTTCATGCAAAGGAAGCCTCCATTTTACCCACATTTACTCCATCTCATTTCACTTGTGTTCCGGCAGCATCAACAGGTGCCCACCCAAGATCAGGGCTTCATTGTGCTAGGTGCTGTGCAAACGGGTAGTAAGAGGCAGTCTGTGCCCTGAAGGGCAAAACAAAGGCAGCATTAACATCCCTGTTTTACAGATGGGGAAACTGAGGCACGGAGTGATTAAATGATTTGCCGACTGTTCCACCAGCAGTTTGCGGCAGAGCAAGGAATCAAATGAAGGCCTCGGACAGAGCCTGAACCACACCACAGGCGCCCCTTCCTCTCCTGCTTACCTAGTTATCTTTGGCTTTTCTCGGGCACCCACCACCATATTCTGGAAAGCAGATGCTCCCGGTGTCCCTTCTGGCCAACACCAAATAGCCTGAAAAATACCATTGTATCACCATCGTCACACCACTACGGTTAGCAGCGAGCATAGGAGACTAATTAGAAATTATTACTATAAAACCTATAGAAGCAAATAGGGAATATTTAAAGCAAACTGTAGAATGTACTGCCAGGGAATTTCTCCAGGTTGAATTAGAAATTCTCTAGGGCATGATTCTCTATTCATTTCTAGAGGGCATTTCCTTGGTTGAAGAAATATTCCAAGCTAATGCATTAGCCCCATACTGCAGAGATACCCGAGTAGCTTGAATAAACAACCGACCTCAAACCCCAACTCTTCCCCTATTGAAGCGACCCACTTCTTCAGATGCATGGGTATTCACCCACGAAAACTTATGCTCCAATACGTCTGTTAGTCTTTAAGGTGCCACAGGACTCTGTCACTTCTACAGATCCAGACTAACACGGCTACCCCTCTGATACTCTGCCCCTATTGAAATTCATCTCTTACTATCCTTTCATTACCAGACTCATTTTTGGCCAGGTCCCTAGTTCTCAGAGCATTGATTCAGCCTAGTAGGGTGACCAGACAGCAAGTGTGAAAAATCGGTACAGGGGATGGGGGGTTATAGGAGCCTATATAAGAAAAAGACCCAAAAATCGGGACTGTCCCTATAAAATAAGGACATATGGTCACCCTAGCCCAGAAGTACACCCTCCATCACCATCCACAGCAGCCTGTGATCATTTGCTCTCTCCTGTCATTGTCTGTGGCAAGACTGTTGCTCATTTGTTCCCCATGTTTAACGTGAAATTCCTTCAGTTCTATGCGTTTTTATGCTAAATGCCATCCATGCAGCTTCCCCGCCTCCATCCCTGCTACCCATGTCGAACCAGGGGGAACAGGTGGGACAGCTGAACCCTTTGAATGAAAGGAGAGCACAGTTCCTTTCCGCTTGTCCTGTTCTCACAGTCTGCCGCTGCTGTCGGTGACCCCCAAGTCTCCGAGGACTCTGGATTTGTACATATTAGTCACATAAAAGAAAGCAGCTCACAGTAGGCTGCTTCTGGTCTTCACTTCATCCTGAGACAAGGGAAATAACTCGTCATCATATTCCTCAGGAGGGGGATGAAGTGACTTATTTTGTCTCACAAACTGACTGACTTCCCACTTAGAGAATATCGTACACTGAACACATTTGTGCAGGGGAAGATTTAAAGCAGCCCCTGAGTAGAGTCCAGTATTGTCTGTCTTTTGTGCTGTGAAATCTTTGAGGCCGGGACTGTCTCATGTCATCCCGGAGCTAATCCTCTGTCTGACCTGCTGCAGAACTAGATGATTTAATGATCCCTTTTGGCCTTAAAAATCTACGAACTATGAACCCCCAGTAGGGCAAAGAGTACACTGTCCACATTTAATAAGTTCCCAGATGAAACTACATTAAGATGGAGCTCCGGTTGAGTGTGGATCAGGAACTGAAGGGCGAAATTTGCAATTCTCCCCAAAACAAGCATTACAAACCAAGGAAATTCAGAGGTAAGGTCACACTTAAGGGTAGGTCTACATTGACATTGCATGTCCAGTTAGCATGGGTGTAAGCAACAGTGTAGATGGCCATGGCTTAGGCAAGTAGAGACACACCAGAACTCTACGTGCCTCCCATGTCTACACCTCTAGCAGTGTAGTGCCCTGCCGCCTCCCTGCTGCCAGAGCCTTTTCCCACCACAGTGAAAGGCTCCGGCAGCCGGCAAAGGCTCTGGCAAGAGGGTGGCAACAGGGAAAGGGGATTCCTTTCCCCACTGCCTCCCCCTGCCAGAGCCTTTCACTGTCACTTGTAGTTACACACCGCAACGACTGTCCAGACAGCTTGTCTTTCACCGCGGTGTGTACCTACATGCCGCCATAAGCGTAGACGGGCCTAAAAGAAATCCAGATAGGTGCAGGTATGGAAATGCAGTTAAGGCACCCAGATAACCTTCATTCTGCCCTGCAGTGACACTGTACAATAACCATACAGTTATGATTAACGCATAAGAGTGTTTGAGGACCCAGATAAAATTAAACTGGCACATTAAATATTCCCCCCACCCCACCCCCATCACTAGGGTGACCAGACGTCCCAATAAATCGGGACCGCCCCAATTTTTCTTCTTTTGTTCTGCGCCCCGGCCGACGCATGGTGGGACGCTATTTGTCCAGATATCCGGGCTTCTTCCATTCTTCTGTTGTTGTTTTTTTGCTCAACAAATCTGGCAGCGGGAGAGGGGTTGGTTTTTTTTGCTCAACAAGTCCCGATTTTTGGGTCCTCACATCTGGTCACCCTACCCATCACACCCATTGTGGTGCCTCTGGAGAAGGATGATAGGGTGACCAGACAGCAAATGTGAAAAGTCGGGATGGGGTGGGAGCCCATATAAGGAGCCTATATAAGAAAAAGACCCTAAAATCGGGACTGTCCCTATAAAATTGGAACATTTGGTCACCCTAAAGGATGATGACTCATGGAGGTACAATTTATCTCTGAGCAGTTTCTGGAGCAATGAGGCTTTGCATAAGTTCAGATGCAGGACTATGCAGAAATGACACAATGCAGCCCTTCCTGAGTAATGCATTTGTTCTTTAATGGCTTTATTCTCCATATTTGCCTTCCCTTTGTCTAGTCATTAAAATCCACTAGACAATTGCCAAAATTATTTACTGCTTTTAAATTAAAAAAAAAATCAACAGAAATTATACAGAGCAACACAAGAAGGTCAAACTAGAAGTACTGAGATGAAATAAAGAGGCTAGGACTTTTTAGATTGGAAAAGAGGAGAGTAAGGGGGGATATGATAGAGGTATATAAAATGATGAGTGGTGTGGAGGAAGTGAATAAGAAAAAGTTATTTACTTGTTCCCATAATAGAAGAACTAGGGGCAACCCAATGAAATTAGTGGGCTGCAGGTTTAAAACAAATAAAAGGAAGTTCTTCTTCACCCAGCGCATGGTCAACCTGTGGAACTCCTTGCCTGAGGAGGCTGTGAAGGCTAGGACTATAACAGGGTTTAAAAGAGAACTGGATAAATTCATGGAGATGAAGTCCATTAATGGTTATTAACCAGGATGGGTAAGAAATGGTGTCCTTAGCCTCTGTTTGTCAGGGGAGGGTGATGGATGGCAGCAGAGAGATCACTTGATCATTACCTGTTAGGTCCACTCACTCCGGGGCACCTGGCATTGGCCACTGTCGGTGGACAGGCTACTGGGCTGGATGGACCTTCGATCTGACCCAGTATGGCTGTTCTTATGTTCTTATGAAATTAAAAAGGGAAATTTTAAGCCAAATATCAGGGGAAACTTTCTCCCAGTGAGTTCTACTGAATTGTGACACAGCCGCCCCAAGAAAGTGTCTGAAACGCCATTATTGCTTGGCATCTTTACAGCTAAGCTGGACCAACCACTGTAGAACAGTGTAATGACCAATGAGTTACAAACATCTTCTGGACAGAGGAAGCTTGTCCCAGGCCTACAACAGTTCAGCTCCCAGATGCCCCCCTTTCATGGGATAGCTGCCATTTTGACCGAAAGCAGGGATTGATCCAAAGACCTCCTTGGCTAAAAGTTTCTAGTTGGAGCTAAAGTAGGGTGACCAGATGTCCCAATTTTATAGGGACAGTCCCGATTTTTGGGTATTTTTCTTATATATGTTCCTATTACCCCCTACCCCCTGTCCCGATTTTTCACATTTGCTGTCTGGTCACCCTAAGCTAAAGAACCAACTTCACTGGTTAGGAACTATAACAGGTGATGACCTCCTGAGGTCCCCTCCAACCCTGATATTCTATGATTCTACACGTCCTCTGTGGATTGGTAACAGCGTGGGGAACACATAACATACATCAACCAGTGGATTATACATGTATAGGCGGTGGTGTAGCATTGGTGACTGAATAGTGTTCTCTCTCATTCTGTGACATGATTGTTTTAGGGGTGACGCCTGTTCCTTGCATGGCTAAGTACTTATTATCACAAGGAACAGTTGGCAGGGGTCAGTCAATGTTGTGGGTACCTGCTATTATTGTTACAGGGAAGCCTCAAGGCCACAGCCAAGATCAGGGACCCTCTATGCTAGCCCCTGCACAAACACACTCACCAGACATGGGAGGAGAAACAGAGGAGGACAGTGACTTGCCTAAAGTGACATGGGAGGTCAGCAGCAGAGCCAGGAATAAATCCCAGCTCTCTTAGCTTCCAGGCATGTTCATTGGACCATGCTGCCTCTTATGCAAGAGAGACGCAATCAATAATGTTCATAAATCAAAGCACTAATGCGCAGTATCTAAGGCGCTTTGTAACAGTAACCTGTGTTTAAACAAAATTAAAGTGAGATTCAAAAGCCTCTTCCTGCGCCTGAATACACCCCCCTCACCTCCCACCGAAAACACAGCTCTGCAATCCCATTTTTTTTGTTCAATACAGTGAAATGCTTTACAGACAATTTCTTCTTGTGGCTTCCGATGTAGCGTGAATGCATTGGGGAAAGAAATAAATAAATAAACACGCCACTGTTCCTTCCGCCTGACTGCATCCACCTGTTTCTCTTTTAGCCCAAATGTTTTCACCTTTGACCCTCCTGTGGGATCGAGGCGCTTGAAAAGCTGCATCTCCCCCCCTCCGCGCCTGCCTCCACAACAGCTGTATAAACCTCAAGGGCAACAGCTGCTGGCTGTGGGACAGCATCCACCCCGGTGTCTCAGGCTACAGAGCAAAGACTCAAAGCCACTGGCATGCTGTCGGGAATAGATTTCTGAAAGGAAAAAAAAAACCCAAAGACACAAACTGTTGAGTTATCTTGGTCCCCATTTTAAACTGCACCAACATAGATTCAGCTCGCGTGAATTGCAGAGCTCAGAGATGATGCCAAACCCTTTCTGGGCTGCTAATTTGTTAACGGCCTATACAGTAGCGCAGCCAGGTCCGGAGCGCAGGGGGAGCAGCGCTATAAAAAGGCGCCTCCCCCTGTACTCACCCGGCGGCGCTCCGGGGCTTCGGCGGCACTTCGGCGGCTCACTCCGGGTCTTCCGTTGTACCCGCCGCCGAAATGCCGCTGAAGACCCGGAGCGCCGCCGGGTGAGTGAAAGGAGCGGCGCTTAAAAAGAAGCGGTGCCTTTTTTTAGTGCTGCTACAAAAAGGCGCCGCTTCCACCGCTTCTGCTCAAGGGGGAGCCGTCGCTCCCCCTGCTCCCCCCCCCCCCCCCCCCGGCTACGCTACTGGGCCTATACTGAGGGACTCAATCCCACACTCAGCTCTGGATTGTGACTCTAGGATTGAGTCCTTTTCATCAATCCTACCCCTTTGCAGGCTTCCTGGTGAATTCAGGCTGGGTGCTCCACCCGGCCAGAGCCGGTGCAAGGATATTTCGCGCCCTATGTGGAACTTCCACCTTGCACCCCCCCTCCGGCCCGGGGAGCCCTGCGGCAGCTCCCCGCCCTCCCCTCTGCCCTGCGGCGCCCCCCCTGCGGCAGCTCCCCGCCCTCCCCTCTGCTCAAGGAGATCCCCCTGTGGCAGCTTCCCGCCCCCCCTCTACCCGGGGAGCCCCCCCTGCGGCAGCTCCCCGCCCCAACTCACTTTCACTCCGCCTCCTCTCCTGTGTGCGCCGCGCCGCTCCACTTCTCCTGCCTTCCAGGCTTGCGATGCCAATCAGCTGTTTGGCACAGCAAGCCTAGGAGGGGAGGAGAATTAGAGCGGGGGCGGCATGCTCAGGGGAGGAGGCGGAGCGGAGATGAGCTGGGGCGGGGAGCGGTTCCCCTGCGCCCCCTCCCCCCTCCGTTACTTGCTGCGGGCGGACCTCCCCTCGCCCCCCTGCCCCAGCTCACCTCCACTCCACCTCCTCCCCTGAGTGCGCTTTTTGGTGCCCCCAACCACTTGGCGCCCTAGGCGGCCGCCTAGTTCGCCTAGTGGTTGCATTGGCCCTGCACCCAGCTTGGTGCAGAAAGTTTATGCTCCCACATCGTGCCAGAAGAGTGACTTTGCAGACTTTCCACCAACAGTGGTGTTCAGGGGTGAAATCTAGAGCTGTCACCCACACATCCTAGCCTGATGGTGGCCCAGAGCGTTACAGACAGAGAAAGGTTCTGAAATGGGCGCACGGTATATCTGCTTTTGCAGCATGCGTGTATTTTCACAGTGATCCAGAATTGGTATAAAATGAGATTAGTTGTTAAAAAAACTGACGGGAGGAGATTCAAACCTCTTGCCCCAAGCCAGCTATTTAGCCTGTCAAGGGAATTACCACCACACTGCTCTGCTGGGCCTGCCTGGGTTACTCCTCTGCCTCAAAAGGTGGCCGGCGTTGTCCTTTGCAGAGGGTTCACTGTTTGTGCAGCACAACGCAAGAGATAAGACACAGTGGCAGGAGCCTTTCACCTCTCCTCTCATCCTGTAATAGGTTAATCTAACCTAGTCCCACCATGGTCTAGTGATTACAGTAACAGGCTTCCATCCCTGACAGGGATGATAAAAATAGCTCCTGAATTTAGTGGAGAAGGACCTTTGTCATGGGGACAGCTCTGAATCCTTTGTTATCCTGACCCATATAGAGAGCCAGGAAATAAAGACGATTCCCTTACCAGCCCCCTTATGTGTCACATATTCAGTGCGCTGACCTTTGTGTAGTCATGGGAAAGACCCTTCACCTTTCTGTGCCCCAATTCCCCCATCTGTAAAATGCAAGTCACATCAGCCTGGATTTGTACAGCATGTGAGATCTAGCAATAAACATAGACATTGAGAGGAAGGATGGGCCAGTGGTTAGGGCTGTACCCTAGGCCTTGCGAAGTCTGGGTTTGAGACCTTACTCCACCAAAGACCTTGCATGAATCACTTAGCCTCCATGTGTTTCGGCTGTATTGTGAGATAAGGGACATCAATATTTATTGTATCAGAGTGATGGGGGCCATTTAAGTACCTTAGATAGATTATTAATTATTTTGCTATAATTATTCCATCCTTGAGTGGCCACAAGAAAGAGGACACCATCCTAGTTGATTTCTTTACAACTTTTTTTTTAAATGTTATTTCTGCCACATCTGTGCCTGAGCTCGGCCTCACCACGCTGTTAACGTGCCTCATTCCCTGTCCCAGTCCAGCTAGGCAGGAGCTAGGATTGTTCTGAGGCACCGAAACAGCACGTTCAACTCTGGAGAGCAAAGAAAGGTGCCTCACATTATTCAGTTGTGATCCCGATGCATAGTGGTCGGAACTGTCAGCAGGAGACAATGCAGGGCGCATTGAACGGGATCATAGAATCATAGAATCTCAGGGTTGGAAGGGACCTCAGGAGGTCATCTAGTCCAACCCCCTGCTCAGAGCAGGACCAATCCCCAACTAAATCATCCCAGCCAGGGCTTTGTCAAGCCTGACCTTAAAAACCTCTAAGGAAGGGATGACCCATTAGGACCGGGGTGAGGGGTGCTGATCACATAATTGCCTGAGATGATGGGCTGGGGGTATGCATCTATCTCAGTGTTATGTGTCTTCTATATTTCAATTAGCAGCAAGTGGGCTTGGTGGATCCAGTCCCAGCTGCTACCAGGCACAAGTATCCACTGACTCCTAGTGGCTATTGTTATATCAGTAAACCATACCAAACAGAGCATCAACCAACACCAACCACAAATTAGTGCAACCAACTGAGCAAACACTCCTATAGAAAGCTCTGTGATGCAGGTCCTGGTATTGGATACACCTTCTTAATATCTTGAGGTTCAGATTTGCATCCAACCATTTATGCAAAGCGGACAGTTTCTCGGCTGTTCTCAGGAGATTTCTGCCTTTTCCCACCCCTTAGTCCCACAAGGCACCTTCCTTAGTAACCGTGCAAGGGGTTCTGGGATGCGTAGTTCTAGCTGGTGGCATTATCACCAGCAGGGAATGGAGTCTGCCACCTCCCACTGCGCCATGTCAATTGGCAGGCGCCTTGCCAGCCCATCCTGGATGAGCCCGTTTGGATTGGAGGTCAGCAGCCACGCTGAGCATGCTCCCGAATTACCTGGGAGAGTGGGCTGGAAAGTGAATAGAGCCTCCATGGGACAGGAGGGGGCTCAGCGGGGGGCTTAATTTGTATTTTCAGACCTTAGTGACTGTATTTCAGACTCACAACCTCTCTTTTCTGCTTGACTTCCAGGCCAACCCTCTCTCTCACTTCTTCACCCCCGTCACCTATAGACAGTATATTAAGGCAAACAGAAAAATATTTGCAGGCAGGGTCAGCTGTTCCAGGCCTCATATCCCAACAAGACTCCCAGAATTTGTAACTCCCAACAACTGCTACCTCCCCCGCAGCCCGCCCCTACAAATATGCAAGCAGGTGCAAGGCACCATGGGTTTGGTTGTTCCAAGCCACTTTTACCCCTTTGTGGTAAATAAAGGCACAGTCAAGGGCACCGATTCCCTATTACACTTCATCCCCTTTGCACCACTCGGATGGTGTATAGGGCACAGATTCCGGTCAGCAGAGAACTCCCCTAGCCAAGAGGAACTCTTGCTGGAGTAAGAACTCTTGCTGGTGTGCCCTGGGTCACGGGCCTCCTCCTCACTCTGCGGGGCAGAGGATGTGCCAGAGCAGAACTCTATGCCAATCGGCCACTGGCATATTTATACCATTGGCGTAAATTAGAGCAGCCCAGGGATTTGTCTAACTGACACCAGGGCCGGGCCAGAGTGAGATTACTGTAACTGGCTCCCTGACAGCACCTCTCGCTCCTTTGCACCAAGAAGAGCTCAGATACTGGGGAAAACTGAGCCAAAGGCATTTTTGGGTAAGGGTGAACGTAGTGCTTAATTTGTAATGAAAGAGGTGCCGGAGCTAAAGCAATTTTTTAACTTTCATAACTGATGCAGTGAGCCCAGAGGTGCTGGGACTATGAACTGCCAAACCTAGAGGCACAAATTAAGCACTGGGAGAATTTGCCTGGGAAAAGACTGCAATGAAAGACAGAGACTCAGAGGTGAGGATAGGAAACTGAGGTGTGAATTATATGGAGATATTTTGTTGAGCATTCAGCATATATCAGCACTAATAAAAAAAAATCGTACATAATCTGTAGAGACGAAGCTATTCCTTCCAGGTCAACAATGTTATAGAATACGGTGTAACAAAAAATGGATCTGAATTAATATCTATTGAGCCCGTTTCTTCCCAAACTGCTCTGTGAAGAATGTATACATTATAAAAATTGCTTCCCCTTCACTGAAGTGAAGCCAGGTCTGGGATGGAACAAATCAGCTATTTAACAGGTCACCGAAACATTACCCAGCTAGCCAGGATAAGAGGTGAAGAAGAATACTGTATGTCGTGGAAACTGCAAGGGAAGACAGAGTGGAATTATGCTAATTGGAATTTGGCTGGAATATTGGGACCAACAACCAATCTCTCAGAGAAAATATCTTGGGATCTTTAATGGTCATGACCTGAATATTATACCGCCTCCAAAATTTTTAGCACCACACTGGGGAAATCAGGAAGTGCACCATCTAGGTTTTCCCTTAGAGGTCTCCCATCCAATTATATACCTAGCTTGATACTTCTTAGTTGTCAAATCTGGATAAGGAGTTATAGTTGTAGACTAATCTAGTGCTCATTTATTAGCCAAAACATCACAGATTATTCTCCTGAAGTAGAAGGGGAGGAAAGAGGCCCTTTCAACCCAATATGGTTGTCACGGAGTGTGGGGGAGTCAGGCCTTGCACCCCTCTTCCCCGGGGAATCACTGGGAGTCTCAGCCAGCCAGTAGAACAGAAGGTTTATTAGAGATGCCAGGAACACAATCCAACCAGAGCTTGTCAGTACATCCAGGACCCCTCAGCCGGGCCCTTCCGGGGGGCAGGGAGCTTAGACCCCAGCTCGGGGCTCCCTGCATTTCACCCCACAGCTCCAAACAGGGGCAGGGAGGCCAGACCCTGTCTGCCCCTCTCCCCTCCTCTCCCGCCAGTTCCAAACTGGGACTGTCCAGCCCCTCCTCTCTCCTTTGTCTCCTTCCCGGGCCAGGAGGTCACCTGATCCCTTTGTTCCAACACCTTCAGCTCTCACCTTTGCAGGGGAGGGGCCGGGGCCATCCGTTGCTAGGATACAGAGTGTCAGCCATTCTCTGTGTCCAGGCCCCTGCCCTAGGGCTCTGTAACAATCATGCACCCTTGTCCCACCACCTAGATACTCAAGCACTGCATAGGGAAACTGAGGCTCCCACACAGTACTCAGGGAAAACATTAACAACAGTCCTAGTTCGTCACATCTCTCCCCCCTTCGAGACCGAACTGAGCGGGGTCACTTTAGCCAGTGACCTGGGGAAGTTCGAACCCGGTTACACCAGGCCGTTCCAGTTTGACGTGCTCCCTTAGGTCGGGTGTGCTTGATGGCACCCGCAGGCCGCATGTGGGAAGGTTTATGCGGCCCGTGCCCTTTTTCCATCCCAGAACCCCTGGGATTCAAGCTGAGATTGGGTCTTTTCCTAGCGCTCCAGTCTGGAGGGCTGTAATTCGGGCTCTCTTGGTTAAGAGCCTCCCTCTTGATCTGGTCCCCTCTCTGACCACGTGTCTCTGTCACCAGCCGCTCGGCATCGGCCCCTTTTCCTGGATGCAGCCACGTCGGGGCGAGGTGGTGAATATACACCATAAAGCGCCACCCAAATAGATCCGGCTGCTGCTTCTTAAGGGCCTGCCCCATGGCCAGGCATTCCCTCTCTATGGCCTGACCATTCTGCCTCCAGGGCAGCAGCTCCTTGCTCCGATACCCGATGGGGTGTCTCTCCCCCTTCGCATAGGCCTGCATCAGCGTTGCACCCAGCCCTGTGTCTGAGGCTTCGGTGAACACTGTACAGGGCTTGACCCGGTCTGGGTTTACTCGATCTATTGGGCCCGGGATTAGAGCCTCCTTCAGCGCACAGAGAGCCCTCTGGCCTGCTCGGTCCAGACTGCCTCGTCTGGCTTCCCCTTCTTACATAGCTTAGTGATGGGGGCAGCTAGGGAGCTAAAGGGGGGTACAAACCTCTGGTAGTACCCCGCCATCCCGCTAAAGGCCTGGACCTGTTTCTTGGTCTGGGGAACAGGCCAATCTCTGATCGCCTCTACCTTGGCCAGCCCTGGGCTGCTTAATGACTGGATCACCTCTAAAGCCAGCATGTCCTTGGCCTCTCTCTCCAGGTTCTGGGCTCTTTTCCCAGTTACTCCGAATGGGGGACACCTGATGGGAGGATGGGCTCCCATCTCAGGGGAGGGATCCACCACGGGGTCTTCCCCCTTCTCCTCCCAATCGTCCCTTACCAGTTCTAGGGGCCCCCTTACTCTCCTCCCATACCACAGCTTGAAAGGGAAGCACCCTGGTGATTCCTGGGGCACTTCCCTGTGCCATCAGTGGGGCAGGTACTTGTCCCAGTCCTGTGGATGCGGATTTATACAAGTCCTTAGCATCAGCCTCATGGTCCCCTGAAATCTCTCCACCAGCCCGTTGGACTGAGGGTGATATGCAGAGGCCCAGGTGGGCCAGACCCCACCTTTCTCCCACACGCCCCGGAGCAGGGCTGACATGACCTTGGATCCCTGGTCTGTAAGGACCTCGCTGGGGACCCCCACTCTATACATAGCCACCTTCTGGAAAGGTTCCTCTCTGATGGGCAGGGACCTCCAGGGATCTTCTCCCTTACCCCGGGCCAGGTACAATAGCCGGTGATGATACTTCTGGGGCTCCACCAGCTGCCTCCTGTTTCCCCACAGTTCTACCTCCCCTTGGGAAGCCCATTCCCGGCACAGGAATCCCTTCTCCCACAGGGGTCTGTCCCTGTAGCCTTCCCCAAGAGTGTTTGCAGCACTGTGGCCAGCAAGTTCCCTCCGCTTCTCCAAGGAGGGATCCTTCTGCAGTTCACTGGCTGGGCCTGGGGTCACCGCCCCACTGAGCCCTGTCCCTGGTGGCTCCCTCCCTGCCGTGGAATCACTTCCCGGCAGCACCTCTGGACCAGGCCAGCCTGGTTGGCAGCCATCCTGCCCTGCCTGTGTGTCCCCCCACTCAGCTGGGGTCTTCGCTCCCCCCGTGCTCAGTGCTGCCCAGGCTGTCCCTGTGGGGCCAGGCAGCGAGCTCGCTGCTTTGGTAACAGCATCAGGGCCAGCCTGAGCCCTCTCTCCATTGTGCAGGGGGGTGGGGAGCATCCCTCTGTCCCACCCCACCCTAGGGGTCTGGTTACAGGCAGGCAGGTAACCGGGGCTTGGCAGCTCCTCCCCCCTGCCAGCCAGGTCATTTGTATTTTCACTGACCATTTCCCTCTTAGCCAATTGGTTCCCTGAGTTCAAATTCAAATCCTCGGCCGTTACAGGGCCAGGGCCTGGATCCTGTCCCAAAGCTACACAGTCACCCCCCAACAGCACCTCCCAGCTGATATCCTGGAGAACCCCAACCACCAGCCAGCCCGACCCCTCCTGGGTCTGCACAGGGATCTGGGCCATAGGCAGGGCAAATGGGTCCATCCCTGGGACCCTCACCCAGGTCACACAGCCCCTCAGCATCTGGTGGGGGTGCACCACCCGGGGCCTGACCACAGTTCTCTCTGTCCATGGGTCTCGCCACCCCCAGAATGTCTCTCCATTGACCATCACCAGTTCATGCTGCTGCTGCTTCTCCTGTAGGTCTCTCTCGGGCTCTCGCTGTCTCTCACAGTCCTCTTGCTCTCTCGGACTCAGCTCCAGTCCCATCCGTCTCTGATCCCCTGCTGGGGAACCCGATCGTGAAGACCCCCGTCTGGTTGGGGACCAGACTCTTGGGGATGCCAGGCTACTGCTCCAGCTGCTCCCAGATCCTGCTGTAGCCCCACTGGGGTCAGGAATCTGTTCCTTAGAATGGTCATCCTCCTCCAGCTGCGCGATTAACTGCGCTTTAGTGAACTTCCCAATGCGTATCCCTCTCTTTTTGCACAGGGTTACAATGCTTCTTTTAAGGAGAAGGCGATATGCCATCACTTCACTGCTCCCAAGTTGCTGTGGGTTCGCAGGCCTGTGTGCTCTTAGCTCCCCACGGTTTCCAGGATGAACCCCAAGTGTGCCAGCCCTTCTCCAGGTCACCACCTCTTTGCCAGGGTCGAGCTGCAGCTCCTCCGCCCCTGGGTCCACTCACGGCACCCCCAGGGGAACCCTGTCACTGCAAAAATCCTTCTCTCTCCCAGGGCCAAGCCGCAGGCTCCTCCGCCCGTGGGACCTCTCACTGCAGCCCCCAGGGGGACCCCATCATTGCACAGTCCTTCTCGCTGGTCACACACTCCCAGGGGTTAAGCGTAGCTCCTCCGCTCCCCGAAACCGCTCCTCTGTGAGCCTTCAGCACGCCTGGACCTCGTTAGCCCCCCTTTGTTCTACTGCTCCCCAGTTACTTACTGCAGGAAGCGCCTTCCACGGGGTGCAGTACATCCCACCACTGCCACCAGTTGTCACGGAGTGTGGGGGAGTCAGGCCTTGCACCCCTCTTCCCCGGGGAATCACTGGGAGTCTCAGCCAGCCAGTAGAACAGAAGGTTTATTAGAGATGCCAGGAACACAATCCAACCAGAGCTTGTCAGTACATCCAGGACCCCTCAGCCGGGCCCTTCCGGGGGGCAGGGAGCTTAGACCCCAGCTCGGGGCTCCCTGCATTTCACCCCACAGCTCCAAACAGGGGCAGGGAGGCCAGACCCTGTCTGCCCCTCTCCCCTCCTCTCCCGCCAGTTCCAAACTGGGACTGTCCAGCCCCTCCTCTCTCCTTTGTCTCCTTCCCGGGCCAGGAGGTCACCTGATCCCTTTGTTCCAACACCTTCAGCTCTCACCTTTGCAGGGGAGGGGCTGGGGCCATCCGTTGCTAGGATAGAGTGTCAGCCATTCTCTGTGTCCAGGCCCCTGTCCTAGGGCTCTGTAACAATCATGCACCCTTGTCCCACCACCTAGATACTCAAGCACTGCATAGGGAAACTGAGGCACCCACACAGTACTCAGGGAAAACATTAACAACAGTCCTAGTTCGTCACAATGGTGCCTCTTTTTTTATCGCACTGCAAAATTTAATGTCACTACAACTTTCAGTCTCACATACTCTCCTTCTCTCCATCTGTTTTATGCCTCCCAAAGAGCTGTAATAGTTATAAATACTTTCACTAATCAAATGCACACTGTCAAGTGTGTATTTATTCAACAAAGAGTTGATACAATTCGTAAGAGAAACTTCATCATGGATAGTAAAGCACAAGCCCTGGGATCAGTAAAGAAGCAATTAGATTAAACCAGGGTGACCAGACAGCAAATGTGAAAAATCGGGACAGGGAGTGGGGAGTAATAGGAGCCTATATAAGAAAAAGACCTAAAAATTGGGACTGTCCCTATAAAATCGGAACATCTGGTCACCCTAGATTCAACCCTCGGACACGTGGTTTAGTAGATCTATTAAATTCATTAGACAAAAGGCCTTCCTGTATGGATGGTCGCACTTTTCCTTTTATGCTGAATTCTACTATC
Organism: Macrochelys suwanniensis; assembly: GCA_033296515.1. Lineage (NCBI taxonomy): Eukaryota > Metazoa > Chordata > Testudines > Chelydridae > Macrochelys > Macrochelys suwanniensis. The sequence goes on along the minus strand of CM065777.1, from coordinate 11,313,705 downwards.
ACATATAGAGATGGTGCTTTACTTTGTTAATACTAGAGCTGGACAAATATTGTGGAGGGAATTAGTCAGCAAATACATTTGGAAAATGTTATCATTATTCATCAAATCAATCATTTCATGAATAGTATTCCGCTTAGACCATGGTAGGGGATTGGCTTAGTTTTGACTCCAAAGGAACCTTTGAGTGCTGCAAACCTTTAAATAAATCTGGACCGAGTTTGGTTTGGGCTTGGGAATATTTATGTTTGCAGGAGGAAACTCAATAGCTTATATGGTTTCAGCTAGGGCTGGCTGAAAATTTTCTCCCAAAACTGTTTTCCAACTAAATAACGTTTTTCAGGAAAAGTGTCAGCTTTCCACTGAAAATTTCAATTTGCAAATCCAGTATCATGGCCACAGACTCCCATAATGCACCAGGAACCTCACCTTTCCATGAGACGAGACTATGGTGCATCATGGGAGATGTAGTCTAACCCGGCCAGCAGCGAATGGGATTACACAGCAGCAACGTTTCAGAATCTAAATATTTTTTATTTTTTCCACCAAAAAATGAAGCCTTGCCACAAAAAAAATTTATCAAAATTTAATTTTCTTTTTAAGTTTTTCACAGGAAAAAAGTCTATTTTTGAACCAGTTCTAGTTTCAATCCAGTACCAGGCACAACTTGATCTGACTAAGTCTGACTTTTTAGTTGTTCTGCAACTCAAAATAAAACACATTTAACCCTGTGTCATTTTGTGCATGAAAGAAAGGGAGCTTTTAACAATTTACTTATTTTTATCTAAACATTCCATAACCAGTGTTGCCAACACTCAGGATTTTATTGGAAGTCTTGTGATGTTTCATGTTTTAAAGTTACAGCACCTAGAGAGGAGTGATGAGGTGAGAATCAGCTTTTGTTTTTAAAAATAAGTAAGTTTCCAGTTCTCGTGGTTATGTAGAAAAGCTTAAACACGTTAACCAAAAATGCTCAGAAACTAGAAGGAAAAAGAGGTTGCTTTTGTTATTACTATTTGGCTTAAAAATTGAGATTTTAAGCCAATCTCATAGAATATCAGGGTTGGAAGGGACCTTAGGAGGTCATCTAGTCCAACCCCCTGCTTGAAGCAGGACCAATCCCCAATTTTTGCTCTAGATCCCTAAATGGCCCCCTCAAGGAATGAACTCACAATCCTGGGTTTAACAGGCCAATGCTCAAACCACTGAGCTATCCCTCCCCCTGACTTTTGGAGACTTGACTCATGATTTTGGACTGTTTGGAGTTGGCGATACTAACCCCACATCCTTGCACAATAAAAGCAGCTGCTCCACACCCACCCTTACTCAACAAAATTTCCTAGTTGCCCATCCCTGCAGGACTGAGCACGTCACAGTGCCCCAAAAGAAACCTCATCATTTGTCTCACAGCTAGGCAGCCCACCTAGGAGAAGGAAAACTCTGATTTAAAACCTCCGCTGCCTTGTGGCAATACCCACTCATGGGAAAGGCTAAGGGAGTCAACCCTGAAACCAAATCCGGTGTCGGAGTCCCGATGGCGGTCTGACATTGTCCTCAACGTCATTCCGGCAACTCCTGCGACGCCACTGGTGCCAAGTTGTATCAACATTGTCTTTCCCTTGGATCCATCAGTTGCGTGGAGAGGTGGGTTCTGCTGCATGGGCAACAGCTGTTCCTCCATATCACCCTGCCCTGGCTTGCGCCCTGGAGAGGACACTCATTCCCCATGGGCGCATATCCATCGTCTCTCGAGACTAACGGACGCCAACAACAACTGTGCTAGGCACTGTCCTCATACCCAGTAAGAAACAGCTGCTGCTCCAGAACAATCTAAACTAACAGGACGGACAACGTAAGTATTATTACCTTCATTTTACAGATGGGGAAGCTGAGACACCGAAAGATTAAATGACTTGCCCGAGATCACAGACAGTCTATGGCAGAGCAGGAAATTAAATTCACATGTCCCGACTCCCAACCAGTGCCTTAACCACTAGACTAGACAATCCTTTTTTACGGGGGGAATTTTTTTCTGCCGTACTCCATGAATGTTGCATTTACACTTCCTGCCTATTGCATATTCACGTGAAGTCTGGTAGCTGTTCCCAAGGTTACTGAAAGCTCCGTATACCAAAGTACTGACAACTCCATAACTATCAGCTTTATTAAGCATTGCTGCAACTGCATTTGTACCCGCAACACTCACCAAACTACTACAGAACCGCTGAAGCATGCGCTGAGCTCAGTGCAAAACCTGGGATGAATTTTTGGGTCAGGGTCTTTCCTTCTTTTGGTCCAAAGTCCTGCTCAGAAATCTGATGGGGATCTTCTCAGGACATCTGAAAGCTGGATTTATGGAGTGTAGAGAGATCAAAATTAGGAGGTTGGGTTCTTTTTTTCTTAACATCCTTCCTTGATATGCTGATGATCAGACCCGCACATGACAAGAAAATGCCCTGACTCTAAATTGTGGGTGACCAAATATGATCTGCAGACCTCAGACCCCTGCACAGCCCAATAATCGATATGCCAGAGAAGACCCTGAAGATTTGTGGTACTAAACACTTTCCACTTCAACAGCCCTTTGTAGTTACTGGCTTGTCTACATGGGAAGTTAGTGTGTAGTAAGATAGGGTGCGAATTTAAAGCACACCAGCTACTCCGCACTAACCCCCCACCTGGCCACTCTTACTGTGCACTAAATGCACCCTCAGACAGTTTTGCTTAGTACACTTCCAAAGTGCATTAAGCTAATGAGCACCAAGGCACTCTTAGTGCACATGGGGGGTTAGTGTGGAGTATCTAGTGCACAACAGCTACTGAAGGCTTTTCCCCTGTGTAGATGAACCCTAAGAATCTGAAGGTCCTTTAAAAAGGCAAGTATTAGTATGCCCATTGTACAGATACATAAACTGAGGCACGAGGTCTCTCTCACACACACACACACAGGGTACATCTACCCTGCAGCTGGAGCTGTAGTTTCCATCTCAGGTAGATGTCTCCACACTAGTTTTGATCCAGCTAGCACACTAAAAATAGCAGGCAGCGCAAAGGTTAGCCACCTTGAGTACGATCCCATCAGCAACCCTAGGTACGTACTTGGGCGGCTAGCCCGTGCTGCCACCTGCACCACCACAGCAACACTGCTATGCTCTGCTCAATCACAGTTAGCTTGTGTACATCTATTTGAGCTGGAAATTACCCCTCCCACTGCAGTGTAGGCGTACCCACGGAGTGAGGAACAGACCGCCACTCCTGGTGCAAACAGGCCTGGCAATTCCTCTTTGGCTCCCATAGGGGCTGCAGTAATACACACACTGCTGATGTCCAATACTATTATCAGCTGCGTTCTGCTCAGTTCTCCTCCAGCTCTGGGCTGGCAGGAGAACATGGCGATGTGCTACTAGGTATGGACATTCCACTGGAACCTTAATACTTTCCCGGGAACAGCACTGAAGTAGCCTACGTGAGAAGCCCCTATCCACTAAGCAGCACTGGGTTGTTAAAGGGTTAATTTCAAACTGCTGTACATCAAGGATTTTAAGTTCAAGTTCTCTTGCTTGGGCCGAGCTCTCGAATGTGGGGAATGCTGCAAAGCTGGGATGCTGAAACTTGACCTCCCAGTTTTCCTTTTACCAGCTTATGAACACCCTCTGCCCTGTGCCGTCTCCTCTGCCTTTTTCAAGCCACCCCTTGTGCTCACTGACCTCCACCTGTTTAGCACGCTCCCCATCCTGACTCATACAACACTGGAACCCCACCTGTTCTGCAAAGCATTCCAGCTATAAAGAGCGCTCTGTATGTTATTACTGTACTTTGCCTTTGCACTGTGAACTCTTCAGGGCAAGGACTCTGCTTTAGCTTAGCACATCTATCCTAGGAAAGCGTCCAGAGAGAGGACAGTGAGCTAAGACTGAGAACAATCATAGCTGCATAGTTCTTTACAGAGGATGCACTTTGTTTCAAAAGAAAGTGCTTCTAGCACTTAGAAAAATGAAATGAAATAAAATAAAAATCGGTGGCAGCAACTAATTAGCCTTATTAGAGCTGAGTGGGGGGAAAAAACATGGTTTTTATCCAACATAAATTCTCATTTGAATATATTTTTTATTTATACACACACACACACACACACACACATACACAGAGGAAAATGTTAACAATAAAAAATCATTTCAACTCAATTTTCAAAAAACAATTTTCAAAAGTGAAGATTGTTTTATCCTTTTCTTTTTTGCCAATGAATGCAGGCAAATTAATGCTGTCTAGTTACCATCAATCATCATTTATTTGTATGCAGTTGTGCCTGTTAGCCCCAATCATGACCCAGGATCCCATTGTAACAGGCACTGGACAAATACAGAACAAAAAGACAATCCCTGCCCTAAAGAGTCTGTAATCTAAATAACTTGTTTTGTTTTTTTCAACTCTTCCTTTAGAAAAAAAAAGCTTCATTTTTCCTTTTTCACCCCACTCTGTAACCTTTCGAAATTTCACCAACTTTGGAAAAGTTAGAGTAGCAAATGCAAAAGTTAAACAAACTCTGTAACTGAAACTCTTCCAGTGCCAGTGCTGGGCACAAGCAGGCTATGCAATTGCTTGGGGCCCCAAACAGCTGAAGGAGGCCCTCTGTTCACTTTTTATTATAAGAACTTGCCTGTTTTAGTATTGTGGGGGGAGGGCACCCCAAAACTATTGCTGCTTAGAGCCCCTAACGGACTAGCACCAGCTCTGAACTCTTCAAAAGAAAAAACAAATAAAAACTAAAATTTCAATCTGAACATTTTTCATTTTAATTCGTTTCACAATTTCCTGTTGAAATATCAAATGTGTTGTGTTTTTTTAAAAGGACATTTTCCTGCAAAATAATTATATTTTAATGAAACTCCATTTTTAGTGGGAAAACTTTTCTGCCGAAAAAACATTGGCCAATTCGAACTCTCAATAACCCTACAATAACAACCTTGTGTATATAGCCAAGCCCCTCCCCCTGAACCACTGGTTTGTTATTCTATACTTGTAAGGGCACCAGTCTAACACTTGGGAGACCTGGGTGCACGTCTTTGCCCTGCCACTGACTTCCTGTGTGACCTTGGGCAAGTCACTTATCCTCTCTGTGCCTCAGTTCCCCAACTGTAAAATGAGGATAACAGCACTTCCCGAACTCACAGAGGTCTGGTGAGGATAAACACATTAAAGATTGCGAAGGGCTCAGATATACAGTGATGGTGGCCATATAAATACCCCAGAAAGATAGAACCAGTGTCCTTAGCCCAGCGTTAAGGAGCAACTCTACAATAAAAGAAGTGGTGTGAGCTAGCAGAAAAACCATTCATGAAGGAAATGGAATTCATTTCCAGCATCCAAAGGGCTATTATAAATAGCATGGTTAGGGTTAGGGTGTGGGATACAGGATTCCTGGGTTCTATTCCCATCTTAGCCAATAATTTGCTTTAACAAGTGCTAGAAGTTTTCAATGGACTCAGCACCGGCACGTGGGCCCGTTTTCAAAAGAGCTCAGCTCCCACTTAGGCACCTGAACAAAAACAGCCACCTTTGCAAGAGAGCTCAGGCAGATTTTCAGAAGTCTCCCATTAAGGAGGATGGAGAGTCCCCCACTTCACTCCCATTGGGAAGGATGGATGCTGTTGGGTGCTGAGCTTTTTCCAAAAACCTGGCCCCTACTCTCTGTACCTCAGCTTTCCCCTCAATAAAATGGGGATAACAATACTTTCCTACCATAGACTCATAGACTTCAAGGTCCGAAGAGACCAGTATGATCATCTAGTCTGACCTCCTGCACAACACAGGCCACAGAATCTCACCCACCCACTCCTGTAATAAACCCCTAACCTATGTCTGAGCTATTGAAGTCCTCAAATCATGAAAGACTTCAAAGTGCAGAGAATCATCCAGCAAGTGACAGGTGCCCCACGCTACAGAGGAAGGTGAAAAACCCCCAGTGCCTCTGCCAATCTGACCTGGAGGAAAATTCCTTCCCAACCCCAAATATGGCGATCAACTCAACCCTGAGCATGTGGGCAAAACTCACCAGCCAGACACCCAGGAAAGAATTCTCTGCAGTAACTCAGATCCCACCCCATCTAACATCCCATCACATACATGGGTCTTGAGAGGCTCCATTCATGTAGTCAGGGAAGTGCTTTGAGATCCTTGGTGGCAAGTGGTATTATTGTGCTTGTTTTATTTCATTCTTAAATATATTTTTATTAATATTGTCAGCGGCCGGTGCTGGTAAATAAGTTATTAAACGGCCTATATTTAAAATAAAATAGCCCCCTTCTCAGAGGTCTCTTCTCATCATGTGGTCAATCAAGCCTGTATTCACCCATCTGAAAGGGGATAAAAATCGAGATGTGCCCTCCCAGAGCAGGACAGCTGAAGAGGTGTAATTCAACAGCGTTCTGCGTTGCTGCTGTCACTGCAGTGATTGAGGTGGACAGGAGGTGTGGAAGTGGCCCAGGCTGGTAAAGGACACAGACAGGTGGGAGGACCAAGCGTAGGGGTGGAGCGGAGAGCATGGAATACAAAAGGGATCGTGCAGGCCTTTTCAGGGCATAAACCGGGAGATGGAGAGGAAAGTGAACAAGCCGGGGCGGGGACAGAGTGCAGAAGGGAAAGAAGGAGAGAGAGGGATACACAGGGACTTACACTTGAATAGACAGATCTATGGTAAGGCTCCATTGCAAGGGGCAAAGCTATGAATGAATGACCCAGGAAGGAGCAAACACAGCTGGAGACAGGCGCAGGGATGAGGGTAAAGCTCTTAGAAATATCCAAAGCAAGGAGCCTAAAGGGAACTGAAGTGGAGGGTGGGTATTAGTCATTCCAGGAAGACTGAGCTGGGGGGGGGGGGATTTAAATAGCATGCCCCTAAAGGTGGGGAAAGGGGTATCTAAGAAATGATGTAGGTGAGACATAGGAAAGGGGGAACTCCCCTCCCATCACACACACATAGGGTAAGCGGCTCAGAAGCCTTTTTAACTGGCTGAGAGAATCTTCCAGGCCCTCAAAACTTGGCCACTCCCTGAATGACATTTCTAACCACACCAGCTGCAGCTTCCTCGTGGGACTCTCTAAATAGACTCAATGCCCCCATGGTGAAGCTGCCTGCAGAATGAACCCCCATTGGGGGCATGGAGCGATGCAGGGACCAAGCACGGGGAAGAGGAGGAAGACACCTGCACCGTCCCCAGTGAAGGTAATTTCTGTGATTTTCTAGTGCAATATTTAACAGGCTTCTCCTCTTGTCCCCTGAGAATTAGCATCATTTATTATTTGTCCAGCAGAGCCTAGAAACCCCAGCCAAGAGCCAGGCCTCACTGTGTAGGTGCTGTACAAATGCACAGTAAGAGACAGCCCCTGCCCCTTACCAATGAAATAGACAAGACACACAGAGGGTGGGAGAGGAAACAGAGGTGAAGGGTCTTGCTCAAGGTCATGCTTCAGTTCAGAGCCAAGAGTAGCACTCCGGTTTCCTGACCCACAGTCCAGTGCCCTTGCCCAGTGCATGGATAGGGTATAAGTGTCAGAGACTACGTGTGTGACTTTGGGCAAGCCATTTAGCCTCTCTGTCCTCAATTTCCCCATCCATAAAATGGGGACAATAGCATTGCCCTGCCTCATAGAGGTGTTAGGAGGCTAAATACATTAAAGATTGTGAGTGACCTAGCTACATATAAGTACCTAAGACAGAGAGAGCAAAAAGTTTGTTAGCCATAAATGGAGTTATAGGTGTTACCACTATAGGCGGTTGTTGGCACGAAGCAGTGGTAACATAATCAGCAGCTGTTACTGCTATGCTTATGTAAATATTTGTTACAAATGCAAAACTGTCCATGCTACTGTTAGAGCGGCTGCTTATGAGACACTGAAATCCACATGCCAACAGAGAAGCATAAGAATAGACTAGACCATGCAAGGAGAGATTTAGCAGAGTCCCCTAGAGACATATTTCTTGAGGCGTATAGCTAGAGAAAGACAGAATCAGGGGATGTTTTGGGTTTTTTCAAAACAGGTTTGAAAAGGCTTTGGTTTGGCAAAGATGAGAATGCAGAGTCCGGTCCCATTTTTTGCCAAATCCTGACATTTTGGGTCAGGAGAATTCTCATCACTCGTGCTGGGATTGCTACAGGATCGAAACCGTAACATGGCCCATGATATTTATTGTTGTCACCCAAAGTAAAATTGTAGCAATATCTCCCTACATCAGAGGTGCTCTATAAATTGGCACAAACACCATTCTTCTCCATAGCATCATCCACTGTATGTCTCAAGAAATGACCCTTTGTACTGTTCTCTGCAATATCTCTGGATGTGACCATCATTGTGAGGAACAGCCTTGCTTAGAAGATCTAAAAGTATCAGAGGTTGGGTCAACAAGTTATTTTTAGGGGAGGAAAAACAAGGAGAATTACCCCTCTAACTTTCTTATCTTAGGCTGTATCGTCCTTCTCCTCAAGGTTTATGCTAACTAGACAGATAGGCAAATAGTATCAAAACTTTCATTGCCATGGCACAATCTTTAGGGTACTTATCTTAGAATCATAGCATGTCAGGGTTGGAAGGGACCTTAGGAGGTCATCTAATCTAACCCCCTGCTCAAAGCAGGACCAATCCCCAATTTTTGCCCCAGATCCCTAAATGGCCCCCTTAAGGATTGAACTCACAACCCTGGGTTTAGCAGACCAATGCTCAAACCACTGAGTTATCTCACCCCCCTATCGCCACAGACATCGCCAAGATACAGACGTGCTACCCCCATTTTACAGACGGGGAATTGAGGCACGGAGATTAAATGACTTGCCCAAGGTCACACAAGAAGTCTGGGGACCAGCAAGGAATTGAATCTAGTGCTTTCACCTACCAGATTAGCATCCTGACCATGCTCTCTCACTCACTCACTGTGTTATGATATGCTCTTGACTCTGTCCATAGCTTTCACTCCTGTGTGTGGCAACTGCTGGCCAGTAGCTGTGTCACTTATTTTAATCAGGAATGTAAAACTATACAGGAAGCTACAGTTTATTTTTCTTGTGCCCAGGTCTAAGGTGTTTCCAGCCTCCCAAAAGCAACACAGGAGGGATAGCTCAGTGGTTTGAGCATTGGCCTGCTAAACCCAGGGTTGTGAGTTCAATCCTTAAGGGGGACATTTGGGGATATGGGGCAAAAATTGGGGATTGGTCCTGCTTTGAGCAGGGAGTTAGACTAGATGACCTCCTAAGGTCCCTTCCAACCCTGATATTCTATGATTCCTCTGTGTTTCCTACACTTGGGCCACACCATTGGGAACCAACCAAAAGAAGAACAGAAAAACATTGTCAGCCTCCCAAAAGCAACACGATAATATCCCCATGCCCACTTTGTGTCTGTCCCCTTTCCTTCTGTCTTTGGAAGCTTAGCCCCTGACACCAGGGGGAGCTCTAGAAGGGGATTAGCAGTTCAACTGGTCAGCGCAGGGGACTGGCATCAGGAAGTCAGGACTGTTTACTTGGTTCTGTCACAGGCTTGCCAAGGCATCTGCGGTCCAATTTTTTAAGAGTTTAGTAACTTAGGGCTTGTTTTAGCGTTCCCACCATGAGATACCTAGGACCGGATTTTCAGAGGTGCTCCTCACCCACAGCTCCCATTGACTTCAAAGAGAATTGTGGGTGCTCAAACCCTTTGAAAGGGATTGACATTGGACACGCACACAAAAAGAAGTGGGTGTGTCCATAAATGTGATTCTCTGTGCCTCAGCTTCTCCCATCTGTAAAATTGACACAATAATGCTCACCTGCTTTGGGAGAACACATGAATTTTTTATGAAGTGATCACTGTGGTATAAAGGTAAAAATGGATGGGAAGAACTCGATTTGCCATCAGAATAGCCAAGAGAGCAATGAACTTGAGCCCAGGGCCCCCCTGAAAAGTGTTAAACAAAAGAATGTTTATTTGTTGAATGGGATGCAAGGCTGTCCTCAGATACACCCATGCAATCCCCATTAGAGACTAAAGGAACTGCAGTTGCTCAGCATCTCTGAAAATCAGGTGCCTAAATATAGCTTTAGATGCCTCACCAGGCACTAAGCCCAGGAATTTTAACCTAACTGATTTGCCCAAGGTCAGATGGGAACAGGCCCTAGGTCTCCTGAGGCTCACGCAGGTCCCTTAACCACAACACTGCCTTCCCTGGTGTGGCTGGAGGAAGAGTTAAGCTGATAGCGAGCAGCAGTTGAAAGGTTTGCACTCATGTATCTATGCCAGGAGGAGAGAGCTGAATGCCATTTGCTGCACCAGTCCTGCAAGGTACTGTGCCTTCTCCGCTCCTCCAATGGGAGCTGAGGATGCGAAGTACCTCCCAGGAAGTGCCATGGGGCCTGATTCTCATTTACACCAAGACACTCTGCATCACTCTGGCAATGTAAAGAAGCCTCTAGGGGAATGTAAATACAAGAGTGGTGCAGAAGAGCCACAGTGTAAATGAGACGCAAGAGCTAGTATCTACTGTCCTCCTTCCGACGACAGGTGCTTTGAGGGAGGCACCCGTCTTTCAGCTGCGGAGCGGAGACTAGCTTGTGAGACAGCATGGCAGAGTGAGCGCATGAACTCCAGCGGTATTAAAAAGACTGCTTCTAAAGTGTCACCTACTATTCACTAATGGAAAACCATCACCGTTCCAGTGACCCTAAGGGGACAGCTGCACCCTTCTGCTCTCCTTCTCTGAGCCATACCATGAATGGACAGATGTGGCCCTGTATATTCCTCCAGGATTGGGTTACTGTCATCCGAGCTGAAAGGCATGATCTGTTGTCTGGTAATTTATACATCTTCTGTTCAGAAGGAATTTAATTTTCTTGCATGGATTTTTTTTTTTAAAAAGATATTGGCTCAGTTATATATTTTATATGTTACAGATTCAGTTCTTTATTGCAGTCTTCAGTTGCCATTTTAGTTTTTAATAATCCCTTTAAATTTTTATGTGTTTTACTCATTTCCATAATCTTAATAGACTCTTTTATACATTTTTACAAGTTTTCTTTTTCTGCCCCAATTTTTTAAAATCATGCAATGATATGATCTTGTGGGCCAGTCCTGCAAACCTTTACTCATATGAGTAATCCTTACTCAATGAAACAGAGCCCACTTCTACACCGGTGCCGCTCCAACGCCTTTGATAGACATGTTCCTGATTTACACCAGCATGAGAGCAAAAACCCAGGCTCATTAACTAAGGACAACTTGCCTCAGTAAATTCTGCAGGATCAGATATTAATTGGACAATTAGATCTCTCAATATCGGTCTCCTCTGATCCTACTGTTTTTCCCTCAACTTGAATTATAGTGTGATAAAATAGCTGCCACTTATGGAAAAGTCCTGTGGAATCTAATGGGGAGGAAAACAGTGCAGTGCTATAAAAGTTACGTTAGAATCCCATGCATTTTAGTAAAGGATAGTATATTTTCCATACAATTTTTAAAATGATCCAACAGAATTTAATAAAAGCATGATCTCCTTGCCCCAGAATTCTACAGCTTGGTTTAAAAATAAAGAACAACAGAGAGGCTAACAGTCTTTGTCAAACCTTTTCTAAAGGTCTGATGGATCTGAACAGAGACAGCAGTAAACAGGTCACAGTTAAACCAGAATAAAAAGGATGACAGTTTAATGACAATATTCCTACTCACTCACGGGATTTTTCTTACCACTCTTTTATTCCTCCTGTTTCTTGCTCTCTCTTTTTTTAAACACAGATCAATGTAACACTTTTAGAGCATTTTGCTACTATTTTATTTATAACATTTCCATTTTCTCCATTAGTGTCACCTAGTATCCCCTAGTTATGTTTAAGAACAGTGGTTTCTCTTTATCCCATTTTCCCCTCCCATTCTTTTTAATCTTGGCACTTTAAATCTGGCCCTCTCTTGATGTCTGATGTGCATGAAGGGTCCAAGTCAGATTACAATTTTACTTAAAGACGGGCTCAAGCAGCAAAATAAGGAGCCAGGTTTCTAAGCGACCTCCCACCTCCAAAGCTTGGGGGGTGGTTCCTGATCAGACACTTTGGTGCAGTTGGAAAGAAAAGTGCTAGATCTGGGGCCAGACCCACTTTGCAACCTTAAAGCTAACTTAACTGGCAAGTAGAGGATTCCTCCTGAAGGAGAACACTGTTTAGTAATGTAGGTCTGCGACAGAAGCTCCATTCCACCTCTGCTCCCAGTTTCAGATGTGTGTGATGTGCCTAGGGAAAATGGACATGGCTGGGGCCTCTGTATACCCCATTATTCCTCAGCTACCAGAATATCCCCTCGGACCCGCGGACAGCTGGTAATATAGAGCAACCCCAGGGCTAAATAGACTCAGGATAAAAAAGAAGAGGTGTTAAATGAGTACAGCCACTTTTTCAGGTATTTGAGGAGGAGGAGAGCTGATGGATTACTGTCACTAAGGCTGTCAATACGGATAATCCATTACATCGGCTATAGATCTTTTAATTTTTGAACCCGGAATGGGCATGGGCACTATAAATAGTTGAAATGAATCAATTCAATGGGATTCATGCACCCAGCCCAAGAGGCCACTGTGGGTGAAATGCCGGCACCACTGAAATCACTTGGAATTTTATTATTTATATTATTCTAGACCCTACAAGCCCTAGTCATGGACCAGGACCACACTGTGCTTGTGCTAGGTGCTGTACAAACACCGAACCAAAAAATAAAAAAAATTAAAAAAAATAAAAAGGACACCTGGCATTGATTTCAGTGGGGCAGGTTTCCACCCCATCTCTTTAAGCAAAGGGTACATGGAATTCTCACCTTGTTTTAACTGTAGTAACTATAATTGTAATAACGTCATCATGTGCTGGAAGGGTGACCATTGGGGAGGCCAGTAGGTGCATGTATAATGGCTGTGCTGGTTTGGCTGAGGTTTTTGTGATGCTCAGTATCCATTTGGGGAGGAAGGGCTAGCTCAGTGGTTTGAGCATTGGCCTGCTAAACCCAGGGTTGTGAGTTCAATCCTTGAGGGGGCCATTTAGGGATCTGGGGCAAAAATTGGAGATTGGTCCTGCTTTGAGCAGGGGGTTAGCCTAGATGACCTCCTAAGGTCCCTTCCAATCCAATGATTCCATGACAGCATCTTGTTAGTCTTTCCCACAGGGGGCAGTTCATTTTGTGAAGGAAGGCTCCAGATTCACTTTCTGCCCTAAACTTTGTGTAGGGTTGTTATGCACAGTTACTGTCCACTCCAGTGATAGTCGCTCCCACTACACAGAGCAAAATTCTCCTCCCAGACCGGCAGTGTAATCTCCTTTGATCCTAGCATTCTGCTCTGTTGCTATGAGCAATGGATTACATACGCAGTGTGTGTTATGCAGCCTCCTCTGTGCCTGATCCACCTAGGATGAGAGTCTGCTAGGGCTCCAAGCTATGGGAGTCAGTCCTTTAGTCCAAGCTGTAGCAACCTGTGCTTACCATGGGAGTTCCCCTGTTCAATCCCCAGTGATGACTAACATGATGGTCATTAGACCTGTTGACATTACTGAAGAGGAAGCGGAGAGAGAACGAAAGTTGCGAGGAGATTATTGCCCTTTGCTTTTAAAGCAGCTTGCAGAGCCTATTGAATGAAATACCACCACCGTTCAGCTATCCTCATCTTCTCCCATCAAGCTCCAGCTTGTACCCTGCTGATATTGGCTCAGGGCTCTCCCATCAACACCACTGGCAGAGGGCACAGCGATTGCAGTTATATGCCCATCAGGAGAGCTAGAATTAGACCCCAGCAAACATAGCAATCGTACTAATAATTATACTTAGCAGTTTTCATCTTCAAAGCGACTCAGACATTAACTAGTAGAACCTCAAGCCCAGCTCTACACATTCCCTGGGAGATAGGCAAGTACTCTTATAGGACTTCACAAAACAAAGAAAGTTAGGCAATTAGTCCAACATCACAGAGAGAATCCGTGTGACAGCTAGGATTAGAACTCGGAAACTCCTGCCCCTTAGCCAGCCCACTACAGCACACTTCATGCTGACACGGAGGCAGATTTGTCATGCATTTCCTGCACATTACATCCGTTAGGCTAAGAAAGCTGCAACCATGAGTCAGAACACCAGGTGTAACATCCATTGTGTTTGTGCCATTCTTTTGTATGGACAGACATGGAAATCCTTCCTCATACCCTCATTTGAAATCTCCATTCCCAAATACACTTGCCTCCAAAACCCACGGTCGAGGAACCATTGCAGCTTAGATGCTGTGAGCAGGAAACACCACCACTGATAAGCCCACCTTGATAAGCAGGAGAACTGCTGTGGAAAAAAAATGAAGCATGCATGCATCACCATAGTTCATAATACAGAACTGCCACTGTATTTATCGTATGATGAGTTTATGAAGTTCCTTAAGGAACGTGGTAGAAATCCTATGAACAAAAAAGTACTGAGGACTATACGTTAAGAAACACTCCTGCATCAGTAGTAGGCATCCAACAGACAGGCAGTGCACTGGATTGGGAATCAGGAGATCTGGATTCTATTCCTAGCCGTGCCACTGACCTACTGTTCACCTTGGGAAGCCTCTTTTTCTCCCTCCTATCCTTTGGCTATGTTGTCTATTTAGCTTCCAAGCTCTACAGAGCAGATAGTGTCTTACTCTGGGTGTGTACAACTCTAACACCTTGGGATCCTTCTCTCAGTTAGGACTCTAAGCACCACCAGGATAAATTATAATAATCCTAAAGAGAAGATAAATTAATTTAAGAAGGTATTTTCCACCTCTAGCTTCTATGGCTCCTATTTTTATTTGTGAATTGTTTTCACTCAATAAACAGCCCAATTTTCAAAGCTTTAGGTGTAGAGTTGTGCGTGCAAAATGCACCTAAATACTCCATGTAATCCTTGTGCATGCAAATCAGGGCATGCCAGTAACCAGAATCCCGCCTTTGCACACACAATCACATAAATTGCTCTTGCAAACAAGGCATGCAATTGATATTCTCAAGTGCTTGAAAAATCTGTCCCCAACCATCCGGAGTCCACCAGCTGCAAAGGTGGAATTGGATGCCTCTGTGTGCCCACTGCTGTCCAGAAAGGGAAATACTCAATCCAGCATTGAAACATCTGAGAAGCAATATTATCTGTTTAAGAGTGGAGGATGGGCAGCTGTCCTACTGCCTGGAGACTGACTGACAGACTTCTCTTTTGAGACAACATGCTTCTTTATATCCCCATATGAATTACGCTGCTATGGAATGTAAGGAAGTGTGTGGTTTCAGGGAGATGAAATTATATACACCAACACACTACTCCCTTTCTGCTTGCGTCTGTTGCAACGAAACAGACACTTGTATGTAAATGATTTACTTTAGTTGCTAAAAGCATCAGTGTGACTGGAATGCTCATGAAGGTTTTGACAGCCATGGTTCACCACACGATCTTGTTTCAATACTCACTTCTCTACACGTAGGGTTCCCCATATGTAAAACAAACGATACTCGCCCAAGGACTTTTGGAGGAGACTTCCATTCGGACTTCAGTTGGCTACCTAAATCCCATTGACTTTCACTGGGATTTAGGAGATTAGTTGCCATATGTGCCTGTGAAAAATCTTACCCCTTGAGATCCAGAGATGAAAAGTGCTAAGTCACCGCAGAAAAATGGCTCAGACATTCTCAAACATTCCTCGCTGGTCAGGAATGTCATGGGTTTAGTGACACGGTGAGTTAGTTGCACAGGGACCATCAACATGTAGCCTGGGAGGATTCAGAGGTTAAACAGGTAAGGGGCTGATCCTGATCTCAACTAAGTCAATGGCAGAACTCCCATTGGTGCTCTCTGCGGCACATGGCAAGTCCATCATTAAAGGGCTATCCATTCACACATTGGATGCAGGAGCATAGGAATTTCCAGATTGGATCAGCAATACCAGTTGCACACAGAAAGTTTCATCCTAACCCCTATTACTTATGCCCTGAAGTTTGTTTGTTTTTAATCTTTACTGTGATAGCTTTGGAGAGTCTTATCTAGTCAGATGTACAGTCCAATTTTGAATCCTACAAAGCTCAACTTCAGTGATAGCATGTTGAACTCACTACCACAAGATGATTGTAAATTGTCAGATACTGGGCCAATGGCCTCTCATCCACCCAAGATGACACAAATGAGCCAATAATGCAGTACAAATATTACTACTAGTATTGGGCTAACGTGTCAAATTTTTATTCAGTTTTAATTCATTCCTTACTATGGCAAAACTCCTGTTGAGTCTATAGGCATTTTACTAGACTAAGGGAGAAATTTTCAATAGTGCTTAAGGAGCCTGCATCTCACCTTCAAAAGAAGGTCGGGCATTTACGAGACTAAATCCCATTCAAAGTCAGTGAGATTTAGGATCATAAATCAGTTATGTGCTTTTGAAAATTTCACCTGGAGTCAAAACTGACTAAAGATCTCTGCTTTGGGGCATTTATTATTAAATCCTGGGTTATCTTATCCCTATTGTAAGTTGGGATCAGACACAAACATATACTGCTTTAATCAGTTTTAGTTGCTTTCAGTGCATGGCCCTGATTGGTGGTGAATGCATTTCAGAGCAGAAAGAGGGTCAGGAAAAGTTATTTTTAAAAGGTAACAAGGCAAAATGCTGGAGACAAATAGGAACTTCAGAAAACATAGGGAAAGGGGCTGTGGTCCAGTGGTGTGTGCACTGGGCTATCAGTACAGTGTGGTCTAGAAACCCATGTTCTTGTCTTGGTTTTGCTGCTAAATCCTCAGGCAAGTTACTTCCTCCCTCTGTGTGTTTCCTCACCTCTAAAATGGATATTTAAATTCCTTAGTAACTTAAGAGAGCCCCAGCAATAAAAGCACCAAGAGCTTAAACCATACTCCAAAGAGAGCCCACATTTTAAAGAAACGAAAAAGCTGGGGATTGCTTTTGGTTGGATACTTTTCATGCCCCTCCTCCCAGCCTGATTTCCGCAGGAAGCAGATGTTATAGGGGCTCCTGTTGCCATATTTCTGGGCCACCACTGAAACCACGAAGGGCTGGAAATCTCACAACAAAGACTGATCTCTTGGCATTGTCAATCCAGTTTCCAGACCAGAGATATCTGGAGGAGGTCCAGATGAGCATCCAGATGTGTTCTTCCTCTTTCAGCCTCTGCCCCTTCTGAGGTTCTCCATCTCTAGAAGTAATGTCTTGTCTTCTGTTTCAAGTTGTTTTCTTGTGGCAAAAATGCTACTTGGCACTTCTTTGGCACCTTCCATTCAAGAGCCTTAGCGAATTTTAGGAGCATTAATGCAACAAACACACAAAGTTATGAAAGCCGAGCCCTACTTTCAACTCCACCATGCATTGTTAAAAGGCCAATTCAGAAGGAGCTGTCACTCAATCGCATCTGTGTAGATTTTTGTTATATGATGCATCCTCTCCTTTCTTACATGCTCTGACAAGAAGGGGAATAGTTATTAAAGTTGACAATTAAACCGCCACTCCTAGCAGCTGAGTTTGAACCCACTGAAATGAATGGGGACGTTCACTGCTTGGCGCTATTGTGTCAGGCTCTCTGCAAACTCAGGCAGACCACGCTGCATCAGTTGAAAATGTGATCTGAATTTAAGATTCCCTTCTGAACCATAAGTAGCTTACTTAAAAATTAAAAAAAAAAGAGAGAGAGAGAGAGAGAGAGAGAGACACTCAAAAGAACAATTTAGATTCCCCCTCCACCCCGACTTCAGGTGACATGCTCCACCCTCAGGGGAATGCTGCATTAATGAATTAAGTCACACCTGCAAGGCAAGCATTACTATCCCCATTTTTACAAATGGGTGAACGGAGACACAAGTGACACGAGGGCCCATGGGGAAATGAGCAGCAGAACAAAACACATCCCCCTGTTCTAACTGTAAGTCAACACTGACTCCTTAGGGCTCGTTCTGAGAGGGAATATTAAACTGCCCTTGGGAATAACTAAGGGTTCTGATGGTTATGTTACAGATCCCAGAGAAAGGAGGAGAATACTGTGGAATTAGCAGGGCTGGTGCTTCCACTAGGTGACCCTAGGTGGTCGCCTAGGGCACCAGTTCGCTGCCCTTGGTGGCATTTTGGCAGCGGTGATTCGGTGGCAATAAAAGCGGCCACCGAGAATGCAGCTTCCAAGGAACTGCTGGCGCCGGCGGAGGTGATCTGCTGCCGTGGGGGGCTAGGAAGCTGCCATGCACGTGCGGGGGTGGGGAGCCGTGAGTGGGAGGGGGAAGGAGAGCTGGTGCAAGGAAGTTTCGCCTAGGGCGTGACACTTCCTTGCACCAGCCCTGGAAATTAGTGAATCCTCTGTGGTTTTGAGCAGATCCTGGATATTCCATGCCACTTCGTTTACATTCACTCGCCAGCCATCCACAGTGGATACAAAAGGAGACCATTTTTACAAGTCACCATTGTGTCACACAATATCCATTACATTTTGGTGCATGCTCTGGACCAGATTCATCGTTACACACAAGGAGAGGCAGCGTGATCCAGTACCTAGGATGCTGGGTACACTGGAAACCTGGATTCTAGGGTTGGCTCTGCTGCTTTGTCATGGGACATTAGAAATAGATCAAGCGATTTGACCAATCACCTCCTTTGGGTGTCATATCTATTTAGCTAGGACACTCTTGTGGCAGGGTTTGACTCTGAACAGCACCCAACATAACAGGGCCCTGAGTTGAGGCCTTGAGGTGCTACTCCAATACAAAAGCCACCACAGGCCTGCTCTTCCTCTCAGCCACGGGCTCAAATCACTCCTCTCTCTTGAGTCACACTAGCGTAAAACTGGCATGGAAGAAGAGAACGAGGCTCAGATATTGAATGCTTCCCTGAGCAGTTTTTGGCAGGGGGAGGGGGCCTCTCCCGAGGGAATATACAGTTCATGCAGCTGGTCTTTTCTGTTACACAGTTTACCATTCCCGCCAATGCTGAGCACCGATGGGGGATGGAAGGGAGGGAAACGCTCCGAATTAAGACATCTCGTCAGGGCCCTGACGAGCCACGCACACATGGCGCAGGTGGGTGGGGGAAATGCGGCTTTGGTGCAGTTTAAGAGCTGCCACGAGGCCCATCGTTGGAGAGCCCCGGCAGCTGTCACCGGGCTGGTTACCTCAGGTACAGCTGGAGGGGCGGGGGGGGGGGGGGGGGCCGCTCCCTGAAAAAAAGTGATGCCTGACTGACGGACAGGTGATTTCCTTTCAAATCGACAAAGGAGGCGTCTTTCCTCCCCCCCCCTTTCAAAGGGGAGGGGGGAAGAGAGCGAGAACAGATGTACGAAGGGACAGCCGCTGAACTTCTTGCTGCTGCTAGACGTGGGCCCAAGCCCTGAACTTGGGGAGAGTTTGGGTTCAGATCCGGAGCCACAACCCAGCTTCGTTACTTGGGCCCAGGCCAAAGCTGGCCAAGCTGAAACTGCCCCCGACTCCGGGGGAGGGGGCAGGGTGGGGCAACGTAGATTCAGACCCAGAACTCAGCTTTCTGGCGTGGGCCCATCTCCGCTCGCTGTTGAGCCTGCCTGGCTAGCCTAAAATTCACCCCAGTGCCAAGAGCCCACACAAGACTTTAGGCATGACTTAAACCCGGTAATCCTGGGATTTCTGCCAGTGCCATCAGGGGAAGCAGGATTAGGCCCCAAGAGGGGCAGGAGGCGTTACTGCACTGAGGTCACAGAGTGGTCATAAGGACTCTGGGGAATGCAGTTCTCAGATCTCTGAATGCAAGCAGAAGTGCTAAGCACTATTCTGGTTTGACTCTCACGATGCTCCTGTGAAGTAGGGAGCTACTACTACCCCCATTTCACAGATGTGGAATTAGGGACTTGCCCAAGGTCACATTGAAGATCTGTGCCAGAGCAGGGAATTAAACCCAGATCCCCTAAATTCCAAGCTGGTGCCTCAACCACTGGGCCAGCCTTCCACTCCCTGTCAACACTGGTAACTTTGCTCATCTAACCTGTATTAATTATGTTGCAGGTAAGGCACCGTGACGCAGACTCAGGTGCAAGCAGCTGGAGCTACACGTGCTCACACGGATACCGGGGCTGCACCCTGCTCTGGCTGGTCAAACGGAACCAAGTCCGTCTTCCTTGGAGGTTTGGTCCCCTTCAACCAGCTACAGCAGTGCTGAAATCGTCCGGCCGTTGGAGGAAGACTCCTTCCCCACTCATCAACTCACCCCCACAGGACTTTCCTCCTAAATGTTCATTTGATTCTGTTCGCATGTGCCGCATACAGCGCACATGGGAGGAAGGTGCTGATCCTAATGGGCAATGTTTTGATTACACCTACTGGACTAGGTCCTCAGGTGTATCTGAGCTACAATCAGAGCACCTGGCCAAGAGGGTGGTGGCTACAGGGGGCTTTCTGCCCTCTTTCCAGTTTCTTGATCCTGGGGGGAAATCTGGGGGCTACTTCAGCCCCCAGCACAAGTCAGAGCAGCCTTAAGGCTGCTCTAACCTGCTGTGGCCCAGGATCACTGAACTCCGCCCGAGCCCCTCCATCCTCTAGCATGTCAGAAAAATGCCCCCTACATCCTGAGGACCAAGAGCAACTGGTGTAGTGCTAGGAAGATCCTATACAAGGGTGATTCTCAGCAGTACCGGATTTCCAATTAGGTACAGTAGGCACATGCCTTGGGGTACCAGCATTCTAGGGGCACCTAAAAGTTGAGTGGGTTAAAGGTTAATATAGTAGAACCTCTGAGTTAGAGAGACCTCGAGGAATGGTGGTTGTGCATAACTCTGAAGAGGAGGTTTCAGACTTCAGCCACATGGTGGGTTGGGGCTGCAGCCGTGTGGGGGTGGGGGGGTGTCAGGGCTCTGGGCAGGTGTCAGGGCTTCTGACTTCCTGGGCACCAGAGCTCTAGGTGGGGGGCTTAGGGATTCTGTCCCACAGGAGCCCTGGGGCCCTCAGCACTTTAGACCGGGGGGGAGGGGGGGGAAGAACGCTGAGGTCAGGGCTTCAGCCCCATGGCTCTGCTCCCGTTTCAGCCTTGCAGGGGGCCCCGGGGATCCCCATGTCTCTGCTCCTGGCTTCAGGAGTGAGGAGGTGAGCCAGGGCTTGGGGCTTTAGCTACTGGGAGTAGCACTAGGGCTGAAACCAGCACTCCCCTCGTAGCTAAAGCCTAGGGTGACCAGCCAGCAAGTGTGAAAAATTGGGACAGGGGTGGGAGGGTAATAGGAGCCCATATAAGAAAGAGACCCAAAAATCGGGACTGTCCCTATAAAATCTGGACATCTGGTCACCCTACTAGAGCCCCAGTGACCCCTGTGAGGCTGAAGACGGGAACAGAGCAGTGGGGCTGAATCCTTGAGCCCCAGCATTTCCCCCATACACACACCCCACATCTCAAGCCCTGAGCCCCAGTGCTCCTGAAGGTCAGAAACCCCAAGCCTGGAGCACAGACCCCCACCCCTCTGTGGCTGCAGGCCCAGCCTCCACATGGCTAGTCCCGAGGCAGTCCCGAATTTTCCTTTTGTTTTTTGTCTGTGCTGCTGCCTGATTAAGGACTTTCGGTTTCACAGGGGGTCCAGTTGACCGGTAAGTCCATATCTGAGATTCTACTGTATTTAAATTATTGTTTCTATTTCTTGGTTTCATTTTTTACAAAAAACACACAAAGGTCAGCTGTGGGGTGTGGGGGTGCTGAAGATGCTGTGCCTAGGGGTGCAAAAGGTATCAATCTGGTCTGGATTCCCAGGCCCCCCCCCCCCAAGAGGTTTTTGAGACCGAGGCCCCACCACATACTTTCAGTCTGAGTGACTTGGTAGAGCTAGAGAATAAAAAAAAAAAAAAAAAAAAAAAAGTATAAAAAGAAAAAAAAAAAGTGGTGTAGTCTTCATGAGAGCGGGTGTGTGTGTGTGTGTGCTCTCACTTACAAGCTGTATTTAAAGTAAACACAAACTGGCAGCTGCTTCCAAGAGCTGCCGATGCCTAGAAACACAAGCATGAGTGGCACACACAGAAAACAGTTACATAACGACACACACTGCAATACACAGAAACACGCGTCTAAAGTTCTCTCTTCATACACACCGCACGAGTGATTGATTCAGAGAAAGAAAAAAGCCTAGGAGCTTATTTATTTCCCAGGCATCAACAGGAGATGCGGGTTCTCTGAAAATCAGTGCCTGAATATGGATTTCAATGTCTAACCGCGGACACGCAACTCGGAAGAGGTTGGCCAGTGTTCAAATCTATCATTGAATAAAATAAAGCATGAGATACGCGAGTCCTTTGTTTGATTAAAAAGCAGCATGTGCATAATTTTCTTATTTTTCAAAACAGATTATAGTGCACATGTAATGCTTTTCCAGCGCACAGTGTATACAGATTGCTGAGGCGTTGTAATGTGTGCGCTCTTGGTTAGATTTAATCACAGCTGTTTTTGCAGCAGGGCACAGTATTCGTAACCCAGGACAGATATGAATATCCTTTGTTCTGAACTCTGAATTCTCAAGACAGGGTCCACTCCAGCAAAAGTCAGGAGAGCTGCACAACGCTGCTCTCAAAATCCATCAGGGAAAAAGAGCCATGAACAGCACATACAATGGTGCTTTGGGCCGGGGGGGGAGGGGGAGGTTATTTTTTTAAATCAGCACAAGTAGAGAGTGGATGCCTCACTCATGAGCAACAAAACCACAAATGAGTGGTTAGCCCTTTTTATCAGTAGGTTGAAAGTTTCAGTACCCTTATCTCCATTTTACAGATGGGGAAATGGAGGCAGAGAGAGGCAAACTGACTTGCCCAGTGTCACGCTGCAAACCAGTAGCAGAGATGGGACTAGAACCCAGTCATTTTAGAGCCCAGTCTGACATTCTAGCCACTAGGCCACACTGCCTCTCTTGTAATGCCTCTTCCAGCACCACCCAACATTCATGCATTCTGTGTATGTACAGAACATATTCTACAGGAGATACTTCCCAACGGCGAAAAGCACTCACCCTATGCCAGCAGAAGACCTAGGCCCCACATAAATGGCACTAGTTACTTGAGGACATGAGGCTGGTGCTGGCTTTCTGCACAGGGGAGAACCACATCTGAAATGTTTTAGGGAGTTTATGGATTCATAGATTCCAAAGTCAGAAGGGATCACTGATCATCTCGTCAGCCTTCCAGTATGGCACAGGCCAGAGAAAGTCTCCAAAGTAATGCCTAGAGCAGATCTTTTAGAACATCTCCTCAATTTAAAAATCAGCAGTGATGGAGAATCCACCACAAGGCTTATAAAATTACACCTTATTTCCAGTATGAATTTGCATAGCTTCAACTTCCAGCTGTTGGATCACATTATCCTGATCTTGTTTAGTCTAAACTCTTCGGGGGCAGGGACTGAATACATTGTTAGCATTTAAACCATAAGTAGATCTCTACTTCAGACTGTGTCCGACCTCATCGGGTGTGGCATGTAACCCAAAAACAACAAGAGAATTTGAACCCAAGATCTCTAGCAGTGCACCACAGACCCCGAGGTAAGGGACTACAGACATTTGTTAGAAGTCTACACCCATAGCCACAAAAGAAGGGAGAACATACAATACGCACCGAACAGGGGGTTACAGGAGAACCTACTGAGAGGTTCTGAACACTTCCCGCTGCCATCAGGGATGCTCAGCACTACAACAGATTTTTTTCAGATCACTACAAATTCCAAAACATAAAATAAAGCTTCTGTGAGTCAAACTGAAAACATTTTAGGAAACTCAAAAAGTTTAAAAATGGCCCAGGGTCAAATGAAAGTTTTCATTTAACCCAAAACCTAGATGTTTTCATGTCAAGCATTTTAAAAACAAAAACAAAAAAAAATTGAAGGCAAGTTTGAAACAATTTTTTTTATTTAAATATTTTGGCAAGATTGACATAAATTTGCAAAATGTTTTCATGCTGCCAAATTGGCACTTTCCCCCCCTTTTTTAAAAAAAAAAAACAAGTTTGGGACAAAAAAATTCACACACAGTTCTACTCCAGAGAGGCACTGGATGCTCACATAGGAGATGCTCAGCATCTGGCAGGATTGGACCCCTGGTTTTGACTTATTGGCAGAACAGCTCAGCAAAACTGTCAGCTTTGGCTACGGGAAAAGGAGACATAGGCACGGCTAATGCACCTTGTTAGAGACTGCACACAGCGACATACCTGTGGGCGAGGATGTGCTTCTACCTCGGGGTGGGGACCCAACTGCTTGTGAATGCATGAATATGGGTTGGCATGCATGTGTATGGAGACATGCTAGTTTGTGTGTACTTTAGTGCCCGTGCCTCTTCAAGTCGGTGTGTATGGGTACACACAAGTGTGGCTGTGTGAGCAGGAACATGTTTGTGTCACTGGGTGCACCTGTTTCTGTCTGCAAACATACCTGTTTGTTAGACCTTTGACAGGGCCATCTAAAGCCCCAAGGAAACAGATCAGAAAACAAGCCGTCCCGACATTTAAGACCAATAAGACAGACGTTGCCCGTGAACACAAAAGGTTGAGTTGCTGTTAAAATGATCAGTTCCAGATCTAAAGTCCTGTGTAGCAGGAGATGCCACATTTCACAAGCCAGACCCTTGAAGGTTTCCCAACACTATTTGAGCCCTTATTGTGCAACCTTTCCTCAAGATGAGCAGAAGGGATTTCCAGGTCACACACTAGGTCTCTGTGGCTCTCCTGAAAGATTAAACCCTTGATTCCGGCACGCCAATAACTGCTGGTGCAAAAGCGCACGCCATGAACCAGTGCTCCTTACAATACCTACCTGTGGTGACTGGCGGGGGGGCGGGAGGGCAGCCCTGGAGCATACGTCACTGGCTTCATGGCAGGGAGTCTCCCAACCACCTGCTATTCAGAGCTATTGCGATCAGTTTGTTAGCACAGAAGGGGCGTTATATTGGACCCTCTATCTTGCTGGCTGGGGGGTTGCCGGGCTGTGTCTGTGTGATCCTGTGCTCATCAGGGAAAGGGGATGGTTACAAAAAAAAAAAAAAAAAAAAAAAAAAAAAAAAAAAAAAAGACTTATGGCTCGGGAAGTTGGGAAGTTTCTCCATCTTCCACTATCCCCTCACCCCAGAAAACTTACCAAGCCCCAGCAAACAGAGACTAATAATCATGGATGTTAACAGTGCATAATAGCATGTAAAACAGCAAAGGGTCACACCGCTGCTGAAACCAACATGCAGTTGACATTAGAAGTTTACCAACCCTAAGGGCAAATCACACATAGGATATACACAGCTCAATCTCCTGAGCATAATTCATATGGCACGAAGGGTCTATTTTAAAAACGTCCTTTACACCTGAAATAAATAGTGACCTTAACCGGTCAATGGGCCTAATGGACCAGACACGCACTCTAGAGCCAAACACCAGAGGTGTTTACAGGTTGGGGGATCTGTAGTTAGAATCAGAACCAAGATCTGGTTCTGATCCAGATCTAGGGTGACCATATTTCCCTAGGCTGAATCCAGGACACCAGGTAAAATTATTCATATTCAAGCGAGTTCAACAGCAATCTGTCGTACAAACGTTCAAACTAACATCAAGTTGACTGAGCCCCTGTTTAAAAAAAAAAAAAATACTGAGTAGTTGGATTCTTTTTATTTATGTTTTTATCTTTAAGGCCTTAGGGTTCACATACACACACCCCTACCCCCCCCCCCCACACACACACACACACTGGGAGAGGTGACACATTCCTGTACACCTCTCTCACACAGGGGGGTGACCGACCCCACCCTCTCTACCCAGTGCTCTCTGCCATCCATGCCTGGCTGGGCCCCAGGACGGACCCACCTCTCCTGGTACCTGGCACCACATCTTCCCAAGGCAACACCTGGGGGGGCATGCAGGGTCACATGCCCCCCCCCACCCAGATTTCTGCCAGGGTTCACACCAGAATGTGACCAGCAGCAGCCATTTGGCACTGTATGGGAGGGAAGGGACAGGAGCTGCTTCCAGCTGCTAGGGAGGTGGAGGGCAGAGTGGGAGAGAGAAGGGATGACCTGGCCTGTGTCTTTACAAAGCTCATCTCTCCCCCACCCCCCCACTCCCATGTGGCTGGAAGCAGCTTGTCCCTTCCCGCCTGCACAGTGTCAAAAGGCAGCTAACACCTCCAGGCTGGCCATGGACATAACCCAGCATCAGTGAACCCAGCCAGAGAAGTGAGCCTAGGGGACGGAGCTGCCCTGTGCTTCCTGGGGGTAGGACCAAGGGCTGGGTGGAGCCTGCAGGTTTGGGGCATGAACAGGCTGGGAATCGCTTCCCCTCTCCCCTGCCATTCCAGAGCTCAGCTGAGGGTTCCCCGTGCCAGCGCTGTGTGGGGCTTTGGAACATGCAGTGTTTGGCTCTCCCCGGCCAGCGCCCAGGGCCAGAGGGTCTTGGACTTTCTCAGGGCGCCAGCCCAGCCAGAGGCAGTGGGGTGGGGGGAGGAAGGAGCCTGCCGGCCAGGCTGCTAGTGAGCTCAGTGCTCGGACCAGGGGCTGGCTCTCTGCACAGCGCTGGGAGCAGAACGCGCCCTGCGGAGGGGAATATTTAGGAGCAGTGGGGCTGGGGGTGAAGAACAAAGCAGGGAGAGGACAACAAGAGGGTCAATGGGTGGGCATCAGAGGCGACACATAACCGGCCGCTGTCTGGTGCCTGCCTGCACTCACCAGCTACCACCACTCACAGCCAGTGCTGGCCGGAAACAGGACAGTGGACAGGAACCTGCTGGCCAAGAGCCAGCATGTAGTGGGGGCTGTGCTGATGGATCAGCAGCGGGAGCGGCCTGCCCCACACACTGCATCTTTGCCCCGCTACCAGTCTTGCACACCCACCCCCATTGTCAGCTACTGGATCATCACACACACACACACACACACACACACACACACACCCACCCACCCCCCGCTGGTGGGCAGGAGCAGGGATCTGTCCAGCAGCAGGACCTTCCAGTACTGATGGCGGGGGCAGGGAAAGACAAGAAAATATGGGACAATTTGCCCTTTTAAGAAAAAATCAGGACACCTGCAGGAGGGCTTACATTTGGTACTGCCCCTTTAAAAACAAGATGGCTGGTCACCCGACTGGTCCAGATCCATGCTTTCTGGATTGTATCCATCAAAACAGTTGAAACAGTCACCTATTAACTACTAAGCAATACTCAATCAGCACTTTGTATCCTGGATCAGAGATTCTGCTTTCTGGATTTAGCCCAGTGTCATTCAACTAACATGAGTTAAATGCTCTGGTTTGACTCCATTCTAACACAATGTGATGGACTATGTCTGTGCCATGTAGAGCTGTACATTCAGGCCCTGCAGAAACCCAAATAAGTCCTGAAGTCATGGCTAGAACTGGTTGAAAGTTACAAAACAACATAACAAAAATGGCAAAACCCCCAAAACCCACTAAATAGCAAAGGCCCCAACATCACATTTAACAACTCAGCTCTTAGAAATTCTGGCAGTGCAACAAGAATTCTCACAAAGGGCTTATCTACATAGGGAAATTTACTAGTGTTGCTGTTCTAACATATTAGGAAATGTCCTTGTGTGTGCTGTATCAGGGGGTAGCCGTGTTAGTCTGTATCCACAAAAAACAACAAGGAATCCAGTGGCACCTTAGAGACTAACAGATTTATTTGGGCATAACCTTTCATGGGTAAAAAAACCCATGCATGCATCTGAAGAAGTGAGGTTTTTACCCACAAAAGCTTATGCCCAAATAAATCTGTTAGTCTCTAAGGTGCCACCAGATTCCTTGTTGTTCTTGTGTGTTCTTGTGTGTGCTGCTCTTCTACCAGTTAACCAGCAGATGGCACCAGTAAGGCATCTGATACACCATGCGAGAAAAGTGCTGTGCATCCGCCCACCTCAGCAAGTTGAGTTTTTGCCAGGGGTTTCAACCTGTTGTTTCTGTCACCTGCTCACACCTTTGTCATCTATACACCTGGTTACTAAAATACACCCTGAAGAACATAAGAACGGTCCTACTGGGTCAAACTAAAGGTCCATCAGGCCCAGTATCCTGTCTTCTGACAGTGGCCAATGCCAGGTGCCCCAGAGGGAATGACCAGAACAGGGAATCAGCAAGTGATCCATCCCCTGTCACACATTCCCAGCTTCTGGCAAACAGAGGCTTGGGACACCATCCCTGCCCATCCTGGCTAATAGCCATTGATGGACCTATCCTCCCTGTGAAGAGTTCAGCTAGTGCAGGGGGACACTGCACTCACTTAGCAGGACTTCAGCTGACATTATGCCTGGGCTCCAAGATCTGCACTGGGCTCCAATTCACATTCAGGTGCAAGTCAAGCTTGCTTTTGATTTATCCAGTCCTGGTTGGTTTGAACCCTGCTACTGAGAGTGCAGGGATCTCATTTGGTCCGTAGGTTGGAAGTGGCCTCTGTATCCGATACCACCACATCCAAGGTCACTGAGCAAATGAATACTTGACTACAAGAGCATCTTCAGCCAGAGTTCCTTCAACTCTGGCATTTGCTTCCCTCATTGGTCCAACATAGCCTGAGTAGGATGTTCCTCAGGGTCGAGCGTTTTCCCAGGCTTTCAGGAACGGAGAGGGCCCAGATGGTGCCCATGGGCTTAGTGTAGGGGCTAATATTGATCGTCCTAATGGGTTGATTGATGGAGAGAAGTCCTATGCTGCACTGGTTCCCTTGTAATATTCATGATTCCACAGAGTTGAAGGCCAGGAGGGAGTTTAAGCCTCTGACTGCCAGATGCTGGGACTGGAAAACCAGGGATGGACCACTTGACGATTGCCTTGTTCTGTTCATTCCCTCTGAAGCACTTGGAACTGGGCTAGATGGACCGTTGGTCTGAGCCAGTATGGCCGTGCTTATGTTCTTCTGGACAGTATATCTAGTCAAACCTGCTAGATAATACAGGCTGGAGAATTTCACCCACTTTCCCCTGTATTGAGCCCAATAAATTGGGTTTGACTACAGCATCCAGTCTTGATGAGCAGACCTCAAGAGATGGATAATCCACCACATCCATCGGTCATTTGCTCCACTGGTGAACCACCCTCACATCCCTGCATGTGCGTGTGTGTGTGTGTGTTTCAGCTGTCATAAATATAGAGGGAAGAGTAGCATAAAATCCCTCCTTGGCAGCTGTACCGAATCACCTTACCTGTAAGGGGTTAAGCAGTTCAAATAACCTAGTTGGCACCTGACCAGAAGGACCAATGAGGAAAGACGATAAACAATCCTTCCCCCCACACCCCAAGATTTGAAAGTATTGTTCCCTTTTTTTGTTTCCTCTCCGGACAGAGGGAGAAGCCAAGCAGATACACCACCTCCTGAAAATATACCTGTAATAATCCATCTAAAACCACAAAAATTGTAAGTAGGGCAAGGAAATGCATTAGGTTCTCTTACTTTTGGCTTGTGAATTTTTCTATGCTACAAAGGTAGTTTTATTCCTGTTTTTATAACTGTGAAGCTGAGCCCAAAGGGGAATCCTCTGTGTTTTAAATCTTATTACTCAGTAAAGTTACCTTCCATCCTGATTTTGCACTGTGATTCATTTACTTTTTTCTTTATAAAGTTCTTCTTTGAAGAACCTGATTGATTTCAGTGTCCTGTCCTGTAGACAAAAGGTCTGGTCCATGCTCACAGTGCTAAGGCAATTGGTTGGTATATTATTCTCAGGCCTCCCCAGGAAAGGGAGTGAAGGGGCTTGGGGGATATTTTGGTGGGATAGGGATTAAGAACATAAGAATGGCCGTACTGGGTCAGACCAAAGGCCATCCAGCCCAGTATCCTGTCCACCGACAGTGGCCAATGCCAGGTGCCCTGGAGTGAGTGGGCCTAACAGGTAATAATCAAGTGATCTCTCTCCTGCCATCCATCACCCCCCTCTGACAAACAGAGGCTAAGGACACCATTTCTTACCCATCCTAGTTAATAGCCATTAATGGACTTCATCTCCATTAATTTATCCAGTTCTCTTTTAAACCCTATTACAGTCCTAGCCTTCACAGCCTCCTCAGGCAAGGAGTTCCACAGGTTGACTGTACGCTGTGTGAAGATTCCAAGTGACCCTTCCCTGAATTTGTGTGTAAATCATTTGGTGGTGGCAGTTATACTGTCCAAGGACAAGGAAAGGAATTTGTGCCTTGGGGAAGTTTTAACCTAAACTAGTAGAATATAAGCTATGGGGGTCTCTCGTGCGGGTGCCCACATCTGTACCCCAGAGTTCAGAGTGGGAGGGAACCCTGACATCAGCATACAAGTATTTTTAAAAAACTAGATAATTCAATTAAAGTCATTTAGCATGGCAAAGCAAATCAGTAAATAGCCCTCAAGGGCTCTGAGTGGTGGGGAATGAGCCCGTGGCAGCAGCACATCTCCAGGAACAGGGGGCCACAAGACGGGAAGGGAAGAATCTGTGTGTGTCCCCGAATTGAATACATTCTCCTTTTCAGATCTCAAATGTATCTTTACAATTGTGTTCTCATCAATCCATCTGAAAAGCTGAATGATTTCCCCTTAATTAAGGCCTTGATCCTACCTTCTGACTGTTCCCCATTTCCAGTGAGGTCACTCATTTTAGTCCCAAAGTCACCTGCATTGCACACAAACTGGGTAACGCCTCCCTTCCACTGCTGAAAGCAAGTACACCAGACATGCAGAACAGCTGCACTGTTAGTGAGCGTTGTTTGCAATGAAGGGAACGAATCCCACAAACTGAGTGTCCTACATGAATCCACAGGCCTTTGATAGACCATGTGACCCACATTAGACTTCATGAGCCTGGGAGATACAGCCCCAATTCTGCCCACAACCCCCTTGATTTCAGTGAGGTTTTGCCTAGGTGCAGGCAGTAGCGGCACCAGGGTTTTTGCCACCCTACGCGGCAGCGCTCCTCCACTGTAATCGGCGGCGCTTCTCCAGCAGCTCCTCTGAAGCTGCGTTATCGGCGGCCGCTTTTCTTGCTACTGAATCGCTGCCAGGAAATGAGTCACCACCAAAATGCCGCCCCCCCCCCCCCCCCCGCCCCAAATCCTGCCACCCTAGGCAACTGCCTAGGGTCGCCTAGTGGAAGCCCCGGCCCTGGGTGCAGGAATCTGCCCGCATACGATACAGCTACATTGCAGTCAGAGGTGTGACTGCAGCACCCGGACACATAGCTGGTTTTGGTCTCGCTAGCTTCAGTAACAGTAGCAGTGATGGCAGCACGCACGGGCTAGCTGTTCAAGTACAGGGTGCCGGATGGGCTTGCACAGCACATGCTGCCGTGGCTTCACTGCTCTTGGTACCTGTCCTAGCTCGATCAAAGCCAGCTCCTGGACCTCGCCACATGCTGCAGTGTAAACATACCGCCAGCATCACTTGTAGGACTAACAGCTCTCAATCTTAAAACGCCATCACACCACTGGGGGACAGAGAGTGATCAGCTATGTACAGCAGTTCCCAGTTGATCTCTCAGCCCGAATGGCTGGGCAGCAGTTCCGCAGAAAAGGACCTAGCGGTTACAGTGGACGAAAAGCTGAATATGAGTCAGTGTGCCCTTGTTGCCAAGAAGGCTAACGGCATTTTGGGTTGTATAAGTAGGGGCATTTCCAGCAGATAAAGGGACGTGATCATTCCCCTCTATTCGGCATTGGTGAGGCCTCATCTGGAGTACTGTGTCCAGTTTTGGGCCCCACACTACAAGAAGGATGTGGATAAATGGGAAAGAGTCCAGCGGAGGGCAGCAAAAATGATTAGGGGGCTGGAGCACATGACTTATGAGGAGAGGCTGAGGCAACTGCGATTGTTTAGCCTGCAGAAGAGAAGAATGAGGGGGGATTTCATAGCTGCTTTCAACTACCTGAAAGGGGGTTCCAAAGAGGATGGATCTAGACTGTTCTCGGTGGTAGAAGATGACAGAACAAGGAGTAATGGTCTCAAGTTGCAGAGGGGGAGGTTTAGATTGGATATTAGGAAAAACTTTTTCACTAGGAGGGTAGTGAAGCACTGGAATGGGTTACCTAGGGAGGTGGTGGAATCTCCTTCCTTAGAGGTTTTTAAGGTCAGGCTTGACAAAGCCCTGGCTGGTATGATCTAGTTGGCGTTGGTCCTGCTTTGAGCAGGGGGTTGGACTAGATGACCTCCTGAGGTCCCTTCCAACCCTGAGATTCTATGATTCTCTTTAAAAAATTTGATTTCCTGCTGAGGTTTCATTTTGCCTCACTAAGCTTTTATAAGGTAAACCCCACTTCAGGCTAGCAACTTCTGAATCCTATGTCTGAAGGACTGAACCAGATGTGGATGATGAGGCATTTGTGTACTCCCCATGCTAGCCCTGTGATGCCTGTCTATCAGATTGTGGTGTGCAAGTGCCGATGACTAAGCGAGAGACAGAGGGCTTGAGATATCTGGCATCTTGTCTGTTACATTTTCAGCCATTACCAGTACCAATGCTAATTTGTACACCACGAACCAGCAAAATCTCTTTTAGGGCTCAGTGGTGAGCTACTTAACACATGGCCAGGGGAATACGAGGACATGAGGCAAACTCTTATTCCCCTCTACTGGTCGCCTCTATTGCTAGCCTGTGCACAGGGGAGACAGAGAACAGCTGCTGCCAGGCTGATATGCCGCATCCTACAGGTGGGAGATGTAGGAAGTGGGAAGGGCCTTCACTCTGCCCCATCTCTAACACACCAGCCAATGCAGATGCACCATCCTGCCAGGGTAAGTAACCTGCACCCAAAAAAGAACCAGCACATCTTGTTTTCCTAATGGAGCCAAGGGGAAGCTAACTGGGAACAAATTGCAGTTCTCAGCATCACAGTTCAGTCCCTGCTGCTGGGGCAAAGCAGCAGTGTGTTCAGGCCAGATTGTAAGATCACAGGCTAGCCCCTGAAAATGAGCAGCGTTAAGAAAGGCGGCATTCGTGATAACTACAGCCAAACCTGCCCTTGGAGCCATATCACACTAGTTACTATCACACGCAAAACTGCTTATCGGGCGGAACGTGTTGAATTATCTGGTGCAGATAAATTATCTGATGAACTTTGCCCAGTTCTGTTTGCAAATGGTTCAGACTGATTCCAATTTGTTATTCATAAGTATTTGCCAGACAGTTTGGATGGTCAGCTAAAGGATTGTTCATAAACTCTTCATTTTGACAAGGTGCATGTTGGTGTCCTTTAAGTCATACAGTCTTGCTCCTGCTCCTTGACTACATGACTGGAAGTTTATAAACAGGAGAACGAGGAGTAATAAATATCAAAGGGTATGTGCCAAAGAGTGCACTGCAAATAGTAAGTAAGTTCATACACAAATGCCCTTGCTCACGTACACACGTTTTCATCTCAACAGCAGCCATTCTCCAAACATCAGTGTGGGGGTGGGGGGGGATTGTTCATGTGAATTTTTGCAAAAAAGTTCCTTTGAGTTTAATAGGAAATTGCATTCATCCTAGAATTCTAGAAGATTGCTTAAAAAAAAAAAAAGACGACGACCCTTTTCGGAGTTTATCAAGTTCTATTGGCTTTTTAAGTCACTTCTGTAGAACCTATTGACTCATCCCTATTAAATACCATGTGCTTTTCATCAGCAGAGCACAAAGTGCTTTACAAAGGAGGTAAGTATCATTATCCCCATTTTACAGTGGGGACATGTGACATGCCCAAGGTCACACAGCAGGTCAGTGGCCGAGTTGGGAATAAAACTCAAGCCTCCTGAGTCCCACACAACTGGGCCACACTATTTCCCCTAATCTTATGCCAACAATCTAGGGGGGAAAATAACCACCAATTACTATCCCTACAGCAGTTATGATTGGCCTCCTTCGGCTGATTACAGAGATTGCCAGCCACTCAGAAAGTCCCCAAGGGCAGCACTTTCCAAGATTTCCATAGGTTTTAAGGCTCAAAGGATCACTATGATCATCTAGACTGACCAGCTACATAACATAGGCCAGAGAATTTCATCCAGTAAATCCTGCATCAAGCCCCTAACTTGAGGTTAAACTAAGGGTACATCTACACTGCCCACATTACAGTGTGGCCACAGCAGTGCTGGGACATGAGTAGTGTAGTCACGCTTTATTGCCGGGGGGAGAGCTCTCCCGGCAATAAAAAAATAACCACCCCAAAGGAGCAATGATAGCTTTATGGCTGGGAGCACAACTCCCAGTGATAAAGCGCCGTCTATACTGGTGCTTTTTGGCACTAAAACTTGTGTCGCTTGGGGGCGGGGGCTGTTTCACACCCCTGTTCAACTAACATCTTAGCGCTGAAAGTGACAGTGTAGACACAGCCTAAGGCATGTTCTCTAGAAAAATGTCCAATCTTGTGATCTTAAAGACAGTCCAGTGATGAAGAATCCACCCACACCGAGGCAATCTGCTCCAGTGGTTAATTGCCCTCACTGGCAGATGTTTGCACCTTATCGGTAAGGTGAACAAGGCTCCGCAGCTATATCACACCTGTAACTAGCATAGGCTGGTTAGGCCTAGCGCTCTTTCCTGTGACCATGCTTAACACTTACCCAGCACTCTTCCGCCACCGAGCCCAACCAGGTCTTGCACAGGCAGGGGAGAATTGTTTGATCTGTGGTAGCTGGTGTCCAGAGTAAATGCTGGGGCTGGCAATCCTTCACCCTAAAATTATTTCCGATCCCTTCCCTTCCCCACATGCGGTCATTGATCACCTCCCACCTGAAATCAGTCACCCAACTAAACAATCTGGGGCCTTTCCCCAGCACACGTGTGTGCGCACACACCCCTTCTCCACCCAACCTCCACACACCCCACCCCCAACCTCTGCTACAGCTCCCCTCCACCACAGACACCCTCCATACAACCTCCACTGCGCCCCTCCTCCACCAGACACACCCCTTCTCCACACAACCTCCACCCCACCCCCAACCTCTGCCACAGCTCCCCTCCACTACAGACCCTCCGTACAACCTCCACTGCACCCCTCCTCCACCACCCCACCCCCAACCACACAGACACAACCTGCTCCCTACTGTGCCAGGTAGCTGGCCCCTACCTACTTCCACCTTAGAATCACTGGCTGGCTGCTCCTCACTCCCTTTGCCTCAGCTTTCTGCAGCTGGGTCCCCTCTGCTCAGAGGCTACACCTGCTTCTGTGCTCCTTGGAGCAAGTTATCTTGGGTCACAAAGAGGCAGCCTGTGAGCGTGCTCTGCTCTATCCATTCATGGAGGGGGAGGCTAGATGCCAACAGCCCCTCCCTGCGCTCCAGTGCATGGCTAGAAGGAAGATGCTATGAAATAAAAGGCTGTTTGCCCCTCCCTTCCCCCATGGCACCGACACTGCAGGACCACCACCACATCCTTTGGATCCCCATTCTGGTACCCTGGATCATGCTGCCAGTCCTGCAATGAGGGCAGGGGGTGCTGTTAAGACTCAGGATGTGGCTGGCCTGTCTATTTTGCAGGAGACATTAAAGGGAACTGCTTTGACTCGTGTCTCACCATTTCTCTTCCCACCCCCTGCCACTCACAGCCTTTGTAGGACGCAAGAACTAGCCAGTCCCCATAGAGTCTAAAGATCAGATTAAAGTAGGGCAGCATGCTTCTGCCTCCCACCCACTCCAGGTGGCCTTACTAATCCAACAGCTCATTTCTGTGACGAAGACTGTAATGAGAACAGGAAGAGAGACTTGATCATCATTCCATCATCGCAATGGCTGTGCTCTGAATACTACGATTGGGATAGTTCTGAGAGCTGAATTGAATTGCGGTTGAAAATACACAGGTTTGGTGAAATGGTTCCATTTCATGGGGAATTTCCTCAATTTTTTAAATGAATTTTCCTAGCATGGGTGAAAGGTATCAGATCGAGTCCTACCGTAGATTTGCAACCATTAGGTTACAGTTATAAACCTTACTTATTTCGGATGTTCTTCCATGAAGCACCACATGCTAGGGGCACCTGTGTATGGTGAAAATAAATGGCATCTGCATCTCTAAAACAAGCTCATGTCTGAGTGGAAACGGGTCAGCATTTATCCATATACAGCCACAGTGAAAGCTACATCAGTGCCTCTGTACCATCATCTGAAATAGGCATCAAAGAGCCCTCAGATGGTTACAGGTGTGGATAGCATTCTGGGTGGAACTGGGGGAAAAAAAAGTCAGGTTTCAGAAGGACCCTAGTTTGATGTGACAGCAGGATACTGAGGAACGCAAGTAGGGGACCAGAGAGCCAGGTACCAGACAAACACAGGCCTCTCAGTCTCTGTTCGTGTTCAATAAAGAGGTCTTTCCTACCACTTATTGCTAAATAAGCCAGTGGGCTAGAGCCGAAAGGCCCCATATCCCATTCACCCAGAGCATGCTTTGCACTTTCTGCACAAGTGTTTAGGGCTCTGCCCACCCCCACCCAATTTGCTTTGAGCTCTCAGCATAGTCACACTCAGCAACTCATCATCCAGCCAGCACGGTCTTGGAATCGTAGCTACAGAGGGCCAGACGCTTACGGACATCAATAGCATCACGCCGATACGCTGATGATCCAGGCTAGACCTGTTAGGGTTGGATTAGACTAGAAGACCCCCCTACTGTCCCTTCTAGCCCTATGATTGGCACCCCCCCATGGCAGTGTATCTGCAACAGGTCTTCTCAACATTATCACCCAGGACCCCAGTGGCTCACAAAGGTCAAAGCAGGTGTTTTGTAGCTGTGGGCTCTGGCAAGGTGTGCTTTGCCAGGTGACATAAGAACACAATTTTTTGTTGCCGCATAAGGAGGACGGGCCACAAGCCGAGCCGTTGCTGCGTGCAGACACGCAGTGGAGGTGCTAGCCAGAGCTGGGCTATGGCATGCCAGAACCACTGGTGAACCACTTAAGAGGAAGGGCTAGTAAAGGGATGCTGGCTACTGGGTCACTGTGGGAGGGACTCTGCAGATGAAAGAAAGCTGGAACCTGGGATGAAACTCCCTCCTGTGCAAAGGGCCAGGACACAGGCTACGCACCACTTCTAGCTCTAATGTATTTATCCTCACAACACACACCCTGGAGGCAGGGCAGTGTTATTATCCCCATTGTACAGATGGGGAAAATGAGGCACAGACTGAGTGACTTGTCTAAGGAGTCACAGGAAGTAAGAAAGGACTTAACTCAGATCTCCCAAGCACTAGACTAATCCTTTAACCAGTGGACCATCCTTCCTCTACACTTAACTCCTATTTAAATCCTCAAGACTTCAGGGCCAAATTCTCATTTAAACCAAGACCAGACCCTCAAAGCAATTTCAGTGGGAGTTAAATGCCTAAAAGCCTTTAGGGAAATGGACCTGTGTCCTCTGTACATCCCTCTGGTAGCACAGAGGGGCCTTTTGCTGCCAGGGTGGTGTAAAGGGTCTTTAGTGTAAATGAGAATCTGGCCCTAAACTTTGCTGGTGCCCAGCCATTGAGTGGGGCCTCTGCCAAGGGGTGAATTTCACCCTCTCTGGAGCAATCATGGCCCAGGGATCAGGTCTGAACTACTTCCAATCAATGCTCAACAGGTTGCTGAGTCCTTCATACACGTGTTCCCTTTTGTGTTCCACACACACACATGCTTTTTATACCGCTTTATATATACCCCAACCCACACAATGAGAGAGAGCTTGATTTACTGGTTTTACTCTGCAACAGGTTTGCTTTACTCACCGCCAGACAGTACCACCGCCTGGTGGTTCTGGGGATTAGCTCAATCAGGCTGACACTCCTTTCAGTTTCTCCTCTGCAGCCCCCCTCTCACTCCAGAGAAGCACAGCATCTTCTCTGTGACTCAGCCCTCCAGCCAGGTTACAATGGTGGTTCCCCCATCCAGGGAGAGCATAGCAAGGTTCCTGCTCTCCAGCCATCTCAGGCAGTCTTCCATTTCACTGCCCACGGTGCCACTCCTGCAGTGGCTGGCAGGGGAACACAGGCCCATCCGCTACTTCAGGTTCCAGCTCAGGGACCCTCTACACAGCAGCCAAGGCAACCTTGCTGCCATGCTCCTGAGCTGCTTCCATACTTCCTGGCCTTCCCCACACTTCTGGGTTTGCCACTCTCTTCACTCCCTCCTCCTACAGAGTACATTCAGACAAGTCTCTCTGTAACCCCCAAACACTTCTCCCTACCACACCTTCTGTTGCCAGCCTCCTGACTTTTGTAGAAGCCCTGCCTGTCTCTCCCAGGTGAGCTTCTCTAGCTGCGTCCAACCTAAAGTGCCTGTTTGCAGCCTAATTAGTTGATTGGGCCCACCTGGCCTAAAGCTCTTGCAGGGCCAGTGTGGGGAGCAAACCCCACTCTAGTTCTATGTGAGTGTAACCTAATGAAATTAGTGGTGTTACACTGATGTAAAACTGGAGTAAAGTAGTTGTGAATCAGGTGTACAGGCTTCTGTTTTAGATTTTAATTGACATGAAGGATAAAACTACTCAGACAGATTTTTTTCAATAAACACCAAAAAGAACTGATTATTGCTCTTTTCTTTTCTGTTTTCCAAATTTTCCAATGCATTCTGTTCCCAAATTCATGATTGAGATGCAAGATAATAAGCCTGTTTCTCTTCTGTCACACACCCAGATGTATAAGATGTAATTCTGTTGACTTCAATGCAGCTACTCCTGATTTACACCAATGTAAATTAGGGGAGAATCAGGCCCACTATCTCTAGAGATGAAAGGAGCTGATTAATGCAGTTGTGCAGCTGGTAGCTTTCCCTGTGATAAAGAGTGCGGTCTCTGAACACGTACATGTAACAAGGAGGAAAGCTCATATTGACACACTTTGAACATTTTACATCAGTGTTAACTGCTATAAAACCCCAGACACAGAAAAGGATGGAATATTCAGTGGCTAGAATGCTAGCCTGAGACTTGGGACCCATGGGTTCAATTCCCTGCTATGCCATAGACTTCCTGGGTGACCCTGGGCAAGTCACTTAGCCTCTCTAGGTATGTCTACACTGCAACTGGGAGCAAGCTCAAGCTAATGCACTGCAAAATAGCAGCGTGGGGCTCTCATACCCACATCACTGTTTTTCGTGTGCTAGCTTGAGCCCCGTTAGTGTAAGTCTCTCTACCCAAGCTGGGATGATTGCTCCCAGCTGCATCATAGAAATACCCTCTGTGCGCCAGTCCCTATCTGTAAAATGGGGATACTAACACTTCCCTGTCTCAGAGGGCTCTTGTGAGGAGCAATATATTAAGGGTTGTGCCATGCTCAGATACTATAGCGATAAGGGGGTAGATAAGGTAGAAATCGTACAGTTTGGAAATGAGTCATAATTTGCATAAAACAAGTACTGGGGCTTCAGAAAAAATAAAGATGTATAACTGGGAACTATGATGGGCTAAATTATTAGTCAATTTACACACCCATAAAAGGAAATGCCTTTTCACACAGTACGTAATTAGTCTATGGAACTCAGGGCCGTCCCTAGCCATTTTGGTGCCCTACACAGCCCCCCACAGGGGCAGGAAGAGGCGGGGCTGGGGCGGAGCAGGGGCGGGGGCCATGGGGAAGAGGTGGAGCAGGGGCTGGAGGAGCACGCAGCTGCGTCCTTTACGTATGGGTAGGGTCGGCCCTCATGGAACTCATTGCCTCAGGATGTCCTTGAGACCGAGAACTTAGCAAGAGTGAAAGAGGGATTAGACATTTCTATGAATAACAAAAGTATCCAGAGTCCAAATAGTTAGTGCTAACAAAAATGGTTGGAAGGGATATTTAACCTCATGCTTCAGAGTTTAAACTAATCTCTAATTACTAGGGATTCAGATGAGATCTAAATTATCCCACATCTGCCTACTACAGGGTGTCTTGTTCTTCCCCCGCAGCATTTGGCATCAGTCACTGTCGGCGACAGGACACTGGCCTAGAGCACCCTGGGTCTAATTCAGTATGGAAATGCCTATGATCCTCTCTTCCCCCATAGAGGAATTAAACACCCTCTAACTCCTCTATATGGGTTACCTGCCAGTAACCTGGACAGCATCTTTGACTCAGGCTTCTCTCTAGCGCCTCACTTCTTGTTGATTCTCTCTGTATAACATCTCTAAGGCATAGGCACCAACTCCGTGGGTGCTCTGGGGCTGGAGCACCCACAGGGAAAAAATGGTGGGTGCTGAGCACCCACCGGCAGCCTCCCCTATCAACGCCTCTCCTTCCCACCAGCACCTCCTGCCCGCCGATAAGCCACGCTGATCAGCACCTCCTGCTCCCTCCCAGCGCCTACCACCTGCCGTGGATCAGCTGTTTCGCGGCGTCAGGAGGTTCGGGGGGGGAGGAGCGAGGGCGCAGCGCACTCGGGGGAGGGGGCGGAACTGGGCGGGAAGAGGCGGGGCGGGGATGGGAAGAAGCAGGGAGGGTGGGGCATTGCGGGAAGGGGTGGAGTGGGGGAGGGGCCTGGGCGGAGCCAGGGGAGAAGCTCCCCCTGGCAGATTAAAAACTCAACGCCTGTGCTCTAAGGAATGGCCTTTCCTATCCATCCACACAGCACATCTTGATTACTGCAACACCCTTTCCTCTCACCTTGACAAATGCCATCTTGTCTGGCTCATCTCCATTCAGAAAGCTGCTGCCAAGACCATTTTCCTAGCTGGTCATTTTGACAATGTCCCCCTCTCTTTGCGTCCTTCCACTGGCTTTCCCTTCCTCATTGCTCCAGCTATAACAGGGGTAGGCAACCTATGGCATGGGTGCCAAAGGCGGCACGCGAGCTGATTTCCAGTGGCACTCACACTACCTGGGTCCTGGCCACGGGTCTGGGAGGCTTTCCATTTTAATTTAATTTTAAGTGAGGCTTCTTAAACATTTAAAAAACCTTATTTACTTTACATACAACAATAGTTTAGTTATATATTAAAAGACATAGAAAGAGACCTTCTAAAAACGTGAAAATGTATTACTGGCACGTGAAACCTTAAACTAGAGTGAATAAATGAAGACTCAGCACACCACTTCTGAAAGGTTGCCAACCCCTGAGCTATAAGCTGCTCGTTTTCACTTGTGTGATCTATCCCC
Organism: Macrochelys suwanniensis; assembly: GCA_033296515.1. Taxonomy (NCBI): domain Eukaryota; kingdom Metazoa; phylum Chordata; order Testudines; family Chelydridae; genus Macrochelys; species Macrochelys suwanniensis. The sequence goes on along the minus strand of CM065777.1, from coordinate 11,272,735 downwards.
ACCCTCCCCGTCATCGCTCATTCACTGCTGAGATGTCGACTGCCATCTTCAACTGACCCAGGATGCCAGCCTCCGTCACCCACTTCTTACATGTTCATACCAGCACTTGCATGGTCTCTCCCCCGGTGCCCCTCACACATGCTAGGTGCTCCCCATAAACACCCACAAAACCACCTCACTATCCACCTTCACACTCCTCCTCACAACTCTCCTGTGCCCCGATGGCTACAGAAAACAGCTGACAATAGCTAGGCCGGGGGTGTACTAACACCGCTGCCAGTCAGGCTGTCCAATATTGTCTCGTGGTTTCATTGTGCCCACCTGTCTGTCTGTATTCCTCTGTTGTCTCTTGTTCTACTCTCTAGACTACAACTTCTCTGGGGCAGAGCCTGTCTTGTTGTTATATTTTGGTACAGCATCTAGCACAATGGGGTTCTGGACTGTGACCGGGGCTTCCAGGCATGACCATAATACAGATAATAACAGGTCACAATGCAGGCAGGGAGGGCAACCTCCCTGGGGCTGTTACTCTCCCTCCTGTACAGGTGGGCAGGCAGTAGGTGGAACCCAGGTAAAGGGGTGGCACAGCTTACTTCTTCACTGGGGTAAGGAAGGAACCAGGGGCCCGACTCTGAGTCACAATTCAGTCTTTGTTCCATAGGAGCTGGAACTAGGGGTGCTGCACCCCTTGGCGTGAAGTGGTTTTCATTACATACAGGGTTTAGAGTTTGGTTCAATGCCTCTCAGCACCCCTACTGTAAAAATTGTTCCAGAACCCCTGCCCTGTTCTGCACCTAGGGCAGTGTAAACACATACTGTCCCTTCCTGGGGTCAGACCGCAAGGTGCAAATCTACCCTATATACATTAACATGGAACAGGTTGGGGGGAAAAAGCCCTGACTATGATTAAAATCCAGCCCACGTTTCTGGCAACTCTCTCTCCCTCTTTCCCCCGCCCGCTCCTGGTTGCACTGCAGAGCAACGTGAATGGCTGAGGGTTTCCTTCAAAGCAGCTCCCTTGCCGTCTGTAAAATATCTATTAACTATCAGACATTAACCACTGCGAGAAACCGCATCGGATGTGTAACCACAGTATAGATTTAGCTGAGCTTGAGAAAGACAGGTGTGCAAGAGGAGATCACAGTTTATGCTATGGCAGCAGCAGTTAGAAGGGACACGGAGGGTTTCCTGGATGAGATTTACCCACTTCTCAGCATGCTAGTGCTCTGAAAGAGAAAGGATAACATAAGGGTTAGGCCTCCAGTTAGAGACCTGGGTTCAATTCCCTGTAATGTCACAGACTTTCTCGGGGACCTTGGTCAAGTCACTTAGCTTCAGTCCTTCATGTGTAAAAGGGGGACGAGAGCACTGGGCCATTTCTCAGGGGGGTGACAGGAATAAATAGAGTAAACAAAGCTTGTGAGGTGCTCCTACACTATGGTAATGGGGGTTGACATATTGGGCAATGCTGTTAATTAATACTGTCTGGGACAAGAATCCTTTTTCCTTCCAACTATTAGGGAGCAGTGTTGGCTACCACATGGCTGGAGCATAGCACTGAGAGGCAGGACGTCTGGGCTCTGTTTGTTGCTCTGCCTCTGTCTCACTGTGTGGCCTGGAGAAAGTCACTAAGGCCAAAATGTTCAGACTTGGGTGCCTTGAGTTACACCCCTAAATCCACATTTGGCAGCTAAAGAGAGCCCCAGTTCAGCAACGTCCTTAAGCATGTGTTTCACTTCAAGCACGGGAGTAGCCCCATTGATGTCAATGGAAACACTCCCACTGGTTTCACTAGGCTTTGCTTCAGGCCTTCAGTGGCTTCATTTTCAAAGGTGCTGAGCACCTGAAATACCTGTTGACTTCAACATGAGTTATGAATGTTTAGCACCTCTGAAAATCAGGCCACTTAAATAGGCACCTAACTGTAGGTATCCAAGTTTGAAAATGTTGGCCTCAACTTTTCCATGCCTCGATTTCCCCCTGGGGGATAACAATACACACCTCCAATGTGGGTGTTGTAAAACTACATTGTTTTGAAATATTTGAGTGAAAAGCATGACAGAAGAACAAAGCATTGGTATTACTTCTATTTCATCATCTCGAAGGGGTTAAAGAAAACTAAATGCTTCCTCTCTTACAGCCTAGTTTTTTTCTTAACCTGGCCTTGTGTTGAAGTCACAACGATAATGAAATATGTGACATCACAATCATTTTTATATCATCTGACCGTGATGCTATATAACTCCATGCTATGAAGACAAATACTATACATTATCTCACACTAGAGTGGCACAATGGGAAAGAAAGGTACAAGGTGGGGCTGGAGTCCTTTTTGAACATAGAAATAATCCTGCTGAGTGAAAATTGGAATTTCCATCCTGTGGAAAATTCCAATATTTTAACACTTGCTTTCATCACAAATCTGAACAAGCTGACATTTTTCTCAGAATGAAAAGTTCCAAAAAATTTGGATTTGGAAATGTTAAATAATGTTTAGCTTCAACTAAACTAAACTAAATCCAGAGGTTTCGTTTTGAGTGAGTTCAACATTAAACTGCATCTGCTTAAAAGGCGCAGTGGTAACTCTTGGGAGTTTGAGTCTGGGTGCTGCTCCTCTCCATTCTCCTCTATGGGACAGGCTCCCTGGCCAGACTACCTAACCTCTCCCATGGTAAAGTGAAAAGAACAGACCTAAATGTAGGTTTTTCACCCACTCTGCTGTATCTGAAATCATCCCAGTTCTCTCAGGTTGATGTTGTGCCTAACTTCACTGCTTTCCAAAGGACTCTCAGGGCCTGTAGAACCACAATAAGTTGAGACAGAACCTCACTACATGATGATGCTTGGAGGATATTTTGATGCAACATGATAGTGTTGTCCCACAGTTCACCAACACTAGCACAACCCAGATGTCATGACTAAGGCTACATTTATGTCACGGAGGTCATGGAAGTCACAGAATCCATGACTTTCTTTGCTTCAGCCCCAGGGGCTGGAGGATTCTGGAGCTGACAGCCAGTGGGGCCCTGGCAGGGTTCCAGCGACAGGCAACAGCACCTGCAACATTTCAGCAACAGGTGACAGACTCCTGAGGGGGCCCTCCTCGGGTTTCAGTGACAGGTGACAGCCTTGGGGTGGGGGGACGCCTCGGCCAAGCAGCTGGGGGTATCCCGTTTTCTCTTTGGGAAATATGGTCACCCTGCAGCTCCCAGCCGTTGTGGGCGGAGGGGGAACCCCACAACTCCCAGCCACCACGGTGGTGGGGGAAACCATGGAGCTGCAGCAGCAAAAGTCACAGACAGGTCACGGCTTCTGTGAAGTTTTGTTTATTGCCCGTGTCCTGTCCATGACTTTTACTAAAAATAACCATCTTAGCCTTAGTCATGACACGACAATGCCCATGTTTCTGTCATCGGACAACGTTTCAGAAATGCCAACGCTAACCCAGGATCCTCCTCAGATACGCGATCAATACAGAGCTGTGTGGCATTTGGAATAGACCACTGACCCCATGCTTTAATGATGCTTTGTTTGGCTAAGGTGGACATACGGGCTACAAATATTTAAAGGGTATAGAGAAGGGAGAAGAATTGTTGGGATGAACCAAGAGGGCGCTAATGAGGAATATTGGATTATAGTTAAAATGGTGGAAGCAGCTGTTGCCTGAAGCATGTAAAGTTAGACTTGACATAGCTCCAGGAAATACACTGTAGAGAGCAAACCTTCATTGACGGAAGGATGGATTAAATGACAGACCAGGTCATTACCATCTTTGACGTCTACCGCTCTTTCATCCTGTCCTATGAGGCTCAGAGGCAGATGTAAATATCTATCACACCTGCCAAATATCACACCATATTATTATGAATATATCTACATAACATATCTAGCACACCTGCCAGAGCACACCATATTATTATGAATATACCGGGTGGTGAAATAGTATACCTCTAGAGGGGATTTCTTCCTGACGCCCATGATTCCAGCACAGAACAATGGGTTTAGAGAGATAGCATGGTCTGTATTGCGGCAACTTCCTTTGCACATACTACGTCGTTCCTGGATATACATCCTGGGGTTCGCCCGCTCTTCCTCCCTCTGTGTCTATGTCTTTTCATAATGATTGCAGATCAAAAGATTTCATGACTCATGAAACAAACCGCAGAAGATTTCTTAGTTATTTTTAATATCAGGCGACATCAGGATGTTATTTATTCACACATCAAAATGACCCAGACCACTGATCAGCCTCGATTCAGGGTCAGGTTCCATCGGTCTAACCTTAAGCCAGAAAGATATTTTTGAGATCTTCGTTGGTTTCAGAAATGGAAAGTTCCCTGACCCACTTTGAATATTTCAGTAAGTGGCTGAAGAGAAAACCCCTCTCTGAGGGAACGGTTTCCGTTAGCCTGTATGTCTCTGACTTTGAGAGGAAATTAAACTACGCATTTAACATTTCAGATCTTAACGTACTTCGGAGGGAGGTGATATAGGTCATGGTTATCCCAGAAATAGAGGACTTAATTCTACCCTCAGTTATAGCCCTTCGAAAAAACTGAAGACAGAATTTGTACCATGGAGCAGATATTAAGCATGCTTCGAATTATTTGCACAACCTTCACTCATGGAATCACCAAAATTAGAAGTTGGAAAGAAAATGCATTAGGACATCTAGTGTAGTAGTGCTCACTGTTCCTGAAACGGAGCCTACATTTTCCATTGCTCAGTGCATACTTTGGAGGGGTAGGGGGAATTTTCAATAGTACAACCTTTTTTTTTCCCCCCCAACTAAAAGTTTTCGACTAAAAGTTTTCAACACTTCACCCTTGGCAATGAAAGGACAAAAGGAAAAGGTGGAGCAGTGGTTATGGCACTCATTATTCCCCTCTGGGACCAGCATATGACCTTGGGATGGCCTCTGTGTAATAAGATCGCCCAGTCTCAGCCTTACCTCTTCCTAGTCAACCAACAAGAACACACACACACATTTTAAAAATACACAATTTTATACACACACATATATATAATCGCACTTAACAAATACAATACATATTTATTTATGGATTTACTTACACTTTTCTTTCCATCTGAAGAACTCCTGTCTATCTATCTATCCAGTGATCTATGAACATTGCAGAATATGTATCTCAATAAACTATACTTTCGAACTTCACTCAAACTCAAACTCAGCAATAGGTGGGTGAAGAAACTTCCCTCCCAATTTCATTGAACTGAATGGCAAGTTTACTGACATGCCAGAATTGAACCTGGTTCTATAAGTTAGCTCCTTTAAGAAGATAAAATGATGTAACAATTGTAGAACTTCTTTGATAGTGAACACTGTGATACACAACCACTGATGAGCACTATCCTTTGAGGCAGGAGCCAAGCTGCCTGGTTAGTGAAATCAGATTCCTGTTCTTGTTGGTTGACTAGGAAGTGGCCTGTGGGTGGAAGATCCATCCTCCAGGGAAGAGGTAAGGCTGAGACTGGGAGATCATATTACACAGAGTCATCCCAAGGTCATATGCAGGTCCCAGATGGGAATATGAGTGCCATAACCACTGCTCCACCTTTTCCTTTTGCCCTTTCATCGCCAAGGGTGAAGTCCTCCCACCACCTCTGAGAACTGAATTATGCCTGAGTTTCAATGCAGAGAAGGTGCATTGGCGCATGTAGGCAATGCATTTGGCATGCACCTCATCTGCACTGGGGCCAAGGCATCGTAACAAGAAGTAGGGTCTGGAGCAATTTTGCATCACTGCTCCGCTATTCTTATTCCTTCCTTCCCAACCCTGACACGATTTAAGAGCGCGCCTGGAGCAAGAGCTATTCCATGTCTGAGATGGGATGGGAGATGTACAAGTCTATCCCAGAGGTGGAGCCACACGAGAGATGAATGGACACATGGCTATAGACCAAATGCCTACCACAACAATCCCTTGAAGTTAACAGGGTTTTGCTCTTTATACCAGGGTTGGATTTATTCCTTTCGATATATATAATCTATTAACATAAAGGTCACTAGGAAAAGATGATCAATCCAGATCATGCTGATGCTGAACCTTTCCTGGAGGTTTTAAATTTCAATATCCCCCCCAAAAAATGCATGGAGATTGCATGTCAAGAAATAAAGCTACTCCCCCAAGCATGACAAGCCAAGTCACAGGGGAAATGTATCCTCCAGGACCTTCATTGTAAGACATAGAGGACCAGATCCTCCACTGGTGCAAATCCATTAATGTCTATGAAGCTATGCTGATTTACACCAGCCAAGGATCTCATCCAGCAGCCAAATGCTGGAGATGCGCCCAAAGAAGTCATCATCTTGCGAGATCAGGCTTTAAAATGTCAGACTGGGGCCCAATCTTTCGGTGTGTTCAATTCCTTCAATAGGAGTTTTGCCTACGTAAGAAATTAATACAAACTGAGCCGTTGCTATCACCAGGGACACTGAGGTTGATAAACCCCCGAGTGGAACTCTCAGAAGCTGGGATTCTGTATTCTCTATGGGGGGGCCCTGACTGTGGAACTCACCACCACCAGAAGTCAGAAGGAAGTGGTGCCTGCCCACCAGCAGGGCTTAACACCGGACTCACCTGTTTACACCAACCTCCTTACGATAATGTCAGTGCCAAACTAGCCAGCTATGCCTTCCCCAAACAAGGCAGAGGGACCCTGCTGGTGAGTGATGGATCAGTGGAAACCCTGCCAAATCCTGCTGAATGAACGGTTGCATTTAATTGGTGTATGTGGCACCTGGTTGCCCAGGTGATGGGGTGCATTACCAATGGGCATCAGACAGAAGACTGATGGGTAGAATTGACTCAGTGGCTTTGTAGAGGTACATGATAGCCTCAGTCCAATTATAATTCTTTGCCCAACATACCATCCATCAGTGCACTGGCATATGGCCTAGGAAGTACTAATGCCTCAATGCCTTCAGCTCCTATTGAAGGCAGAAGGAGCTGCCGAAGCTCAGCATCTCACAAGCGATGCTGAGCACCTTGCAGCTTCAGGCTTGTAGTACTTCCTCCGGTTTACATCCTGCCACTTTTCCACATGCGATAACTTCCTTCCCACACCATCCGACACTGCTTGGAGCGCAAACAAGCTTCCACCATCCTTGTCTCTTCTGGGACACCCTTTGCGTGTCCTCTGTGTTGTTAAGTCCCTTATGTTTTCCCTCTCTTAATGGTGTCCGAAGGAGGGATTCCTTCTGCCGGCCCCTTTCGGTGAGCTCAATGAGTCTAGAGTAAAATATCAACTATAAGACAAGGCCCTGAATAACGAACCAATCTGCTGTTTATACCAGTGTGTGATGACTCTTCTCCCATCTGTGAATAGGCTGCCTTAAGGGAAAGATTAGAAGCATGGAAAAATTCTTGTATGAAGAGCAGCTGAAAAGAGAAGGACTGTTCACCTTAGGGAGAAGGGGAACAAGAAGGGACCATTTCAGTTGAGGGGATCCAGCGATGGAACAAACTTCCAGAGGAGGTCAGATGAATCCAGAGTCTGACTGGCTTTAGGAAATACTGCAAAATCTTCCCCTTCGAAAAAAAGCCTTTTCATCATAAAAATGACACAGACGGCCCCTTTTAACTTAAACTCCTACCACCCAACATGAGCTCAAGCAGCAACTTCACTATTGCCATTGATTTTAAATAGCAAGTGTTCAGATACTATGGTGATCGGTGGCAGTAGATAGCTAGATAGATAGATAGATAGATAGATAGATAGATAGATAGATAGATAGATAGATGGGGTGTATGGAGATAGATCGCTAGAGAGAGAGAGAATCATAGAATCATAGGACTGGAAGGGGCCTAGAGAGGTCATCTAGTCCAATCCCCTGCACTCATGGCAGGACTAAGGCGAGGGGGGAAGGATAGCTCAGTGGTTTGAGCATTGGCCTGCTAAACCCAGCATTGGGAGTTCAATCCTTGAGAGGACCATTTAGAGATCTGAGGCAAAAAAAATCTGTCAGGGGACAGTACTTGGTCCTGCTAGTGAAGGCAGGGGACTGGACTAGATGACTTTCCAGCTCTATGAGATAGGCATATCTCCATATATATTATCTTCCTTCCAGCATAACGATAGCCCACCTCATCTCTGCCTATTCTCCCAATAGAGTTTAACTTGTTGGCACTCTGAATAACCCATCTTCCAGACAGAAAGAATAATGAATGTATGATAGAGAAAGTAGATTGAGAATTTCTCTTCTCCCTCTCTCAGAATACAAGAGGCCATTAAATGACACGGAAGGCTGGTAAATTCAAAACTGGTAAAAGGAAGTAAGTTTTCACATCATGCATTATTAGTCTGTAGAACTCATTATCACAATCTATAACTGAAGCCAAGATCTTAGCAGAATTGAAACAGAGATTGGGCATTGATATAGGTAACAAGACCATCCTGAGTTATAAGAGTAAATGATAAACGAAACCAAATGTTCAGGAAGGGATTTAAACCCTTGTGTGTGAGGGTATAAACCAGCCTCTAATAAATATTGGAAGTCAGGAGGAAACTTTCCTTGGGGGCCAGTTCTCCCCAAAATGTCCACTTCAGGGGGGTTGTATCTTCCTGTGATACATCTTGTGCTGGCCACTGTCAGAGACAGGACGTTGGACTAGATGGACCACGGGTAGGATCCAGTCTGGCAATTCCTATATTCCTGTGACACTATAGCATCTATGATACGTGTGGTGTTGCCAGGAAAGACCACAGAGTACCTCAACCTACATTTGATGAAATAACCACAGTTACCTGAATTCACTTAGCACCTAACCTTATTTCTGATCAATATAGCATAAGGATTTTGTGTCTGACTTCAATTTTGTTCCAGAAAGGGGGCAAATTATGCAAATATTCCAAACTGATGACACTAATGTACTACTTATGACCATTTATACTCAAACTCCTTGAAATCAAACAGGGGTTTTTAAAGTTAACTGGTAGCAGTTTGTCAGTTACCACAATAACTTCATTTCCTGGAGTTCATGGAATGGAAGTTTTATGTAAAGTTAAGTCATAGTCCAGACCAAGAAACACAAATAAGGTTGGGAAAAACCAATTGCAATGGAATTGCAAAGGAAACTAGGGCAGTGAGAGAAGAAGTCCTTATATAAAGCCCTGAAGTTCATGCACACAGACAGGTTCAGTTGAAAATATCTTATACACACATCAGACAAAGTAAGAGAGACTGCAATACGATGACTTTTACAAGGAGTGCTACATTGGTAAGTACTAGCTTTGTTAAATTTGATTGTAACCGATGTAATTTCTAATAGATATTTGTAGATAAACTGATCTACCTATTTTTAAAAATCAATGTAATCTAAATTGGGACCAGCAAAGGCTAAAACATATGGCTATTGCATAGCATCACTACAGGGCAGAGTAATGGTTATTAGCACCTTTGCTATGCATTTTTGTACCTTAAAATGTTTACGTTCCTTCTCACTGTAATTCTGAATTACTGAGTTTATTTAGTTACCGGTTTGTACGGTCAACCTTAACTTAGTTTTTTGTTTGAGTATTTCCTTTTTTTCCCCTTAATTGTTAAAAATGTCATACATGAAAAGTAAACAAGGAAACCGCAGAGAATGCTACTGTGTGATATCACTAATCAATTGAAGATATAAAATATCAATCCTAAATCTTTTCTTTTTTAAAATTCTAATGTTTAGGGTCAGAATCACTAGTATGCTATGCCTGCTTTGCGCTGTTCTGGATTATTAGGAGATATTATTTTCCATACACAAAACTAGCACTAATTCAACATTAACTTTGAGAACTCAGGCACTCTAAAGTCAGGAAATGAAGCAATAAGGTTGAAAAATCAACCTTACTGTGTCTTCTGGTGCTTATTTCTTAGAGTAGAGTTCCTTTGTATGAAATTATTTATTAAATTAGATTATTTATTATTTAATACAACCTGGAATTTCTTATACTACTAACTTACAGTAAAAGAACGTATGGTCTTCAGACTTTGTTTTATATTTAGTCTCAATGAGATCAACAGAACAAGCTATGTTTGATGTTTCTACCTTCAGCCATTGACGAGTTATCTCTGCACAAAATTTGGAGTCAGGGGGGCAAATTCTCTGCTTGTGTAAATGGTCAAAAGTCCACAGATGCTAATGGAGCTTTTCTCATTTACACCAGCAGAGATTGGGCCTGGAAAGAGGATTCCTAGCTCCCAATCCTAAATACTAACCCACACTCTGCTGTATTTTTGCAAAGTTGTGTATCTCCCTATGAATTAACTTATATATATTAGATGTTTATAAGTGCATCTATCTCATAAAATTCATGAGAATTGCCATGGGTTCGCTTTAGACCCAAAAGGTTTTTGTGAATGAATTAGAACTTTGTTCATCTCTGAACCTACCAACCACAAGCAGAGTTGGGCGTGCATGAGACCTCGAAGCCAAGAGTTGAATTTCAGGATATAACTTGTTGCTGAAGCTATACAGCACATTCCTGTGTTCTGTGCTCTGCACTGACTAATCGTGGTGTTTCTCTATTTCAGTTCCGTTCACTGCTATTAATGCTGATCCTGGTGCTCCAGGCTAAGAATTCGGCCCATGGAAAGGCAGTATTCAGCACAGAGAGAGGCACTGATGAGAAAAAGAGTGATGAGTGCCCACCCCAGAAAGATTCCAGATTCCCTCTAAGTGTGAAAGTTGACATAAGCATCAGCAGCACAAAGCATGCTACCAAAGTGGGCCATGATGTCAGTAACCGGTCTGTGTCTCCCTGGGATTACAGGTACAGTTCATGTCCCCATTGTCTGGAAATGCGCTGGGCTCTTCCAAAACACAGCTTAGGCATACAGAGGGGATGTCCCCAGGACAAAACACAGTGCACTGCTGTATCCAGAAATATTAACTTTGACCTGCCAGTCCATGTGGTGATGGTCAGATTCCTCATGCAAAAATGATAACTGGATATTTATTAATTATTATTATTTATTTACTTTGTGGTAGCACCTAGGAGCCCCAGTCATGGACTAAGACCCCATTGTGCTAGGCGCTGTAAAAACAGTGAACAAAAAGATGGTCCACTCAGTGCTAAGGATGGAAAACTCATTAGCTTTAGGATTTATCACTGTTCTTTTTTTCAGAGTCATTTCTGGTCTGACATATCTGAGTGCAAATCCTGCCTCAGAAAGTCCAGCAAAATACCGCCAAGGGCTCAATCCTACACCATTTAAGTCAATGAGAGTTTTGCCGTTGATGTTAGTGGGACACTAGGCTTTGGGAACATTGGGCCAAATGCTGAAGTCTTCATCCAGTTGTAATCAATCCTTATTCAGGCAAAAACTCCCATTGAAACTAGTCAGACTCATGAAGTGACTGAGCATTGCAGAAGCTCAGACGTTGACCCAGCACAAGCTGACTCTATGAGTCATGGGAAAAGGTGCATCTCAAGCAGGCATTTGCAAACTGTAGCTGGGTGATGAGCAAGAATTAGCTGAGGAGAAAGCCCTGATGATACAGGGCAGTGGCCAGGCTTCCACTTTGACCAATTCATTCTCTTTGTGTCTTCCTTCACAGCATTAACGAAGATCCCAATCGGTTCCCCGAAGCGATCGCTCAGGCCAAGTGCCGCCATTACAGCTGTGTGGACTCCACCGGACAGGAGGACTACAGCATGAACTCCATCCCCATCCAACACGAGATCCTTGTTCTCCAACGGGAGCAGAAAGGCTGCCAGCACACCTACCGGCTGGAAAAACAGCTGGTCACTGTGGGCTGTACCTGTGTCAGGCCCATCATCCACTACCTGTAGTAAGAGAAGCCAGCAGCTCAGAAGAAGAAAACCACTTGGAGAACCAGTCATGGGCCTCAGATTTAACAAACGGCCTGATCCAACTCCCACTGAAAAGATTTGGAGTCTTTCCATTGATTTACTGGAATTGGGCCAAGCCATAATGAATAGCCAGATTCAAAGAGAGCCGGCCAAAAAAAAGGGGGGGGAATACACAATTTAAAAAAAAAAATTTCCCCAGATTTTGAAATTCTGAATTTAAAAATTCAACCAGATGCATAAGTGGGAGATAAAAGGGTAAAAACTTTCATAATTTTATATCAACCTTTTCCCGAATTTGTTTGTTGTTTTTTATTTCAAAATTCATACCGTTTTGACCAGCTCTAGAGTCAATCAAAGCCTTAAGAAAATGAACCTGCATCTGAGTCTAAAATCCAGAGGCTTTTTTAAGTGCTCATAAAAGTAAATTATTATATTTGTAACAGATCAAGACTTTAAAAAAATCAAAAATGTAGTTTTCTTTCTTTTTCTGCAATTTAACTATGTAAAACTCCAGGAAAACAGTGGTGAAATGTTATATTTTTGTATTGCTGTTTAAATGATTTATTTATACAATTATTTATACCAGTAAGAGGTGAGATTCAAAATAATGTATCTGATTATTATCTGTATTTATTCAATAAAAATCTGGTGAATAAATCTACTGTTTCTTTGTGTGCAATGTTGCCATCTAGTGAGTGATCCACTGAGAGGACAAGGTCTCTACTACTGCTGTCTCTTAAAGGAGATCTCCAAGAGCTCAAGTGATAGAGGTTCATTGTTGGTAGAGCTGAAGAAGCAGGGTTCTAGTACCAGCTCCCCTATTTGTGTGAGGCTGATTTACCTAGTCATTGTGTTTGCCATCTGCAGCACAGCTTTCACACTATCTGTGACTCACAACATAGCCGAGTCACTCAATTCCAGTGGCCAGATATTGGTAGAGAGGGGTATAGCTTATTCAGAAAGGGGAGGAGGTGTTGCATTATAAATCAAAAATACATACACTTTTTCCAAGGTCCAGAAGAAGGTGAGAGGCAGAGCAGTTGAAAGTTTCTGAGTAAAGGTAAAAAGGGAAAAAATAGGACTTAGGTCATGGTAGGGGTCTATCATACACCACCAAATCAGAAACAAGGAAATAAACAGAGGTTCTTTAAATACATTAGGAACAAGAGAAAGTCAAAGGAAAGTGTAGGTCCTCTACTTAGCGGGGAAGGAGAGCTAATAACTGATGATATCAAGAAGGCTGATGTGTTTAATGCTTATTTTGCTTTCAGTCTTCACTAAAAAGGTTAATCGTGACTGGATACTCAACACAATTAATATGAACAGCAAGGGGGAAGGAACACAAGCCAAAATAGGGAAAGAACACATTAAAGAATATTTAGATCATTTAGATGTATTCAAGTCAGCAGGGCCTACGGAACTAGCTGAAGCAAACTTGGAACCTTTAGCAATTATATTCAAGAACTCATGGAGGACAGATAAGGTCCCAGAGGGCTGTATAAAGGCAAACATAGTACCTATCACATTCCGGGGTGCAATCCAGACCAGTGAATCACCACCTGCCCTGCAACCTTGGGTGCCTTACAGTGCTTTGCTGTTGTAAGCTCCTAAGCTGGGCCACTCACTAACAGCAAAACAGCCTGCAGGTCACACCCTGAGCGTCAGTGCACAGCTGCAGTCCTGGTCCAGCAACTCTGGCCCCAGCAGCCAGTCAGCAACACACCAGCCACACTCCGGCTTCCAGCAGCCTTGATTAGTACTTGCAGAGTGAGTCCAGCACACTCCCAGTTCAAATTTTCCAAAAAATGTGCCCTTCACGGTCCAGCCCTCTCCTGGACAGTTCAGATATTTAGGTCTATTGCCCCTCTGAGGGATCAATATCCAACAGCCTGCGACTTCAAATGGAGTTACCAAACAGCTCTGTTTAAACACAGCGTTGGATTTGCTTTAATTAAAAAATATTAAAAGTTTATTTAATAACAAAGAGAGAAATTTTAAGAGAGTACAGGTACAAGGCATTAAAGAGAAATAAAGATATAACACTTTCTAGTAGCTAAAACTTAACAAACTAGACTGGGGTCAAGGTAAAATCCTTACCACATGTTCCCAGCAGCATTGCTTAGCACATTTTCATGCCCGGGTCCTTCACAAAGTCAAAAGTTGCTTCCTTTGTCTTCTTAGGTGAAAGTGAAAGAGCAAGAGAGAGACGGAGAAAAAGAAAAAGAGATCCTGGGGTGTTTTTGCTCCTCCTTTTAATAGTCCAATCCCAACTTTGGATTGCATTTTCCTGAGGGTTACCACTAGATAAAATTCCTTCCCACTGTGAGGACGGAGATATGGAGTCTCGAGGCAAAAGAGGTTCCATGTTGTTTGCTAAAATGTACAGGTCTCTCGCCTCTTACGCGCATTTAACATGCGCGATTTCAGCTTTGCACGGTCGGCAAAGCTAGAAGAAAAACGGAACCAGAAGCGGAAGTGGAACCGGAAACGATTCCGCTCGCCATTCAAGTCAATGGCGTTTCAGTACATGCGGTTTCCGCTTTACGCACTCAGCGCGAAACGGAACCCCCGCGTAAGACGCGAGAGACCTGTAAATCAGAATGTTCCTGCCCCACTTCATTGCCAAAGAATGATGGCCACTTGACCCAGTGAGTGCCAATCAACTGTGATGGCACCTGGCTAGAGGTGCCAGCTTGTCCTTTGTCTTTGAGAAACAGGTTTACCCCCTCCCCAGACTTGTGTGGTAAACACAGTTCAGTTAGAATTTTAGCTTATGTTCATAACTTTATATATAATGTTGCTACACACATTTCACCATGATATGATTGACCAGTGAATTATTAATTTTCAAATGATACTTCCCAATGCACATTTGGTTACAAAGATTATTGCAATGGTGTGTAGGGTGTGAATGCAGCGACACAGTCAGTCACAGTGTCACGGAGTGTGGGGGAGTCAGGCCCTGCACCCCTCTTCCCCGGATTCACTGGGAGTCTCAGCCAGCCAGTAGAACAGAAGGTTTATTAGAGATGCCAGGAACACAGTCCAAACAGAGCTTGTAGGTACAGCCAGGACCCCTCAGTCGGGCCCTTCCGGGGGGCAGGGAGCTTAGACCCCAGCCCGGGGGCTCCCTGCATTTCACCCCACAGCTCCAAACGGGGGCAGGGAGGCCAGACCCTGTCTGCCCCTCTCCCCTCCTCCCCGGCCAGCTCCAAACTCAAACTGTCCAGCCCCTCCTCTCTCCTTTGTCTCCTTCCCAGGCCAGGAGGTCATCTGATCCCTTTGTTCCAACACCTTCAACTCCCACCTTTGCAGGGGAGGGGCCGGGGCCATCAGTTGCCAGGAGACAGAGTGTCGGCCATTCTCTGTGTCCAGGCCCCTGCCCACACCTGCCTTCTAGGGCTCTGTAACAATCATGCACCCTTGTCCCACCACCTAGATACTCAAGCACTGCATAGGGGAAACCGAGGCACCCACACAGTACTCAGGGAAAACATTAACAACAGTCCTATTTCGTCACACACAGTACCTATCTTTAAAAGGGAGAACAAAGAGGAACCAGGGAATTACAGACAAATCAGCCTAACTTTGATACCTGGAAAGATACCAGAATAAATTATTAAACACTCAGTTTGTAAGTAGCTAGAGGATAATAGGGTTATAAGAAATAGCCAATATGGATTTGTCAAGAACAAATCATGCCAAACCAACCTAATTTCCTTCCTGGCCTAGTGGAGACGGCGGGGGGAGGGGGGAGCAGTAGACGTGATATAACTTTATTTTAGTAAAGCTTTTGACACAGTGCCACATAGCATTCTCATAAGCAAACTAGGGAAATATGGTCTAGATGAAATTGCTATACGGTGGGTGCACAGTAGGTTGGAAGACCAAACTCAAAGAGTAGTTATCAATGGTTCTCTGTTAAACTAGGAGAGTATATTTAGTGAGGTCCTGCAGGGGTCAGTTCTGGATCTGGCACTTTTCAATATTTTCATTAATGACTTGGACAATAGTGTGGAGAGTATGCTTATAAAATTTGTGAATGACACCAGGCTGGGAGGGGTTGTGAGCACTTTAGAGGACAGGATTAGAATTCAAAACTACCTAAACAAATTAGAGAATTGGTCTGAGATCAACAAGGTGAAATTCAATAAAGACCAGGGCAAAGTACTTTACTTAGGAAGGAAAAATCAAATGCACAATTACAAAATGGGGAATAAGTGCCTAGCTGGTAGTACTGCTGAAAAGGATTAGAAAAAGGCAAATATGGTGCCCGTCTTTAAAAAAGGGAAGAAGGAGAACCCGGGGCACTACAGACCGGTCAGCCTCACCTCAGTCCCTGGAAATATCATGGAGCAGGTCCTCAAGGAAATCATTCTGAAGCATTTGGAGGAGAGGAAGGTGATCAGGAACAGTCAACATGGATTCACCAAGGGCATATCATGCCTGACCAACCTGATTGCCTTCTATGATAAGATAACTGGCTCTGTGGATATGGGGAAAGCAGTGGACGTGATATATCTTGACTTTAGCAAAGCTTTTGCTACAGTCTCCCACAGTGTTCTTGCCAGCAAGTTAAAAAAGTATGGATTGGATGAATGGACTGTAAGGTGGATAGAAAGCTGGATAGATTGTTGGGCTCAATGTGTAGTGATCAACGGCTCAATGTCTAGTTGTCAGCCGGTATCAAGCAAAGTGCCCCAGGGGCAGGGCCGGCTCTAGGCACCAGAAAAACAAGCAGGTGTTTGGGGTGGCACATTTCTAGGGGCAGCATTCTGGCACTGGCTATGCTGCCCCTAGAAATGTGCCCCTGCCGCCCCAGCTCACCTCCGCTCTGCGCCACCGCCACTCAGCTTCTCCCCATCCCTCCCAGACTTGAAAGCCTGGGAGGGAGGAGGAGAAGCCCAGTGGCAGCTGCGCGCAAAACAGCTGTTTCGCACGCGGCAAGTCTGGGAGGGAGATGGAGAAGCCGAGCAGCGGTGGCAAAGCGGAGGTGAGCTGGGGTGGGGGAAACGCAGCACGTGCAGGGGAGGAGGCAGGGCTGGGGATTTGGGGAAGAGGTTGGGAAGGGGTGGAGTTGAGGTGGGGCCGGGGGTGGGAGGGCAAGAAAAAATGGGGGGGAGGCCAAAAAATTTTTGCTTAGGGCTGCAAAAATCCTAGAGCTGGCCCTGCCCAGGGGTCGGTCCTGGGGCCGGTTTTGTTCAACATCTTTATAATGATCTGGATGATGGGATGGATTGCACCCTCAGCAAGTTAGCAGATGACACTAAGCTGTTGGGGAGAGGTAGATACGCTGGAGAGTAGGGATAGGGTCCAGCGTGACCTAGACAAATTGGAGGATTGGGCCAAAAGAAATCTGATGAAGTTCAACAAGGACAAGCAGAGGCCTGCACTTAGGAAGAACCCCATGCACCACTACAGTCTGGGGACCAACTGGCTAAGCAGCAGCTCTGCAGAAAAGGACCTGGGGATTACAGTGGATGAGAAGCTGGATATGAGTCAGCAACGTGCCCTTGTTGCCAAGAAGGCTAACGGCATATTGGGCTGCATTAGCAGGAGCATTCCAGCAGATCGAGGGAAGTGATTATTCCCCTCTATTCAGCACTGGTGAGGCCACATCTGGAGTACTGCATCCAGTTTTGGGCCCCCCACTTCGGAAAGGATGTGGACAAACTGGAAAGAGTCCAGCGGAGGGCAACAAAAATGATCAGGAGCTGGGGCACATGACTTATGAGGAGAGGCTGAGGGAACTGGGATTATTTAGTCTGAAGAAGAGAAGAGTGAGGGGGGATTTGATAGAAGCCTTCAACTACCTGACCGGGGATTCCAAAGAGGATGGAGCTCGGCTGTTCTCAATGGTGGCAGATAACAGAACAAGGAGCCCCACATGGCTGGCTGGTACAAGGTCATAGACCTTACAAAACCTGGAACACTCCACTTGGCAGGTTGTTACAAAGCCATAGACTTCGGCAGACAACCAAGCAGGCTGCTGAAAAGCCAAACTGGCAACCTGGCAGGAAACCAGCATTTTTCCAACAGAACCTTACCTGGACTCTGTCGGTACTTTGGCAAAATTGGACTGCCCCCACAAAAACGTTCCAATTTCACTGAATCAGCAAATTCTGACCAGCTCTGTCTCATAGACTCATAGACTCATAGACTTTAAGGTCAGAAGGGACCATTATGATCATCTAGTCTGACCTCCTGCACAATGTAGGCCACAGAATCTCACCCACCCACTCCTGGAATAATCCTCTCACCTATGTCTCAGCTATTAAAGTCCTCAAATCATGGTTTAAAGACTTCAAGATGCAGAGAATCCTCCGGTAAGTGACCCGTGCCCCATGCTGCAGAGGAAGGCAAAAAACCTCCAGGGCCTCTGCCAATCTACCCTGGAGGAAAATTCCTTCCCGACCCCAAATATGGCTATCAGCTGAACCCCGAGCATGTGGGCAAGACTCACCAGCCAGACACCCAGGAAAAAGTTCTCTGTAGTAACTTCTAACATCCCATCACTGACCATTAGTCCTATTTACCACTGATGGCAATTAATTGACCTTTGACTAAGATCATGTTATCCCATCAAACCATCCCCTCCATAAACGTATCTAGCTTAATCTTGAAGCCAGTTAGGTCTTTTGCCCCCACTGCTTCCCTTGGAAGGCTGTTCCAGAAGTTCACTCCTCTGATGGTTAGAAACCTTCATCTAATTTCAAGTCTAAACTTCCTGATGGCCAGTTTATATCCATTTGTTCTTGTGTCCACATTGGTACTGAGCTGAAATAATTCCTCTCCCTCCCTGGTATTTATCCCTCTGATATATTTAAAGAGAGCAATCATATCTCCCCTCAGCCTTCTTTTGGTTAAGGTAAACAAACCAAGCTCCTTGAGTCTCCTTTCATACGACAGGCTTTCCATTCCTTGGATCATCCTAGTGGCCCTTCTTTGTACCTGTTCCAGTTTGAATTCATCCTTCTTAAACATGGGAGACCAGAACTGCACACAGTATTCCAAAAAAAACCCCAGGTAATTATACTAATTTCCCTACCCCACAGATCTTTTTAGTTAGTTTTCATTTTCTGTATGTTGTTCTTTGTAGATAAGAGCTGTGGAAATGCTACATATGATTTTTTTCCCTACTACACGCATATCAAAAGGCAGCTAAACCCTTAAATTTAGTTATTTTGGCTCACCAATAGCTTAAAAACATCCAGACCGATTTTTCTCTAGAGCTGGTCATAAATTTTTCAGGTTTTTCAAATTTCAACATTTTTGTGAAAAATCTATTTTCAACATTTTAATTAAAATTGTTAATCAAAATGTATATAGAACATTTTGCTTTATTGTGTTTTAGCTTTTTCCTTGTCTCCTTACTCTCTTTTTCATGGTATAGTGGTTTGGATCTAGTTAAGGACTTCAGAAACCCATGTTTGAGTCCCTGCTCTACCACAGACTTCCTGGGTGACCTTGAGCAAGCCACTTAATCACTCTGTGCCTCATTTTCCCCATCTGTGAAATGGGGTTAATAATTTGCAAGGGTGTTGTCAGGATAAGTGCATTAAAGATTATGAAGTGCTGTGAAATCTACTGATGCAAGGCACTCTCTGAGAGGTAGGTATTATATTCTTGTTTCTTTTTTCCAACAGTCATTTTGGAAAACCAACATTTTCATTTTTTAAAACATTTTTTTTATTTTTATAAATACCAATATTCTGCCCCAAATTTTTATTTAGTTATTTGTAGAGTCCATTTCACTAAAAGCAAACAACGTCAACATTTTTTCACCAAATTACTTTTTTCAATTTCCAGCCAACTCAATTTATCTCAAAACTATACCATGAAAGCAGACAGATTATCTGTTGTCTGGGCTCATTCCGTGTGGGTGGGAGGAACTATACATGAATGAATTAGACTGCTGAGGGTAGAAGATAACCACTGCTGAGGTGAAACGCAGATTTGCCGATCTCTGGAGTGGTTTCTTCCGTACTCATGCCCCTGCAATGCATTCCTCATCACCAGTCAGTGCTGTGCAGAGGTGGTGAATGTAGGGCAAGCTGACAACGCATTTCTGCAATGGCTGTGATGAGGCGTAGGTGGGGTGGAAAGCTAGCGCTCTCTCTGTGTTTATTTAAAGCATTATTTTGTTGAGAAAAGAAAGACAAAAATGTCCCACATTTCAAACGTCTGGCTGGTTTGAGAAGTCCTGGATGTTAGATGTTGCTGTCATTCCTGGAAGGAGTAAGTCTGTGGTCTGTCATTGTCACCACTGAAATCTCATTTCTGAAAACTACAGAAAGTACAGAACTGCGAAGGATGCAGAGGTCAGGATGGGTTCATGTACCTAACAACTGGTTAGTTTGAGGTTGGGTATGTAAGTACCTGAAAAGAATTTAGGAGATTTTCCAAAGCACCTCAGGAATTTAGGAGCACAAATCCAACGAAAAGTCAATGAGATCTGTATTCCTGGATCCCTCAAGTGCTTTTGAAAAATCACCTTTGGACAACAAAGAGGGACAAATTTTCCATGATTTTTTCCTCAGCTCTAGTTATAGATAGGAAGGATTGTCTGGTGGTTAGGATGCTAGCTAGAAGATGCAGGCTCAATACTCTGCAGTGCCACAGACTTCCAATGTGATCTCGGGCAAGTCAGTCTTTCTGTGCCTCAGTTTTCAGTCTGTAAAATGGGGACAATAGCACCTTGCAAGATGTTACAAGGAAGACTGTAAGTTGCTCCGATACTATGTGCGTACGATACTATACGTACTTTACATCCATACCGCTACCAGCTGTTGAGGTTATCACCTTTGGGAGCCCTACCTACCACAAACAACTCTCCAGCTGAGACAGAACTCTGCTGGTTAAACTTTTTGTGAGCAGCACTGTGCTGAAAACAGCTGCTGAAGCCAGGGAGCCAACTATGTTCAAGCCCCCAGAGTTGCTAACATCAGTGGCAATGGTGCAGACAAGGTTAGGGATAGAGAGCTGGCTGAGAAATTTCAAATGATTCTGATGAAAAACAGGCACATTTTTCATGAAGAATAGTCCCATTTTTCAATCCGCTCTAGTTACAGAGTGGACAGAGAGGAGTGAGTTCCTTGTCACGGGTTCAGCGGGTCAGGAGCACTGTTCCCTCTAAGCTGTGTGTGTGTGCACGCGCACACAGATCCTAAACCCCACGCACACGGCGAAACACAGCACGCACAGACATTTTGCACAGAAGAATTTTTTTGCGCACATGGCCTGTCAAAAATTAGAGGGAACATTGGTCAGGAGACCCCCTCCTGCCCCCGATTGATGCTTCACCTATGCAGACAAGACTTGAGAGTGCTGGGCTATCTAATGCAAATGACAGTAGGGGAAACTTCTGGCTGTCAGCAGGGTTTGAGCCCAGGACCTTCCACACCAAACCACAAACTTCTACCACTTCCAGGGCCGGCTCTAACTTTTTTGCCACCCCCAAGCAAAAAAAAAAAAACTAGCGCCGCCCCGCTGAAAAAAACCCCCACCACCCCCACAGCGCCGCCCCACCGAAACAATGTTAATAGCAGGCCATTATCGTTTGAGGGCCAGTCACAAAGGGCGTGTCTTCATTGCCCGGTTAACCCAGTGATTGGTACCCAGGTCTGAACACCGAGGTTAGCCTAGCCCAGCTGTGAGCATCCTTACCTCAAAGCCCTGCCTGTGCGGCTCTATCCCTACTGTTTCTGCGTGCTGTGTGTGACTGCGGACATATCCCATGGTTCTTCGTGTTGAGACGTTCTAGGATGCTTTCCCAGAACTCGTCTGTCCTTCGGAGGAATTGTGGGAAGGATGTTGGAGAACTGTCATCACTTGAGTGATTTAGCCTGCAAAGTGGGCAGGTTCCCAGCCCAAGTTAAACCAGAGCCGAAGTAACTTTGCCCAGGTTAAAACACCTCCAAAACCAAATCAGAGAGGTTCTTCTGTGTGGATGGTAGGTGGTGTGGGAATTATTATTATTTATTCAGGGCATTAGCACCACGCTAATTTAACCATAAATTCCTCTATTAAATCCAAAGGTCAAATGGTGTTTATACAATTGCGCTAAGCATGCTTAACAAGCCTAAATAATAAGCAATTTACTACATCCAAACAGTAACAAAACTTTTATAAGCATTTGATCAAGAGCCATACAAACAGGCTAGTCCCAGGGGTGCTTAGACCCATCTTAGTCAACTCCAATGTGGTCAAGCAGGTGTTAGCAATGACCCCTTTAAGTGTTTACTTTTTATACCCTTTAACAAAGACATGATGTCATTGCCTATTACCGACTTCAGCTAAAAACCTGTCTCAGACAGTTCACCCTTATTTCCAGTCTTATGTACGATAAGATTTACAACCTCCTTTCTTCCATGGCCTTTCCTCTCTGTCTCTTCCCCTCCTTTTTGCTGACCCACAGTTTTTGCTTTGCAGTTTGTGGGGTGGGAAGGACCATGTTGGCTCCCTCTAAGACAAATTCTCTTTGTCTTATTTAAACCCACCTGCCGACACCACTCTTAGCCAGAGGCCTTCTTTTTAGACACTTCCCTTATTACATTAGCTGTTCTTTGAACCAGAGATCTTCCCTACTTAATTCTTCTGGACTTATCACTCATTACTTTCAAGGCCATTTTTTACTCTCTAGTCAGGGTCTTTCTTTACTACACATATTTCTTTAACCAAATTTAACACAACTTTAATTATCTAATTTTATATTTATTCTATGGGGGGCTGGACTAAAGCGCAGGGAAGAGTATAGGTATGTGCAGTGAAGACATATGCCAAGGAGGACAGGTTACAAAATACGTGACCTTTTGTTTTCTGTAAATAATTTGTTGCTCGAATGAGCATGCCCATTACTATGGTGATGAAGGCCAATTAAGAATTTAGAGAAGTATTATTTACAAAAACCTCAGGACCTTCTAACAATGGGGTATGGAACAGCTTCCATATGAGGAGAGAGAAATAAGACTGGGAATTTTCAGATTGTGAAAGAGATGAGTAAGGGGGGATATGATACAGGGCTATAAAATCCTGACTGGTGAGGAGAAAGTAAATAAGGAAGTGTTATTTACTCCTTCTCATAACACAAGAACTAGGGGTCACCAAATGAAATTAATAGGCAGCAGGTTTAAACAAAAGGAAGTATTTCTTCACACAATGCACAATCAACCTGTGGAACTCTTTGCCAAAAGATGTTGTGAAGGCCAAGACTGTAACAGAATTCAAAAAAGAACTAGATAAATTCATGGAGGATAGGTCCATCAGTGGCTATTAGCCTGGATGGGCAGCGATGGTGTCCCTAGCCTCTGTTGGCCAGAAGCTGGGAATGGGCGACAGAGGATGGATCACTTGATAATTATCTGTTCTGTTCATTCTCTGTGGAGCACCTGGCATTGGACACTGTCAGAAATCAGGATACTGGGCTAGATGGACCTTTGGTCTGACCCAGTATGTCCGTTCTTATGTTCTAATCCAAGATGGTGACTGAATGGCTCAAGGGGCTGGTAATGGGCTCTAGCCCCTTTCCCCTTCAGGACATCCCAACTCTGGTCTACATTGGTCAACACTCCATTAACAAGCTGCAGAGATACCCATGTCACTCTCCCCAATGTATGACTCATACCAGGAGCACTTAACAGCTCAGTCGGCCAGCATAATGAAATCTTCATCTCAAACCTGGGTGGAAAATGGTTTTCCGATCCCCACAACATTTTTCAAGATTTCAAACATTCCATCCTGGACTTGACACACCTTTCCCAACAAAGATTTAGTCCAAACTGAAACATTTCCACAAAAAGTTTTAGTTTAGTTGACCAACATTTTCTGACAAAAAAAGTTCCATGGAAAAATTCCCAACCGACTCTATTCGTGCCTGCTGTTCCTGCTGTACTCACTTGCTGAGTTCAGAAAGCTTCTTGGGTATTGCACATATTTCTTCAGTAATTGAACTTGACTTTTGATTGCCTGAATTCTTTTGCTACCAGGAAGGATTTCTTTTCAATTCTATCTCAAGTCTCATATGGCCTCCATCACCATGAGAAACAGGTCTGTCTTTACATTTCAGTATGCACCCAAAATGTTATAGAATAAATGTAAATAAACAGATACTTTACCATCTGATGGCCATTTAGTGGTTTCATTCCAGTCTCCTGTGGTCAAACTTCCATGACCATAGTCAGCACTGTCTGAAGTAAAGAACTGAGGAGAGTTGGAGGCCGAATTATTCTCTTTACCCTAGAAAAGGTCCTTCCAGGATTGGGATGGGTAGAGAGGAAAGTTTGCTCTGTCAGGGCCCATTCTGTGAATAAGGGACATCCGTCTCCAGAACTGTCCATCCATGACCACCACCATCTTTTTTAAAGACTTCAATCTCTCCCTGATTTAAGCTCATGGGATGGAATTATGACTGTGTGATTTTTGCCTCAGTTCACTCAACATTGGCTTCCCTTCCAGTTTGGTTCCACGTGTTTCCTGTCAGCTTTGTAAAACGTCAGCAGCAGCAGCCCTGCTAAACTTAAAAAGTGATAAAAATCGATGATTAAAGGCAAACAGAAAGGAAGGTTTGAGATTTTGTTAGTATAGCAAAAGAACAGATAACTATTACTTTTAGTCCCAGTTAAAAAAGGAAGATGGTCAGATAACTAGTGATGAGTCAGATTAGAGATAGATAGATAGATAGATAGATAGATAGATAGATAGATAGATAGATAGATAGATAGATCTATGTCATGTAATGCCAGTTGATGAGAGCTAGGTGAAGGAAATGTGATACATACTTTAGAAGCCGGATATGAGAGGAAAATCAAGGCCAAAATCTCAAGGGGGAATTTGGTGAGATCTTTGACATATATTTGAGTTTGCCTGAATAAAGAAGCTGGTTTAGGGTTGCCAGCCCTCCAGGATTGTCCTGGAGTCTCCAGGAATTAACGATTAATCTTTAAAGAAAGATTATGTCATGTGATGAAACCTCCAGGAAAGCTATCAACTGACATGCTCTACCCATACCATCTCACCACTGGCTGATTGCAAACTTTAGGTGACATGCAACAGCCTGGTGACCATGACAAAGGAAGGCCACTCCAGGCAGTTCCATCTTCTGGGGCTCCCCAGAATTTACTTGTGGCCTGGGTTGGAGGGGGAGGGCCTTTAGCTTTGGGCCCACCATCTCCTGGCAACTCCAATAGGACCATCTTCTGAGGGTGGTACTGGGGAGGAATAGTCCCACGCTTCAGAGGGCTGTCCAGGAGACTGGGTAGAGGAAGGCTGTTCCAGGTGGCAGAAGCTGTAGAAGGAGATTCTCATACCAAAGAAGGAAGGGCTGTGTGAAGGAACAGGGAGAGTCATTGTCAGGCAAGCAGAAGGAAGAAGAAGGGGGAAGGAGAGAGGCAAAGGCCCCGAAACTGAACTCTGGCCAAAGACTGTTCAGTCCAGCTTGGGTTAGGGGGAAGCAGCAAGGTGGTTTTATGCAGGGCTGGCTCCAGGCACCAGCAAAGGAAGCAGGTGCTTGGAGCGGCACATCTGAAGGGGCGGCATTCCTTTTTTTCCTTTTTTTTTTTTTGCTTCGGCAGCTTGGTGCTTGGGGCGGCAAAAAAGCTAGAGCCGGCCCTGGTTTTATGGTACCTGTGTGGCTTCCCAGTGTTGACGCTACCTGTGGACTGGTCAGGTCCTTGAAGGCTGCTCGCCAGCTGCCTGTGACCCCAAGGGCAATTTCAGTAGCTGCCGCTTGAAGGGTGGCTTACAAACTCCTATTATTATTATTATTATTATTTCTATTACTGTAGCACTTTGGAGTCCAAGTCCTGGACCAGGATCTCATTGTGCTGGGTGCTGTACAAACACAGAACAAAAAGATGGCCCCTGTCCTAAAGAGCTTCCAGTCTAAGTGTAAGATAAGAGACGACAGATGGATTCAGACAGACAGAGAAGTACAAGGAAGAGAAGTGGCAATATCGATCAGCATGACAGGCTGTGGTCTCTGCACATCAGCAGCTCTGTGCCATAGGACGTGAGCTGATCTGGGGCCTGGCTCCACTGGCTTAGGGCTGCTTTGCGCCACTGGAGAAGCACAAAAAGCAGCCGGGATCTGGCTTAGGTTTTTAAGATCAGCTGAGCTGGATGCAATTTGAAATAAAAGGAGAGCTATTTGGAACTGGACTCCTTTGATGCCGGGGGTGACGACATTATGCTCTTGACAGGGAGCCAAGGAGAAGCTTGTCTGCCATTTGGTTGGTTAGATTCCTGGCAATGAAAGCCAGTCAAATAGGTCATTGCAAATATTGGCATTTGCTTTTAAATCAAATAATTGTTCACAGATAAACGGTCCTATTGCTCAGCCAACTCTCTCCAGGAAAATGGTCTCTTTGGGACTAAATAAGCCTTGGTGCTGGTTCTGTTCAGGCCCAGTCTACACACACAGGCTTGCTCTAGTTGAACTAACGGTGTGCTTTTGAATCCGTAGAGTTAGACAAGTCCAAACGCCCGTGTGGATGCTCTTAATTACCTGGTTTGTATCAATTTAGCTCAAATGGATTTCTTGCTGGCTTGAGCTAAATTGGGAGGTTAAATTGAATTGAGTGTCCACACAGGCACTTGCAGCAATTTATCTACAATTATTGAAAAGCCAGTTTAACTCTGTGTTAAGGCAAAGCCTCCGGCTGTTTATTCCAGCGCAGCAAATTAGCAGGGGTAGCAACCAAGAAAGGGCTTATCAAGAGGCAGAGAATTTAGGTCACCTTAAGTAACAATAACTGGTGCACAGCGCGCTGCTCGCTTCCCTCTCAGAGGGTTACTGTAACAAGGGAACTCATATCATGTGGGGAGCTGCCGGAGCGCCTTGGTGGGTTTACGTGCTCGCCACATGAAGGGCTTGACAGTCATAAAGAAACAGCTCTGTTGTCACAGCCAACCAGAGCTCGCTTTGCTTTGTAACTGAATGAGAAACGCTTCCCCTCTCGTCACATCAAAGTAGTGTGTTTTACTGTCGTGGTTAGACCCCACTCACACACACACCCCTCACCCCCAGGGAGGAGAAACACACTGCACACTAGACAAGGGCTAGGTTAGTCGCCCAGACCGACCTCACCTCCAATTCGGGAAAACACAAGGGCGCCAAACCAGACGTTTGGGTCACAGATTTGTAATATGCTGGGAAAAAGACAGGGTTTATCTGCATGAGAAAGTTTCACCAGTCTGAATTGAAACTGATTTTGTGACAGTCCTGTGTGGACGCTCTTTTGGTTTAAGAGTGGCTTTTCTCTCTCTCTCTCTCTCTCTCTCTCCTTTTTTTTTTTGGGGGGGGGGGGCGGGGGGCTTAACTTAAATCAGTTGGGAAGAGTTTTGGTTTAACTATTCCTAAAACAAAGGTAGAATATTTACACCTGTTTAAAAACATGTAAAACCGGAGAACTTTCCCTATGTAAACAAGGAAACAGCTGGTGTAAACTGAAGTTACAGCTACACTAATTTACACCGGGGAAGACTCTAGCTCCCACTATGTCTAGAAAAAGAATAACACTTTAAAGTAGAAACCCTCAACAATCTAATCAAATAATAATAATAATGAATAATCATTAATAATAAATAGCAAGTCTTAATTACCAGATTATTTCCAGACTCCAAACCGGAGTGAAAATGCTTCATTATAAAGGGAAATGAGTCAGTGAAGAGTAGGATATGCTACTGCCCCACAGAAGATTCAGGGGGATCCCCACAAGTTCCCGTAGGACATATAGTGATACATATGATAGCCCCAAACTTGCAATCAGACCAACGTGACCCTTAAAACAATTTGGCTCTGACTGCAGGATCAGGATCCATGATTGTAACTGGCAGCTTCACACCCAGGGCCATGTGCTGAAATAAGCATCACGCAAAGGCAATACTCCAAAAACGCAAAGGTTTAGGGAGAACATAAGAGCCGATATACTGGGTCAGACCAAAGGTCCATCTAGCCCAGTATCCTGTCTTCTGACAGTGGCCAATGCCAAGTGCTTCAGAACGAATGAACAGAACAGGGCAATTATATAGTGATCCATCCCTGTCATCTGTTTCTAGCAATTAGAGGCTTAAGAAACCCTCAGTTTGGGGTTGTATCCCTGACCATCTTAGCTAATAGCCATTAATGGACCTACCCTCCAAGAATCATAGAATATTAGGGTTGGAAGAGACCTCAGAAGATCATCTAGTCCAATCTCCTGCTTAAAGCAGGACCAACCTCAACTAAATTATACCAGTCAGGGCTTTGTCAAGCCAGGCCTTAAAAACCTCTAAAGATGGGACAAGAACTTGTCTAATACTTTTTTTAACCCAGTTCTACTATTGGCCTTCACAACATCCCCTGGCAATGAGTTCCACAGGTTGATTGTGCATTGTGTGAAGAAATACTTCCTTTTGTTTGGTTTAAACCTGCTGCCTATTAATTTTATTAGGTGACTCCAGGCTCTTGTATTATGTGAAGGGGTAAATAACCACTCATGATTTTATAGCCCTCTATCATATCTCTCCCTAGCGTCTCTTTTCCAAGCTGAACAGTCCCAGTCTTTTTAATCTCTCCTCTTACAGAAGCTGTTCCATACCCCTAATCAATGTTTAATTTTTGCCAGGGCTCGACAGGCCTGAACCCCGGCACCTCTAGGCTTGGCAGTTGATAGCCCTGGCACCGCTGGACTTGCTGCATCAGTTATGAACGTAAAAAAAATTGCTTGAGCCCCAGCACCTCTTTGATTACAAATTAAGCACTGCTCCTAATCATTTTTGTTGCCCTTCGCTGTACCTTTTCCAGTCTAGTATACATATTTTTTGAGATGGGATAACCAGAACTGCATGCAGTATTCAAGCTGTGGTCGTATTGTGGCTTTATATAGTGGTGTTATGATATTTACTGTCTTTTTATCTATCCCTTTCCTAATGGTTCCTAAACATTCGGGTAGCTCATTTGACTGCCATTGAATATTGAGCCGATGTTTTCAGAGAACTCTCCACAGTGGCTCCAAGATCCCTTTCTTGAGTGGTAATAGCTAATTTAGACCCCATCATTTTGTATGTATAGCTGGGATTATGTTTTCCAATGTGCATTACTTTGCACTTATCAACATTGAATTTCATGTGCCATTTTGTTGCCCAGTCACCCAGTTTTGTGAGATCCCTTTGTAACTCTTCACCGTCTGCTTTGGACTTATCTATCTTGAGTAATTTTATATCATCTGCTAGCTTTGGCACCTCACCATTTATCCAGTTTTCCAGATCATTTATGAATATGTTGAACAGCACTGTTCCCAGTACAAATCCCTGGGTGACACCGCTATTTACCTCTCTCCTTTCTGAAAAGTGACCATTTATTCCTACCCTTTGTTTCCTGTCTTTTAACCAGTTGCTGATCCATGACAGGACTTTCCCCGGTATCCCATGACTGCTTACTTTGCTTAAGAGCCTTTGGTGAGGGACCTTGTGAAAGGCTTTCTGAAAGTGCAAGCACACTATATCCACCTGATCACCTTGGTCCACATGTTTGTTGACCCCCCTCCAAGAATTCTAATAGATTGGCGAGGTATGATTTCCCATATTGACTCTTCCCCAACAAATCATGTTCATCTATGTGTCTGATCATTCTCTTCATTACTATAGTTTCAACCAATTTGCCCAGTGCTGAAGTTAGGCTTACCAGCCTGTAATTGCCAGGACCACCTCTGGAGCCTTTTTAAAAATTTGGCATCATATTAGCTATCCTCCATCATCTGGTACAGAGGCTGATTTAAGCAATATGTTACATACCACAGTTAGTAGTTCTGCAATTTCATATTTGAATTCCCTCAGACATCCTGGGTGAATACCGCCTGCACCTGGTGACTGATTACTGTTTAATTTATCAATTTGTCCCAAAACCTTAAGGAAGAAGGTTTAGCATATTTTTTTGGACAAGATGCAGAAAATGTGCACCTTTATTCAGACTATTACTGCAATTCATGTAATAAGTAACAATTGCAGGCGTGAATGACTGTGAGTCTCGCAGCGCTGAGGTGTGACTGAAGCATCTGTAGGCACAGCCAAGCTAGCTTACGAAAAATAGCAGACTGAAAAAGTGGGGGAGGTCGTTTTTATTGGACTAACTGCTGTGGGTGGAAGGGACAAGCTTCCAAGCTACACAGAGCTCTTCTTCGGGTCTGGG
Source organism: Macrochelys suwanniensis (assembly GCA_033296515.1). NCBI lineage: Eukaryota > Metazoa > Chordata > Testudines > Chelydridae > Macrochelys > Macrochelys suwanniensis. Next base: position 11,242,755 of record CM065777.1, on the reverse strand, counting down.
GAAGGTAACCAGAGTGTCTGAGCTAACTACAAGGCGGGACAGACTGTTAAGCATAAAGAGGTGCACAAAGTTGTAGGAGACTACTTAAACTGAAGTGGGCAATGAGATGGTTAAGCATAAGGGGTCACACATGCTGCAGGGACCTCGCCTACCTTGTCTTGCTCATATCCTGGGACCAGCACAGCTACAACAACACTAAAAATGGCAGGGTAACCATGGTAGCACCAGCACAGGCTGCAGCTCAGGCTAGCCTCCCAAGTACATGCCCAGGGCCACTGGTCCCTCTAAGCTGTGCGCGTGTGCGTGCGCACACAGATCCTAAACCCCGCACACACGGCGAAACACCACGCGCACAAAAATTTGCACAGAAGAAATTTTTTGCGCACATGGTCTGTCAATTTGCACAGAAGAAATTTTTTTGCACACATGGCCTGTCAAAAATTAGAGGGAACATTGCCCAGGGCCCCAGGAGGGATTGTACCGGGGCTGCTAGTGCCTGCCGCTGTGACATCACTGCTACCTTTAGAGAGCTAGTGAGATCAAAGCTAGCAGGGGTATGGCCACACCTGCTGCAGTCACACCTCCCAATTGCAGTGTAGACGTACCTTTAGACCTCACACCATCCAGTTTATCTCATGTCAGTCCTGAGCAAAGCCGCCATTGTAGTCAGCAGGCAGGGCTGGCTCTAGCTTTTTTGCCACCCCAAACACCAAGCCACTGAAGCAAAAAAAAAAAAAAAAAGCCGGCCGAAGCTGCCGAAGCAAAAAAAAAACCAGCCCTTGAAATGTGCGGCCCCACGAATGGCCAGAATGCCACCCCTTCAGATGTGCCGCCCCAAGCACGTGCTTCCTTTGCTGGTGCCTTTCAGATTGTGGCTTTTAAAAATCAAGGGGCATCACGCAGATGGTCAATTTATCCTATTTCTACTCAGCCATGGACCTGGCAGGAGGAGATGAAAAAATAAAGCTGCTTAAACCTATTTTTTGGGTGGGTCTTTCTGTCGTAGTACACCCCAAGCCAGCATACCACTTTCTCCAGCCCTGCCTGTGCTCTTATATGGCAAGCGTGCTGCATACTTTGACATGGCTGGTAAGCAGCTGCCGGGACATCTAAGTCACACTGCCCGATGGAACCTTCAACCCACAGTACAAGCAGCAGCTACGGAAGCCTGCAAAGCAAAAGCTCCCTCTCAAGCCTGGCTATAGTTCATAACAGCCTGCTCCTGCCCTGAGAGCCACTCCTTGTTTAGCCTGTTGAAACTAAAAGCAAGGCCAAAAGCCAAATTATTATTGTTTAGTCTCTACCCTGTTTACTTCATCTTCTCCTAACATCAGTGTAATATTGAACCCAGCTTCTGACAAGGTGAGAGGCAGTGTTGTTCAGAGTACGAGGGCACTGCACTGGATTCACGAGACCTAGGATCTATTCCCAGCTCTGCCACTAACCTCCTGTGTGACCTGGGGCAAGTCTCTGGGCCTCTCTTTCCCATCCCATCCTTTGCATGCCTTACCTATTTAGATCGTAATTTCAGGGCAGGGATTGTCTCTTACTATGTGTATGTGTAACCCACATGTCTCCTGGGTGTGGTGCTCTGTCCCAGCTAGTGGCACCGAGACCACTTAGAGAGAGTTAAATGAGTCTGCTCTACAGCCTTAACTACCAGCCAGTCGGCATTTAGTTCATGCGGTAGAGGCCTATGCACTAAGGGCCCTGGTTCAATCCTGCCCACCGACAACTGGGGTCTGTCCGTGTTACATATGTACAGCATCTAGCACCATGGGGCCCTGATTTTAGTTGGGTTCTATAGGTCCCTACTGGAATACTAACAACTTTTAATTGCCTGATTTCTTTCCCTGCCAGGAAAATAGCATTTTTTAAAAAGAAAGAAAACAATAGCAAACAGGAGCTTGTCCTTGTCTTTATTGAATAAATACAAATAACCACATACAATGTTCTTGTACTCAAGAGCACTTACAGGGCCATAAATATAGTCATATAAATAGATCATATAAATAGAGATATAAACATGTAACGGTTCTGTGCTATTTCTCCTGGAGTTTTTCATTTATGTCATATTTATTGCTAAACGCCAGCAGAAGCCAGTGGGTCCACTTCTCTCACTTACGCTGATGTAAGTCAGGAGTGACTCCGGTGAAATCCCAGGAGTTATAACAGGATAAAACCAGTGTAAATGAGATCAGAATCAGGCCCAAAGCCTCTTAGTCAGAGCTACACTAGAAACAGTCGCTGGTATAGCAAAGTCGATTAGAGGTGGGATTTAAAAAAAAATAAATATTTCTATAAGAGAAAGCCCTAGTATAGATGCAGTTATATCAGCATAAAGGTGCATTGGCCAGTATAGTTTATTTCCCTTGATGAACCAGTATATGCTATACTAGAAAAAGCACTAGGAGGGTGCCCTGGCAAACTCTTCCTAGAGTAGAGCTAGTCTTATATTGATTTTCAGTTTTCTCTGTCAGATACAGACATGTCCACACACAAAATGATTTGGGAATACAGCTGTGCTCTCTCACACATCAGAATGGACATCTCCTGCTTCCTTTCCTTTTGTATGTCGCTTGTCTTCTTACTGTAAGCTCTTCAGGGCATGGTCCATTTCTACTTTTATGTCGGTACAGCACCTAGCCCAATGGGGTCCATGATCAGAGCCTGGGGGCCCTACTATAATGTAAATATTAATGAATAGCAATAATAATCAACACTGGAAAAAATCCCTCCCACCCCCACCCCTGATTTTGTATTGAAAAGTCAGGTTAAATGTCATGAGGATCTGACAGATCCGAGTAATCATGAATTTGTTACACGTGTCATTTGTTACATTGGCTAGCTGTCCATGTGTCTTCCTTGTCCTGGCCCTCTTAGGACTGATGTTGGAGAACAGGCACAGCACAGGTACAGCCCACGGTGATGAGCTGCTTCTCCAGCCGGTAGGCGTGCTGGCAGCCTCTCTGCTCCCGTCGGAGAACGAGGATCTCCTGCTGGATGGGGACGGAGTTCATGCTGTAGTCCTCCTGCCCCAAGGTGTTCACGCAGCTGTAATGGCGGCACTTGGCCTCAGCGATCACTTCGGGGAACCGGTTGTGATCCTTGGTAATGCTGTGAATCAAGACACAAAGAGAATGAATTCTGTTACATTGCTATTCCTCGGCGGACAATGCAGATCGGCAGGGTCTGAGTCTCCTCCATGAATCACTCAACAGATTGGTGTTTTTTTCTCATCCAATAACCTATTTCCAAATAGGGTGACCAGACAGCAAGTATGAAAAATTGAGATGGGGGTGGGAAGCAATAGGCACCTATATAAGACAAATCCCCAAATATCGGGACTGTCCCTATAAAATCGGGACAACTGGTCACCCCATTTCCAAATGAGGTCAATGCACGATGTTTCTGGGGAAGCATACAGATGATGCACTTAAGAACCACACGGTATACAATCTTGGGGCTAATTCATGAGCCTAAGCTAGTGATCAACTTTTAGCCCGAAGCAAACAGATTGATAAACCTTGTAATTTTATTCTACTTAGTAAATAGACAGGTGCTATTCTTAGTTCTGGACATGGCTATGTTAACTGTAAATTTTCCCCGAGAATAGGAATATTGGAGCGACCATACCCGATCAGACCAAGGGTCCATCTAGCCCATGATCCTGTCTCCGACATGGGCTAGAATATCCTGTAGCAGTGAGTTTCCTAGGTTCATTATGCACTGTGCAAAAGGTACTTCCTTCTATTCATTTTATATTGTTATCCTTTTTGCCCCATTACATGCCTACTGATCCTCACTAGGAGACAAGGTAAAAGGAGTCCCCCTGTGTTATTTACTTTAGAGCGATTTCCTAGAAATGGCTGACCATTTAGGAGAGTGTTTTTAATTCCTCTGTACCAAATAAATGTAGCAGTGCTCTGGCTGAGGACACCTAGTGGAGTTCCATGGCAAATTCACCCAATACCCTTTGTAAATGCTGAAAGCACCCAAAGACCTTCTTGTTTACGATGGGAACATGCGGATAATTGTGCAGTGCAGCGTGGCCAATGTATTTCCAGCCAATGGTGATGTGTATCTTACCTGTAATCCCAAGGAGATATAGACCGGTTCCTGACATCATGAGCCATTCTGATAGCAGGACTGGGGCTGCTGATGTGTATGTTGACTTTCACACTCAGAGGGAATTTGGAATTCTTTTGGGTCGGGCAGCCGTCGCTCATTTTCTCATCAGTGCCTCCATCCTTGTTGGGGCCGGCCCGTACAGCCCTCCCATGGGCTGAATTCTTAGCCGAGAGCACCAGGATCAGCACTAGCAGCAGTGTCCTGAACTGAAAGAGAGAAACGTCTTTCTTGATTCTATTCAGATCAGAGTTTGGAACTGATGAGGGCACCAAACAGCTCCAGTGACACCTCACTCGGGAATCTCTTATGAATCGTGAAAGGAAGAGCAAAGCACAAGTGAAGTATGATGAATAGTGATTTAGAGTGAAGGCCAATTCATCCATCCTGGGGAATCAGCACTGGATTATGGTTATCATTCGCCCGCAACTCTAGCTCAGCTGGGTATAACATACTGGCCAGCACAGCAGTAGAGGCGTATGCTGCTTCCAATGGAAGACCATTCAAAGGTGGGCAGAGCCCAGAGTTTTCAATAAAATCTTTTTTTATGGTTATCTTTGTCTTTAAAATAAATATTTGCACTAAGCAGAGATGCCTCTTCTAAGAACAATGACAGGTCCTGCTCTTGGGGGTTGCTTATTATCAGGCTCGGGTGCACAAGGCTGGATATGGAAGAGAAGCAGCTAGATGCTTTGCACCTCTGGAAAATCCGGCCACTTAGGAGCCTAAATATGGATTTAGGCGCCTAACTTTAGACACCCACATCTGAACATTTTGGCTACAGTGACTTGCCCAAAGCCAGCCCTGGCAGAAATAGAACCCAGGATGCTTGACTCCCTAGCTCAATCCAGAAGGCCACAGCTGCCCACTTGCATTGTCCCAGTCTCTTTTACACTTCTCCCTTTCCCCCACTCCCTTTTACGGCATCTGGAACAGTACTTTGCAATGCAAAGTCCAGTCCATTTTCCCTGGTCTCTCTGTGCATGCAGGGGGTTCCAGGGACTCAGCCAAACATTGGAAGTGCTGGGGAGGAGAGCACAGTGAAATCCAGCAAGGGGGGGAAGGGGGACACCATCACATGGAGCAACGCTAAGGACAAACAACGGAATCAAATGGTGGCGCTCTAAGCAGGGTAAAGGCAAAGGGAGCAAATCCAAGCCAATGAGACAGACCAGCCAAGGAAAGTCTCTGTCCCTGGTAAGCAGAAAAGTAGGATCAGAGAAAGCCAGCTGCACGAAGGTTGGATTTGGATCCCAGCTTGGATTGTTCCGATCCAATTGTTTCCAAAGTCCAGGGCTGTTCAGATCGGGGGGATTTGCTGCAGATCCATGTCTACACATGGCCCGGGACATGAAATGAGCACTGGGTGAGCAGGTTTGGATGAGAAGATTCAGGCCATCGAATTGCTCCTGGGAAGGTTATGTCACACACGGGCACCTGAGGAATGCTGCTCGCTCTCTCTTGGCTGAAGCTTTCAAAAAGGGGAGGACGATGCTAAGCTTTTGAACCCACGCTAGGGGACCCAATTCTCCAAAGTGCCCCAGCAATCAGGGAGAGCCTAATTCAGAGGCTCAGGGTTAAGCTAAGCGTCAGAGAGGCAGGCGTTTCCTCCACACCTCTCTGCCCCAGCACATCAGCTCTGATATCCCCAGTTCTGTCACGCCCAGGCCTCCCTGCAAAACCCGGCCCCAGCCTCACACTCCTGACCTGCAATAGTCCCTGCTAGGCTACATCCTTGGCCGTGGCGCTGTTCTGCCAAAGACCCTCCGCCCTCACACAGCCCCTGCAAGCCCTGAGGCCTCCTGCACTGCTCTGCCAAAGGAACTCAGCCCGGAGCTGGAGGGAATACCCGCTTCTTTTCCAGCCCCCAGCCTGCCTTTGGCAGAGTTAGCAACTGTGCCCGCAGGGTCCTGCGGTTTTGTGGCCCACACAAAGACAGCACTGCCATCCCAAAGCACTGGGCAATCACGGGCCAGGCCCTGACAATCATGAGATTTTTTAAAAAAATAATTATTATTATTATTGGCTGCTTTTGATTTGGCTTCTGGTTGGGGGGGCGGTCGGGGTGCACTCCTTTCGCATGCTCAAGCTTTGCTATGCTAGCTAGACACGCCCTTTTTCTTTTGAGTGACAGCTGAGACGCCGACGCAACAAAACAGTGACCATTGCAAGCGTGCTGATGATATCACGGGCCGTGCAAGGGGAAAACCCAAACACATTCCTATTGAAGACAGGATTCAAACCCACATTCGTCAAAGGTTACAGCCGGGTGACGGGGCAACACAGCATCCGGGCAGGCGCCAAGGGCTAAGCGTGCCTGGCAACCCAGCAGAGGGACAGGCACAGCTGAGCTGCTGTGGCGGCACTGCGGGAAGAGGTGTCTGCCTCGCTGAAGCTTTGCGTAGCTAAATCGGGCTCACATTGACTCCACTGGGCATGCAGCCCTTTTGAAAAATCAGTGGATAAGGGCACTGAGTGTCAGGGTTCTGTTCTCGGCTCTGACACTGAGCTGCTTTGTGTCCTTGGGCAAATCACCACCTTTCTTTCGGCTTCTCTTTCCCTGCCCAGCCTTTATCTGCTTAGATCGTAGGCTGTTCAGGGCAGGGACTCATAGACTTTAAGGCCAGCAGAGACCACCATAGAATATCAGGGTTGGAAGGGACCTTAGGAGGTCATCTAGTCCAACCCCCTGCTCAAAGCAGGACCAATCCCCAATTTTTGCCCCAGACCTCTAAATGGCCCCCTCAAGGATTGAACTCACAACCCCAGGTTTAGCAGGCCAATCCTCAAACCACTGAGCCATCCCTCAAACCACTGAGCCATCCCTCCTCCTCCCATCATCTAAGTCTGACCTGCTGCACATTGCAGGCCACAGAACCTCACCCACCCACTCCTGGAATAGACCCCTAACTTCTGGCTGAGTTACTGAAATCCTCAAATCATGGTTTAAAGACTTCAAGTTACAGAGAATCCACCATTTACACTCATTTAAACCTGCAAGTGACCCAGGTCCCATGCTGCAGAGGAAGGCGGAAAAAAATGGAGAGTCTCTGCCAATCTGACCCAGGGGAAAATTCCTTCCCAATCCCAAATATGGGGATTAATTTGACCGAAACTCAAGCATGCGGGCAAGATCCATCAGCCAGACACCTGGGAAAGAATTCTCTGTAGTCACTCAGAGCCCTCCCCAACTAGTGTCCTCCCCAGAGCCCTCCCCAACACTATCTCTATCGATCAACTTATACAGTGCCACTCCCAATCCGGTAAGTGCACTGTCATTACAACCAAATAACAATAAGGCACAGTCCTGTCCCCCTCGGAAGGGCTCCTTTCAGAACAGGCAAGGGGTACGTTATTGAAACAGCAAAGGGCAGCTTGCACTGTCACTGTCTGTGCTGTAGCCCCTCTCGGCAGCGGTAAGTCCCCCAGGGCTGCCATCCCAGCACTTCTCACCAGCACTAAATCCACTCGAGAAAGCTTTAAAGAAAAGCCCAAGCTCGTCCCACTGCCCGAGGGCTTACCCGTGCTGCCTGTGAGTAGCTCCCACTGCAGGCAAGAGGAGTCATCCATAAGCAGCGTTGGCATCAGTGGGCCCTTGGTTTCCGAAGGAGGGAGATTTGTGGCCACCGGGGTTAAATAAAAGTACTCACCAGTGAGGGGTGTCTTGCAAAAGCCATCGCGATCTCGCTTCTGCTGCAGAGCTCGACTGTCTGAGGCAGTAGGTGAGTATCCTTCCGTAGGAGGGCTTTCCACCTGAATCTGTCTATCAGCCCAGCTACGGCTCCTTTTTATAATGGTTTTCAATCACTCCCATCATTTCCATTGCAGCGAAGAGGTGGCTTCCCTGCCCTTACTTGTAGTTCTGGGTCAGGAGGCGCTGACGTTTGACGTTTTCTATGCCACAACCTCAAGCTGTCACGGGGTGGGAGGCAGAAAGGAAAATACATGTGATGAGCCAACTACTCAGACATCAGAATCCCAAACCACCTGATCAGATGCAGATAAAGCGATAAGAGTTAAAATAGCCCTAAAGAGATGTAGAATGGTGCCATCCGTTTTTGCACTTGTGTTGTCAGCATTTTTCTGTCTTCATATTAGTCAATTCTCTCTCCATGCGTTCGCCACGAACACACACACCTATGTAGACAGACCTATATGCTGCCTACAAAAATCTACATAAAAGAACAGTAAGATCACAAAGTCAAGCACTCAAAAGTTAGATTGCTGGTGCCACTTTAATTCAGCGCCCATGTACCTGGGCATGACAATGCAGCCTTTAACTACATGGTCACTTGCTATCCCCTGCCCCATTCTGTGCACAGGATGGACAGTGCATGGGGCACCAGACTACAAGACAAGAAAAGATGTTCCCTTGTGGTTAAAGGCACTGGGGACTAGGTTATATTCCTGACTCATTTCTGAGACTAGGAGAAAGTGTTTTGTTTTGCCCATGATAAAAAATTCCTTTGGAAAGCTCTTGGACCCCTATATTTTGGAGCAAGGACTTGAAACTTGGTAAGGGGTGGTCTTTGTGTCAGGGATGTGTGCCTTTCGGTGTTCCCAGGAAAATCCTCCCAACTTTGGCCAAATTATAAGCCTTTGAAAAACCCCAATTCCCACATGCTCAGTAGAGACTTCTCAGAGCTGAGCAGCTACAATCTCTGGAGATTCTGTCCTCACTGCGCATGTTGGAGCCTCTCTCAGGTCCTAGTAGAGGTGACCAGACTGCGCATCCCCACAAAGTGATTAAGTATGGTCCTTCCAGCACAGGGCTACATGGGCCACGCTGGACTTTCCCTGTAATGGCTGCTCTGGGCCAGGGTGGGGCCGGGCACCAGAACTGAGAGCAGGGAGCCTGCCTCTCCTATGCTCTCAGTTTTCAGAGGGGTCGCCGTGTTAGTCTGTATCAGCAAAAACAACGAGGAGTCCTTGTGGCATCTTAGAGACTAACAAATGTATGTGGGCGTAAGCTTTCATGGGCTAGAACCCACTTCATCAGATGCATGGAGTGAACAATACAGGAGCAGGTATAAATACATGAAAGGATGGGAGTTGCCTTACCAAGTGTGAGGTGAGACAATTCAATTAACAGTAGGATACCAAGGGAGGAAAAATCACTTTTGTAGTGGTAATGAGAGTGGCCCATTTCAAACAGTTGACAAGAAGGTGTGAGTAACAGTGACTTCTCTGATGGCAACCAGGCAGTGTGGAAGAGGAAGTCACCTGGTTCAAATGCAGAGGGGACAAGAGCTGGACCTAGGAGGGGAAGGTGTGGGAAGTAGATTGGGACAGGAAGCTGGGGTGGAGGAAGAGTGGGATCGGTGGCTAGTGTGAGGGAGACAAGGAAACTGGGACTGGGAGTTGGGAGGAGAGTGGGAGTGACTGGGCAAGGAAACTGGGACTGGAAACCGGGGATGGAAATGGGAGATACTGGGAACTAATGGGGGAGATACTGAGATGGAAGAGGAGCCATTGCAGAGTCTGGAACTGGGAACCAGCGGGTGAAAGATGGGGTGGGGAGAAAGAGGTGGGTGAGGAGAGACAGATCTGACAAGGAGCCAGAGTGCAAAGGGAGAACTGGGACTGGCTGGACAAAGAGACTGGGACAAGGCACCAAGGGAAGTAGAAACATCGAGATTGGACAAGAAGCCTGGGTAGGGAGACTGGGAGCTGATGGGGAATATGGGTGGGGGGCAGGGGTGACTGGAGGCCAAGGGGGAGAAAGATGGATTGGGAGGACAGGGAAATGGGACTGGCAGGGCAAGGAGCCAAGAGTGTGTCATGGGAACGGGGAATGGTTGGACAAGGAGACTGGAGAGGGGAAAAGACTGGAACTTGCTGGGCAAGGAACTTGTACAACCTTAATTCACCCCCTTGTGCCTACATAGTATGATACAGTCTTTAGTTGCATGGTCACATAGTAAGTACTCTTTTTCCCAGGACCTCTGCCTCTTTCAGTGCTCAGGATGGACCTGCTCTGGGGACGAATCAGGACCGTGTAGTGAAGGAGACTTCTCTGCAGGACCCCATCCTCCTTTGTGGCAGAAGCTGGAAGGTGTGCAGTGAATAAGGCAGGGGATTGCAGGAAGAGAAAGGATGGTCTCATGGTTAAGGCAGTTAACTTCTGCCCTGGAGAACTGGAGTCTAGCCCTTCCTCTGCCACAGAGTTCCTGTGTGGTGCTGGGCAAGCCACTTAAACCAAACTTTTCACAGGTGGTTATTAACTGAGTGTGCCTCATTTTCTGGGTACCTGCCCCGAGACCCTGCAGTCTGATTTGCAGAAGTGCTGAGCACGCATAGCTGCAACTGAAGTCAATGGGAACTGTGTTTTGACCATGGAGAGTGCTATACAATGATAAATACCCTGAAAAATAAGGGCCCTAAGCACCTCAAACTGGGCACTCAAAATATATGGCTACTTTTGACCTTCATCTCCCTGTGCGTCAGTTCCCCATCTATCAAATGGGGATAATACCAACCCCTCATCTCAGAGCGGGGATTGTAAACATATATGAATTGATGTTTGTAGAGCATTCAGATACTATTGTGATGATCAGCATAGAAAAGTCCGGGAGACACTTAGTAATTCAGTCTTCTGGGCAGGGTTCACATTGAACAATGAGGAGAAATGGAAATATTGAATGACTTGTCTTCCCTCACACTGTGAAAAATATAGTACGTGATTGCAAAATTAAAGTCTTTTTCGTAATGCACATGCACAAGGGGACCATATTAAGTTTGTACAAGCAACCTTAATTCTTGTATTTCCTACTGTCTGAGTGCTTGATTTGGCAACCTTAAATAATGTTGTTGTTGTTGTTTATTTCGGGGGGGGGGGCGGTGCATGTAATTCATAACTATAAGATGCATGAATATTGCAAAAAACCCCAAAACATAATTGAAAATTGGTTAAAATAAAGCATGTGCATTCTCTTTGACTCTATGATGGGGTATACGATCCCTCAGGGGCTGGGAATGGTCAGGGGGATGACCAAGAAAGAAAGCCTTGTAAATTTCCCTTTATGCAAACACTGTGCTTGAGAGGGCATTTGCCCTGGGTTAGTGTTTCTGGCCAACGGTTCTGAATGGGCCTGGGGCCCCTGCATTGGAAGGTCACGCCATGCACAGAGGGCAGCTAGTAAAGGAGCCCTCGAGACTGCCATCCCTGGCAAAGTATCCCCTGGAGCTAAGATGTCAGATACAAGATGTATGCTTGGGCCAAGGTTTGCCAGGACTTGAAGGTAGGATGAGGGCATTGAGCTTGCTCTGGTGGGTGAGATAGATACTGAAAGTATCTGAATAGAGGTGTGAAGTGGATGGCTGGGGAAAATAATTTTAGCAGCTGAATTTTGGATGGACTAGAGGGGAGCAGTGAAGAGCAAAGAGGGCAGAGAGGAATAGCTGACCAGCCAGGCACTAGGTTTTTTGCCGCCACAAGCAAAAAAAAATGTGGCTCCCCCCCCCCCCCCCCCCCGCTTTTTTGTTCGCCACAGGCGGAGGAGCAGGGGGGCAGGGGGGCCGCTTCCGAGAGCGGTGCCGCGGGACCTCGCTCCCTGCTCAGCCGGCTCCCTATCCCAGCTGTGGTGGGGCAGGGCAGCCAGGGGCAGCTCCCCGCTGGGGGGCAGCTGGCCTCTGCCGCAGGAAAGCGGTGCTCCAGGGACCCCGCTCAGCCTGGGCAGGGCAGCTGTTACTGGCTCCCGGGGTGGGGCGGGGGTGGGGGCGGCAGCTGCCTGTGTGGGAGCGACGGGGCCCCGCTCCCCTCTCTGCCGGCTTCCTGCTCCGGCTGTGGCAGGGCAGGGCAGGGCAGCCAGGGGCGGCTGGCCCTGCCGCGGAAGAGCAGCCCTGCAGGACTCCGCTCCCCGCTGCAGCCGGGGCAGGGGAACCAGGGGCAGCTCCTCCCTGGGGCGGGTGGCTGCTGCCGCAGGAGAGCGGCACGACACAACTCCGCTCCCCTGGCTCCCTGCCCCGGCTGCGGCTGGTCAGGGCACCCAGGGGTGCCTCCCCCCTTGGGGGAGGGCGCTGCCATGCGACCCCTCTTAGCCGGGGCAGGGCAGCGTTACCGGCTCCGGGGGGGTGGGGGCGGCCGCTGCCTGTGCCGCCCCTAATAGGTTGCCGCCCCAAGCACCAGCTTGTTCTGCTGGTGCCTGGAGCCGCCCCTGGCCAGGCAACATAGCCTAGTGGTTAGAGCCCTGGCCTGGGATCTTCCTGCTAGGTTATGTTGGGCAAATAATTTCATTCCCTACCTCAGTTTCTTTATCTGTAAAATGGGGATAATAAGATTGCCCTTTCTTAGTAAAGAGCTTTGAGATCAACTGACACACTAAATAAGATTAGCCTGGGATCATTATAGTAAACTGAACCATTCAACTCCACTCAGCCATACACCTTATTGTGTAATAAGCTCCCCTGGATGGATCCTCATTCACTCCTGGCCAGAGCTCATTACAGGATGAGACCCTTGGATTCATTTTTTTGCAAGAGCTCCTCTTAGCATTGTTGTACATGCTTTTATTAAACACAATGTAAAGCATCGCAGCATGTGAAGTGGTGAAAAGCAAAGCTTACGTACCTGCCATTAACCCCATGTGTGATGGGCTGGCAGCACGGAAAATACACAGAGAAACGTGGTCAAGGAACCCTGGATTTGGATCACTGGTTTTGAATTTATGATTTGAAATGAAAGCTCAAAAAAAATCAACCCCCGGAAAGAAGGGGGAAAGTGACAGACGGGCATGCAGTGAAACGGCAGCCAACACCAGGCTGCCTGTCTCGGGGTTTCATCTCAGAGCCATCACAGTCACATTAGACACCTCGTTTTCTCAGCATTCTCCCCACTGAATGTCTTTTTCTTTGGCTAGTGAATTTAGTGCCGGCAGACGGATGATTGCACTGGAGACCGGGGCCTCTCTTTCACCACTGAACTGACATATCACGAGCCGTGCAAGCTCTCCTCGCAAGCGCCTCATCTCTGTTGCACAGGAACCCCCTCTAAACCTTTCTGTCTACCTAGATACTTATATGGCCCTCATGCATCTCATTGTGGATTTTGGCCTCACAACAGCCCTGTGAAGTATTTGGGAAACTGAGGCACAGCATGGATTAAGTCACTTACCCCAGGCCACCCAGGCAATCTGCAGCTGAGCAGGGAATTGACGACAAGTTGCCTAGGGCAGCGTTTTTCAAACCGTGGCTCGCGACCCAGAACTGGGTCGCGGAATGTAAGGCACTGAGTCGTGGGCGGCTCTGGTCAGCACCACCGACGGGGACGTTAAAAGTCCCGTCGGCCGCGCTGCCCAGCTAAGGCAGGCTAGTCCCTACCTGTTCTGACACCACACTGTGCCCCGGAAACGGCTGGCAGCAGGTCCGGCTCCTAGGCGAGGGGGAGGAGCCACGGGGCTCCACATGCTGCCCCTGCCATGAGCACCGGCCAATGGGAGCTGAGGGGGGCGGTGCCTGCGGGCGGGAGCCGCGCGGAGCCGCTTGCGCACCTCCGCCTAGGAGCTGGACCTGCTGCTGGCTGCTTCCGGGGTGCAGCGCGGTCCGTGGTGCCAGGACAGGCAGGAAGCCTGACTCTGCACCTCTGCACACCGGAGCTAAGCCCACATCCCAACCCCATGCGCCAATCCCCTATCACAGCCCTGAGCTCCCTCAAACCCAGAGCCCCTTCCTGCACCCAAAACCCCTCATTCCTGGCCCCATCCCAGTGCCTGCACCCCCAGCCCAGAGCCCTCATCCTCCTCACCCAAACCCTCTGCCACAGCCCTGAGACCCCCCAAACCCAGAGCCCCCTCCTGCACCCCAAACCCTTCATCTCCAGCCCCACCCCAGAGCCTGCACCTCCAGTTCGGATCCCTGACCCCCTCCCACACCCCAATCCCCTACCACAGCCCTGAGCCCCCCCAAACCCAGAGCCCCTTCCTGCACCCCAAACCCCTCATTCCTGGCCCCACCCCAGAGCCTGCACCCCCAGCCCAGAGCCCTGACTCCCTCCCACACCCAACCCCCTCCCACACCTCAACCCCCTACCCCAGCCCTGAGCCCCTCTCACACCCCAAACCCCTCATCCCCAGCTCCGTTGGGTCATGGGCATCAATAATTTTCTTCAACTGGGTCGCCAGAAAAAAAGTTTGAAAACCACTGGCCTAGGGCGCACACCCCAGCCCTATGCACTCAACCATCCTTCTTCGTGGAAGCGGATCGGTGATAAGCGTGATGGTGGTCTCCGTGCTGTGACCTGGTGGGAGCCCACCACGCTCATTGCCATGCACAAGATTTCCTAGAAGAGCTGCCCAGAACAAGCTCTCCTTTCGCTCTTGCTTTGCGTGGCTTTTTTTGAGACAATAAGACCAGGCTCTGCTTGACCAACCTCAATGTTGAATCAAGAATTGCACAGACGCTTTCCATAAAACTGAAACTTAGATGCCAGTCGTTTCTCTCCACCCCCACCACTAGGGGAAAACATGCCACTGATAGAACGTGATGTTGAGTTCTTGTTGACCTTTATTCATCATTTCTAGGAATGGGGTGCTAGTTCTCACTCTATGCCCACGCTGCCTTTGGCTCCTCTGATTCGATACCAAGGGTCAGATCCTCAGCTGGTGGAAATGCTCCATGCAGCCATGATCATTCACCACAGAAGATCTGCCCCCAAGGCATTAGGCACTTTTTAACGTAGGTTAGATGGGTGTTCAGATACTGTAGTGATGGGCCCCGTACAATAACTAGTGTAGAATAATCTAATTGTTTCAACGCGTATGTAGCACTTCACACGTTCAAAGCACTGCATTATTATTTATTTGGTTTGTGGTAGCAACCAAGGGGTCCCAGCCCACTTTGCTAGACACTATACAAACATCTGACAAAAGACGATCCCTGCCTTGAAGAGCTTACAATTTAAGTATAAGATGAGAAACAAGAGGTAGATGCAACAAATAACTGGGGGAGCACAAGGGAACATTGATTACGATAATAGTGATAAGCAGGGGTCACTCAGAGATCAACACTGTACAGATTATTTTAGAATCCTGACAACATCACTGTGAGGTGGATGGGTAAGCATACTGCAGTACTAGGCATGGGGACACTCAGGAAACTGACCATAACAGCTGTTGCAGATAGCTCCCTGTGTGAACACTCTATTCCAGATTGAAAATCGCTTGATTCCAGAATAGTTACTCCACTTTGGAAGTGGAGTAATTATTATGGAACAAAAGTAACTTTTACTCTGGAATAGAGTGTCCACACAGAGAGAAATTCCAGAATAGCTATTCCAGTCAACTCTCCACCTGTAGACAAGCCCTGAGACAGAAGGTGAAGCAAAGCCACATGGTAAATTCCGAGACAATGCATTAAAACACAGGACTTCCTAACTCAACTTTGTGTTCGTTCCTCCAGACCACACTACCTTTGTAGAAAGGTAGGGACTAGAAAGCCAATTATAGAGTCAGATTTTTAAAGCCAAGAGGTCACATTATGATCAACTAGTCTGACCTTCCGCATTGTTTGCCTTACAAATTCCTTCTTAAAACTCTTCTTCGCTAGCATGCAGAGTCCACTGTCCACCATGCTGACCAATGTTTCCTTGTGCTCCCCTGTCTGTCTGTATCCATCTGTTGTCTCTTGTCGTATACTTAGATTGTATGCTGTGACGAAATAGGACTGTTGTTAATGTTTTCCCTGAGTACTGTGTGGGTGCCTCGGTTTCCCCTATGCAGTGCTTGAGTATCTAGGTGGTGGGACAAGGGTGCATGATTGTTACAGAGCCCTAGAAGGCAGGTGTGGGCAGGGGCCTGGACACAGAGAATGGCCGACACTCTGTCTCCTGGCAACTGATGGCCCCGGCCCCTCCCCTGCAAAGGTGAGAGCTGAAGGTGTTGGAACAAAGGGATCAGGTGACCTCCTGGCCCGGGAAGGAGACAAAGGAGAGAGGAGGGGCGGGAGAGTTTCAGTTTGGAGCTGGCCAGGGAGGAGGGCAGGGGGCAGACAGGGTCTGGCCTCCCTGCCCCCGTTTGGAGCTGTGGGGTGAAATGCAGGGAGCCCCCGGGCTGGGGTCTAAGCTCCCTGCCCCCCGGAAGGGCCCGCCGGAGGGGTCCTGGTTGTACTGACAAACTCGGTTTGGACTGTGTTCCTGGCATCTCTAATAAACCTTCTGTTCTACTGGCTGGCTGAGACTCCCAGTGAATCCCAGGAAGAGGGGTACAGGCGCTGACTCCCCCACACTCCGTGACAGTGGGACAAGGGTGCATGATTGTTACAGAGCCCTAGAAGGCAGGTGTGGGCAGGGGCCTGGACACAGAGAATGGCCGACACTCTGTCTCCTGGCAACTGATGGCCTGGGACCCTTCTCTGCAAAGGTGCGAGCTGAAGGTGTTCGAACAAAGGGATCAGGTGACCTGCTGGCCCAGGAAGGAGACAAAGGGGGAGGCGGGGCTGGACAGTTGCAGTTTGGCACCGGCAAAGGAAGAGGGGAGAGGTGCAGACAGGGTCTGGCCTCCCTGCCCCCGTTTGGAGCTGTGGGGTGAAATGCAGGGAGCCCCGGGCTGGGGTCTAAGGTCCCTGTCCCCCGGAAGGGCCCGACTGAGGGGTCCTGGTTGTACTGACAAGCTCGGTTTGGACTGTGTTCCTGGCATCTCTAATAAACCTTCTGTTCTACTGGCTGGCTGAGACTCCCAGTGAATCCCAGGAAGAGGGGTGCAGACGCTGACCCCCCCACACTCCGTGACAACTGCTCTGTGCAGTAGTGTAGCCAGGGGGGAGCAGGGGGAGCGGCCGCTCCCCCTGTAAGCAGACGCAGCAGAAGCGGCGCCTTTTTTTAGCAGCCACTTCTTTTTAAGCGCCGCTTCTTGCACTCACCCGGCAGCGCGCTGGGTCTTCGGCAGCATTTCAGCGGCGGGCACCACCGAAGACCCGGAGTGAGTGAGGACCCGCCACCGAAGTGTCGCCGAAGCCCCGGAGCGCCGCCGGGTGAGTACAGGGGGAGGCGCCTTTTTATAGCGCCGCTCCCCCTGCGCTCCGCACCTGGCTGCGCTACTGGCTCTGTGGGGTAGGGGCTGATTTTTGCTCTGTGTTTGTACAGTGCCTTGCACAATGGGCTCCCAGGACAAGAGAACTTTACCCATCAACCTTTAGTGTCATTGCCACTTGTAATCATGATTTTTGGACCTGGACACTTGTCTGCTAGGAATCGCGTTGAGATCAGCCACTGGTGTGACATTAACTTTTGATATTTCAGGTCACTACAGTCACCATGACGCAGATTCCTCTCTTTGGATGACAGCAACTTTCATGACACATTTTCTCTTCTGATTGCTTCCTGCTTGCCAGTAATGGCCCAGACTGTCATCAGTCTCTACATCCACAGATGAGCGTGACGATGAACAGAACATGGAAGGCGACCGTGACAGTAGAATTGCACATTTACAGGTCAACAGTTGACCTATTTTCTGGTCTTTTCTTTTTCCTAATTGACTGTTTGAGGTAAAGGAGCAGAGCAAAGCGTTGTGTTGTACATCGGGTTAGATTTTGCAGGTATCATGTTAAATGGAAATAAGTATAGGCAGCGCAACAGTGACATTTTTAATTTCCATTACACTTTCCATTATCGCTCCTATTTTCGATTATGTGGAACTTCAGCAAATATTAACTTCTCGAGCTGAAATTTTCCATGCTTGGTGCTTGCCTCAGGTTGAAGTTTAATGACACGTTAATCAAAAAGTTGCACTCGTTTTCCAGAAGGTCAGTCAAAAAGAGGTGATTTTTTGACACATAAAACAAATCTCCAGGCACTGTTTGAACAACTTTCACGTCACAGGCTATAGGAGCAGGGACTCCAGATTTGGCAGGGATGTAGTGAAGAGGTCAGAGAGGTGCCTTTTACTGGCGTCACGAGAATCTGCCCATATTTGACTGACTTACCATTAAGAATATCACCATTTTCACAGTGGAATTCATTGCACCCTTTGGCTGAAGTTTTTATGGCACCTTACAGAGTTAGGTGATCAACGTCCATTGAATTTCATAACATAAGAATGGCCCTACTGGGTCAGACCAAAGATCCATCTAGCCCAGTATCCTGTCTTCTGACAGTGGCCCATGCCAGGTGCTCCCAGAGGGAATGAACAGAACAGGTAATCATCAAATGATTCATCCCCGTCGCTCATTCCCAGCTTCTGGCAAACAGAGGCTAGGGACACCATTCCTGCCCATCCTGGCTAATAGCCGCCGATGGACCTAGCCTCCATGAATTTATCTAGCTCTTTTTTGAACCCTGTTATGGTCTTGGCCTTCACAACATCCTCTGGCAAGGAGTTCCACAGGTTGACTGTGCGTTGTGTGAAGAAATACTTCACACAATTTCAGTTGGATTTGCATGCCGAACTCCCTTAGATGCCTTTGAAAATTTCTTCCTACTAGATCACGAGCTCCTGCATCACTTTGAGACAAATGTATGCAGTGACAGCTCTGAAGAGGACATAGACACCCTTGCTACTAAAATACCTTTTGGCACAGAGAAAGGCACTCTGGCCTAGGAACCAGGACACTGTGCATCGAAGACTCATCTATTCCACTTACTGATATTACTAATTTTCTGCAATTCACCACCTTTCCTATTGAGCAAGGCAGGTATCATTTCCAGATGGGTAACTAAGAACACCCAGTGAACAAGTGTGCGTATGGCAGAGCTGAGAATAGAATCTCGGTGTACAATGTGGCAGACCCAAATTTCATCCACTTACTTGCCCGGCCTTTCAGAAGGACTCTGCCGTGTGTATGTGCTGGGTTTGGCATGTGGGCTCGTTCTACAGATCCACAAAGTATGTTGAGACCCCCATGGTTAGACGAACAAGCACTATGTGTAAGCAGAGTCAGGATGAGCTCTACCCTGACATCTGGTGGTGAGTTGTGGAAAGGGATGTCAGGGGCTAATCTTGTTTGCATGGACACACCCACCCTGCAAAGCATGATGGACCGCTTGCCCAAATGGTCACTTTGGCTGCTGTGGGATCCCCAGTTTCTCTGTTATTGGAGCAGGAAGAATAAAGTGTTGTTACCCTGATTATGTGAATCAAGGACAGTGATCTTTTGTTATGATGGAGGGACTCGCCATCAACGAAGCAGCACTCGCTAGGCAAGGGACATGGGTTCCAAAACCCAGTGAATTGAGAGGGGCTTGGGACAGGTATTTGTATCTGGTGGTATGGGCTGCTTCTGGGGGCCCCACATGTCGGTTGCATCTCATCCTCCCCCCCCCCCTCCCTCCACTGTGGAATATCAGAGCTAATGTTGGATTCACTGGGAGTCTGGTTTCAGACTGCTGAGTTAAAATCACTCTGGGCTAAGTGTGCAAATGAGCACGAAGGCTCCCCTAACTACAAGCTGAAATCACTAAAGAACTAAGAGTCTTATGAGCTGAAATCACTGAGCTGAACTCACTGAGCACTGTGTTAAGTAGTGGGGGAGCCTGAAGATCTATTGCTGAGTGGCCGGTGGTGCAGTGCTGCCAGCGGAGCAGTTCGTGGGCACAGTCGGAGCAGCGTGCAGGATGGTCGGCGGAGCGGAGCAGTTCGTAGGGGACAGTCGGAGCAGCGTGCAGGATGGTCGGCGGAGCGGAGCAGTTCGTAGGGGACAGTCGGAGCAGCGTGCAGGATGGTCGGCGGAGCGGAGCAGTTCGTGGGGACAGTCGGAGCAGCATGCAGGATGGTCGGCGGAGCAGAGCAGTTCGTAGGGGACAGTCGGAGCAGCGTGCAGGATGGTCGGCGGAGCGGAGCAGTTCATAGGGGACAGTCGGAGCAGCGTGCAGGATGGTCGGCGGAGGGGAGCAGTTCGTGGGGACGGTCGGAGCGGCGTGCAGGATGGTCGGCGGAGCGGAGCAGTTCGTAGGAGACGGTCGTAGCGGCGTGCAGGATGGTTGGCGGAGCGGTTCGTAGGGGACGGTCGGAGCAGCGTGCAGGATGGTCGGCGGAGCGGAGCAGTTCGGAGGGGACAGTCGGAGCAGCGTGCAGGATGGTCGGCGGAGCGGAGCGGTTCGTAGGGGACAGTCGTAGCGGCGTGCAGGACGGCTGGCGGCGTGGAGCTGGTGGCGGAGCCGTTCGTGGGGACAGCTGAGGCAGCTTGCAGGACGGCTGGCGGAGCGGAGCTGCCGGCGGAGCGGAGCAGTTCGTGGGGCAGCTGTAGCGGCTTGCGGGACGGCTGGCAGAGCAGAGCGAAGCCCCACGAAGGGATGGGGCAATCAGCTTCGAGCCACGTAAGGTGCCCCTTACCTCTCCCCATTTCTACCCAGACTGGGGTGGGGGGGGGTAGCACTCTGCAGATGAACTTTTGAACTCTGGGTCTGGACTTTTGGGTTGTTGGACTTTTGGGACTTTGGGTGATTTTTGGGTTTGCGAGTCCTAGATGTGGTGTTTCCCCAGCAAAATGCCGCATTGTTTCTCTGTCATTAAAAGGTTTTTCTACACTCAGACTCTGTGCTTGCGAGAGAGGAAGTACTGCCTCTTAGAGGCGCCCGGGGGGGTGATATATATTTGTCCCAGGTCACTGGGTGGGGGCTCGAGCCGGTTTTGCATTGTGTTGTTGGAATGGAACCCCTAGATACGGAACCCGGCCCTTGTTGCTGCCGACTCTGGCTGGCAGAAGGGTTACATATGTAATAAAAATCACAATTCAAAAAACAAACAGGACCCCGGAGTCCCTGTTCTCAGCTCTTTTCTAAATTTAACCTCTAAGCTCACATCTCCCTCCCAGAGCCGGGAGGTCTACTGCTGTCTAGCAAACAGCTGTATGTGATGGAATTTCTCCAGTCTTCTTTCATTAAAAACACCCTGGAAATGCCACTCAAAAAATGAATTTCGAGCCCATCAAGGCTATAAAGCAGGGGTGGGCAAACTTTTTGGCCTGAGGGCCACATCGGGGTTCCGAACTGTATGGAGGGCCAGGTAGGGAAAGCTGTGCCTCCCCAAACAGCCTGGCCCCTGCCCACTATCTGCCCCCTCCCACTTCCCGCCCCCTGACTGCCCCCCTCAGAACCCCCAACCCCCCCTGCTCCTTGTCCCCTGACCAGCCCCTCCTGGGACCCCCCCACCCCTAACCACCCCCAGGACCCCACTCCCTGTCCCCTGACTGCCCCGACCCTATCCACATCCCTGCCCCCTGACAGGCCGCCCGGGACTCCCACGCCTAGTCACCGCCCCTTGCTCCCTGTCCCGTGACTGCCCCCCAGGACTCCCTGCCCCTTATCCAACACCGTGGGCCATAGTTTGCCCACCTCTGCCATAAAGCAAATCATGCATGGTCTTTAATCACCTGACTGCACTCTATTTGTCACAGGATAGTGGCCCTGATTATGGAAAAGGTGTTGTCAGGAAAGGTGATAAAAGCAACCAATATTTTGCCCTTTGGCTGCCTTTTCTCAACCCTGTGGTCATGGGGCACATAAAGCTATCTATCTACTCACAGTGCAACGCCTCTTTTGCCACTACCACCTCCTGCAACAAGGATGCACAGCATCAGTAAAGGCAGCCTGCATGGGTGCTGTAGCAACATTGTAATGTCAACTGCTATACGCCAGTGAAACTGGTACTCGGAAACCTTTCCAGTGTAGACACGGCCTTAGCAATCCTTGTACCATAGTGATGGTTTTGTAGGGAAGGTATTTTGGCCTAAGAGTTGGGCGATCTGGTTTCAGTGCCTAGTTCGTCCACTGATACCTTATTGACATTTAATATCTCCGTACATTAGTCCCTCATCTGTAAAATGGAGACAGTAATACTTTCTTTGTCTAACTTATCTATTTACATTGTAAGCTCTTTGGGATAGGCACTGTTTTTCACTGTGTGTGCGTATGTACAGTGTGTACCACAACCAGGCACTACTTTAATACAAATGAGCAATACTTATTCTGAGTTATTTTGTTTTTCTGTTAGTGTAGTAGCCGTGTTAGTCTGTGTCAGCAAAAAGAAAATAAGAAAAATACTTGGGGCACCTTAGAGACTAACAAATTTATATCAGCATAAGCTTTCGTGGGTTAAGAACCCACTTCATTAGATGCATGGAATGGAACATACATACATAAATTTGTTAGTCTCTAAGGTGCCACATCCCACAAATATTTTTCTTATTTTATTTTTGTTTTCCTTGACTCTGCTACCCCCCACCTGTAATATACGTCACCCACAGACTATGACTGCATCCCTATAACTCTACCCACCACCAGGGCTAGCCCACAACATTTCAGCACCTGAGGCGGGGAGCTCAAATGACGCCCCCATGCCCCCTCGCTTGGGTCAAAACTTTGAAAGTTTTCAATTCTGCCTTCTTCCTGTTCTACTCCTCTCATGGTACTGCTCTGCTACCTACCCCAATAAAGGAGAACTAACAACTTAAAATGCCTTGTTCAAAAATTTTAAGTAACACTTAACTTTCAAACGCCTGAACAGCAAATGTAACTTTTCTTGTCTGCATAGTAAACACTGGCATTTTTATCTGTTTGAAAAATCAAAGTGCTGCTTTCCGTGCCTTCTTGATTGCAAAGATTTGAACTGCTTCCTGAAGGTCCCTGAAAGTCTGGGCCAGCTCATGCTCTATTGAGATGGTTGCAAGGCCGACCAGCCTCTCCTGTGTCATTGTGGAGCATAGATGTGTTTTTATTAACTTCAGCTTAGAGAAGCTGCATTCTCCACTGGCAACTGTTACAGGAAGTGTTAGAAGTATGCGCAGAGCAACAAAAGCATTTGGAAAGAGGGTGGTCATCTTATTTGTGCATCTATATTCCAGAACAGCCTTTGGAGTTGATCCTGCTGAAATGGATCTTGAAAGGGCTTTCAGTTCATCTTCTAAATCACTTGCATCAATATTGCACATGTCATCGTGTGTCAACACTAGTGCCCTGCATTGCCAGTGTAGGTCTTCTTCAGGTATAGTGAGGAGTTTTGGAATATCATACAACATCCCAAATATACTTCTGTGTTCCTTGAGCTGCATGAAATGTTCTTCAACTGACTGTATTGCACTATCTACAACCTGGTTAAAGAATTCAACTTTGAGTTGTTGTTTGGGGTCTCTTATGGGATTATCCCATGCCTCGTAATCAAAATGTCGTCCTCCTCGGTGACTCTTGTATTCTTGAATGGGTGGGAAAATAGCTTCAGTGTGAGTTCCTCTGCCAACTTCTGTGAACTCTTCAGAATGTTTTGAAATCCCTCATCTGACCGGTAAGACTGTATGTATGACTTTGCTTTGTCCAGTTGTTCCATTGCTCTAGATATATCAAGGTCAACACCTTGGAGTCTCTTGCTTACAACATTTATTTCAACCAGTATGTCATGCCACAACACTAAGCCACGCAGAAATTTGAAGTTATGTATGTTTCTGGTGATTCCATTTCTCTCTGCCACTGTTCTCCCACGAACAGTTCCTGTCATAGCATTATCCTCCATAATGGCAACTATGGCATCATCTATCTTCCCAATTTGGTGTTTGATAGGCTTTATCGCCTCCACTCGACATTCCTATCGTGTGGCACTCAGTGGTTTCCGTGTCAGAGAGGATGTTCTCAGATGTTGCTTCAAAATTTGTCATCGATGAGTTGATGCAGAGAAAAATACATAGATGCTTTGAATTACATTTAAAAATCCAGCAGCCTCACTAGAAGCTGATGCTGCATCACTGACCACCAAGTTCAATGAACGAGAACTGCATGGACAAAAAAAGCTCAAGGGTTTAACTCTAGGATCCATGTCTGCACTCCTCTGTTCTTTCCTCTCGTGTTGGCACCATTATCGTAGCCCTGACCTCTCATGTCAGCTATCGCAATTCCCGTATCTTCCAGCTTTTTAAGAAATACATTTGTCATACCAGCTCCTGTAGTATCATCAATGCTCTGACAATCACCATTGCAGGGACATTTTCACTAGGTTCTGTTGTTGTTACAAAACGCACCATTAAAGTCATTTGTTCCGTATGGCTGATGTCCAGAATAACAGAGTGTGCAGTCCAGAATAACAGAGTAATAACTTGCTGACTTCACATCTGCCACAATCTTCTGTTTGACTTTTGTTGCCAGTAACTGTAGGATCTCATTTTGAATTGTTTTTCCAAAGTAGTGGTGTGTGTACATTTCTTGGGTGGTGACTCTTCTTAGATGCTCCTGGAGTACAGCATCAAACTCAGCCATCAGCTCCACAATTTTAAGGAAGTTTCCATTGTTTGGCACATACAGCTGATCTGAAGTTCCACACAGTGCTAGGTTTTGGGTAGCAAGCATTCTCACAATGGCAATGAGCCTTTGCCAGTAAAGAGACTCTGATGCAATCTTCTCTTGATACTGATCATCTATGGTGGCCTTTAACCTTAGTCTCATCTCAAGCTCTTTCCTCCTATGGAATGCTCTCTGATGATTTGCTGCCTTCTCATGGCATGCCAGATTTCTAGCCAGTTTTTCCAGTGCTTTGTTCCTGTAGAACCCAATGTGGCTGGAACATTAGACTGGATGAGTTTGCAGCAAAAACAGCATGCAGCATTCTGGGTTTTTGAGTACATAAGCCATGGCCTCTCCACTTTGTCACCGTTGGAGATTTCACGCCAGTAATGTGTTGGATGGAAACTTCTATTTTCATTGTCTTTGGGGAACATGAAGTTTTTCGCTTGCTGTGGCCCATGCAGTACAAGTCCCTCAGGTTACTGCTCAAGTGGGTCCACAGTCCTGGATCATCTAGACTTAAGGAACTAAACTCAGCAGCAGCTGTTTCTTGCACCTCCACACTTTTCTTCAGGAACGTGCATGGTTACATCCATTTGAGATGGAGATATGGATGCTGAAGTAGCTGCCAGGTCACCTGCACTCTGACTAACTGGAAGATCAGGCATCTCCTCGCCACTCACATCCTCACTGAGGCTGGAAGGCTCACCGTGAACATTTGTGTCTATGTATCTCAGGAGAGCTCCTTCCTGCTTAGATAGAAAAGCTTCCTTTGCTCTCTTTCTTTTTCTGAATGCTGCCCCAGAGGAGCGTTTTCTCCTTTCACTCATGACTGCTGTTCTGTGCCAGCTATAGTGGCTCTCAACACTCAATTGAAGGGGACAAATAAGCAGGCTGGTAGCAGGGCCTGAGTGAGAGAAGATATCAGTGTCTTAAGGGCCTAACTGGCTACTACTTTCTCAGTTGAATGCCTGTTCTCCTCAAGTAGGTTCAGGGAAGCAGCAGGAAACAGGAAGCTCCCTGAGAAGCTGGTATTAATCAGTCCAGGCTCCTGGGGGTGCTAGAGAGGTACATAAGAGGCTCCTCCTCCTCTCTCTCCCTGCAGCTCCTGCTGCTTTCTGTTATTCCTCTCACCGTTTTTCCTGCCTCTCTGTTATGTCTCTTGTGCCCTCCTTCCTCCAGCACAGCACTCCACCATCTCTGTGCATCTAGAGCAGAGAGAATACATATGCACCAGCAGCAGACTCAATTTTCGACACTCTGGGTCCTAGTGGCACCCCCCCACCCCCCACCCCACCCCAGTCTGGCACCTGAGGTGGCCGCCTCAGTTCGCTTCATGGTAAGGCCAGCCCTGCCCGCCACTTCTTTTTCTTCGCTACCTGAGACCCTCTAAAATAACATCATATCGGTTTTCCTACAAGCTCTCCTAGCGGATAAACATTTGCACTTGTTTGACTTGCTTGCAGTTCTGAACAACATGGACAATCAATGTAATCAAACGGCGAACCAATCAACAAAGAACAAATGCTGGCTGAGAAAGAGGTTGCCTAAGTATTTTGTCTTTTGTAGCTCCCATTGAAGCTCCACAGCAAATCTAGATACATTCATGGAGGATAGGTCCATCAATGGCTATTAGCCAGGATGGAGAGGGATGGTGTCCCTAGCCTCTGTTTGCCAAAAGCTGGGAATGAGTGACAGGGGATGGATCACTTGATGATGACCTGTTCTGTTCATTCCCTGTGGGGCACCTGGCATTGGCCACTGTCAGAAGACAGGATACTGGGCTAGATGGACCCTTGGTCTGACCCGGTAGGGCCGTTCTTATGTTCTCCCTGGGCTCTTATACCTTCACTTCTCTGGTACAACAGCCACAGCCAGCTCTGCCTCTGCATTGTCAGAACCAGCCTTCTTAAAAGATGGGGGGGGATTGTTGTGATGTGTGGCTAGAGCACTCTCGAGGGTTTCGACCCTCACCATTTATTACTTCTCGAGGGTGGCTTCACACCCTGAACAAAACCATGCTCAGATTCACACTGTGGGTAGAGCGAAGCATGGAGCGGTTAAGCCGCGGTCACATATCAGTGGCAGTGCCTGGACTAGATCTGGGAATCCTGACTCCCAGCCCCATTCGCTAACCACTAGTTAAGACCCCGTGCTCGTTGGCAAATTCTCTTTTGGGGCGGAGGACAGTAGCATCAAGTTCCTGCTAATCAACACCAAGACATTTTTATTTTAAATTAATTTGTTCATTTGTCAAAAACGGAAGCACATTTCACTCACCATAGCCTCAGTAACACCTCCTTGATAGAGACAGTGTCACCTAGTGGACAGACCACTGGCCTGGGACTCAGGGATTTGGGGTCTATTCCCAGCTGTGCTGCTGGGCGATCATGGGCAAGTCACATCACCGCTCTGTGCCTCAGTTTCCCCATCAGTAAAATGGGGGTGATGATACTGCCCTCATGAGTAAAATGCTTTGAGATCTCCTAATGAAATGTGCCGTGTAAGTGGTAGGTGTTATTATTAATTGTCATCCTTAGGCTCACTAAGTGCCCAGGTCCATGCTCCAGAACAATGCTGACAGTTCCTCCACTCCCATAGATCTCAGTGGAAGTGTAGGCTGCCTAAGCGCCTCTTAGCACTTTGCAGAGTCTAACCCACACGACAGGGAGTTTTTCTCAGTCTGATTGTCACAGTCAGCATTGCCACCTGACTCCTTCCCACTCAGATAGCTGTTAGTCAGCATATTATCAAAGACACTCCGGGGAAAGTCCAGCCATGTCTGTGCCGAGCCGCTCTTCCTCGAAGGACGCAGCTTGGTTGTGCTCTCTATGTACTAGCACTTGCTGATTTATTTACAGGCAAGGGCCTTTGTACTGTGTGGCACTGTGGAACTAATCACCTAGCAAATCCTCTTTTCCCCTCTTGCAGCAGCAGGGGAGCCCTGAATTATGCAGCGATATCAATGGATATCAAAGCGAGTCTTGGCTCTTCAGCGACATCAGTGTATTTCTTAAAACATCCCGCAACATCTGGCGCTCTGAGCGCCCATCCCCACACAACACAGAGACTCTTAGTGGGGCAGTAGCTGGGGAAGAACACTTTTGGATTTTCTGATATTTCTGGAATGAGCAAACCCATTGCAAAAAAAGTGAGACACATTCACAGGCCTTAGATCATGGGGGTCTGGCTCTTGTGTCTGCCAACAGCAGAAAATCATTGGTGTAGCTGGATCAACACAATCCCCGAGTTTAGACAGGCAAACCCACTATATGCCCCAGTGCAACTTACTCTGGTTTAAAGCAGAAATAAACTGTATCCGTGGAAATCACAACTTATAACTGCTTTGCCTGTCCACACTGCGGGTTTGCAGCAGCACAGCTAACCTGGTGGTTAAACCCCAGTGTAGATAAGGCCTTACCAACTGTAGATGCTCCAACCAGAGGTCTGGAAGACAGGGAGGGGGTATGAGAGCTGCACAGTGTCATCTAACCTTAGGGTCACCAGTTGGTAAGTAAAAAATATCGGGACACTCACCCGGCACGTCCTGGGGTCTTCAGCAGCACTTTGGTGGCAGGTCCTTCAGTCGCTGACAGTTGTCGGCGGCACGTCGGCAGCGGGTAATACGTCTTGCAGCCGAAGAACGAAGTACCTGCCGCCGAAGTCCGTCAGCGAGTGAAGGACCCGCCAAGACCCCGGGACGTCCTGGATGAGTTTCCGACGGAGGAGGGGGAGAAAAAGGGAGGTGGGACCCCGAAACAAAATATCCGGACAAAAGGCTCAGAATCGGGACAGTCCTGATTTTATCGGGGTGTCTGGTCACCCTATCTAACCTTGTTAGCCTAGTGATTAAAAGCCAATGTTGTATCTATACTAGAGCGCCACCTGGTGTACTACCCCTGGAACTGCATTATTACTAGAGTATATGTAGGGCTGAGAGAACGTCCCAACTCCTCAGCCATAAGAACCAGGAAAACATAACAGGGACTTACCAGATGGAAGAGCAGAAGATACAGCATTGTGTATAGAAGAGCGAGGAAACAAAGGATGCTGCATCAAAAGTCTTGGCGATGGTCCTTTCAAAACAGCCAGGCTAGCCCTGTCGCTTTGTAGTGAATATCCGAAGCCACCATGCAAAAAAACAAATCTTATTCTTGAGCCCAGTGTCTCACTTTCCAGATGATCCGGGGCTGGGAGCGTTGTGAAAACAGTTCTCACCTGCCCCAGTAGTTCCAGGGCTACCGACTGTACCCAGCACTGAAATCACTTGTAGGCATTACTTGTCACAACTTCAGGTGGGGGGTGGAATGGTGTTTTGATACAGCGTTTTGGCATTACATTTCAACATAATCACACTGCCTCAGGAGCCTGCCGCTTCAGCTTCGAGGGGCCCCAGTTCAAATCCTGCTGCGGTGGCCATCCCAGCTAGAACATTGCAGAACCGTCCCCACTCGCTCCTGTAATAGACCCATCTTCTAATCCTTGCTCTGACTCCTGTGAGCTGGTACTAGTGCTGTGTGTGTGTGGTGCCTGGCTCAGAGAGGATGAGGGCCCTATTACTAGTGTCAAGTGAAGGAAAATTTCTTTACCTCAGGTGGTTGAGGCCTATAGCATGGGAGCTAGAAGATTAAGGTTCCAGTCTCAGCTCCCTAACTGGGTGAGTGTTGGTTGCGTCTCCTCCCTGAGGCCTACTTTCTCCGTCTGTTCTTGGCAATACCGGCCCTCACAGCTGTGGGAAGTTGATGCTCAGAGTGTGGGAAATGTGAGCGAGTTTGACCTGGAGAAGGTGCTTTGGGAGACCATTTGTATAAAAGACTCCATAGAAAGTGAAGCTGTATTCAGTGTGTCACATCCTTATCCACTGGTTCTGTCTGGGGAGATGAAGCTCACTTTGGGCCTAGAAATTAGGCGGCTGGGTGCTGAAAGGTGAGCGCCTACCACTGCATTCAGGCACCTAAGAGCTAAATTAGTGCTGATTAAAGTGAGTGGGAATTGAGGGCACTCAGAAGCTCCCAAGATCTGGTCATAAGAGAAACAGGAACTGCCCCAGTCGTCTCAGTGGGCACAATTAACTGTGAAGCCTTATGAAAAATTAAATATCAACATTGTTAACCATTTTATTACCAGACATATTGAAGCATAAGCTTTCGTGGGTGAATACCCTTCATCGGATACATGCTGCAATACATCTGTTAGTCTATAAGGTGCCACAGGACTCTTTGTCGCTTCTACAGATCCAGACTAACACAGCTAACCCTCTGATACATTTTATTACTAATGTTTTCAGCAGAAACAACCAGCTACCGTGGGATTGTGGGCCATCTGAGCAGAAAATCAGCGACCTAACCCTTGCTTTTGGTGCAATCTAATTTGCTAATTATTATTTTCCTTTAGTTCATCATTTGTGAGCTTGGTTCCTGACTGTGAGCTGCATTTGTATCCAAGTAAGGAGAGGGATGGGTCTGCACTAACAATACAAAAAAAGCCACCACAGAGATGCAGCTCAAAGTCTAAGCCTAAATGTAGGGCAGGAACGCTCCGATCCCAGCTGTGGGGGAAGAATGCCTTCAATTGCGAGAGTCTTGGCCTCAGATCTTTGACCCAAACAACCAAAATGTTGCTGACTCGACCAAGTGCACTCGCTTCATGCGATGGGAATCGAAAGTTTGGTCAGGGTAATTAGGTTAAACTGGTTTTTTTGATAGTACCGTATTTGCATATTACACAGACAAGCTTCAGATTTTATCTGTAAATAGGCCCAATTTGGGGCCTCTAGCCATGCAAGTCAATGGGAGGAGGGACTGTCAAGACAGACTTGGGTGTCAGATGGATAATTGCCCCGCGACAGGCCCTAGAAATAAAGGCTTCAAACTGGATCTCATAGAAGCTATGCCAAGAAAAGGGCAAATGTGGCCTTTCATTGAATAGCAAGAATGCTATCCCAGCGCTCAGGAAACATGGTGATGTTAAGATATAGCTGTACATTTCACTCATTTATTTTTTGCCACCATGATTATCTGCATCTGGGGAAACAGAGTGATTACCGCTGGGTGGAATTTTGCAAACAAGTTGTCTTTTATTGGGGAGGCAAAAAAATGAGCTTTTTTTCAGAAATGAAACATTTTGCAAAGCCAGTAAGTTAGTTTTCTTTTGGCAATGCTTAACTTTTCAAAAGTTTTTAATAGAAACTGCAAATATTAAAAAAAACCCTAGCCTGTTGGGCTTTTGACCTTCATTTTTCAGTTATTATTATTTTATTAATATTATTATTTGCACTATAGTAGCACCTAGGAGCGCCAGCCATGGACCAGGAACCCACTGTGCTAGGCATTATACAAACACAAAACAAAAAGACAGTCACAATCTTCATTTTAGTTTTTGCTCTTCTTCTCCTTGTATGTTTAGGCTTCCCACACAGTTGTCTTCTTCGGGCTTTGTGTTTTAACATCTTTATGCTCAGCCCTCATTGAACCTTTGTGTTTTGTGTTTAGCAGATCTCATTATACCTCCCTTCTTTTTTGTGTGTATGTGTGTGTTCAGTCGTTAAGCCTTCTTTGTGTTCAGTCATCGACGTTGCTGGTTTGTTTTTGCTGCATTGCTGATTTTGATTGGACAGCTCAGCCACCTGGGCATTTTTTTTTTTTTTTTCAAAATCAGTGTCTTTTTGAAAACCTTCCATTTCAAACTAAAAAAAAAAATCATTTTTGAAAATGAAAAAATGCCTGTGACATGGTGTAGCTACCTCCCACTGGTCCCTCAGGGGTTAATGTGCATTGCAGGCTGAGGAAGCCACGCCCCTCCGTCCCTGCTGGGCATGCTTAGCCTGGAGACAAAGTATAAAGGGAAGCAGCCCTGTTCATTTGGGCCAGACCGCCGAGGAGGAAGGATGTGTATTGCAAGCTCCCTCCAGAGAGCTGTGGGAGCCCCAGTCCACACTGACCAGACACACCAAACCCCAGGCGGACTCCGGACTGCCTGCGGAGATCTAGGAGGGAACTGAACCTGTCAGAGACCTCTCCAGCTGAAGACCCAGGGGACCAAAGGACCTGTGGACTGCTGCACTGAAAGACAAGATAGGAAGTGGCCCAGGGGAAAGAGACACTGGCCCAGCCATAGGACCGTGAAAACTGTCAGCATGTTGTGATGGAATCCCAGCTGACCCAGTGGCGGAACCAACCGCCACTGTTAGGGCCCTGGGCTGGGACCTGGTGGAGTAGGGTGGGCCTGGGTCCCCCGCCCCTCTGCTACCAACCCCACCCTTGGGGTGGCAGCCTCCCCACATTAGGCCTGTGTTTCTCAGCTGTCTGCCAGAGCTAGGACAACAGGCTGTTTGCTGCTCCACCCTGCCTGAGGGCTTGAGCACCCCAGACTGCATGTTTGTTGCTCTACCCTGTCTGAAACCCTAAGACTGAGCCGGTTTGGTGCTCCACCTGGCTTGAAGATCCGAGACCCTGGGTAGTGGCCCCAAAGAACTCTGACCACTAGGTCACACTGCACTGAGAGAAAGGGTAGCCCATAGAACTCTTACCGCTAGGCCACACTGTCCCATTTTTGTGGACTAGGCCATCAAAGAGACTCCAGCAGCTAGGGAGTAAAGCCCCCCACCAACCGTACATGACTGGACACCCCTGGATGGGGTGTATCTACCCTGCGACAATGTGCAATAAAAATTATGCAGACAACGTCAAACAACAAATCATTCTATTTTGAAAACTAACGGAATGAAAATGAGCTTGGGGATTTTCAACCAAGGCAACAATCTAATTATGTGGGTATAGATAAAAGGGCATGCAGAGGGGGGAAACCTGGTGTTGATGCAATTGTGCTGATATAAAAAGTGCATATGGTGATATAGCTTATTCCGGTGTGGTGTAATTGTGTCTATGCAAGGGTTTTTACCAGTATAACTATGTTGTAAAAGATTACATCCCTACCCAATATAGTGACACCTGTAGAACTTCTAAGTGTAGTCCAGCCCTAAATAACAAAGGAGTGAAATCCAGGGAAGGTGAAAATGGAAGTTAGTGCTACTGCTGAGACTGAGGGATAGCTCAGTGGTTTGAGCATTGGCCTGCTAAACCCAGGGTTGTGAGTTCAATCCTTGAGGGGGCCATTTAGGGATCTGGGGCAAAAATATGTCAGGGGACAATACTTAGTCTTGCTAGTGAAGGCAGGGGGACTGGACTCCTTGACCTTTCAAGGTCCTTCCAGTTCTATGAGATAGGCATATATATTTATATTATTTTTACAGTAAAGATTTAGGTCTAGATTGTGCTTGAGTAGTTAGTTACAGCCACAACATCTCACTGAAGCCAATAGGTCTATTTGTGTGAGTAAATGCATCAAAGTGTGTAAGGAATCCATAATTACACTGCCTTACATCCGGGATCGAGGCAAGATGTGTTACATTTGCTTGTTGTCTGCACCAAAAATAGCAGGATGGGATCAAACCCTGGGACTCAAAAGTTGCTGTATTACAGATTTCTTTCGCCCTACTCCAACTGCCCAGAAAAGTGAAGAATTAGGCTAGTTCTACCATACACCCTTTCCCCTTCCCGTTTTCCTATGTCTAGGAAAGAGTTTCAAGTAGAATTGGCTGACAAACAAGTACTAAATCATTTTTAGACATTTCAGCTGGTTGGAAAACTGAGGAAAAAAGACAGATTTTCATTGCAATAGTTTAGCAATTCGTCAAAAAAATCAACATACAAAAAAAATTAAGACTGAGCGGTGACATAAAGCCTACCGGAGAAGGGATATACCTGAGTGAGCTCCCTGCTGGCATCTGCTGCAGTACAAGAGGAACTGACTGAGTGAGGTTGTACCTGATTTAAATACCAACTGCATTCTTTGCTGTCATCTGCTGGGGAGCAAGGGGAGTAAACTAAGCGAGGCAATACCTCGTTTACATATTAACTGGCAATTTTGGGGACATTGGGGTATCAGTTGGCTAGATTTTGTACTTGGGGACAATATTTTGGAGATTATCCTGTTGGGAACCACCTGCGCAAAGCCTGGATACTGACTGGGTTGGGGTCACCCTGAGGGAGACTTATGTTTGCTGAGGCTGGCGCCAGAGGCCTAGGATTTAACCAGACTTCAAAGAAAGAGAGAGTATGTTCTAGTTTGCTATTAGAAATGTCTTTTGGGTGGCAGGGGCGCTGCTGGATTCTTTAGATCAGTGTTTCTCAATGGACCGGCACCATTCCGTGGCAACCTCCACGCCGGTCCCTGAGATTTCCCTAAGACATTTTAGGAAAGCAGCAAGCCGGTCCCTGGTATCAAAAAAGGTTGAGATGCACTTCTTTCCATTACTGGTCCTTTTGCAACTGAACGAGCTGAGCTGAGAACTGCAGCTGCCTTTGTGAGCAGAGCTCAGCTGTGATTCCTGCTGTTTGACAAGAAGAGGGCAGAGCTCAGCAGCCATTTTTGTCGCCTGGCCAGCAGTAGGTAAAGCAAAGTGGCAGGTGGGTCCAAACACAGCATCCAACAGAAGAGCAGCAGACTGAGAGCAATTGTGTGGACTATGGTGGGACCAGAGGAGTGTGCAGCCCGTTTCACGGGTCCCCTCTAGCGAGGCCTCCCTGTCCTAGCTGCTAAATTAATTATAGCAGGATAGGTGGTAGAGCCTGAGAGCTGCTTAAGAAACAGGGACCCTGATTTTCCTGGGACCACAAACTGAGAGTGGGGAAAACTGGGGACAAAGGAACTGTGAATAGGGGATTGGGAGGTGGAAAAATTGCCTCAGCCAATTGTTTGGGGCTGTGACACATGCCCCCCTGAGGTGGCAGAAAGGGATAAATTGCTAAATTTGTCCAAGTTCACCCTTTCCTTTCCCCAATAAAACTCAGTAGTTTAAACCTCTGTTGAATGTGCTTGCGCGTAGGTCCAGCTTTGCCTATCAAAGGTGCCCAGAGTGGTTGTGGGTTCCAAGATTACTGGGTGAGGGCTCCAGCCAACAGGAAGCAAACGGCAGAGAATCCCCTAGAAAGAAGGACCCAGCCCTTGTTACTGCCAATGCCATTGGCAGAAGGGGAATGGTACGTTCTCCTTCCCCCAAACTGCTTCACAGCTAAATTACACCTTCAAGACACCTCTGCTTGGGTCAGGGCAAGTGGCAATGATGTCTGAGCATGAAAAAGACCGTTTGGTTTTCTGGGCTGAGATTGCAGGGCTGGCGGTTAGACTTTCTGCTTGGACAGCACATGCATTTGATCTGGAGTCAATGGGAAACCCCACACGGTATTTTACAGTCACTTTTTGGGAGAGCACCATGACTTAATTCTTCGTTTGCGGACACACCCACCATTTTGAGATTCTCAGATAGCAAGTCCTAATCATGCATGATCCTGCTCCCGTTGAAGTCAGTGGCAATACTCCCCTTGGCCTTTCTCATAGACTTTAAGGTCAGAAGGGACCATTATGATCATCTAATCTGACCTCCTGCACAACACAAGCCATAAAATCTCACCCACCCGCTCTTGTAATAAACCCTTAACCTATGTCTGAGCTATTGAAGTCCTCAAATCATGGTTTAAAGACTTCAAAGTGCAGAGAATCATCCAGGGAATCCTCCAGCACGTGACCCGTGCCCCACGCTGCAGAGGAAGGCGAAAAACCCCCAGGGCCTCTGCCAATCTGCCCTGGAGGAAAATTCCTTCCCGACCCCAAATATGGCGATCAGCTAAACCCTGAGCATGTGGGCAAGACTCACCAGCCAGACACCCAGGAAAGAATTCTCTGCAGTAACTCAGATCCCATTATTTACTGCTAATAGTCAAAGATCAATTAATTGCCAGAATTAGGCTATCCCATCATGCCATCCCCTCCATAAACTTATCAAGCTTAGTCTTGAAGCCAGATATGTCTTTTCCCCCTGCTACTCCCCTTGGAAGGCTGTTCCAGAACTTCACTCCTCTGACGGTTAGAAACCTTTGTCTAATTTCAAATCTAAACTTCCTGATGGCCAGTTTATATCCATTTGTTCTTGTGTCCACATTGGTACTGGTATTGGTACAGGAGCAGAACCTGCTTCTATAAAAACAAAGCAGTGCAATTACTTAGATTTAAGAAGTTATTTATTAGTTGTAAGACATAGGAGCCCCAGTCACAGCAATGACCCCATTGTGCAAAGTGCTGTACAAACACAGAGTGGGAGACAGTCTCTGCTCCAGAGAGTTTACAAGCTCCTGTACCAGAGACACTGGGATTTGTAAGGGTTATCTGTCCTCATGCTCCACACGTATAAGCCAATCCTATAGACATATTATTGAAACATTGATCATTACTTTTCTCCAGTGCTGGCTGTTCTAGGAGACAAGTTACCAGACCACTGGGCTGACCAGGTCTGGAAATTCCTGTGTGATGGCTGCGTTGCCCTCATTTTTCCATTCAATGATTTTGGAATTACAGGCAAGGTTCCTCCACTCCTTTTCTCCCAACCCCTCGCTCCTATGTTATTGGTGCTGTATAAATACCATAGATTAGACAGATACGGTTAGAACTACTTCTGTCACTCAGTCTACTCTCTCCCAAGGCATTGGTGCTATTGGCTATTATTCCAATGGCTCAGCTGGCTGAAGCCACCAGCAAAAACCCTGGAGGAAAGAGAAGGCATCAAGGAAGTGGAAGCTGGAAAGGAAATACAGTCGCAAGATAGAATCACCTGTGAAATACCTCCACCTGCCGCTCAACCTGGCCACTACTAACTCCCTCAAAGGAACCCCTTTTAGCAATATCCTCCAATGTGCCCTATCGCCAGGGAAATACATGAGAATACTGAGAAGCTTTCTGTGACTGGCCTGGTGGAGGTGACCTTTTTCAAGCCCAATACATTAATTTTAAAAAGAAAATCCTCTGTGAAGTGTTTTCGATACTGGTGATGGCTTTTGCTAATGCAGCTGCTTTCGTTAATACAGCACGTTGTGCTGTAAAAATTGGTAGCAAAAGCAAATACACATGCCAACACAGCATGGCCAAACTTGCTATTTATCTGTAAAATGAAAGTGGCAGGTTCTAGCACAGACTGAAACCTGGAGGTCCGTCAATTTGCTGGGAGCCCAGTATTCCCAAGAAAGCTGCAGATGACTTTTTAGGATGACTTTTTGCCTTCACTGCAAAAAGAGGTGTGTTTCTGACACTGTGCTAGCTGTCTTGCTGTAAAGTCCTAATGGGGACAAAGCACAGGTAGCTTTCACCTGGATGTAATTAATCAAGATCAACCCTATACCCCCCGTCTGGGGTTTACCTCAGCTAGCTACATCCAGATAAAAAACTACAGAGCCTATCTCCACTGGGATATTACACAGAGAGCTGTCTCACGTTAGCCATCTCACTGTGAAGACATAGCCTACGCTGATGTTACATGCCCCACTCCCTCTTGCAAGCCATTATCATGTAGGATACTTCCACTCAGATCCTTCCATCTCCTTTATTTATCACTACAGGTGGTCAGAACAACTTGGACAGAACCATTTTCCATTGGAGAATGCAGCTGTATCTAAATCAAAAAGCTTCGCAAAATTGTGTGGATTTTGCTGACATCTTGTTTTGGAGGGGGAAAGTTCTGCTAATGTTGAAACATCCTATCTGGCCCTTTTGGGAATGAAACATTCTGATTTTTTTTAAAAAAATTGTATTAAACATTTCAATCGACCTGAAACAAAAAAAGTTTCCGGAATTTTCTTTCACAGAATTTTGAAATTTTCGGGTTTCATTATGGATTTCAAACAAATTTCAAACCTCGGACTCCTGTGCTGAATGGAATGTCTATTTTCCACACAGCTCTACAGGTCACCTGTGACCCTTGTGTGTGAAAGGCAGAGCTGGTCAAAAAAAAGTAGGAATAAAAAAATCATGAAAATATTCAAACATCTTTATGTTTTTATATCCATTTTTTAATTTATTTTTTTGAAAATTGAAATATTTTGATCAGCTGGGGAGGAACGGAGGTGTGTGTCAAAATCTGAATTTTCAACAAAAAATATCTTCAAAAAATCAAAATCAGAAAATTTTCAACCATCTTTAATGAAAGGAGTTTGGCTGCCTCAGTCCAGTTCCTGGTGGGCATCTAGATGCCCACGTCCCCAAAACACTGCCACAAACTAGGAAAGATTAAATAGATATAGGCCCTGTCAATACTAGGCCCATGTCTACACTAGAAGTATTTTACGGGTATAGGAATACCAGTTTACTATAGCGGCGCTCCTAATGTGGAATTATACTGGCTGTGCTTTTACCGGTATAGCTTATTCCACCACCATGAGCAAAACAAGCTGCCCTGGTCAAAGTGTGGTTTTGGTGGTACGACTGCCTCTACACTAGGGGCTTTTGGCTAGAAAACTCTGTTGGGCAGATATCAGACTAGCATAGCTATGCTGGCAGAAATCTGCAGTGTAGACGTAACCTAAGGGCATTCACAGAAGCACAATTTTCTACTGTCCCTTCGTCCCGTTGCTAGAAGATGAGCCTTTTCTACAGCTATTGTAGCAAGACAATTTAACAGCTTTCAGCAACAGTCTAGAAATCCCTTGCCTTTGTGATCTGGATTAAGAATAAGCATGAGCAAAAGGGGGAATAAATGGCTTATGGAGATGTCTAGGTCTCTGGTGTGAATGTAGTGCGGGCTAGCAGGGACCATCAGGCTTTTTGGCCTAGATGAATTGAGTTGGGGATGGTGAAGTCTCTTAGTTTCTATTGGACCAGTGTCCACCTCAGTGAAGTCACTGCCAGCGCTGGCCGCTTGCTGGCAGTCTGAGTGGCAGGCCTGGCCTTACCAAGAGGCAAACTGAGGCAGCCGCCTCAAGTGCCAGACCGGGGGGGGGGGGAGGCCACTAGGACCCAGAGCGTAGAAAATTGTGTCTGCTGCTGGGGCATATGTATTCTCTCTGCTCTAGATGCACAGAGACGGTGGAGTGCTGTGCTGGAGGAAGGAGGGCACAAGAGACATAACAGGCAGGCACGAGAAAAGGTGAGAGGGAATAAGAGAGCAGCAGGAGCTGCAGGGAGAGAGAGAGAGAGAGAGGAGGAGGAGCCTCTTATGTACCTTCCCCCACCTCCCCGAGCCTGGACTGATTAATACCAGCTTCTCAGGGAGCTTCCTGTTTCCTGCTGCTTCCCTGAACCCACTTGAAGAGAACAGGCAGTCAACTAAAGTAGTAGGACCCAGTTAGGCCCTTAAGATGCTGATATCTTCCCTCACTCAGGCCCTGCTACCAGCCTGCTTATTTGTTCCCTTCAACTGAGCGTTGAGAGCCACTATAGCTGGCACAGAACAGCAGTCATGAATGAAAGAAGAAAACGCCCCTCTGGGGCAGCATTCGGAAAAAGAAAGAAAGCAAAGGAAGCTTTTCTATCCAAGCAGGAAGGAGCTCCCCTGAGATACAGAGACACAAAAATGTTCACAGTGAGCCTTCCGGCCCCAGTGAGGATGTGAGTGGCGAGGAGATGCCTGATCTTCCAGTTAGTCAGAGTGCAAGTGACCTGGCAGCTACTTCAGCTTCCATATCTCCATCTCAAATGGATGTAACCATGCACATTCCTGAAGAAAAGTGTAGATCAGAGAAGAGTGTGGTGAAGGCGCAAGAAACAGCTGCTGCTGAGTTTGGTTCCTTAAGTCTAGATGATCCAGGACTGTATTCCCACTTGAGCAGTAGCCTGAGGGACTTCCTTGTACTGCATGGGCCACAGCAAGTGAAAAACTTCATGTTCACCAAAGACAATGAAAATAGAAGTTTCCATCCAACACATTACTAGCAGGAAATCTCCAATGGTGACAAAGTGGAGAGGCCATGGCTTATGTACTCAAAAATCCAGAATGCTGCGTGCTGTTTTTGTTGCAAACTCTTCCAGTCTAATGTTCCAGCCACATTGGGTTCTACAGGAACAAAGGACTGGAAAAATCTGGCTAGAAATCTGGCATGCCACGAGAAGGCAGCAAATCACCAGAGAGCATTCCATAGGCGGAAAGAGCTTGAGATGAGACTAAGGTTAAAGGCCACCACAGATGATCAGGATCAAGAGAAGATTGCATCAGAGTCTCTTTACTGGCAAAATGTTCTGAAAAGGCTCATTGCCATTGTGAGAATGCTTGCTACCCAAAACCTAGCACTGAGTGGCACTTCAGATCAGGGCCGGCTCTGGCTTTTTTGCCGCCCCAGGCAAAAAAGCCACCGGCCGCCCCACTCCCCGAGCCGGGAGCGCGGCATGCCCTCTGCCCAGCTGCCCCGTCCAGGGCGCCGGCGGGGAGGGCGGCAGCATGCCTTGCTCTCCCCCGGCCAGCCGGAGGAGCACCGCGGGGAGGGCAGCGGCATGTCCTGCTCTCCCCCGGCCGGCCAGAGGAGCACCGCGGGGAGGGCGGCGGCATGTCCCCGCTCTCCCCCAGCCGGCCGGAGGAGCGCTGCGGGGAGGGCGGCAGCATATCCCCGCTCTCCCCCAGCCGGCCGGAGGAGCACTGCGGGGAGGACAGCGGCATGTCCCGCTCTCCCCCAGCCGGCCGGAGGAGCGCCGCGGGGAGGGCGGCGGCATGCCCCGCTCTCCCCCAGCCGGCCGGAGGAGCGCCGCGGGGAGGGCGGCGGCATGTCCCCGCTCTCCCCCGGCCGGCTGGAGGAGCGCCACGGGGAGGGCGGCGGCATGCCCCGCTCTCACCCAGCCGGCCGGAGGAGCGCCGTGGGGAGGGCGGCGGCATGTCCCCGCTCTCCTCCGGCTGGAGGAGCGCCGCGGGAGGGCGGCATGCCCATGGCCCTGCTCCCCCAGCCGGGCGGGGAGGAGCGCCGCCCCAGCGGCTTGCCGCCCCAGGCACACGCTTGCTGCGCTGGTGCCTGGAGCCGCCCCTGCTTCAGATCAGCTGTATGTGCCAAACAATGGAAACTTCCTTAAAGTTGTGGAGCTGATGGCTGAGTTTGATGCTGTACTCCAGGAGCATTTAAGAAGAGTCACCACCCAAGAAATGTACACACACCGCTACCTTGGAAAAACAATTCAAAATGAGATCCTACAGTTACTAGCAACAAAAGTCAAACAGAAAATTGTGGCAGATGTGAAGTTAGCAAGATATTACTCTGTTATTCTGGACAGCACCCCTGACATCAGCCATACGGAACAAATGACTTTAATGGTGCGTTTTGTAACAACAGAACCTTGTGAAAATGTCCCTGCAATGGTGACTGTCAGAGAGCATTTTCTAGTATTTATGGATATCGATCGTACTACAGGAGCTGGTATGACAAATTTGCATCTTAAAAAGCTGGAAGATACGGGAATTGCGATAGCTGACATGAGAGGTCAGGGCTACGATAATGGTGCCAACACGAGAGGAAAGAACAGAGGAGTGCAGACATGGATCCGAGAGTTAAACCCTCGAGCTTTTTTTTGTCCATGCAGTTCTCGTTCATTGAACTTGGTGGTCAGTGATGCAGCATCAGCTTCTAGTGAGGCTGCTGAATTTTTTAATGTAATTCAAAGCATCTATGTATTTTTCTCTGCATCAACTCATCGGTGGCAAATTTTGAAGCAACATCTGAGAACATCCTCTCTGACACTGAAACCACTGAGTGCCACACGATGGGAATGTCGAGTGGAGGCGATAAAGCCTATCAAACACCAGATTGGGAAGATAGATGATGCCATAGTTGCCATTATGGAGGATAATGCTATGACAGGAACTGTTCGTGGGAGAACAGTGGCAGAGGGAAATGGAATCACCAGAAACATACATAACTTCAAATTTCTGCGTGGCTTAGTGTTGTGGCATGACATACTGGTTGAAATAAATGTTGTAAGCAAGAGACTCCAAGGTGTTGACCTTGATATATCTAGAGCAATGGAACAACTGGACAAAGCAAAGTCATACCTACAGTCTTACCGGTCAGATGAGGGATTTCAAAACGTTCTGAAGAGTGCACAGAAGTTGGCAAAGGAACTTCACACTGAAGCTTTTTTCCTACTCATTCAAGAATACAAGAGTCACCAAAGACGACATTTTGATTACGAGGCATGGGATAATCCCATAAGACACCCCAAACAACTCCTCAAAGTTGAATTCTTTAACCAGGTGCTAGATTGTGCAATGCAGTCAGTTGAAGAACGTTTCATGCAACTCAAGGAACACAGAAGTATATTTGGGATGTTGTATAATATTCCAAAATTCCTCACTATACTTGAAGACCTACACCTGCAATGCAGGGCACTAGACACAGTGTTGACACACGATGACATGCCCGATATCGATGCGAGTGATTTAGGTGATGAACTGAAAGCCCTTTCAAGATCCATTTCGGCAAGATCAACTCCAAAGGCTGTTCTGGAATATATGTGCACAAATAAAATGACCACACTCTTTCCAAATGCTTTTGTTGCTTTGCGCATACTTCTAACACTTGCTGTAACAGTTGCCAGTGGAGAACGCAGCTTCTCCAAACTGAAGTTAATAAAAACACATCTACTGTCCAGAATGACACAGGAGAGGCTGGTTGGCCTTGCAACCATTTCAATGGAGCATGAGCTGGCTCAGACTGTGGACCTTCAGGAAGCCGTTCAAATCTTTGCAATCAAGAAGGCACGGAAAGCACCACTTTGATTATTCAAACAGATAAAAATGCCAGTGTTTACTATGCAAGTTAACTTTCAAAATGCCTGAACAGCAAATGTGTTACTTAAAATTTTTGAACAAGGCATTTTAAGTTGTTAGTTCTCCTTTATTGGGGTAGCTAGCAGAGCACCATGAGAGGAGAAGAACAGGAAGAAGGCAGAATTGAAACCTTTCAAAGTTTTGACCCAAGTGAGGGGGCATTGGGGCATCATTTGAGCTCCCCGCCTCAGGTGCCAAAATGTTGTGGGCCAGCCCTGCTCAGCGGAGAAGAATGGATTAGGATGTAGACAGGGCCCCTGGGACGGCTTTTCACATTCAGGGATGAGGCACTCTGGTAGAGAACAGTGAGGGGAAAGCTGTGCCTGTACTGGAGACAGAGTACGGCAATCTCCAGCACTGCGAATGTGGCGCCATTCTCAAGTACTACAAGCCTTGAAAGAGAGAGAAGCGCATCATTCTTTGCTGATTTATCTCCCTAAGCCTCAACCCCCAGGATTTCACACCAAATACTGACTCCTGTCTTGCTATCATTCAGCAATTAACCCACATCTGCGGACTCTGAATCACTGACAACCTCTGGTCTAAACCCATCAGACTGCAGGCTAGACAAAGAATGTGTGGCACATTGAGAATGGGGTTTTTTCCCTGCAAAGAGCAGCCAGTGTACAATACAGCAAAGGATCTCCATACAACTGCATACCCAGGACTCAAAACGAGTCCCTTTTCTCTGGCATGCAATGGAAGGCAATATAAGATACCGGAAGATCAGCCTTTCATCAATCTGTACAGCAGCAGCTAGGAAACTGCAGGCCTCTGTTTAATTGTGAACATGAATTTACAGTCAGAAGAGCAGTGAACACTGTGGGTCTGTCTAGATTCGCGTTTATGGTTCTGTTCTAACTCAGATTTATCAACTATTGTAAATTCTAATCTAGAAACACCACAAATGTTTGTACTTTACTCGAGGCTGAGTCCTGGGATAAAACCACTGATATTTGCATCCTGGACCAAACATCTGCAGCAGAGGTGACACACTGAGGGGAGGGGGGGGCTTGTCGGGTCATGTGCCCCCCTGATTTCTTGGGATGCCTCTCACTGGGACATCTAGAGCAAGGAGGCAGCAACTCTCCCTGATGGCAGCACTCACTGTGTGTCTGTGCAGTGCGGGAAGGGAAGCTGCAGCAGAGCGGCTGGCTGAACTCCCCCCACCTCCTCTTGCTACATGGGGCTGCTTCTCCTTCCCGGATGCTGGAGTCCCAGTGCTTCCTGCTGCCTGCTTTGCAGACCCCCCAACCCCATCAGAACCTTTTAATTGTGCCCTCCCCTCCCCACTATCCACAGTTACATGCCACCTCTGGGGTGGCATTTGCTGTTATGTTAGTTAACTGGGACTCACTTCACTTGCGTTCCACTAATAGCCACACACACACTAGTCTAGACACGCCCGGTAGGATTCCACATTTTCTCTCGCTCAGTGACGCCTGGCTCTAGTTTACTCCCTTCACCAAAGCTATTTTCTGACTGCCAGCAGCACAATCTCCAGCCTCTCTCCCAGTCTATATTGGCTCTGCATGGTGAGCAGTGGCA
This sequence comes from Macrochelys suwanniensis, assembly GCA_033296515.1. Lineage (NCBI taxonomy): Eukaryota > Metazoa > Chordata > Testudines > Chelydridae > Macrochelys > Macrochelys suwanniensis. Next base: position 11,199,262 of record CM065777.1, on the reverse strand, counting down.
AACACCTGGGTGACAGTTCAGTAAGCAAATACATCTCAAAGAAAACCAGGAGGAGACCATCCCTGCCCCACTGAAATCATCTCTGCTGTTAACGTCAGGTAAGCCAGGATTTCACCCTGGGAGTGGAGCTGATCAAGTATTGCCTTCAAATGCCGAATGACTGTTCTATTTGTGCCCATGACACAGAGGCACGTATGTGGTTCACCACTTTATCAGCAGCTCTTATCATGCCCCACCAACTCCCTACATCTCACGCACTTGTCATAATGTGTCTAAAAGGTGGCATGTAAGATGTCCTTGGAAAATTAATCACTCACTGATCATTAATATTCTTTCATGATGTACGCACAGGGTGCGTACGAAGACTTATGAGTATGTGCTAGGTATAGACTTAAAATGTGTTTGGCAAGCAATGTGGTCTGTATCACCACTCTGTGAGGAAATATAGATACTTAATATTATGCTTTCAAGTCTGATCAAACACCAGGAGAAACAGGTTCCCTCCCAGACAGGAGGGAAGGTAGCTATCTACCTGTGGCCAAAGAAAATAAGGAAAGTGTGATCAAAAGCAATGGTAGACTCATTTACATAGAAATCACCAGGGAGATGGGAAGTTCATAGGAATGGAAGAACAGCATGAGGTCATCCTGAGCTGGGGACAAAACAGTGAGCTTGGGAAGAGATAAGGGGAGAGGAGAAGCCATCTTGGCATCCATCACTGGCCACACCTCATGCAAGTTGAGAAAGATGTGTCCTTCAACCAAGGACGGGTTGAAGTCTCTGAGAACTGAATACAAGGGGAGAAGCTACTTAGGCAAGATCTTTCACCTAGAAAAACAAGAGAAGCCAGCAGCTTGTACTTCTGTGGAAAGTCCTGACTGAGGCAAAGTCAGCCATGGCTGGAAAGAAGCTTGGTAAGAAACGTTGAACAAAGCCTGTAGATGGCTAGATTAAGGTTTAGACTTTTAGATGACATTTTCACTTTTATTTGCTTGTAACCATCTCTACTTTTATTTCTTGTACTTGGCACCGCTTAACCTATGTCCTTTTCTTAATGAGCTTGTTTTATTTTGACACGACTCAGGGAAAGGGGGTGTTTCCCCTGTTTATATTAATAAATTGTGATGTGCTTTTGTCTCTTTCAAGGAACAAATCTTAATCTCTCTCTGAATGGTCCAGGAGCGGGCTGGAAATTGCAAAGCACACAATTCTGGGAAAATTCAGGATGGTGCATGCTTTGGGGTCACGTTGCCAAGTTGTCAACCAAGGTCTGCTGGAGACCAGTGGAAGTCTGTGGTATTGCAAGCAGCCTCCTGGATCCAAAGCATGAGACCAGGGCTGCCCAACGAAGACCTAAAATGCATGCTTGTTGCTGACTGCAGGCATCCTAAGCAGAGAGCTACTGTAGCAAAGTGTTAAGGCACTTGTGCGGTACAGGGTAAGAGGCAACATAACTCCACCAGTTTGGATTGCACCCCAGAACATGACAATGGCCCTAGTATTCATTTGCACAATACTAGGGGCACAAATAAAAGTCATTTGGCATTTGAATAAATTGGAACACAGCACTTGGTCACCTCCACCCCGAGTGAAATCCTGGCAGAGTTAATGGCAGAGATCCCGGAAAACAGGCTTTCCCTTTGCCCCGATGTTTGGTCTGTTGTTTATCACCAATATATTTGCTGTGTCAGGAGCCTAGAGCTTTTTCTGTAGGCTTTATTGTAACCTATTCTTTAAATCTAAATAAATACCGACTAAAGGTACTAGCTAGCATGATGGTGACTGAATCTGGCCCACAGAGAACAACTGAACTACTACTCCCATAAGGGATAATATAGTGTCATTCATGTACCAAATGCCATATATAGTGCTTTGTTAGTCAGTTTTCAAAAGGGATTGGACAGAGTAACACCTTTGAGCCTAGAGGAGCCATCTCTAAGCCATCTCAAGAGTTATTTATAGTGGTTAGACACTGCGCCTAAAATATACCCATCCCAAAACATTTAATAGTTGCTGATCTCATTGGCATCAGTGCAAATGCTGACAAGCCCTGCTGCAAGCACATCTGCTTTGAAAACCCACAAAGCTCCACGTTCTAAGCCACCCGTCAATAAAAAGGGTCTGTCCACATGTGCAGAAACTAGCGTGTTGGCTGCAGTGCTTCCAAACACAGACAAGTTACATGCCCTCTGCTGAGCAAATCCAATCCCACAGAACATCCGCAACATAAGCAGGGCCGGCTCCAGGCACCAGCTTTCCAAGCTGATGCTTGGGGCAGCATTGAGAATGGGGTGGCAGTCTGAGTCCTGCAGCGGCAATTCAGTGGCAGGTCCACTCTTCGCGTCACTGAATTGCCGCCACGGAACTCGGACTGCCGCCCCATTCTCGCCTGCCGCCGCGGCAATTTGGCAGCAGGTCTGCCTGTGCCGGGGGCCCCGCTACGTCTGCCTGCGCCGGGGGCGGCAAAATTGTTAGAGCCGCTCCTGAACATAAGGCACCCCACTGGAGAGACATGACCTTGACATTTTATTATTTAAGTATTGTAGCATCCCCATCACTGAACACAAGACAGAGATGACAGTTACACAAAGGAAAAAGCAGTATTAGCTGTACAGAGAGTGAAATAGCAAGGACCACTTTCAACAGCCACTCCTGCTGAGAACCCTGACTACTCCTGGGAGTGCCAATGAAGATCCAATTGCAGAATCATTGTTCAAAATGGTCCGAATATCACAGCTCACATTGAGTTTGCAGCATAAGTATCCAGGGAAAAGGACAAATTATCTTGACTTGTAAACTGAGCAGATTCAGTCTCGAATCACTAGAGATTATGGAACCCAATATCATTTTGACAGTCACTTTCCTGACTAAGTGCATATTAATATCCCATTTAAAAACTTTAAAGTACGAGATTTATAAAAATGTCACCACCAAATGGTGAATTTGTGCATTGCCATTGTAAAAAGTAAAAATTACACTTTAGGCAGACATTAAAAAAATGGAGGTGGGCTTTAAAAGGACCACTTCGGAATGAGAAATCTGTGCTACGTGAAAGCATATAGCAAGAACTTGTATCCTGAGCTCTTCACACGGACATAAAAATCCCAAATCAAGCTCAACTATTGTGTCCTGAATGAAGCTCTTCAGAGGCTGCATACAGCTGAGACTCACCTACAGCACATTTAGAAGACAAGTAATTTGTACCTAAGGGCTTTTTGCTACTCATAAAAACAAACACATTCCAATGGCTTGGGAATCAAACTAACCAAAACAGACTTTGGATCCCCCCAGGCCTTCAAGAACCAGCTTCTTTACTGTCTCATGGAGCTCGGGAAGGAATACAGAGCTACAGCTGCAGAGTTCGCCAATTCCAGCTTGGGCTACAAGTGGCAGAAAGTTCAGTTCTGCCAAGTAAAGTATTCAGGGTGGGTCTGAGGACTCATAGGAGAAGAGTTTCCAACTCCAATCGATGAGAACTTGGCATCTCCCACCCCAAAGCTCAGATTAAGAAGATGATGTCGTCAGACATCATGATCTGGTTATCGTCTTGCATGCGCTCCAATGCCACCTTGACTTCAGCTGCCGAGAAGGGGTCAGGGTTGTCCCGGTTGATGGACTCCATCAGGCTCTTCAGACCCACAGACTGGGCATGGGCAGCTCTGAACACCTCCAGGAGGCCAGCCTTGAAAGCTTTCAGCCTGGTCAAGCAGGAGGAAAGGCAATTAGAACCAGAAGCTAGACTCAAATCATTCTTCATTCCCAGCCATTAGTTCTTCCCCAGAGAGAGTCACCGCTCCCAGCACGAGACCAAAGATTGAGGACTCTAGCACCTGCAACCTATCTTGGGAATTTTTAAGGGGGATTATCACCTTAGTGCCTTACCTGCCAGCCACATGAGTCCGGGTCAATGGTAACGGCTACTTGACAGAGTGCCTTACAAGCAGTAGGATTCCAAAATGCTTTACAAACTAGATAGAATTGCTGCAGCCAACCCGGAAACACTGTTCAGGACAGGAAGCAAATAATACTCCAACTGAACTGCAGGTGGTATTTTACCCAATTCAGAATCTGGTCAGCAAATAGGGGTTAAAGTCCACTAACTCTTGTGACAGCTATTGCAACGCCATGCCATATTAAATGTATGAACCGTTTGTGCATGATTGTGTTCTACTCCACGGGGGAAGGTCAACACAGCTCCACCAAGAACTAAAAACAGTGGGGTGATTAAGGCAAGTCACTAAGACTGTAAAACTTCCCCAAAGAAGGACCATCTACTGGGGTGGTTTGGTTCAGACTGGGTTTGCCAAAGCCCAAGCAAGAAAGAATGAACATGGGATACATAAACAGACCCAAGGCTTCAGCAAACAAACAGTGATAACTCTCATGGAAGGGTTGGAAAGGACGTTGGCCTGTCAGACTCCCCATGTGGGAAACGGATGAATTCTGACAGGTTCAGTAAGCATGTACGACCTTGTCATTCGATGAGTTTTCTCTGTAATGCATTTACTCAAAGAGTAAAAGTACTTTTCTTTGGAAGAGCTGTGGAGTGACCTGTAACGGTCTTTGGTGACAATGCAAAGCCCAGGTGCTGGCCTTAAGGCAGATTGGCTGGCTGGAGTTATCACAATGTAAGGCAATGAGCTGGGCTGCCTTACAACCACCAGTTAGAAGGGAGTGGGACATGAAATCCTGCCCAGAGACACGGGATGGCTGGAGACCTGAGAACAAAGGGGTTACAGACACCTAACTGTCACAAAGAGTGCCATGTGATCATCCGTGACCAGAAGCCCTGACCATATCTTACGTCTACCCTAAGTGGCAGCATGCACCTCAAACAACACAGTCCCCCGTCTTAGCACCATGTGGGGCAAGGGCTTGGCACTTAATCAGAGGTGTTAACTGAGTCACCCATACCACTTCCTGGGTATTCACCAGAGGTTTCCCATTCAAATACTGCTCTAGCCCGACCCTGCTAAGTTTATAAGGCTTACGGAGAATTAACCCAAGATGGGGCTACGGATGCATAATACAGTAATTAACTTCAACCTCAGGCTCTGCGCTCTGGGAATATCTGAGCGCAAGATACCACTGGAGCGTACGCTTTTGCCTGGCACTCGGAACCGCAGGCTCAGGTGAGACTTGCAAGTCCAGAGCTGGTCTCCTTACTCTAAGGAATGGAAGTCTTCCAACACCCAGTCTGCTCCCCGAGCTGGAGTTAAATCCCATGAAGATGGAGTACATTATCCTAATGTCTGTCTGCAATGTAAGCCCCTACCCCACCCACTCCCAAAAAGAGACTCAATATATTGCTAGCAGGGCAAAGAACCTGTTACCTACAGGGGGCTGGCTCAAATCCACCCAAGCCAGTAATGACCAGGAGTTGCTACCATTCAGATGCCTATCTGAAGCGAGTCAGGGGGCTAGTTAAGTACCCGCATCAAAGGCAGCCTTTCTGGCAGGAAAGGGAAGGTCTGGACTACCCCTCCTTTTCCCCAACCAGGGATAGAGGTAACGCAGGATGGGTCAGCTCACACTGCCCCTGATTGGGCTGCACCTGTTTTGTGGCCATCAGTCTCCAGCGCTATCGCGCTGGCTCAGTATTTTATTTAAAAGGAAGAGTGGTGAATCCCCCAGGATTTCCATCTTTGTTTCTGGATAAGAGTTTATTTGATGCTAAGCCACAAAGCTGACCCCTTTGAGATCCAATGACATAAGTCCCCACAGCTCCTTTAGCCCCACCACGCACCTTGAGTCAGCCAACTCGCTTTTTTGGCTCCCTCCAGTCTCCGCAGGTTCAGGAGTCTTTGGGGTATGTGCCTGGACTGGAAGCAGAAAGTGAAGATAAGACAGCTGGCAACTAAGAGCTACATGTCATCCCTCCAATGCTCACAAAATATAGTCGCATATGCTGCAGTGACCAGATTAGTACCATCTTTTAGCCTGTATCTGTACAGCATCTTGCAGAGTGTGGCTGTTGCCAACTTCTTTCCAGAGCAAGAATATTATTCCTTCCATGTAGTTTTACAGGGCTAATTAGTCTCACTGTTAATTCAGTGTCTAGCACAACGGGGCCCTGACTGGGACCATAATAATTAATATCCACTCTCACACAAAAGCCATGGAAGGAATAATGCCATTGGTATGCACTGGTAATATCCATAGCTATATCTGATATCTGAACGTAACCACTACAGAAGTTTGGGGAAATGGGAACAGGAGGATGACACAGCATTGCTCCCCAATGGCATGCCACCCTGGTACTCAGTTTGGATTTCAGAGGTCTCTAGCACTCAGGTGCCCATCATGGCCAAGAAACAGTTCCACAGCCCAAGAGATCTCCCTCCCAGGAAGACCTGCCCTAGGCACACTCTGAGATGGGAGCAGGGTCTTCACCCATGGTCAGACAGTGCCTAAAAACAACAGGCCCTTGAAAGTGGGCCGTTGTAAAGCACCGCGTGAATTTAGAGTGCAACATCAACATGTAATGACCACGGTAAACTTTTGCTAGATCCTGGACCAGTCTCCCAAGCAAAGTGGTGGAAGTCCACTTTCTACAACAAGTGGACAACGGCTGTAGGGAACAATCCTGCGCTGGCTCCAGGGGTTGGAGCTGATCACGCAAGGTGTCTTGCTCCCACCTTCCAGTGTCTGAGAGAAGCCCAGTTCAGTTGTTGCCCCGAAATCTGGGTCAGCAGGCAGCTTGAAACGCAGCATGACATCCAGGGGATTCTTCCACAGCATGCTCAAGTCGAGCACCAGTGCCCTTCTCCATTGGCATCAGGCAGGAGACAGCAGCATACAGCCCCTTGTGCACACAGGATCCAGGAAGAAAGGCACTCACCTTCCGGCATTTCCTCTTCCGTGTCACTGAAATCATAGGGGTCATAGGACTCCCCCTCCTTGGCTTCCTGATCCCCAGGGCGCGCCTTCTTCCTCCTGCAGGGCAACAGAAGGTTACTGCCACTCCTCACCACTCAGAGCAACACACCTCCAATGCCACAGCGGAGGCACTTCACACCTCTAACCCACTGGGTGGGGATACAGCTGGGCCACCTGCAGATTGCCCATGAACTCAGTGCTTCTCTTCAAACACTGAAGGAGGACACCTGGGTTGGTTCTGGTAACAAACGAGGAGAAGCCCTGAGGCTGGCCAAAGCATTTGGAGGTTTATAGAAAGATTCAGATTTCCACCCCCCCCCCCCCCCCAAAAAAAACATGGCATTTTCTAAAGCTTTCCCCTCTGCCCCCAAGTCCCAGACAGAGGTTCCAAGCCTACAGACAGCTGCTGAAGTACCCTCCAGCCAACAGCCTCTGGGAATTTATCTTTGTTAAATGCGGTCTGACCTCTCCAAGAAAATCCATTCCTGGGGTTGTTTCTGCACACAGATGTGGCTGGTCAATTTCACAGTCTCTCCCACCCACTTGGGTTCGCCAGTCCCAACTAGTGCTCCCTCCCAACATGCATCTCCAGCCCCCCCAACGCACCTCTTTTTCCTTCTCTCCCCAACCTCTGGTTGTTCTTCCTCTTCAGTCTCTGTATCATCCTCCGCCTGCTTCTTGCGTTTCTTTTCCTTCTCCAGCACCTGCAAAAGGGAGCCAAACACCTAACCCAAGCAGATTAACGGGAGAGTCAACCCCTCAGGCATTTGATACGTGCTGAGTCTCCAACAAAGAAGTCACAGCAGTGGTCTGGGAACAGAAAGTATTTTATGTAGCTGTGGAGATCTCAGAGTGTTGTGTATCTTAATTAAACCTTACCACCTCAAGATGTAGCCTACCATCCCCATTTCACCCAGGGAAACGTGCACAGAGGTGGAGTCACCTGCCCACAGTTGGCAGCATAACCAGAAATAGAACCCAGGAGTCTGGACACCCAGTATTCCAAAATTACTACAATACTTATTCCTATGGAACCTCTTGCTGGAGTCTCCAAGCACCACGACACAGGATTAAGTTAAATCGCCACGAAACAGAGCAAAGTTCCAAATCCCTCCCAGATTAGAACCGCCAAGAGCAATTCCAGTTGCTTACTTCCTAGATTACGCAGCAAGCAGCCCATCGCAGCTTGGGTCTTGGAAGGCAGCTTGCAGGAGGGAGTCTTCTACCCCACGCTACAGCTGCCAAGCACCCTGGACTTCAGCAACAGCCAGCGCCACAGCTGAGAGCCACACAAAGAAAAGCCAGATCCTGGAAGTTCCAACAGGAGGTTTTGCCCCTTTAATTTAACCCTTTGGCACCCGGAGCCCTGAGTGGTTCCCACTACCCGCAGGCACCCCGGCTGCACTCTCACCTTTTTGAAGTAGGCGAACTGCACCAGCTCTACAGCAGCTTCCGCATCCTGCAGGTCGATCGTTTTGTTCATCCTGGCCTTGGCGTGGGCCGTGGAAAGCCTGATCAGCGTCTCCAGCGTTCGGGCCGTGACAGGGGAGGTCTGGGAGGGGAGAGCAGAAGACAGTCCAGTGACTGAGGGATCAGACAATGGCTCCATGTTGCGGCAATGCCCACACATTTATCATGGTCCGTGCTAGACAGCTGCAGGCAGAGCCCCAGCACAGATCAAGCAAGGTCACACCCCCAAAAGCCTTGGCCACGAGCATCTTTGCTGTAGTCTAAATATGTCTTAGGACGCAAAGGAAGCCTGTGGAACATGCCCCTCAAAGCATTGAGAAAGAGTGCCAGTCATGGAACAGGAATAGTATGTACATGGTACGCTGTGGGCTATAGCCTCATGTGATCCATAGCATCCCAGCGTACTAGGCCAGAGTGAGCCTTCGCCAGAGGCTCAGCATGTGTCTTTGGAGAAAGGACTATGTAAAACTAAGTGCACGCGATTTCTTCCTCTGCCCCCATATCTCAGGGGATCAGCATCAGAAATGTGCTGCTCTGGAAGCCACTCACAGGCTCCAGACTGCAATCCAAGGGAAGAGACACCTCTTGCAAGCCAACTTTGGAGCACGGGAAATAGGCCGACATTTCCCCCCCGCAGAGAATTATTAGCAAAAGCCTGGGAGAATGAGAGGAGTTCACCTCTCTGGAGCATCACCCCCCAGTGGGCATCTCACAGAGAGAACATCTCAGGGCCAGATGTGTGACTGTTTCCTTGGCCCATGGGAAAAGGATGGACTTGACCCATTCTGGTCTCTTTCCTTGTCTGCTCCTGCCTCCCCCACCCCGGAAAGATTTGCTCACCCTGGCGATGTCAGAGCTAATCTGGTCCTGGCTGCGGAGGCGGGAGTACTCCTCCGCTATGTAGTTTGCTGACTCTTGGGTCAACACTGGCTTGATGATCTTGGCCACGTGGATGTATTTTCTCATGAACTCCATGCTAACTATCTTCTCCCTGGCAGAGACACACAAACATATACACAAGTTATGGAACGGGACCAGGAGACTCCATTTTTACTGCGCCGCTCCCTTCCTCCTCCCCCCCATCCCAATATGAGCAACACACAAAGAACAGGAACACTCGGGCTGTACGTGGAACGTACACGTGCATGGGATGCTCAGCCACATACACCGTTCTCCATGATCCTCTTACAGACTTGTGGTATGGACCAGGTGCAGAACGGCTGCCATGTTCCACCCCAGGGCAAGACACCTGTCAGTAGCGGGCTAGTGATCCTTCCAGGGATCCTTCCGCACAAACGGCACTATATTAAGGCAAGGTATTGCTGCTGCAGGCGACGTTTCTCCCACTCCCTTGGCAAGCCCACAAAGGAGCTCAGACGGTCATGCCGAAGCCCCAGCAGTTTACAACTAGTCATACCATGAACCTCCTCGAAGATGAAAAACCATGAGCAGAGCGGCAGGCCCCAGGCTCAGCCCTCTGCATTGAGAGCAGCATGGCAGCCTGCTCACGACTGTATCACTACAGGGATGGGGCAGACAGGGACACACTCACTTGTGCCTCCTGGGGCCATGCAGAAGGTTGTCGTGTTTCTCATACACTTGTAGCTCCTGGTCCTCCTCCTGCACCACATTAGGATCATCTGTAGCCAGGATCTCTATTGCACTGCCCAGGGGCATGGCTGGGAGACACATTAGCAGAGCAGCATTTACACATCATCCAGGCCCGAACCTTTGAGAGGCTAGTACGTAGCTTGGCTAAGCCACAGATATCACCCCAGAAACTTCTACAGCTGGCTAGCACCGAGGCGCGAGAGCCAAGGTTTAGGGTGGTAACAGGGCACATATAACTAGGCGAAATGGGATGCAACTGAACAAAGGAAACTGTAGGCCAAATATCAGGGGAAGCCCATTTCCTAGGAGATCTGAACATTTTCCAGGGGGAGTGAAGGAAACGCCCAACTGGATAGGACAAACCACTGGAGAATGTGCTGCAGGCAACAGCCCCTGTCCCGAGGATGGACTAGATCCAATAGGATTTTCCTCTCATTTAAGACTCTGGGAAAGGGGAAGCTCGAGTCCAATTATGCTGCCGGTTTTGAGCCCCCAAGAGTTTTGCATCTCACTCGGCTGAGCTCACCCTGTCACCAAATCAACCCCACAGAACAACGCGGGAAAGCACCTGAGATGAGTATGGCTCTGCCGGAGTCAAATACCTCAGCCATTCCTGGCAGCCCAGCCTGCTGTTGATTCTGCTGCTGGCTCTCTTCCCGCACACTTGCCACGACTGTTCAGATAACCAGGCATGCAGCAAGGTACTGGAGGGCGAGAGCTAGACTGCTTAATGGCCAACGCACTGCCATGTGGGAGATCAGAGCCCAGCCCGTCAGTACACAGGAATGAAGAGAAGCTTCTGACCAACCATGGGTCCCCAGATGGCAAGTAAGCTGGTGCAACATGAAACCTGGAGGAATTTGGGGGTGGCGTGGGGAGGAGGGATCCCAAGGTCTTGGGCAAGGGAGAAGAAACACTGTCAGTTGGACTGGGTCAGACCAAAGATCCATCTAGCCCAGTATCCTGTCTTCCGACAGTGGCCAGTGCCAGATGCTTCACAGGGAATGAACAGAATAGGGAAGTTATCAAGTGATCCATCCCCTGTTGTCAAGTCCCAGCATTTGCCAATCAGAGGACTAGGGACACTCAGCATAAGGTTACGTCCCTGACCTTCTTGGCTAATAATCAGGGATGGACCTATCCTCCATGAACATATCCATCTCTCTTTTGAACCCAGTTATACTTTTCGCCTTCACAACATTCCCTGGCAAGGAGTTCCTCAGGCTGACTGTGCGTTGTGTGAAAAAAAATACTTCCTTATGTTTGTTTTAAACCTGCTGCCTAATAATTTTGAGTGACCATTGGTTCCTGTGTTATATGAAAGGATAAACAACACTTCCTTATTCATTTTCTCCACATCAGTCATGATTTTTTACACCTCTATCATATCACCCCTTAGTTGTCTCTTTTCTAAGCTGAAAAATCCCAGTCTTTATAACCTCCTCATATGGAAGCTGTTCCACACCCCTAATCATTTTTGCTCCCTGTCTCTGTACCATCTTCAATTCTAATACATCTTTTTTGAGCTGGGGTGACCAGAACTGCACACAGTATTCAAGGCGTGGGTGTACCACGGATTTATATAGTGGCGTCATGATTTTCTGTCTTATTATCTATCCCATTCCTAATGATTCAGAATATTGTTAGCTTTTCTGACTGTCACTGCGCATTGAGCAGATGTTTTCACAAAGAACTAGGAAGTCAGGGTGAAGGGGGGCGGGGAAGAGAGAAGACTGAACTCACCATCCCCATCCTGCTCGCCGGGTCCTCGGTACCGGTGCATTCGCAGGACGTGGTCCGAGATCTCCCTATCATGCTCCGGGTCCATCTGATCCAAGACGATGAAGAGCAAATCGAAACGGGACAGCAAGGAGTCTTGAAGGCCAATGTTCTCCATGGGAGTTTTGTACTGATCGTACTGCAAAGGGCAGGGAGATGAGTTACAGGAGACCCCGAAACTATCAGAAGCATTTGGACATCGTGGCTTGTCGAGGGGCTGGAAGAACCCTCCAGTCACAGGATTTAAGAACGACGGTGCTAACACAACATCTCGGTCTGAATGCTGCCCCTGGAAACCAAACCCAAAAGCATCGCCCCGCCTCACCGTGCATTGTTGCCCCGTTTACAAAGGGAACTGGTACATTTTACACTCTGCCTCCCCCAGAGCTGACACCAAGCCAGGCGCTTTCCAGATCAGAGCTGAAAACCACACGCTGCTTTAATTTCTCAGTTTAACAGCTCTTGGGCTGAGCTCCAGAGAACGGGCTAGAGGCCATGTTCAGTCACCACCTCATTGACTTCAAGAGTCTGAGCCCAGCGTGGACATTAGGATTTGCTTTTGGCAACCGCAGCTGCACAGAGACCTACCTAGGACCCGGTTATTTGGATCAAGGGTTTTTACCATCTAGAACAGGGGTGGCCAACCTGAGCCTGAGAAGGAGCCAGAATTTACCAATGTGCATTGTCAAAGAGCCACAGTAATACGTCAGCAGCCCCACCATCAGCTCCCACCCCGCCAGCTCCCAGCACCTCCCACCCATCAGCACCTCCCCCTCCTCACCAGCGCTCACCCCAACTCACCCTGCCGTAGACAGGATTGGCTGCAGCCAGCACGCTGCACCGGGCGTTGAGCCTGGCATGGATGCCTGCCTTGGCAATGGTCACGCGGCCCTGCTCCATCACCTCATGGATGGCCGTGCGGTCAATGTCAGACATCTTGTCGAACTCATCAATGCAGACCACACCCCGGTCAGCCAGGACCATGGCTCCCGCTTCCAAGCGGCGTTCACCTGGGGGGGTGGAGTGGGGAGCAGTCCACGGTTATGTACGGTCCATCATCCCCCAGCCCTCCCCTTCGCTCTGAAATTCAGAGATCTGACAAGTTCCCGGCATCTGGGGTTCAAATCCCCAAAACTCAGGTGCCTAAGGAGTACGTGAAATCCTGGCTTCAGAGACAGCTCTGCCTAGCTCTCCGCAGCAGAAAGGAGAGTGGTGGGGTAACGCAGGGAAAGTCAAGTGAGATGGATCTTCAAGACAGACAGGCATGGCAGGACCTGGGGGTGGGATGGGACCTTGGGTGGAAAGTAACCAGCTCCTATTCAAAAAACTAAGTAGCATTAGTTCTCACACAGGTATTTCCAGCAGCAGGAAGGTCAAGAACATCTGTGCAGTGATTTAGGGACATGGCACAACCAACTCCCGCTGCCTATCGGGATCCCACACAAGATATGGGAGAGCTGAGAGCCATCTACCTAGCTGCCCGGGCAGGCTCTGCTCAGAGACATGCAGCATGAGAAGCTGAAGGAAGCTGCAACCCAGCAGACATCCACCAACAATGCTCCGGCACCAGAGAAGAGGTTCCCCGTCGTGTAAAAGCTTCCAGCAAGAGCAACTAATGGTTCTGTGATGGCTGACAGATATTACAGCAGCCTCACATCTTACAGAGCCATTCCCATTACTTCCTTCCTCCCAGCATCCTCTGCCAGCAAAGCGCTCGAACGATAACCCAGGCTGCTCCTTACCGGTTTCTTGGTCCGTGGTGACGGCAGCAGTCAGACCAACCCCGGAGGAGCCCCTGCCAGTGGTGGGGATGGCCCGGGGGGCTGTGGAGAGCACGTAACGCAGCAGCTGAGACTTGGCGACTGAAGGGTCTCCTGGAAAGGACGAGTCCAAGCGATTATGAAGCGTCCCGTCACACAGGCTTGGCCCTCCTGTCACCATAGCATCCCAATGCCGCTCCCCTCCACCATACCTATCAGCAGGATGTTGATGTCTCCTCGGATGCGGCTCCCATTCTCCAGGACCTTCTCCACCCCTCCGAGCAGCATGCAGAGAATCGCTTTCTTGATATACTCATGCCCGTGGATACTGGGGGCCAGAGACCTCGAGAGCTGGTCAAAGACATCCTAAGGCAGAGGAAACGAGGTGCAACACATAAAAAAATCCAGCCAACTAACAAGAATGGCTTCCCCTTAAAGGGACACGATCAGATAGTTCAGGCTTTGTTAGTCTAATGAATGGGCTTAAAATCAAGAGGAAAGGAAGGGGCTTTCATTGGCAACTGTTACACATCAGGCACATTCCCCTGCAGAACAAGAGCCCCCGACAGCACAGGGCTAGGTCAGGAGAACTAGAAAGGGAGACACCGATTCAAGTAGTCCACTGTGCCTCAACCAGCTGAGAAAAACGGTAAACAGCAACTGAGAGTTTAAAAAGGGTGTTTTAAATTCCTTCAGCAGTGACCTAAGAGGAAGAATTTTTACAACGTGATTTTAACCTAGTGCACCTCAGACAAAAAAGGGAGGTTCTCTTTTTTATATTGGTCCAGACCTTATATCGATGTTATTTACAAGAGAAAGATTCTGAGCTTTGTTTAACATTCCTGCCCATTGCTCAAGTTCTCTCCCTCTTGGTAAAGCAGAGATACCTTTAAGAGCAAGGCAGGCTGGGAAATCTCTCCAGGACATGGCTCTGAAGGGGAGGTCAGTCTGAGGGCACTCTCTGGTTAAGAAAAGACCTGCAGGCACTGCAGTAAGGGAGGAGGGGTATGGATTAGGGCTGATTTGTCTCTCTCATAGCTAAGTGTAGGATCTGACCTTGTATCCTTTGAGTCTTGGCAATGCTCAAGCTTTTGATCAGCTAAGGAGAAGGGGAGGGTCTGAGAGTGAGAAAACCTAAGACTTCTGCGAAGAGCAGACAACTGGATTCCAGTTTTATCAGCGCATGCACAAGAGAGATGTCTGATCAGATGGACGCTGAGCTAGTATCTGAAGAGCATCAACATGAAGCAAGGGAATTGTTTATGCTCGGCCTAAGTGATGAGAAGAAACTAAACAAATGATACTGGGATGACCAAGTAAGAGCCCCCTCATCCCCTCACAGGATAAGTGGGGGAAGCTATATCTTTAGAAAAAAGAAAAATACCTGTGACACCTTAGAGACTAACAAATTTATTTCAGCATAAGCTTTCGGATGAAGTGGGTTCTTAACCCACGAAAGCTTATGCTGAAATAAATTTGTTAGTCTCTAAAGTGCCACAGGTATTTTTCTTGTTTTCTTTTTGCTGACAGACTAACACGGCTACTACACTGAAATATATCTGTAGAGCCATTTAAAGTTGTCAAAGTACTAGAAAACATTCAGAGCAATCCTGCCTTGCGCCGTGGGGATGGGTTAGCTGACCAGTGTTTATGTTCCCATCTCTAATATACAATTTTCTACAGGGTGTGTTTGAAAACAAAGCTTAATACCTTTGAGCGACTTTTGCTAAATCTCTTGATCTTGGCCACATCAGAGGCAGAGTAGAGAGGCCGAACCTCTTTGCTCATCTGCTTCACATGGCAGGCGATCAAAATGGTTCTGGAAAGGAGAGAGAGCTTGGTCAAGTCTAGAACACAAAAACCCTGCAGACAGCCCAATCATCCAAGGACCTACAGATTACAGCAGTCACCCACAGCGTCCTTCCATAAGGGTCAACTCCTCCAGCTGAGTCTTGGAGACTCTGGAAAGCTCAGAAAAAAGATGTATCCTGATGTCCTCGTGTTTGCTTAATTATCTGAGCAATAAGACCATTCTTACGGCTTGCATTACTCTTCATCTGTGTCTGCAGCACCGCATCCCTATCAGTTTTTTGGTCCTGGTCATCCATAGCCATTAGAGAGCTAATGGGACCATCCAAGAGATTCAGGGTGTTTGACCCAATGTTCTGGCCTAATTACAACACTATGCTGCTGTTCAACAGCTATTAAATACCACCCCAGAGCTGGCTGCATCTCAGTGGCAAGTGAAGTGATCCTCCTACAAAAGGTACAGAGCATTCTGGGATCTTTCAGGATGAAAGCAGCAATATGAAGGGAAGGGAATTATACTGTGTGCCTCACCTGAATGTCCCTGATGTGTAGCCCCCCTTCTTCCCGGGCAGACAGCGGTAAGTCCCAACGACCTGGATTCGGTCCCCAGGCTTCACCCTGTCCACCAGGTCATCATCCAGAACAATGTCCACAGAGCGAGGAAGCTGCCCAGCGGGGGCCTTCTCGGGCATCTCCTGGATGGTGATGGTTTGATGGTCCTTGTAGACAGAGAGGCCAAACTCTGTCTCCAGGGGATTGTTCTCTTCATCCTGGATGAGCGACACAGTAATGAGACTCCTCATTCACAGAAGCATGGCAAAGGAGTCTCTGGGGGCAGATGGGGTCACCCAAACATGGCAGCGGGAAGGGAGGCTGGGGTGTCCCTTGTGGTAGCAGTGAGAAAAGGACTGTGCTGCAAGGGGTTTCTTTATGGAGACTGCTGGACACAAAAACTTTGTGGTTCACCTAAGCTCTCCAGCTGCCAGACCAACAGCCTGCACTACCTAGCGTGAGCCCCTTTGGCCTACCCAATCCCTAAGCAGTCATGGACACGTCTGCTGGCTACACCAGACAGGCAGTCACAGATCACCTGTGCAAGAGCAGTTACATGAGCAAGACCTTCAGGTACGAAGAGTGTTATTTGGTCACTGGCAGCCCAATTACCACTATGTTCTCCAGAGACCGAGTGATCACTGCCTAACAGACCACTCGATTCAGTCTGCCTAACAGATGCGTCCATCTGACCAGGAGCCTAGGATTGAACTCCATCAAATCCAGCACAGACTGCGAAACAATTCATAAGCTGCCTCCTTTGTGCTGCTGCCTTCAAGGCTGAAATGGTGTTCGCTGATGGGCATTCGACTGGCCACTAGGAGAGGCTCCAAATACATTGGCCTCTCTGCCACAGCAGAGCCGATACATTATGGCTGTTTAATCAACATGCATGCTCCACACATGAAGCCAGATGGGACGATGGCAGTGAGGTCCACTGGACTGGGACTCAGGAGACCTGGAATCTATACCCAGCTCTGCCACTGGCCTACTGTATGGCCTTGGGCAAATCACTTGCCTCCCCGGGCCTCTGGTGAACATTTGACGCTGCCTCCGTTTGCTTACCTTAGTGGGGTAGACAGAGCTGGATGGAAAAGCTTCGAGAGTCGTCATGTCTGTGTATCGGCGTTCAATGGTCTTCTTGGTAGCAGGGCAGTAATGGACACTGCGGACGATCTTCGGACGTACCAGAGAGCCTGCATTTAGATTTGTTTGACGGGAGGAAAAAGTTAGGAGGGAAGAAACCCTGTAGACCTTGCCCACTCCTGTTCACCATAACTCCAGCAATGGGGTTTCTACCTGTTTCATTGGGAGATCATCCCACAGAGTACCAGCTCTCGGGGCACAATCCCTGACAACAAGCCTACATTTCTCGGCTACCTTTCACTCTATGACTTCTAGTTATACCCTAGAGCATCCCTGACGTTCTCACCCTTCTAGTGTCTACAGATAGCTATCGTTCCCATGTGTGCATTCAGAGGGCACATCTCAGCCCTCCCCACTCCGTACTCACATTTTGTCACAATGCCCTCCACGCAGACCATACAGCCCAGAAAACAGGATGTCAGCGTCCGGGGCGTCACATGTTTGGAACCAAAGCTGCCTTCCAGCCCGATGTAGAACTCCTCATACTGCTTCGAGTACGTGGCATCGATAGACGCGACAAAGTCCTTCAGGGCCCGCTGAAAGGCGACCAGCTCCTCGAAGGCATTGCTCAGGAGCCTGGAGCAAAGGGTAGCAGGACTCTGGTCAGTTCAGCTGCTAGGAGTGGACCTTGCCAGCACATCCACAGCATGAAGACCCTTCCCTCACACAGTGGCAATTCCTAGTGCCTTCACAGGTTAATAGCAGACCTGGGCAAACACCAACAGATGTTTCCCCACCACCCACATGAGAATTCACTTCAGTCAAGAAGTAAACGAGCTATGGACATTAAGTCCCTAACCATGCTAGGCACCTAACCCCCACTGCATGTCTATGGGATTTAGGAACTAAAGTGACTAACGCACTTTTGAAAATCTCATTAGGTGCCAATCTGTAGGTGCTGAAATAGTTGTGTAAGTCTGGTCCTAAACCCCATTAGATTCCTAAATTACTTGGATGCTTTTTAAAGTGTTCACATCCCCTATATTAGCTTTCTGCAAACATCTCAGCAACCAGGCTCTCTTATCACAAATGCACATGTGCTAGAATGATACAGAGGGTCACACATGGGGAGAAGGCAAGTCCCAGGTTTAGAACTGCATACAGATTGAATGTCCTTTAGAATAGGAGACTGGACTTTGCCTAGGCAGACTCCATCCTTCAGCAGCATCTGGTAACAGATGTGGCATTCTCAGCAGAATATAAAATGGGGAGTCACACCAACCAGTATGCACAGAAGGGAGTTTGCATTTCATGGGCCTGAACCTCACGGGAAAAAAAAAAATCAACCTTAACTATGAGGCCTCTATAAATATTGGTAGTGAAGCCTCAAGTGTATTGAAATGCCTTATTATATTTTGATTGGCAGGAGGAATTCAGAGTGATCTTTAAGAGTTCTGCACTTATTAATTTTAGAAGTTAATACTTAAGGACAGGGTGGATAAAAATCAATGATTTTTTTTTAAATAAAAAAAATCAGATGTTTTTTATTTAAATCGGATTTTTTTTTATAAAATGCTCTTTGAGAAAAAGCCTATCTAAAGATAGTATCAGAGGGGTAGCTGTGTTAGTCTGGATCTGCAGAAGCGACAAAGAGTTCTGTGGCACCTTATAGACTAACAGACATATTGGAGCATAAGCTTTCGTGGGTGAATGCCCACTTCTTCGGATGCATGAAGAAGTGGGTATTCACCCACGAAAGCTTATGCTCCAATACGTCTGTTAGTCTATAAGGTGCCACAGAACTCTTTGTCGCTTCTATCTAAAGATAGTTTTAATTAAGATATCTCTTTGAGCTATAAGGTCTCATCATGGAATAGGGATTATAAATTCTAATTCTATAGTATGGGACAATATATTCATGTAATGTTTAAGAAAAGCTTTGTAAATGAGTTCCAATAGTTCATGGATTAGGGACCCAATCTTATGGGGTTCCACAGGCTTCTGTGCAGACTATTTACGTTAATCTTTCTATCTATCCAATGGGACTCAGTCTACAAGATACCATCAGAGATGCTTAGTTTTGCAGTTCTCAGACTGTGGATTTGTGTCTACAGAGGTAACATGCTTGTTAACAGCAAAAATGTTTTTAAATCAATAAACAACATATAGAGGTGAGAAATAACAGACCAACTCTATTGTCCCTCTGAAAATTTGTGTACACAGTCAATCCCTTACCTCTCTCTAAAAGTGCAAAGTTTCTAAAAGTTCAATGAATAGAAGATTGTTGGGGGCAGAATGGATCTGGACAAGAAGAAGTCTGGAGATAAATGTGAGAAGCGAGGGACATATGCTTTTTTGTTAAAATATTATATGTTTGCTGTTGAAGAAAAAAATCCAGAATACTTAACGTTGTTGTTTTAGTTAAATAAAACAATTTAAATGTCTGTCTGGTGACGTTCTCCTCCTAATAGAACATGGCAAGAAAATCCTCCAAATATTAATGATTAACCTATTGAATTGGAGATAGTTCACCTCCCAATGACTTCATAAATATCTGCTTCAATTATCTTTGGTAAATGAAATAACCAAACCAATCATTCATTTTCTGATACAGCTGTAAAACTCATCTGAAAAGTTTTCAAAATAAATCATTGTTTAAAAATGTATAGTGTGTATCTTCTAAAAATGAAACCTACATTTATCTCTGAGTTATGAAGAATATGTATTAAGGTTATAACAGCCAACAAGAATGCACTTTTATGTAGAAAACCATGATTAAATCGAGTCTTCCTGACTAGTGATTTAAATCAAATCCACCCTGCTTAAGGAAAAGTCTCTTCACTCCACTGACTGTCCATATACATTGTACTATATAAAGTCAGTCAGCCTGAATGCATTTGTTAGGGCAACCAGAGGGTGCCAGCATAAGTGTCCTAGCTATGAGAGGATTTTGATGCTCAGATTCTGGTTAAGGCCCTCATTCATTGACTGAACAGGTACAACACTGGTATGATATTTAGCAGTGGAAGTTTCCACCAAGCTGCCCCCACTCCTGATCTGGTGCATCTGTCTTCACTGCCCAAAAAAGGCATATTTTTTATAGCACATTAGCTTTCTTGTGATGAAATCCTACTGGAGATAAGGCTCTAATTTCTACCACAATGTAGCTATCTAAGGTCAAACCCGGGCAGGGAGTATAGCATTGATATCATCTAACTACATCTTGATGAGGCATGGGTAGCTTTTATCATCTATGATTTTACATCAAGAGGGCTAATGCATGGTAGTTATCTTCCTGTAAACAAAAAACCACCACACACACGCACCCTTTTTGGCAGTGAAGACATAACCTTAGGTCAGGTCCACACAAGAAACTTTTGCCAGTACTTCAAGTCTGTTTGTGTGAATTTATTTTTTTGGAGGGGAGTGGGGGACTATTTTAATATGGTCTATTGTAGATGCTGTAATACCAGTGGGACCCGCTGTAAGGTATAGTGGCAAAAGCACTTTAGATGTCGGTGTAAGCTGCATCTACATTAGGAGGGTTTGCTGGTATAAGTACACAGACCAACCTTTTCTAGTGCAGACTGGGCTTTAGAGAGAAAGTAACAGCTTAACCCATTGGCCCACCTACAAAATTTGCCAACAGGGCAACAACTGTAATGGCTCTCCTCTCATGCCCTCACAAAACCTAAGGACATTCAGAAGGTTGCATGCTGTGCAGTAGCCGAATGGGAAGTATCCTGTTAACCGCTCTTATCCAGTTCCTTCAGAGGCCACTCTTACCGGTTGGCTCTCTTCTCATTCTTCCTCCGCAAGTCATTGATGCTGACAATCAGACGATACTGATTGTCACTGATCACATCCCGGACTTTGCTCTGGTAAATCCCCTGATCCTCCTGCAACACGCCATGGGAGAAGTGTTCCATTTTACAAAGTTAAGCCAGTGAGATGCAGCCCCTTTGATCTGATTCCAGAGGAACGTCTTTAGTGGCTCAGAAAGTCCCCAACTGTTATTGACGCCAGAATATCTTTGTTGCAAGGAAAGGCCAGATAGAGGGACGCACTCTCAATCCCCCTGCACTTTGAGTTGGGGGTGCAGTTCCCAACTTGTGGAGACATCATCAGAGCTAGTGTGAGTGAGCTGGCTCACTAAATGGAGAGCATAGCCATGCCAGTGTGAGCCGCAGGAGGGGCTAACCATCCAAAGATTGTACCCGTCTGAGACCACAGGCACATACGTAGGGGGCTAGTACCCTCCCGCCACCAGAGTTACGATGTATTTTGAGCACGTTAGCTCAATCAGAGCTAGCCCAGGAATGTCTCCTCCATCTGGGAATCTCGCCCTCAGCTTTAAGCAGACTTCAATCCTTTTTAGTAGGCCTGACCTTCACACAAAGGTGTGCAAGTTTAGCTAAGGGTGTGTATTCACAACACAGATTATAACTCAAGTTTTACCCTTAATTTGACTCCCACACACAATCTCTATTCAAGTGGTGATTGAAGCATGCACTAGCTAGCCTTTTCTGAAGGGGGGCTGAAGCTCAAGCTAGTCATGCAGCGGGGATGCAACAGTGAGTTACAATCACTCCCCAGTCACAAGAAGCACAGTGTGAACACACAGCAACGCTCTCTCTGCTGCTGTCTCTGACGGCTGGTTTAACTCCCGGCACTCTACATCTGCAAGTGTAGCCTCAAGTGTTACCCTTGCAGTGAGGACAAGCCCCCAGGCAAGTCATCTTAACATTTTATGCTTAAACTAGTGTAACTTTTGTGCGTAAAAGAGCCCTTAGATATTACCACTTCATTACAGGCTATGTCTACATTGCAAAAGAGTTGTGTTCTCAACTCAGGTTTACCTAACTTGGGTTAAAACAGTGAAGACATGACAACTCAGCTTTTAGCTCAGGGTAGTAGCTTGACTTGAAGCCTGGGCTAACCTGAGTTGTTAACCTCAGAAGAAAGCTGAGCTGCCATGCCTTCACCGCTAATTTAAACTGTTAGCTAACCTGGGTTAGTTAAACTGAGTTAACACTTTTTTTTTTCTGAAAAGTATACGTACCCTAGGCAAGAGTCTTCACGTGAGCTACTGGACTGCCCATTAAGAGGAACCTGTTAACTTGTCTGCACTGGATTTTTGTTGCTTCCAGGGCAAACAAACCCAAAGGTGCTCAGCATCAAGAGATGGGCGGGGCCACCCTTCATGGCAAAGGGGGGCCCTTGATGCATTACTGAGAATGGGATGGGAGCAGGGCTGCAGCCCTGCCTTGCTGGGGCCTCCCCCCAGGTATGGCAGCATAGGAGCAGTTTGTAAGGGGTGGGGGGAGGCAGCGATCTCCACCCAGCAAAGGCCAGGGTGAGAAAGGGGGAGGGCAAAGGAGAGCTGAGAACCCACAGCTCACTCTGTGAGGGTGGAGGAGGAAACAGGAAACCCAGGAACAGCCCTCCCAGCACCCCTCAGCCTTCCTCCATACTGCCCCTCCCCTCCCACCTCCCCTCTGCAGCCTCCCCCTCCTCTCCAACACCCCTCAGCCTTCCTCCATACCAACCCCCCAAGCACCCCTCCCCACAGGCGTTCCCTTTCCAGCCCCCTACATCCCCTCTGCAGCCTTCCCCCTTCTCTCCAGCACCCCTCAGCCTTCCTCCATACCACACCCCCCCACACATCCCCTCTGCAACCTCATCCACACATCCCCTCTGCAGCCTCCCCTTCCTCTCCCCCCCAGCACCCCTCAGCCTTCCTCCATACCGCCCCTCCCCCCACACATCCCCTCTGCAGCCTCCCCTTCCTCTCCCCCCAACACCCCTCCCCCTTCCTCCATACCACCCCTCCCCCCCACATCCCCTCTGCAACCTCATCCACACATCCCCTCTGCAGCCTCCCCTTCCTCTCCCCCCAACACCCCTCCCCCTCCCTACATCCCCTCTGCAGCCTCCCCTTCCTCTCCCCCCAACACCCCTCCCCCTCCCTACATCCCCTCTGCAGCCTCCCCCTCCTCTCCCCCCCAGCACCCCTCAGCCTTCCTCCATACTTCCCCTCCCCCCACACACCCCTGCAGCCTCCCCTTCCTCTCCCCCAACACCCCTCCCCCTTCCTCCATACCACCCCTCCCCCCCCACATCCCCTCTGCAGCCTCCCCTTCCTCTCCCCCCCAGCACCCCTCAGCCTTCCTCCATACCGCCCCTCCCCCCACACATCCCCTCTGCAGCCTCCCCTTCCTCTCCCCCCAACACCCCTCCCCCTCCCTACATCCCCTCTGCAGCCTCCCCCTCCTCTCCCCCCCAGCACCCCTCAGCCTTCCTCCATACTTCCCCTCCCCCCACACACCCCTGCAGCCTCCCCTTCCTCTCCCCCAACACCCCTCCCCCTTCCTCCATACCACCCCTCCCCCCCCACATCCCCTCTGCAGCCTCCCCCTCCTCTCCCCCCCAGCACCCCTCAGCCTTCCTCCATACCGCCCCCCCACCAAGTACCCCTCCCCCCACATGCCCTCTGCAGCCTCCCCTTCCTCTCCCCCCAACACCCCTCCCCCTTCCTCCATACCGCCCCGCCCCACCATCCCCTCTGCAGCCTCCCCAGCAGCGGCTAGAGGCGCAGCCTGGACCAGCGACACTCGGGGCTTCCCCCACCCCCACCTCATCGTCCAGGAAGTCGAGGTAGTCGCGCTGCGCCTCCCGCAGCTCCGCGTCCTCCAGCCCGGCCGGGGGCGCCGCCATGCTGCCTGCGCTGGGGAGCGGGGAGCGGACCCTGCCCGGGGCTCCCTGCGCTCGGGGCCGGCTCCGCGGGGGCGAGGGGCCCAGACGCTGCTGGGGGCCGCCGGGCGCGAACCCGCGGGGCAGAGGCTGGAGGGGAGCAGACCGGGGCCCGCCGCACTCACGATCCCGCTGGCTCCGCCCCTGGCGCCAAAACGCGAAACCTTTTCCCGCCAACGAAAAGGTCACAAAGGTTCCCACCCTGGCCTTCTCCCATTGGCCGGCCTCTGACGGCGCCGGCTAGCGGCCAGCCAATAGTAGAGCGTGGGAGGAGGAGCCCAACCGGAAGGACAGGAACGGGTCCCAGATCCAGCCAATCACCGGGGAGGGCGTGTGGAACGTGGGGGCGTGGTAAACCGCCGCGGGGTTCCCGGTAGCGAGTAAAGGGGCTCCGCCGTGCATGCGTTAGTCCGCCCTAGGGCATGCTGGGATATGTAGTTTCTTTGAACTGCTCTGAGCCGGAGAGAACATTGCATGCTGGGAGGTGTATACCTGCCAGAGGCATGCTGGGATATGTAGTCCATCAGCGTTGGCTGATTTTGAATCAGTTCTGCTTCTCTGAACCGTAGGAAGTCAGGCACTGAAACGTTGCTAACCCAGCCCCTACCACTCAAAAGCCATGAGTGAGGCTCCCAAACGCATGAGATTAGTAATAATAATAAATGGAGAGTTTGTGCTATTTTCCTTCTGGTTTTCAGCCTTTAGGGTGAACCGGGGGTCACATTTTCATGCTTTTCTCCACCTCACCCCCCCCCCCCCCCGGGCTAGACACTTGCAAGTTATTAAAATGGAAACACAGATTCGTACGTATTCACATGATTCCAGGAGCTAGGGCTTTCGGAAAAATAGGTTATCACGAGCGAGGCTCCCAATAAAGTCGCAAGTGTTGGCAACGCTGCTGACTTAGGCCCTGATTTTGAGAGGTTCTATGCGCTGACATCAATGGGGATTGCAGAGGCCCAGCGCCTATCAATGGATGGCCACTAGTTTTTCCACAATGAATTTCCTTGACTTATGTTTATAAGCTGCCCATTAGAATCTCTTTTTTTAAAACAGGCTTGTTTCACTGCAATTAAAAATAGATGCAAAAGGGGAAAAAAAGATAGAAAGACTGTCTTTTCATTGTGTGTGTATTGCACCTAGCACAACCGGTCCCCAATACTTCATTGGGGTTCTAGGCACCACTATAATAGAAAGCGGTGGTGGCTATGATGATAATAAATGGCCATCTAGGATATTAGAGAGACAAGGTGGGTGACGTTATATCTTTTATAATTTTTAATATCTTATTAACTCACTCACCTTGTCTTTCTAATACCATGAGATCAGTATGGTTACAACAACACTGCAAATACTGCAACATGTTGTTTGCAATATTTAGTGCAGATACTCTGCTTCCCCAGACCTGAAGAAGAGCTCTATGTAGCTTGAAAGCTTGTACCTTCCACCGCAGAAGTTGGTCCAATAAAAGATATTACCTCGCCCACTTGTCTCTCTCACAGTCAGGATATTTTCAACGATGTAAAATGCTACATCAAAATCTTCATTCATTCCTATCCAGTACCACTAGGGGAAGTAGCTTCAAATCGAACACAGCTAATTGTTCTCTGTGTGTACAAATGACAGTAGATAACCAGTAGGTGTCCTCTTTACTGGGTTAGGTATTGTTAGAGCAAAGGTCAACCATTCGCTCATTATCCCAGCAATATACACAGGATGTGCAGTGGGGGAGACCAGATAGACGTTTCTTGATTACCCACATATGTTTCCTGATTGATTACCCACAGATGTTTCTTGATTGCCCTCAGAAGGGAATTCAAAAATGCATAGGCTAGCTAAAATTACACTGCGAAGTTGTTTGTAACCAGGTATAAAAGGATCCGCTCTGTGCTTGTAAAGTGTGCTTTCTCCCTCCGGCATAAGTCGAGGGGAGCACCCGTTCAGCTGAATGATCAATAAAGAACTTGTAACTGTCTTCAAGTCCTCCGTGCCTCCTTGGGGTAATTGAACAGCTCCAGGGGGAACGAGCCCATTTGGCTAACACAGAGGCCCAGCACCTATCAACGGCTGGCCACTAGTTTTTCCACAATGAATTTCCTTGACTTATGTTTATAAGCTGCCCATTAGAATCTCTTTTTTTAAAACAGGCTTGTTTCACTGCAATTAAAAATAGATGCAAAAGGGGAAAAAAAGATAGAAAGACTGTCTTTTCATTGTGTGTGTATTGCACCTAGCACAACCGGTCCCCAATACTTCATTGGGGTTCTAGGCACCACTATAATAGAAAGTGGTGGTGGCTATGATGATAATAAATGGCCATCTAGGATATTAGAGAGACAAGGTGGGTGACGTTATATCTTTTATAATTTTTAATATCTTATTAACTCACTCACCTTGTCTTTCTAATATCATGAGATCAGTATGGTTACAACAACACTGCAAATACTGCAACATGTTGTTTGCAATATTTAGTGCAGATACTCTGCTTCCCCAGACCTGAAGAAGAGCTCTATGTAGCTTGAAAGCTTGTACCTTCCACCGCAGAAGTTGGTCCAATAAAAGATATTACCTCGCCCACTTGTCTCTCTCACAGTCAGGATATTTTCAACGATGTAAAATGCTACATCAAAATCTTCATTCATTCCTATCCAGTACCACTAGGGGAAGTAGCTTCAAATCGAACACAGCTAATTGTTCTCTGTGTGTACAAATGACAGTAGATAACCAGTAGGTGTCCTCTTTACTGGGTTAGGTATCAGCTCCACCTAGACATCTGAAATCTGCTAAATAGCTATTGTTACTAAATTAGAATGATACCCAATCCTCAGGTATAATCACTCCACTCCTGTAGTCCTTAACAACTGAAACTGTACAGCTCTGCCCCTTCCTTGCTTCTCATCTCTTGGGTCCGATTCTTCTCTCCTCTCCTCTTGGAATAACTCAGTTGAAGTCAGTACAGCTTCACTAGTGTAAAATTGGTGTGAGTGGAGAATCAGGCCTCTCCTGCAATTCCTCCACTCAGATGCAGCGTTCCACCAATTCTGCTTCTGTTCATGACCATTTGCTATCTCCTGTGCTGTCGCCCTGTAATAGCCTGCCTGATCCCATGTTCTCTGCAGCCTCCTGGTCCTTCAAATGTATCTCTTTCAACAATCTCTCTTAGAATGAGCTAAATTCTCCTCTTAGTTGTAGTGACTTCAATGGGGCTGTGTAACTGAAGGGGAGGATTTGGGCCCAATGTCACACACCTCCAAGCTAACCTTTGGCATTCTAGGCAAATGTAAATGTAAATTCTAAGCTAATGCAATGTAGCACGACCCTTGTAATGCAAGCAAATGCATGACCGGGTGCTTCCCTGCCATGTCTCCCTCCAGCATTTTATCCTGTGTCTAACCTAGGTTGGAAGACATTTGGAGCAGTGACTCTGGACCTGATATTCCACAAAGTAGGTGTAAAACGCTACCCAGTCAGGATGGTAACTCACTGCAAATGACTACAGAGCATGCAGGGTAGGGGAGAATTAGGTCCTGTTGACCAGTTCTGGTCCCTGCTCTGGCTCCTTTGTGGCTTTCTGATGGCATGAAGTAGCTAGAAAGCATCCCTTATGAAGCTGGAGATTCCCCTCAAATAAGGGAATCTCTGGGTGGCATAAACCCAGCGTAGCAGACTCTATACCACCTGCCCTTGGCTCCACTGACAAGGAAGCATGGTGGAGGCAGAAGGAAGTATGACCAAAGCACAATGCACTCCAGGGATCTGGGTTAGCAGAAGGCCATTCCAGCTGGTGCCAGTTAGAGCACCTTTGAGGGTGAGACTGCTCCAATTCGTGCTTGGGGTCAAACTAGCTCTTGGCAGCCTCCAAAATCAGAAGCAAAGGAAAGGTGGTAAAAAGCCACCTATGCCCCCTGCTGGGGCGCACCAATCAGGGCTCAGGTTCACCTGTGGATTTGGCCGTATGTCTTTATTTTCTCTGTAAAGCACCATGCACACCTATAGTCCTGTCTAACCACGGTGGAGCAAAGCAGCAGTAGCAGAAGAAGACAGGAATAAGGACCCACTCCTGCTCCCACAGAAGCTATTAGGAGTTTTGCCATCGACACGAATGAGAATAGGATCAAGCCTTATATTTTTATAGTTGAGAAACTGAAAAGAGCTTGTTGGGTTTTGTGCAGGATGGAAATATCCAGGAATATGCCGGCTAATGTGTGGGTAGATAACAACCCCAGCCACTGGAATGAACCTATGTGTGCAGTAAACACAGGTGACAGGCATTGGCTAGAATGGGGCAGCAGCAGACAAGCCATACGCCTGCAGTTTGGCTGGTAGATTCAGCCATCATAACAAGTCACCAGAGGACATGTGGAGCTATTTATAAATGTTATCAGGACATGACATGAAATATCAGTTCTAGGGCAACTTTCCTCTCTTTGTAATGCATGGTATGTCTTCTCCACTCTCTGTAATAGACAGCATAGAGTATCCTACCTCACGTGGTCACTGAAGGGAAAGTTCTTTCACTATAATCAGAAAAGATATGAGGGTTTGATGGAGTAGGAAGAGATCTGACCGCATATTTGTTCTCAGTGCACCTGTGGATCTGCTTACAAAACAAGCCATGAACACCAATAAAGACAGTAGTGACTCATCATAAATTCCCAGCATGTAATGTATTCATAGGCGCCGACTCCGTGGGTGCTCCAGGGCTGGAGCACCCACGGGGAAAAATTGGTGGGTGCAGAGCACCCACCGGCAGCTCCCCGCCAACCCCAGGGCCCGCGCCTAGCTCCCCGCCAGCCCCGGGACCCACCGCAAACTCACCTCAGCACCGGGAGACGTTGCGGGGCCCCGCCCCCGACGCTGGGCGACGTTGCGTCGGTGTCAGGGGCGGGGCCCCGCAACGTCACCCGGCGTCGGAGGCGGGGCCCGGCATCAGCCCCCACCGGCGCCACCGGAAGTCAGCACCTGTGAATGTATTTATAACATATGTCATCAGAGAGGTTATGGGCCTCGCTCTACACTGCTTTGCCCCTTATGTGTAGTTATTTACATCTGTGCAGAGTGTAAATTGCTACCACCGGTGTGAGGGAGAGGAGGGGGCTGATTTTTTAGTATACATTCTGATTAGGCACCAATGCCCCTTAGTGGGTTGACTCAGAACTGCTCTATTGAACATCATAGGCCATATACTGCTGTCAGCGGAGGGAAAGTCTCCTCTGGCTTAAAAGGTGGAGTCCTGTGCTTTTAGAGTAGTAGGATGTGAGTTCTATCCTTGTTGTCACAGTGAAGCTCATAAAGGTTGTGATGTGAAGCAGGGAGAACCTATAAATCAGTGGCTATGATTTTGTTCTGACATTAAGAACAAATACTAACACCTTTCCTCACCCTAACACACAGCAGGTAGAGCACCTAAGAAGTCAGAAGGGACTATGGCTCCAAGCCTCACAATAACAAGAGTTAAGTCTAAAAATAGCAGCCCATTGTTATTCATGGCAGTGCCCTGTGGCAGCTGCTCAGGTACTGTAGCAGTTGAATTAATAATTTATTTGAGCAATTCAGTCCCTAGGAATGAAAAGAGACAGAGAGAGCAGGGATAATGGAATTGACTCCTATTACTTTGTGCTCCGATCCCAGAGCAGGTTCAGAGATCACCATGGTACCATACAAACTAAACTACTATCCAGTCTAATCATAATAATTAATAATTAGTAATGCTTTACCTTTCTACACCATTGATCATCCATAGATCTCGGAGCACTTTACACATGATAATGAAGCTTCACAAAACCCCCTTGAGTGGCACAGTTTGCCTGTGGAACCCATTGCCACATGATGTTTGAGGCCAAGAGCTTAGCAGGATTTTTAAAAATAGGCATTTATATGGATACCAAGAAAACCCAGAGTTATAGTCAATAATAAAAATAAAGAGTTTGGGTAGTGATATAAGCCCTTATGCTTTTGGGGTTAGGCCAACCTCTACATTTTGGGAGTCAGGAGGAAATTTTTCATGCGGAAATTTACCATGCAGGTTATCTGACAACTACTTCCTTCAGGGTTCCTTGCACCTTTAGCTCTTTTTGGCCATTGTTGGAGATGGTAAGAACAGCACAATCTGCCCCACAGTGAAGCAGAATGCTTCCCTTGGCCCACGCCACTTCCCACAGCCCCCATTGGCCTGGAACGGCGAACCGCCGCCAGTGGGAGCTGCCATCGGCCAAACCTGCGGATGCTGCAGGTAAACAAACAGTCCCGGCCCACCAGTGGATTTCCTTGACGGGCCACGGGCCAAAGGTTGCCGATCCCTGACTTACAGTACAGGATTATAAATCATAAAATATCTGGAAAAGGGGTAAAGTCAAGTGGCAAAATTTGCAGATGATAAAAAATTACTCAAGATAGTTAAGCCCAAAGCTGACTGTAAAGAGTTACAAAGAGATGTCACTAAAGTGGGTGCTTGGGAACAAAATGGTAGATGAAATTCAATGTTGATAAATGCAAAGTAATGCACGTTAGAAAACATAATTCCAACTAGACATACAAAATGAGGGGGTACAAATTAGCTGTTATCACTCAAGAAAGAGATCTTGGAGTCATCATAGCTAGTTCTTTGAAAACATCTCCTCAGTGTGCAGTGGCAGTCAAAAAAAGCAAACAGAATGTTAGGAGCCATTAGGAAAGAGAAAGAGAAAATATCTTAATGCCATTATATAAATCGATGGCATGCCTACACCTTGAATACTGCATGCAGTTCTGGTCACCTTGTCTCAAAAAAGATATATTAGAATTGGAAAAGGTACAGAGAAGGCAACAAAAGTTAATAGTATGGAACAGCTCCTGTATGAGGAGAGGTTAAAAAGACTGGGACTTTCCAGCTTAGAAAAGAGGAAATAAGAGGGAATATGATAGAGGTGTATAAAATCATGAGTAATGTGGGGAAAATGAATAGGGAAGAGTTACTGTAGTTGCCACTTCACATAAGTTTAAAACAAACTTAAAGGGAGGGATAGCTCAGTGGTTTGAGCATTGGGCTGGTATACCCAGGGCTTGCGAGTTCAATCCTTAAGCAGGCCCTTTAGGGATCTGGGGCAAAAATCTGTCGGGGACAGTACTTGGTCCTGCTAGTGAAGGCAGCGGACTGGATTCAATGACCTTCCAAGGTCCTTCCAGTTCTATGAGATAGGCATATATTATAACTCAGTCATCCTGTGGAACTTGTTGCATGGGGATGTTGTGACAGACAAAAGTATAACTGGGTTCAAAGAAGAATTAGATGTGTTCAAGATTCATCAATAGCTAATAGCCAAGTTGGTCACAGCACAACCCCATGTTTTGGGTGTCCCTACACCTCTGACTGCCAGAAGCTGAGACAGGACAATAAGGGATGGATCATTTGAAATTGCCCTGTTTTGTTTATTCCCTCTGAAGCACCTGGTACCAGCCACTGTCTGAAGACAGGCTACTGGGCTAAATGGACCACTGGTCTGACCCACTGTGGCCTTGTGTTCTAGGAGTTAGACATGACCCAGCCAGTGAGGGCGAGATCAAAGAAGATGGGAGGAGAGGGGGAGTTAAATGGGGCTACAGCAATAAGGTCATGCAGCGGTGATCAGGAACCCTTCCCTTTTTGTTTTCATTGTTTCACTTCTCATAGGCATTGCAGCAGAAGTGAGTTTTAAGGAGGGATCTGGATGTGGAGGAGGTGGAGCACGGCAAAATGGTTGTGGAAGAATGTTCCTTCCCTTGGGGTAGCATGGAAAAGGGGCTTTGTTTCTACAGACTCAGGTAGGCTGCTACCCCTGGAGTGCTGACCCTTGGAGACTAATTTAAGCTCTTGAGTAAAAATAAACAGTGGCCTTCCAGTGAGCAGAACTTTTATTGGAACAAGCTGATGGTGTGTCTTTTGTAGTCTAGAGCTGTTAATAATTAATGTGAAGGCTTAAAGAGCAATAAAAGGGGCCTCGGAGGCTTGGCAAAGAGTTTCCACTGAGAAATAAAAATGTGTGCATCCAAGTAAGTGCAGAATGGAAGGGACAAATGGTCACCATGCAGCAGGCGAATCTGACTTACAGCACTGAACCTGGCTGCTTTCAAACAGACGATCTCCAGACATGCAATAATGAGAATGCTCCCAGAGAGAGATCCAGCAAGCCTTGCACACACAGAAAAGCAAAGCCCTGGGCGCAGGTGGATTAGTATAAACAAGAGAAGAATTTGACGCATCGTTCCTAGGATTGCTAACATTTTTTTATTTGAATTAGTCTGTACCATTAGCCTGTTGAAAAGTGCAGGCCGATTTGACCTTACTTAACAAAACAGGTAAGGGAGCCAGTGGAGAGGTTGAAAAGTACTTGCCCGCCAGCCCTGGCGAACAGTTATTAGCATAGCCCAGGGATCGGCAACTTTTGGCACGCGGCCCATCGGGGAAATCCACTGGCGGGCCAGGATGGTTTGTTTACTTGCCAGCACATCCCTTGGCCCACGCCGCTTCCCATAGCTCCCATCGGCCTGGAACGGTGAACCGTGGCTAGTGGGAGCTGCGATCGGCCAAACCTGTGGACACTGCAGGTAAACAAATCGCCCCGGCGGATTTCCTTGACAGGCCGCGTACCAGAGGTTGTCGATCCCTGGCATAGCCGCAGCACAGGTACAGCGCAGGAAGCAGGTACGGAAGCTTCCCCTACGCAGCTTCATCCAGTGTGCCTCAATCCTGATCTACGGTGGGACAGCTTCTTTGAGTCTTAATTGTGTGTTTATTTCTTCAATGTATATAGCCATATAACTGTTCTGATTTTTTTATGTGCTGTACCTTTAAATGTATAGGAGGCACCTGGAGACATCTTCCATTTTATGCTGGGTTCAGATGCAGCCTATTATGAAGGAGACACCTCACCAAGCACTATCCTGGGCTTTACTTGTGTTCTTTCTTGTTTGATTGGCTTCCCTTCATCTACAGTAAAGGTCAATTGGACAAAAAGGAAAGAGCTGACTGGGTCACGTTCACTCCCATCCTCATTGCCAGTTGACTTTGCTGAAACTTCCCATGGTGGCCATGTTCTACTTATACAACAGAACTGTCCGCCAATGTTGGGGCGGCTCATGAGTGCGGAAAGCGCAGGAACTGGACTCAGACTATGGAACACGCTCCTGCAAGAGAGAAGAATGATCACAGTTCTGACGGTGCAAAACTCGTTCAATAGATTTTAAAGCCAGAAGAGTCCATTATGACTAACTAGGCCGACCTCCTACGTAGCACAGGCCAGGGAATTTCACCCAGTGATTCCTACATCCAGCTCAGGCATCTTTGACTTTGTTTCCCCTCAATACTTGCATCACATACACAATACACCCATTCTCCCTCTTAGGCTATGGCTACACTATGCACCTTTTAGCGACACAGCTGTGCCGCTACAGCCGTACTGCTAAAAGACACTCAGCGTAGCCACTGTTTGTTGGCAGGAGAGAGCTCTCCCACCGACAAAATACTTCTACCCCCAATGAGCGGCAGTAGCTTTGTCAGCAGGAGAGTTCTCCAGCCGACAGCGCTGTTCACACCAACACTTTTCGTCAGTAAAACTTTTGTCGTTCAGGGGGGCAGGGGGTTCATACCTCTGAACAACGTTCAGGTTCCAGTTTAGACAAAGCCTTAGTCTCTAGCTATTTCCTCTACAGACTGGGAAGAAAATAAAACCATCAGGAGACTACTATTGGTATTTCTGTATTGAAATGCCTGAGGAAGTGCACAGATTAACATTTTTTATTAAAAGTGAATATGCGGCTCCTTGTATAGGCACCCACTCTGGGGCTGGAGCTACAGGCGCCAACTTTCCAATGCACCGGGGGTTGCTCACTGCTCAACCCCGGGCTCTGCCACAGGCCCTGCCCCCACTCCACCCCTTCCCACCCCCTCCCCTGAGCCTGCTGTGCCCTTGCTCCTCCCCCTCCTCCCCCAGAGCCTCCTTCATGCCACGAGGTGTGGGGAGGGAGGGGGAGGCGCTGATCAGCAGGGCTGCTGGTGGGCGGGATGCGCTGGGAGTGAGGCGGGGGAGCTGATGTGGGGTGGGGGGCGCTGCTGACATATTACTGTGACTCTTTGGCAATGTACATTGGTAAATTCTGGCTCCTTCTCAGGCTCAGGTTGGCCACCCCTGGCTTGCAAGGTTCACAAGATACATACATAGTACATAACCAGCATAGACTCAGATTGGGGTGTGGGAGTTTTTTGAAGCATCAGTGAATAAGTGATCTTGGGTACGTACTACAATGCTATCCTATGTCCTGGCCTGTTCTGGTTCGAGCCCTGTTGTTAATGCATGGGTGGACACAGTGCCATAACAAGGGCGAGGTGAGTGAGGCACTTTCCTCGGGCGCGCAAGCTGAGGGACACAGAAAACTCCCCCAGCCGGTGGCATTTCGGTGGCAGCATTTCGGCAGTGAGGGTCCTTCTTGCCTCGGGCGCAAAAATATGTAGTTACGGCTCTGGGTGGACATGCTACCTCCAGATGCTGCTGTGTGGTGTATGTGTTGGGATTGTTGCTTTTTTGTTTCCATGTTGTCTGGGACAACGAATAAAACAGATTGTGACTCCTAGCAATAAAAAAAAAAATGTCACCGCCATGGCAAACAGAAACTGAGGAGTGGTTGGATCAACAAAATTTCCAATAGCGTAGATGACAGGGTGTGGGTATGTGATAGCGGTGACACGTAATTAAGAAAGTATGTGTCACCTTTCACCTCTATGCACTGAAGGCTGATCCCCTGCCAGGATTCATTTCTGTATACGGAGCCTCTGAGGTTTTAAGTAGCTATTTTTATTTTCTTTTGGCTAATTCTCAAAATCAACAGCTCATCTTTAAGAGTAAAAATCACTGATCTGTGTTTAAAGCATGATTTTCTTTAAGTTATATCAAAAACTGCCCCCCGCTTCAGCTACAACATTCTCCAGGATCAGCTCCCAGAGGGCATGGGAAATCTTTTGTGGGAGGGGGATTTCCCAGGCCACTTCCATGAGCTTTTTTCAGCACTGGAAATATAGTAAATGTCAGCAATATGGCTGGGTAATTTTTTAAGACAGAATAATTATTGATGTCGAGTAGTCACAATGTGCTCACCACTGAATAAGACACAAAAAGAAAGACAGTTCCTGCCCCAGATAGTCTCACCTCCTTAGAGCAACACCATCCATGTTACAACAGCTGTGTGTTGAGAGATGGTTGTATGAATTACGAGTTATCAACCCACATAATTAGGAACATAGGAATTGCCAGACTGGAGCTGATCCAGTCCATCTAATTCAGCATCCTGTCTCCCAACAGTGGACAGCACCAACTGCTTCCGAGGAAGGTGAATAGAAGTGCCAGATCTACCTTCTCTAGACCATTCATTACCTGGTATATCTTTGTATTGTGTTTGGCAGAGTAGCTGATACGTTCTACAGTACCTGGATGTGCCTGGAACAGTTGGCATCATGACAGGTGCATTCTACCTAAAGAACATCTGTCAGCAGGGCAGGTGTGATCTTCCTGAAAATACCTATAGCGCTGAGCATCACAGCAGGGGTTTTCTATCATCATAAACCTGCTTGTTCAGCAGGATTCTGGGCGCACTCTCTCCATATGTACCTACAGCAGAACTGGTGTGTTCTGTGGGTCTGTACCCAGGGCACTCAGTAAGCATGGCAGCTGTGTTAGCATACCTAGGATATCCAGCTGAACTCAGGTAATTAAAGGTTTAAGAATTTTATTAAGATAATGTTAAAAATAAAAACAACGGCACAGAGTTTAAGCGTAGAAGTTTCTGGTTATCAGGGAATAAGGTACAGATTATCAAGGGGAGCGAAGTTTTAAACATTGCCACAGGTCTCACTTTTCAGCATCAACAGAAGTTAGCGTGCAAAACAAACTGACTGCCCCGACTCAGGAGAGCAATTAGCACGGCAGTGCAGGGAGCCGTGATAAGGTTACTCAAAGACTATTCGCGGGCGTGTTTTAAGATAAATAGGGGAAAGCAATCTATATCACAAACCATACAAGAGGGCAAACCTGATATAGGTTTTACAAATCAGGTCCTCTAGCAGGATGGCCAAGCCCAGTCTACCTTCTCCCATAGAGCTGTTTATGGCACTTTTTCCTACAGATTCATTCTGGCCTCAATCTGCCAGTTAAGCAGATACTCCTTAATTTGACCTCTGCAAAGTGCTACCATTTGGGAAGCTGTAGATTATAATAACACGTCACCATGAATGTTTTTCATCGGGTCTCAAAGTGCTTTACATTAACCCCATTATACAGATAGGAAAACTGAGGCACAGCGTGGCATGACTTACCTAAAGTCACCCAGAAGGCCAACAGCCTGGCCAGAAAAAGAAGCCAGGTATCCTGAGTTCCAGTACAGTGCTCTAGCCACTAAAGTGCACGACTTGGTTGTTGAGCTATTCCTTTCTGGCCCTTTAGTTACGTCTACCCAGCCCACAGCAGTGAACCTCCCAGCCCAGCTTGACAGACTTGGGTGCACAAGGCTTGTGCTAGGTCACTAAAAATAGCTGCATAGATGTTGCCGCTGAGGCTCTGATGCCTCAGGGGGAGGGTGGGCTCCAGCCCAAGCCGCACCTTCAAAGTGCCGCCTACACAGCTATTTTTAGAGCGCTAGCGCGAACCCCAGAAACCAGAGACTGGAAGCCTGGGCTGGGAGGCTCGCTGCTGTGGGCAGTGTGGATAGGCCCTTTGGTGCCCGCTTTGCAGATAAAGCATAGGAGCCAGCTCGTCCTGGCCAACCTGCGGGACTCCCTGCTGCGAGGAAAGGAAAAGTAAGTTCCATCCAGAGACTGTACGTCCTTGAAGGGAAACGCACAAGGATCTTGCTCGTTCCTGCATGCTGCTAGCAGGCATTTCCAGCCTTCGACTCTTTCGAGTCTTTCCGTTGACTTCAGTGGGCTATGAATGGCCATTTAGCAAGGATTATTGCCATGGTTATAGGGTGACCAGATGTCCCAATTTTATAGGGACAGTCCCGATTTTTGGGTCTTTTTCTCATATAGGCTCCTATTACCCCCCACTTCTGTCCCGATTTTTCACACTTGCTGTCTGGTCATCCTACATGGTTATAATGTTATTGACAGCCAGTTAAGGAGATCTGTTCCTCTGGTCCCCTTCACCATGGGCTCTGAGTTCTTACCCAGTTGTGGCTTGCAGGCTAAAGCCATGTCACTGTGGTGGGTCATAATTGCGACCTAGCGTTAATTCACAGAATGCTGGCAGCTTCCAGCCGGCCAGACACCCGAGTGCTTAGGAAGATGGGCTGAAGCCTCCAGAGGGTCAGAGGGTTGTTTGCAAGGTTGGTAGGCTCATAATGGGACCATATTTTCCTCCTCATATTTTTGCCTATAATTCTTTATATGTGGCTCCACCGCCCTCCCAGCATAAACCCTTCAGTGCTCTTACTATTATTATTAATTTTTTTGTATTACTGTAGCGCCTAGGAGCCCATGGACCAGAACCCCATTGTGCTAGGCATCATGAGCAACCCTACATAAACAAACCAAGATGCACTTAGACTGGAAGGGGGGAGGGGGAATAACAGGGATTAAACTTGTGCAAAAGGTTATTTCATTGCATTTTTAAATGCCTTGATTTTAGCACCTTGGCAGTGATACACAACAGTAATTAGAGTTATAAGAGAAGTTATTTTATAAATAAAACACCACAGAACCACAGAGCTGGAAAAGACCAATTAGGTTACCTAGTCCACAACCACTGCTTCTGTAGCTCTGTCCCTGTGCTGTGGTCTGCGTAGTGCAATCATGTAACTCAATTACTCAGGCCACGGGGGGTTTGCCACTTTCTCAACAATCTAATAGACTTTGTATTGATGATATTTTTTTCTAATTTCCAGCCTCAGTTTCCCCTGCTCAATTTCATTCTATTCCTCCTAGTGATAGACTCATAGACTCATAGACTTTAAGGTCAGAAGGGACCATTATGATCATCTAGTCTGACCTCCTGCACAATGCAGGCCACAGAATCTCACCCACCCACTCCTGGAATAATCCTCTCACCTATGTCTCAGCTATTGAAGTCCTCAAATCATGGTTTAAAGACTTCAAGATGCAGAGAATCCTCCGGTAAGTGACCCGTGCCCCATGCTGCAGAGGAAGGCAAAAAACCTCCAGGGCCTCTGCCAATCTACCCTGGAGGAAAATTCCTTTCCGACCCCAAATATGGCGATCAGCTGAACCCTGAGCATGTGGGCAAGACTCACCAGCCAGACACCCAGGAAAAAGTTTTCTGTAGTAACTTCTAACATCCCATCATTGACCATTGGTCCTATGTACCATTGATGGCAATTAATTGACCTTTGACTAAGATCATGTTATCCCATCAAACCATCCCCTCCATAAATGTATCTAGCTTAATTTAGTTAGGTCTTTTGCCCCCACTGCTTCCCTTGGAAGGCTGTTCCAGAACTTCACTCCTCTGATGGTTAGAAACCTTCGTCTAATTTCAAGTCTAAACTTCCTAATGGCCAGTTTATATCCATTTGTTCTTGTGTCCACATTGGTACTGAGCTGAAATAATTCCTCTCCCTCCCTGGTATTTATCCCTCTGATATATTTAAAGAGACCAATCATATCTCCCCTCAGCCTTCTTTTGGTTAAGATAAACAAACCAAGCTCCTTGAGTCTCCTTTCATACGACAGGTTTTCCATTCCTCGGATCATCCTAGTGGCCCTTCTTTGTACCTGTTCCAGTTTGAATTCATCCTTCTTAAACATGGGAGACCAGAACTGCACACAGTATTCCAAATGAGGTCTCACCAATGCCTTGTATAACGGTACTAACACCTCCTTATCTCTACTAGAAATACCTCGCCTAATGCATCCCAAGACCGCATTCGCTTTTTTCACGGCCACATCACATTGGCGACTCGTAGTCATCCTGTGATCAACCAGGACTCTGAGGTCCTTCTCCTCTTCCGTTACTTCCAACTGAAGCGTCCCCAGCTTATAACTAAAATTCTTGTTATTAATCCCTAAATGCATAACCTTACACTTCTCACTATTAAATTTCATCCTATTACTATTACTCCAGTTTACAAGGTCATCCAGATCTTCTTGTAGGATATCCCGATCCTTTTCTGAATTGGCAATACCTCCCAACTTTGTGTCATCTGCAAACTTTATTACCACACTCCCACTTTTAGTGCCGAGGTCAGTAATAAAAAGATTAAATAAAATTGGTCCCAAAACTGAACCTTGAGGAACTCCACTAGTAACCTCCCTCCAACCTGACAGTTCACCTTTCAGTATGACCCGCTGTAGTCTCCCCTTTAACCAGTTCCTTATCCACCTCTCAATTTTCATATTGATCCCCATCTTTTCCAATTTAACCAATAATTCCTCATGTGGTACTGTATCAAATGCCTTACTGAAATCGAGGTAGATTAGATCCACTGCGTTTCCTTTATCTAAAAAATCTGTTACTTTCTCAAAGAAGGAGATCAAGTTGGTTTGGCACGATCTACCTTTTGTAAAACCATGTTGTAATTTGTCCCAATTGCCATTGACCTCAAGGTCCTTAACTACTTTCTCCTTCAAAAATTTTTCCAAGACCTTGCATACTACAGATGTCAAACTAACAGGCCTGTAGTTACCCGGGTCACTTTTTTTCCCTTTCTTAAAAATAGGAACTATATTAGCTATTCTCCAGTCAAACGGTACAACCCCTGAGTTTAGAGATTCATTAAAAATTTGTGCTAATGGGCTTGCAATTTCATGTGCCAGTTCCTTTAATATTCTTGGATGAAGATTATCTGGGCCACCTGATTTACTCTCATTAAGCTGTTCAAGTTTGGCTTCTACCTCGGATATGGTAATATCTACCCCCACATCCTTATTCCCATTTGTCATGCTGCCACTATTCCTAAGCTCCTCATTAGCCTCATTAAAGACTGAGGCAAAGTATTTGTTTAGATATTGGGCCATGCCTAGATTATCCTTAACCTCCACTCCATCCTCAGTGTTTAGCGGTCCCACTTCTTCTTTCTTTGTTTTCTTCCTATTTATATGGCTATAAAACCTTTTACTATTGGTTTTAATTCCCTTTGCAAGGTCCAATTCTACATGCCTTTTAGCCTGTCTCACTTTATCCCTACATGCTCTGACCTCAATAAGGTAGGTTTCTTTGCTGATCCCTCCCATCTTCCACTCCTTGTATGCTTTCTGTTTTTTCTTAATCACCTCTCTGAGATGCTTGCTCATCCAGTTTGGTCTAAAACCCCTGCCTATGAATTGTTTCCCCTTTCTTGATATACCTCCTTGGATCGCACAATCTGTGGCTGTGCAGTCCCAAGTGGCTCTTGGATGCAGATGTGGTTGTGATCCAACCCTAATGCACATGAAGTACCATTGAGCTAGTGGGACTGGAGTGGCCAGGATCCCTGCAAGCAGCCAGGAATGAGGGGGTAAGAAAAGTGAATAATTATATGAGACCGAAACATGGGAGTTTATCAATCAGAATACAGACACCTACTGAACTCTGTTGTAGCCACATTGGTCCCAGGATATTAGAGAGGCATGGTGGGAGAAGTAATATCTTCTATTGGACCAGCGTCTGTTGGTGAGAGAGACAAGCTTTTGAGCTTACACAGAGCTTTTCTTCAGGTGTGGGAAAGGTACCCAGAGTATCACAGCTAAATTCAAGGTAGAACATGTTGTTTAAGCACGAGGTGTTAACACGTACTGAATTTTGTTCCATGTCCTCTTTTAGGCCTGCACTTTACAAGCCCTATGCTTCTCTTGAGCCACGTGGGAAATTTTACTGATGTCCATGGGGGCTGCAACCATGGATTGAGGGCATGCTATGACAAGGTATCAGTGTAAAGAACAAATGCTGAATTTAGCACAGTTTACGTCACCAAATAGTACCTGGAATTAATACATCTCCCTTCCCAAAAAGGATCATTAACGATACATGGGCCCACTTCTGTGGGGGAGACCAGCCTACAGAACACTGAACAAGAGAGCGGGAGGGAAAATTTTGGTTAAAGACATCAGGGCATAGCCCCACTCCTTGTCCACCCAGAGATCAAACAGGAATTCGTTATGAAGACACACACACGACACTGAGTGGAACTCAGTTTATTATCTCCCTTGGGAAGATGAATGGATTTGAACCTGTGGTGCAAAAAAATGTTTGCCTTCCCTACTGTGGGCCTTACTCAGTAAAGTGCTGAGCACTCCACTCCAGCGGGCAATGAGAGCCACTAAGCACCTCTCAGGATCATGCCCCTGGTGTAACCTTAGAATATGAGGTTATTTCCCTCCAGCATGGGATAATACTCTAACCCAGGTGTGCTCGCCCTTTTTCTTTCTAAGCCCCCCTCCCAACATGCTATAAAAACTCCATGGCCCACCTTTGCCACTACCACTGTTTTTTTGCATATAAAAGCATAGGTGCTGGAACTAGGGGTACTGGGGGTGCAGCCACACCCCTTGGCTTGAAGTGGTTTCCATCATACAGGGTTTACAGTTTGGTTCAATGGTTCACAGCACCCGCATTATACAAATTGTTCCAGTGCCCCTGTATAAAAGCCAGGGCCGGCATTAGGGGGTAGCAAGCAAGGCAATTGCCCAGGGCTCCAAGCCACAAGGAACCCCGTGAAGCTAAATTGCTCAGGCTTTTGCTTCACCCCTGGGTGGTGGGCCTTGGGGCAGCAGCTTTCTGCCCTGGGCTCCAATGAGTCTAATGCCGGCCCTGCTTGGTGGACCCACTGAAACCTGCTTATGGCCGCCCCAGGGAGCCTCAGACCCCTGGTTGAGAACTGCTGCTCTAAACCACTAAAGAGAGAAGAAACCAGTCATGTGTGAGTACAGTCATGCTAGGAAACAGGGTTATTTTATACAATAAACTGTCTCCCGGTGTCGGAAATTACAAAACAGCAGCTCAGCGGAGGATGCAGAAAGGGGTTTAGTATAGAAGCAGCTGTGAAACTAGTTAATTTCCTAATCTACTGTATTTACATCAAAGCGGTTACAAACCAGTTCCCCTTTTAAGGCAAAAGAATCTTCCCTCCCATGCTCTCTCATCAAAACCCCTGGGGTTGGGCAGGGCAGAATTTGGTCCATGGTGAGCAAAGAAAATCATTCAGGATCCAGAATATATATATGTTGCAGGACTAGACCTGGGCTGAACAGGTTTCAATGACATGGTGAATAAAATGGCAGCAGCTGCTGGTACCTTGTCTACACTGGAGCGCTTACTGCCGGTACCACTGGTGGAGCTGTACTGGAGGCATCAGCGGTGGCAAATTTTAGTGGGAAAAGCCTAGTATCAACACAGCTGTAGGCACTCATCCTCCAACTTCTTGCACACAGGTGGACTGAAGCACCTGTTTGGAGTTACACTGATTTCAATGGGACAGTCACTCCCAGCGGAAGCCCCACTGAAATCAATGCAGGGGCAGTAGTCCATCCTCATGCAAGTACAGTAGTTGTAGGACCGGAGCCTGAGTGTCTGAATGGCTGCAGAGGAGCAAGACTTTTTTCTGGATTGCCCCCTAGTCCCCTCAAAATTCACAGGTGATGCCTGATTTTTTACAGTCTATTCCATGCCCCATAAAATTACCGTGAGGATGTTAATGCTTCATACACGTGTACTCTGGGCTGTGTGCTGGGCCAGAACACCATGATTTGGGGCTGTCACAGAAATGCCATTGTGATTTTGCAATATCGTGGTGTGACTCAGATTCCATCTCAGAAGATGAAAATAACAAGGATCTTGTGAGATCTTCCTATCCAGAAAATGGTGTGTTTCAATGTCATTGGAGGTTAGTGTGTGTGTGTGGGGGGGGTCACTATGTACCAGGCAGTGGGGCGGGGGGGGGGGGGATCACTGGAGGTTAGTTTGTGTGGGGGGGGTCACGATGTACCAGGCAGTGGGGGGGTCACTGGAGGTTTGGGGGGGGGGGGAGTCACTGTGTACCAAGCAGTGGGGGGGGTCACTTGAGGTTAGTGTGTGGGTGGGGGTGTCACTGTGTACCAGGCAGTGGGGGGGGGTCACTTGGGGTTAGTGTGTGGGTTGGGGGGGTCACTGTGTACCAGGCAGTGGGGGGGGGGTCACTTGGGGTTAGTGTGTGGGTGGGGGGAGTCACTGTGTACCAGGCAGTGGGGGGGGGGGTCCACTGGGGGTTAGTGGGTGGGTGGGGGGGTCACTGTGTACCAGGCAGTGGAGGGGTGTCACTGAGGGTTAGTGTGTGGGTGAGGGGGTCACTGTATACCAGGCAGTGAGGGGGGTTACTTGGGGTTAGTGTGTGGTGAGGGGGTCACTGTGTACCAGGCAGTGTGGGGGGGGTCACTTGGGGTTAGTGTGTGGGTTGGGGGGGGTCACTGTGTACTAGGCAGTGAGGGGGGTCACTTGGGACTAGTGTGTGGGTGGGGGGGAGTTACTGTGTACCAGGCAGTGGGGGGGGTCACTTGGGATTAGTGGGTGGGTGGGGGGAGTCACTGTGTACCAGGCACTGGGGGGGCGGTCACTTGGGATTAGTGTGTGGGTGGGGGGAGTCACTGTGTACCAGGCAGTGGGGGGGGGTTCACTTGGGGTTAGTGTGTGGGTGGGGGAGTCACTGTGTACCAGGCAGTGGGGGGGTCACTTGGGATTAGTGTGTGGGTGGGGGGAGTCACTGTGTACCAGGCAGTGTGTGGGGGGGGGTCACTTGGGGTTAGTGTGT
This sequence comes from Macrochelys suwanniensis, assembly GCA_033296515.1. NCBI lineage: Eukaryota > Metazoa > Chordata > Testudines > Chelydridae > Macrochelys > Macrochelys suwanniensis. The sequence goes on along the minus strand of CM065777.1, from coordinate 11,155,847 downwards.
GGGTGGGGGGAGTCAATGTGTACCAGGCGGGGGGGGGTCACTTGGGGTTAGTGTGTGGGTGGGGGGAGTCACTGTGTACCAGGCAGTGTGTGTGGGGGGTCACTTGGGGTTAGTGTGTGGGTGGGGGGAGTCACTGTGTACCAGGCAGTGGGGGGGGGGGTCACTTGGGGTTAGTGTGTGGGTGGGGGGGTCACTGTGTACCAGGCACTGGGGGGGTGTCACTTGGGGTTAGTGTGTGGGTTGGGGGAGTCACTGTCTACCAGGCACTGGGGGGGGGTGTCACTTGGGGTTACTGTGTGGGTGGGGGGGTCACTGTGTACCAGGCACTGGGGGGGTGTCACTTGGGGTTAGTGTGTGGGTGGGGGGAGTCAATGTGTACCAGGCAGTGTGGGGGGGGTCACTTAGGATTAGTGTGTGGGTTGGGGGAGTCAATGTGTACCAGGCAGTGGGGGGGGGGTGTCACTTGGGGTTAGTGTGTGGGTGGGGGGGTCACTGTGTACCAGGCAGTGGGGGGGGGGTGTCACTTGGGGTTAGTGTGTGGGTGGGGGGAGTCACTGTGTACCAGGCAGTGGGGGGGGTGTCATTTGGGGTTAGTGTGTGGGTGGGGGGGTCACTGTGTACAGGCACTGGGGGGGGGGTCACTTGGGGTTAGTGTGTGGGTGGGGGGGTCACTGTGTACAGGCACTGGGGGGGGGTCACTTGGGGTTAGTGTGTGGGTGGGGGGGTCACTGTGTACCAGGCGGGGGGGGGGGTGTCACTTGGGGTTAGTGTGTGGGTGGGGGGGTCACTGTGTACCAGGCAGTGGGGGGGGGGGTCACTTGGGGTTAGTGTGTGGGTGGGGGGGTCACTGTGTACAGGCACTGGGGGGGGGTCACTTGGGGTTAGTGTGTGGGTGGGGGGGTCACTGTGTACTAGGCAGTGAGGGGGGTCACTTGGGACTAGTGTGTGGGTGGGGGGGAGTTACTGTGTACCAGGCAGTGGGGGGGGTCACTTGGGATTAGTGGGTGGGTGGGGGGAGTCACTGTGTACCAGGCACTGGGGGGGCGGTCACTTGGGATTAGTGTGTGGGTGGGGGGAGTCACTGTGTACCAGGCAGTGGGGGGGGGGTCACTTGGGGTTAGTGTGTGGGTGGGGGAGTCACTGTGTACCAGGCAGTGGGGGGGTCACTTGGGATTAGTGTGTGGGTGGGGGGAGTCACTGTGTACCAGGCAGTGTGTGGGGGGGGTCACTTGGGGTTAGTGTGTGGGTGGGGGGAGTCAATGTGTACCAGGCGGGGGGGGGGTCACTTGGGGTTAGTGTGTGGGTGGGGGGAGTCACTGTGTACCAGGCAGTGTGTGTGGGGGGTCACTTGGGGTTAGTGTGTGGGTGGGGGGAGTCACTGTGTACCAGGCAGTGGGGGGGGGGTCACTTGGGGTTAGTGTGTGGGTGGGGGGGTCACTGTGTACCAGGCACTGGGGGGGTGTCACTTGGGGTTAGTGTGTGGGTTGGGGGAGTCACTGTGTACCAGGCACTGGGGGGGGTGTCACTTGGGGTTACTGTGTGGGTGGGGGGGTCACTGTGTACCAGGCACTGGGGGGGTGTCACTTGGGGTTAGTGTGTGGGTGGGGGGAGTCAATGTGTACCAGGCAGTGTGGGGGGGGTCACTTAGGATTAGTGTGTGGGTTGGGGGAGTCAATGTGTACCAGGCAGTGGGGGGGGGGTGTCACTTGGGGTTAGTGTGTGGGTGGGGGGGTCACTGTGTACCAGGCAGTGGGGGGGGGGGGGTGTCACTTGGGGTTAGTGTGTGGGTGGGGGGGGTCACTGTGTACAGGCACTGGGGGGGGGTCACTTGGGGTTAGTGTGTGGGTGGGGGGGTCACTGTGTACAGGCACTGGGGGGGGGGTCACTTGGGGTTAGTGTGTGGGTGGGGGGGTCACTGTGTACCAGGCGGGGGGGGTGTCACTTGGGGTTAGTGTGTGGGTGGGGGGGTCACTGTGTACCAGGCAGTGGGGGGGGGATCA